>OZ038446.1:11292882-11500786 GCA_964036265.1 Daptonema setosum
ATGCACGTACGTCCAGATGCACGTACGTCCAGATGCACGTACGTCCAGATGCACGTACGTCCAGATGCACGTACGTCCAGATGCACGTACGTCCAGATGCCCGTACGTTCAGATGCACGTACGTCCAGATGCTCGTACGTCCAGATGCTCGTTTGTCCAGATGCACGTACGTCCAGATGCACATACGTCCAGATGCACGTACGTCCAGATGCACATACGTCCAGATGCTCGTACGTCCAGATGCACGTACGTCCAGATACTCACACGTCCAGATGCACGTACGTCCAGATGCTCGTACGTCCAGATGCACGTACGTCCAGATGCTCGGACTTCCAGATGCACGTACGTCCAGATGCACATACGTCCAGATGCACGTACGTCCAGATGCACGTACGTCCAGATGCACGTACGTCCAGATGCACGTACGTCCAGATGCACGTACGTCCAGATGCACGTACGTCCAGATGCACGTACGTCCAGATGCACATACGTCCAGATGCACGTACGTCCAGATGCTTGTACGTCTAGATGCCGTACGTCCAGATGCTCGGACTTCCAGATGCACGTACGTCCAGATGCACGTACGTCCAGATGCACGTACGTCCAGATGCACGTACGTCCAGATACTCACACGTCCAGATGCACGTACGTCCAGATGCTCATACGTCCAGATGCACGTACGTCCAGATTCACGTACGTACAGATGCACGTACGTCCAGATGCTCGTACGTCCAGATGCACGTACGTCCAGATGCACATACGTCCAGATGCACGTACGTCCAGATGCTTGTACGTCTAGATGCCGTACGTCCAGATGCACGTACGTCCAGATGCACATACGTCCAGATGCACGTACGTCCAGATGCTTGTACGTCTAGATGACGTACGTCCAGATGCTCGGACTTCCAGATGCTCGTACGTCCAGATGCACGTACGTCCAGATGCACGTACGTCCAGATGCACGTACGTCCAGATGCACGTACGTCCAGATGCACGTACGTCCAGATGCACGTACGTCCAGATGCACGTACGTCCAGATGCACGTACGTCCAGATGCTTGTACGTCTAGATGCCGTACGTCCAGATGCTCGGACTTCCAGATGCACGTACGTCCAGATGCACATACGTCCAGATGCACGTACGTCCAGATGCACGTACGTCCAGATGCACGTACGTCCAGATGCACGTACGTCCAGATGCACGTACGTCCAGATGCTCGTACGTCCAGATGCACGTACGTCCAGATGCACGTACGTCCAGATGCACGTACGTCCAGATGCACGTACGTCCAGATGCACATACGTCCAGATGCTCGTACGTCCAGATGCACGTACGTCCAGATGCAAGTACGTCCAGATGCACATACGTCCAGATGCTCGTACGTCCAGATGCACGTACGTCCAGATGCTCGTACGTCCAGATGCACGTACGTCCAGATGCACATACGTCCAGATGCACGTACGTCCAGATACTCACACGTCCAGATGCACGTACGTCCAGATGCACATACGTCCAGATGCTCGTACGTCCAGATGCACGTACGTCCAGATGCACGTACGTCCAGATGCACGTACGTCCAGATGCACGTACGTCCAGATGCTCGTACGTCCAGATGCACCTACGTCCAGATGCACATACGTCCAGATGCACGTACGTCCAGATACTCACACGTCCAGATGCACGTACGTCCAGATGCTCGTACGTCCAGTCACGTACGTCCAGATGCACGTACGTCCAGATGCACGTACGTCCAGATGCACGTACGTCCAGATGCCGTACGTCCAGATGCACGTACGTCCAGATGCATGTACGTCCAGATGCACATACGTCCAGATGCACGTACGTCCAGATGCACGTACGTCCAGATGCTCGTACGTCCAGATGCACGTACGTCCAGATGCACGTACGTCCAGATGCACGTACGTCCAGATGCACGTACGTCCAGATGCCGTACGTCCAGATGCCGTACGTCCAGATGCACGTACGTCCAGATGCAAGTATTGTACGTCCAGATGCACGTACGTCCAGATGCTCGTACGTCCAGATGCAGGTACGTCCAGATGCACGTCAGTCCAGATGCACGTACGTCCAGATGCTCGTACGTCCAGATGCACGTACGTCCAGATGCACGTACGTCCAGATGCACGTACGTCCAGATGCACGTACGTCCAGATGCACGTACGTCCAGATGCACGTACGTCCAGATGCACGTACGTCCAGATGCACGTACGTCCAGATGCACGTACGTCCAGATGCACGTACGTCCAGATGCACGTACGTCCAGATGCACGTACGTCCAGATGCACGTACGTCCAGATGCTCGTACGTCCAGATGCACGTACGTCCAGATGCTCGTACGTCCAGATGCACGTACGTCCAGATGCACGTACGTCCAGATGCACGTACGTCCAGATGCTCGTACGTCCAGATGCACGTACGTCCAGATGCACGTACGTCCAGATGCACGTACGTCCAGATGCCGTATCGTCCAGATGCACGTACGTCCAGCTTCACCCCCCCCGCACGTCCAGATGCACGTACGTCCAGATACCGTACGTCCAGCTTCACCCCCCCGCACGTCCAGATGCACGTACGTCCAGATACCGTACGTCCAGCTTCACCCCCCCGCACGTCCAGATGCTAGACAGTCCAGCTTCTACCCCCCATGAAGCTGGACGTGCACGCACTGCTGGCAAAGGTGTGTTCACAATGGGAGACCTAATTTTGAAGCGTGTCGGAGTTTTTGCGAGCATCCCGTTTTTTATTATTTTGTCAGACATACTGTGAACTGATTGAGTATGTTAGCAAAAAATTGCAGCTTTGAAGCGGATCGCCTTCAAATTCAGTCTTCTAATCAGTTGTGACAGTTATGTATATGTACTTATATATGTACAGTATGTTTGTATTCAGTTCAGTCAATTGATATAAATCAAGATGAATGTCATAGTAAATCCGTGAGATTTGTTGGAATAGGTGTTGTAAAGATACCTTATTTCGAAAGATTCAAACTGTTTTTGCGCACATTGAGTGAAATAAACCCAAACAAGAAACGTCTATGTTTCTATCAGACTTTCTGCTGGTTGTTCTGTCGACGAGACATATGGCCGAAACACACATATTCGGCATTGGTTAGCAAACTACAAAAATTTCTGAAATTTAAATGAAACCAGACATTGTTTCCTTGAATTTTTCCCTCTTCTAAGAAAATGAAACCAAAAACTTTCCACATACATAGAACAAATGCTGGTTGATTTTAATGCACTTGCCTGACTTGACTGGTATGGTAATAGAAATAGGACACATGGAACGATTCCCGTTATGGGCTAAACACCAAATCACCCCTCTGCTGACCGTAATGAACCACTTCCTGGTACACCATGATTTTAGAATACATCGTTTTATCTTACCACTCAACCAATCCTCATCACTGTAAATAATCTACCTTCAGTTTACTAGAGGTGATACGGGAGAGTGTCCATTATATCCTGATGAGACCACGATCACCTACATCTTTTCATATCACCAATTCAGTTTTCATAACCAATCAAACCACCAGTATCCTTCAAAACCAGAATCCTCTTTTATATAAGGGTGTAGTTTTTTAACAATACCATGCAATTCCCTTCTTTAAGAAAGTTTCTCCTCGCTTGAACAGTCAGCCAGTGTCAACTTTCAATTTTGCAGGAAGCCCGTGAAACGTTCTGTCCGTCGCGCGTAGCCCGCAAGTACGTGCGAGTTGAGCATCGTCCATCCATCGTACCCGACACGGCACTGTTCGCCGCACTCCGCACCAACATCGCCTCCAATTCGCTGCTCAAAAACGCGGCGGTCAACCACGCCGACATCAATAATCATCAACACCCCACCATGATAAATACCGAGTTGACCGTGGCCAACAACGGTGCCCGAATGCACGCACTCATGGACACGTGTCCGAACGGACGCACGTCCAGCAGCTGTAACGATTTCAGCAAACCGTTTCGAACGAATGGACAGGTCGGCGTTGGGCGCGATTCGCTGTCGTACGCGTCCAGCGATGAGCTGGTACTGCCGGCCATTACCGTAATGACCAATCAAGACAGTAATGAAGGGGATGAAGCCAACGAAACTGACGTCATGTTGTGATCATTTATCATCAGTAATAGATATTAATGAAGGAAAAGGCCTGATGTCTTTTGTATTCATACTCTGATGTATTCTACTGAATTTCTTTACGATTACTTCTCGAAAGTAAGCTCACGAATCGTGACTGAATCACACTATACTTACAAATCCTATATACCATGACATCATAATGCCATTATCCAAGTGCCACATGACTGCATGCACGTATAGTTCGTGACCTATTACTGCAGAGTAAAATACCACTAAACAAAATTCTGTGCGCCGTTGACCACGAACAAATTTGGCGGGAATTCAAATTTTTGATAAAACTACCAAAAAAGTTGTTAAAAAATTTTTATTTTATTTCCATGAGATTTTATTTTCATTGTATAGATCTTGTTTCGCTGATTTTTTTCATGTATTTTTCATGGAAATACGTTGATTTTTGATAGGTTAAATTTATTTTTAATGATTTTATTAAACTTTGAAAATTATTTTAACCTTTCAAAAATCAACATATTTTAATGAAAAATACATGAAAAAAATCAGCGAAACAAGATCTATACAATGAGAATAAAAATTCCTGGAAAAAAAATAAAAAAATTTCAACAACTTTTTTGGTAGTTTTTCAAAAAATTGAATTCCCGCCAAATTTGTTCGTGGTCAACGGCGCACAGAATTTTGTTTAGTGGTATTTTACTCTGCAGTAATAGGTCACGAACTATACATATTCTATTTTATAAATGGAATGAACCACTTCTGATTGAAAGAAATTAATTTTTTTTCTGTTAATTACAATCAACTGATAGTTATATATAGCTTGAAAAACGCTTTATTTTTTCAGTTGATAGAAACATTCGTCACAATTATCAACCCAAAAAAGCCGCCATAATAATATTTTATTTTATATTCCAAAATAAGGGTTGTTTCTGTAATACAGTAACGACAAACGAAAAACGCAACAAAAACAACGCTATAAAAGATGTGATTTTAGCGCCATAACGCCGTAACTGATATTTCCTGAACCCAGCAGCCATAAAACCACACGAATTTACAGCCGTTAGACTCAAAATAATTGTATAATCTACTGGTGAACGGACACGGTTGTACGCATAATTACGCTAGTCACCCTTAACCGACCACTTGTCCAATAGTGGGCAATATAGCTCACAACCGAGCCAATCAACCAGACTTCAGTGTTGCTGCACCTCTCTGGCCACGATAAAAACGCACAAAAATAATGGTAGTAGTAGACACATGCAATGTAATCACAAATTGGTGTTTGCCAAATGACAAGCATATTTGTGATACACGTACACAACTGATCGATCGCCAACATAATGATATCGTATTTAGTTCTTGTACGCACGCGACGCACGACGACCTCGGGCCTGTTCGAACTTACGTCCCTTGGCGCGGGTGAACGGTTTAGTGTGGCTGTGCGGTACACCAGGGGCACGACCCATGTGACGCTGTGCCTCGCGGGCCTTGCGCGGACCTAACAATTACAGAATTAGCACAATTGAATTAAGTTACACTTTATATAAATCAATAATTTTTCCCTGAATCCTGGTCTTATGCAAAAAATCACTGTTTCAAGTAAAGTGACCAGATCTCTACTACCAAAAAACAGATGGTAGTAATTTGTCGCTTTCATCATCACTTTATTCACTTTATCGTCACTTTTTTCACTTCTATTTTAATTCACTTTATCGACCCTGCGCGTGCTAGGGGGCAGTCAGAAAGACCCGACTGTGAGTTCGCATCTGAAGTAACCAAAGTGTCAATTGACGTCAAGAAGAATAGCAAACTTATCCGAATACATTCATGTTCATGTTTTATACTCATAAAACCTAAACGAATTCAGGTCAACCAACCCTGAATCAAAAGGGTGTTTTCGCCCTTCGGCGACTTGACAGCCAACTGATCGAAAGTAAGAATCTCGCCACCGGCTTTGAGGATTCGGGCGCGCGCTGAGTCAGCAAACTGCAGGGCACAGATCTTAAATAACAAAAAATTTATTAAAAGATGCCCAATCAATAAAAAGTTTTGCGAATGAATATATCTTAAATATTAACATATCACTATGAGATCCAGTCAATCACTCATATAAGCAAGTCATTGATCAGTCACAGATCAGACTTTCTTCTCTCTACACAATTTTCATGTTTTACAGAAAAACTACTCGATTCTATTCACCGACAGTTTTATATGTTACTTGTATGCTCAATCATTCTCTCAACAAAATGTTAAAACTCTTTAAATGATCTTTATACTTTCATTGTTTCTTAGCTGATCGCACAACAATTTATATTTCTTGTGACAAAAAATCATTCCTATAAAGGCCGTAATGAATAAACTCCCCAACTGAAAAGCCAACCTTCATTTTGGGAACTTGGAACAATCGGACATCATTGGTGATCTTACCAACGCACACGACGATTTTGTCGGCGTTGCCCTTCTTCTTCAGCTGTCGGTTGATGCGACCGAGCGACAACGGCGGTTTGTTGATGCGCGACATAAACAGACGCTTCAGAATGATTTTGTTGAACTTCTTCTCTGTGCGACGCGCCAAATAGCGATATAGCTGAAATGAAAGTGAAAACTTGATTGACAATTAGGGTTTAGTTTAGATGATTGAAAGTTGGAAGATGAAAATTGAGTGAATAATACATATATTGAGTGAGTTAAGTCAAATACAAAGGCTGACGTAGTGAATGAATTTCACTAACAACTTTTGGATACATGTATAAAAAAGAACGTATATGGTTAAAACGGTACCTTAAATGCTCTAGAAAACTTTCTGAAATGCGGCAATATGGCACATCTCATCATTTCAGCAAAATTCGATTTTTACACTCGAGGCGAGGGCGTAAGTCAAAACATGAACGAAAGCGGCAGACACGGAACACCCTTATTACTACATGTAGTAGTACCAACCTTTGCTAATAATCGGACGTACGGATCGTTACTCCTAGGTGCAGTGCGGTGCACTTTCCTGTCATTTTTGTGGCTGATATCCTTTCCCTGAAAAGAATTATCAGCTCAGTTGAGTATTTGAAGAGTAAATTTCCGAGTACACTGCTTTAATGTTCGATTGCAAGTGGTTATCAAACCAGTCGAATGGAACAAACGATGTAGTAAATTTGCTAAATAACTGTTGTAACACAAACTTATTCATCAAATATTACTTTTAATTGGTGTCTATTAACTATCGAACAGAGCTTAATTCAACTACGGTTGAAAACTTGAGGCAATGTGTAAAACAAAGCACATTTCGCCTTTGTCTTGGTATAAATCACATATCACATTTTGTCCAACTGATGCGAAGGGCGGCTGGGCGTGAGTGCCGTATCATAAAAAATCCACTAAGCCAAAATAAATAGTTAAAAGCCAATAACCGAAACAGAACTCAACTGATCAGTATCAAGAAACTTTAAAATCCGTGATAAGTGAATGGCCGGGCCTCCGGAGATTGGCGGATTGATTGAAGTACTAATGTCGGTCAACCTCGATTACCCATTGTCAGACTGGCTTCATACTTCGGTGCAACTCTTCACATTTTTATTTAATAATAATGATTTTACCTTTGTAAACCAACTTAACGTGCTCGCCAGGTGTCAAATACAAGTATGATCAGTGCTTTTGACTCGCGCAGCCGTCTCGCTAATTCATTTAACCGGTGAAATTACTAACGAAACGATTGATCATTTACTAACCATATTTATAAATGTGTCGTCCTATGGCGCGATCAGTTCCCCGTTGTATCCCTCAGCCTATAATAAAATGTTCAATGATTCTTTCACCGACTAAAAAACAAATATATATAAACAATT
This sequence comes from Daptonema setosum, assembly GCA_964036265.1. Taxonomy (NCBI): domain Eukaryota; kingdom Metazoa; phylum Nematoda; class Chromadorea; order Monhysterida; family Xyalidae; genus Daptonema; species Daptonema setosum. The sequence continues at coordinate 11,300,823 of OZ038446.1, forward strand.
TAAAAATTAAAAGTTTATTTCCAGATAAATATCTTTATTTTGAAAAAAAATTAAATAGTTTTCGGTGTTTCGGACAAGTAACCGACATGCGGTCACTTGTGCGAATTATTTGCGGTGCTTTGTTCAAAACGATTTTTTATAAGGTAAAAGGTTTACAAACAAGAATCAGAATATTTGGTTAATTCAGTCAGTAAGTTGGTTCTGTCCAACCAGAGTTACTGAAGAATTTTAGAATAAAGATTATCTCTCTATATCTCTCTCGCAATATCTCTTGTATTCAAATTCAAAATGCCTATAAAACACTTCTCAAGTCCGAAATTTTCGGCGTGAGGAGTACTGAGGAGTGAGGGGGGAGGGGGGGGGGGGAGAGAGAAGAGAACATGGAAGGAATCTACTCATCGAAAAACGGATAAATGGGGTTTACAGAGATATAATACCATTCTGTTCACTGTAACGTAGATTCCATTCCGACTCTAACCATCTTCTACTAAATTATACTGCCGTTCCATGATTTAATTGACCTAGAATGCTTTAAAAGTTTATAACATACGGACCCTTCGAATCGGAATCGATTGAAATTCGGAGAAAAGTTTGTCAAAATCCTGTTCGATATTTTTGCGTTAACGAAAATCGAAAGATCGAGACCAACCATTCCATTGGCAATCGTCGCACTGAAGACTACATTCCAAAATAGAAAATTCTTACTTTTGCTAATGCAATAAATTGAAGCAGAGAAGTTGTCGTTTGAATGCATTTGAAGGGCGAAACTTCCTTTTTATTACACAAAGAGTCGGTTTTAGAAAATTATGCAGAAAGCTTAACCATATCTTACATTTGATGCAGCTAAAGTATCAAAGTTGTTAGAGCTATCATTTCAACTTTACACTTCTGAAATCTAGTACGCTCGGATATATGTAGCTTGTGTAGTTGTTCAATATCTTGTGTTAACATAATCAAAAAGCTGATTTAAGTTCAATTTGCGCGCTAAAAACTTACATTTTAACATGAAATTCTGAATAGGTTCTAGCCTGAATAAGACCAGTCTCCTGGTTTGTTCATATCCGTAGTAAAGCTTCGTTACATACGTATGTTATGCATTCTCAACTGACTTCAGACTGATTCCAGATCCTTGCTTATTTACGATGATCATGACAGAACCGAGCTGATTTTATCAGCCATATTGCTAAAACTTATGCTTTAAAAGAATTTCTGGTTGGAATACATAATCGTTTCAAAGAAAGATACTTATTAATAAGTGTTTACAAAAATTCACTCTTGGAAAAGTGCGCATCTGATTGGCGTGTGTTCGAACTCAGTCTTCGAATGAAAAGTGAATGCCTCATTGACGACTCATCAGTTCACTCACACAACCGCCCTGTTACTCCACACAACCGGCCTTTTACAGTAGTTGATAATGACTTCCATGTCGTGAAAGTGATTTTCAATAAAAATGTCTTCATGAGCAATACAATGGATCAGACGGTTATTGTAAAGTTAAATTAGAGACAATCGGTCAGATTATCTAATGAAAATAACGAATTTTGCATAAACCATGTAAAGCCCGCATGTTGTTTCTGCAAGCAAAAGTATTGTCAAAAGCATCTGATAATGAAACATCACCAGCCTCAACTCAACTCAGTCGACACCATAGTTTAACTCAGTGTAACATGGGGTGATGATGATTGATGCGCGTGTTAACACTGATTGTCTGATGTATCATTATATAAGAAGTTTTGATCAATATTTTAGCTTGCAGAAACAACATACGGGGTTTACACTCATTTTTTATTGCAATCAGGGTTTTTTTGGGTGAAAAACATTTTTCATAAAGGCAACCGAAGGATCATTGGCAACCTCCACGAGAATTATTAAAATACCCAAAACAAGTTTCAAGGACTTTCGGCATTCGGCAAGCTTTCAAATGAACTTGCGACGTATATAAGTCTCCACTGAAAGAAGAAAACGTTTTTTTCTTCAAAGTTGAACACACAGCAAAAAAGTTATGCCAGTATTAGTCATACCCGTTTCCGTATTAGCCATTCTCCAAGAAGAAGGAGCAAATCTCAAAGGACATAACCATGAAAATAATATGGATATGAAAATAATATCCGGATATGTATATGTACAAATATGTAGGGTAAAGTTGGATTGCTTTTAATTCTTTTTATCCATTCAGTCACTTCTTGGCTTTTTCATTAGATTTTCAGACTTCAGATTTTATTTTCCACAAAAAGTTTTGAGTATTATAATCAGAAGCCGTGTGTAGACTCCTGTAAATTATCTACATACGTAGACCATATTCCAATGTTACGTAAACACGTGTAAATTTTCTATGTAAAAGCAGAACCATTCAAAACTTAACATTGTTGATTTGTTTTTATAAAGCATGTAAAAAAATACATAAGTTATTTCGGCAAGCAAAAGTGTTGCCCATAACGTCTGATAATGAAACATCAGACAATGAGTTTTTTAGTCGCACATCAATCATCATCACCCATGCTATATTGTGTTTTCCATGGTGTCAACCGAGTTGAGTTGAGGGTAGTGTTGTCTCATTATCACACGTTTTGCTTGCAGGAACAACATACGGATTCTATAATTTTATAGCGCCAGCTTTTGATTAGTTGAACATTTGTAAACCTTCTTGATAATTCGTACAAATGACCTCATAACTTGGGTTTTGGGAAAACTTGTAGAAAAGTCATGACTAACAAATGATTGATATAACCTATTTATTATCTTTTTTATGCAAGAAAATTGTTAGTTTTTGGTTCAATCGTGTTTAGAAAATTCTGCTAAACTTGGAATATTTGTAAATCAGATCAGATTGGTTTTTTACAGCAGTCTGTCAAAATAACAAAGACAAACTTTTTTCTAACTCCGCTAAAACTGACCGCCAAAATTAATGTTTTGCACTGTTTTAGGAAAATACCTCGTTTTTGAAACATTTTTTTCGCGAGACTAGAACTGAAAATTTGAAAAAAAAATTCACACGTGGGTCAAATTTTATTTTATTCCAATTTTGTTTCGGTAATCGCGACCCGTCGACCGGTCGACCCGTCGACCGAGATCGGTCGACCGGCCATTTGGAGGTTTTTAGGCTGCCTACATAGCTGGATAGGTTTAGAAGGCTAGGCATGAGCATCAAAATTAGGTTTCTGTGTAGGCTTAGGCTTAAGCTTAGGTTTTTGCGATAGGCTCGAGCGCTACGCGCCCGAGCCCATACAAAAACCTAAGCCTAAGCCTAAGCCTACACAGAAACCTAATTTTGATGCTCACACCTGCCAAACTGTTAGTATAGTGCTCCAGAATAACTTTTGTAAACTTAAGTCGGTGCTAGGAACTATGCCGAAGTCGTACAAACAATATCAAAATTCTGGGTCGACGGGTCGCGATAGCCGTTTTATTTTATATATTTTATAAAGATAATATCGTATATCGTAATATCGTATAAATTATATCAGTTAGCCTTATAGCTTCAATTGATCTTCAAACCCGTCAGCTAATAAAATCATTTAAAATAAATAAAAACCTAAATACGTATCACGATTGTCGGTTCAACCGAGTTGGTGAGCATGGCGTCCGGCAATCACAACATACCGCCGTTACATGGCGCTCACTTTGGACAGCAGCGTGTTCACTCTTCAAATTCTGGTTAGCCCATCCAAATTCAGCCAGCAGGCTATGTTTCTATCGAACTAGATTTCAGATTTCATTGTGTTGTCTCGCATATAATCGGTCTTACAAAAATTACGAATTACAAATTAAAACTATAATAACTTTATCTAGGGATCAAGGCACGTGGGACCAGGTGTCGAATCAGACATGTATATGCCTATTTGTTCCCCGATTCGACACTTGACCCGGCACGTGTACTAAAAAGTGGAATGTTAATCTTTGAGTAGTTGACATCATGCACCGCGGAGTGAGCATGGGAAGCTATTCTCCAGTAATCGGGACCCTTAACCATCATTCAACTAGCCAATTTAGTTGTACCCCTCGTTTTTATTCTCTAATAACTAATCCGGGCCGGGCTGCGGAGAGAGTGTCCCAATTTGGTGAATTCTAGAAACTTTTTTCTCGTGGTCACGGTAATCGCGACCCGTCGACCGGCCATTTGGAGGTTTTTAGGCTGCCTACATAGCTGGATAGGTTTAGAAGCAGAGGTGGGCCGCAAGGGGGGGTAGGGGTGGGTTACCCCCCCCCCACTTTTCAGGGTCGGCGGGTAGCCTACCCCCTCCCCCCTAGACAAAAATTTAGGTCGCCTACCCCCTCCCCCCCTACTCGCAATTTTTGAGAAAATCGGCCTCAAAACCTCGATTTTGGGGCTTATTTTTCAAAATTTTCTGGCTGTGAGAATTTTTTTTCGAAGACACACGTTTTCTGGGTCAATTTTCTTGGTTAAAACCTGAAAAAAAACCGGTATATGTGATGTTTATACCTTATAATAGAAGATTTTTTAGCAAAAACAAGCAAAAAACAAGCGTTTTATGCGAAAAAATTTTTTTTCTACCCCCCCCTACCCGACCTTACCCCCACCACTTTTCGGACAGGTCGGGTAAAATGGGATTTCCTGTCGGCTACCCCCCTCCCCCCACCCCCTGCAAAACGCCAAAAAACCCGGCCCACCCCTGTTTAGAAGGCTAGGCATGAGCATCAAAATTAGGTTTCTGTGTAGGCTTAGGCTTAAGCTTAGGTTTTTGCGATAGGCTCGAGCGCTACGCGCCCGAGCCCATACAAAAACCTAAGCCTAAGCCTAAGCCTACACAGAAACCTAATTTTGATGCTCACACCTGCCAAACTGTTAGTATAGTGCTCCAGAATAACTTTTGTAAACTTAAGTCGGTGCTAGGAACTAAGCCGAAGCCGTACAAACAATATCAAAATTCTGGGTCGACGGGTCGCGATAGCCGCGTGGTCACTAGACAGTATTGGAAATTTGGAAACCAACTGGATCACACATTTTTAGACCCGTTGTCACGTGGACGGTTAAATATATATTTACTACTAACCTGCAGAAAACAACGCGATGAATGTGGCCGAAATCTCCGAGACCGAGTCTGATACGTCGTCAATTATGGGCGAATCGAGCATGAACGACTCGAACATCAACATCAAGCCGCCGAGTCCGGCCGCCCGAGAGCAACTCACCAAGCGCATTGAGTCATTGCTTCAACAGAATCGAGTCCTCAAGGTGCGTGCTTTTGTTTTTATTATGTTATGTTTATAATACATATTGTTTTGTGCTCAGCTCCTCCTTTACGTCAATGTTTTTATAGGTCGAACTCGAAACGTATAAGTTACGTGTGAAGAATTTGTCGGAGGAAAATAAGGAGCTGCGACAGGCGAGTGTGGCCATTCAGGCGAAGGCTGAACAGGTGTGTTGCTAAATCTAAGCTTGATTATGTTATGTCTCAGTCCCGTACTTTAACTTATCATATAATCAGACTTTTGAATATTGTTACGAATTTGATTATTATGATTGATTCAAATTGCAATCAATTCCAGGAAGAGGAGTTCATTTCAAACACGCTGCTGAAAAAGATCCAAGAACTAAAGAAGGAGAAAGAGGCTCTGGCGTTGAACTATGAACAGGAAGAGGAGTGCCTGACTAATGACTTGTCGAAAAAATTGTATCAGGTTTGTTTTAGTATTTTTATTCAACTTTTTTGAGAACTTAGTACAGAATCTAAGATACATATGTGATGGACGGGTCAGTTTTAAATCCGATGCCAGAGGCTAGATTTCCGTTTTAATAAACTTGTAAACTCTGCGAGAGGCCGTGTAACACCTTAAAGAAACATTTTAGGCTCTTTATTACATAGTTTGTCATTCTTTCTGTTTAGCTGCGCAACGAGAAGGCTGAACTGGCGCAAACACTGCAACAAGAGCAGGAGTCGCTCGTTAACAAACTCATGCGACGCATCAGCAAGCTTGAAGCCGAGACAATGCAGAAACAGACGGTTTGTTTGTTTACTTAATACGTGTAGTAATTTATAGAGTTCGCACCTAATTTCTGAGCATTATATTCATAATTCTCACCTTATGTTCATAATTCTCATTTCAGCCGATACAATCAAACAAAGTTGTTATAAAAACTGCAATTGTTTGTTTATTTGAAATACTAACTGATGACTGTGTGCGATGTAATGTGCTATACCATTCCACCGAGGAAGTTGTATGAACTGTTCTTCTTACCTCGGTCGCTTATCAATGTTTCATATTTCTGTTTGAATAACACACGAAAATCGACCACGAATTTTAATTTCTTATCAACAGTGGTGCGCGCCAAAATTGAAGTTATTTGCTAGTCATAGTCACTGATAATAATGACAACGATACCGTGCTTAGACACTAGGTGTCTTTATTATTTAAAAACGTGTAAGAAGCGGAATATTTCGGTATATATTTGTTAATCAGCTTATATGGATAAGGAATCGACTTGCAGAATCTGGACCAACTGCGGCGCGAGAAGGTTGAGCTCGAGAACACGCTGGAACAAGAACAGGAGGGTTTGGTCAACCGGTTGTGGAAACGTATGGACAAATTGGAGCAGGAAAAGAAGTTAGTTTTGACTCATTCATATAGCTGTTCGTCATTTGATGCTCTTATTAGACGTGAACATCGTGGTGTAACAAAAAACAGTGTGATAACTTTGGTTTGGCATTATAGTTTTAGCTTCACGTATTGCAGGCTTCATAAAAGGTTTCCATTTCTAACTGTTCCAGATTTTTGCAAGAAAAGCTTGACATGCCCGTATCAGCACCACCCAGCCCAATGGATGTGTCTGGTGGCTCATCGCCGCATCCTCATGCTGGTTTGTTGCTTTTGTATGTTTGTTGAGTTTATAATAAACGTCTTAACATTGATTTATGATGTAAACACATTTCCCAAACGAGGCTGTTATTAGGCTTACAAAACAGTAATTTACTCTAGAAACGTGATTTATGTATTATTTTGTAGTTTTAGGCGTACACCCACCGACTATCGTGAATCCGAGCGCTACGCCTCCACACAGGCAGCATAGAATTTCCGGTCGGTTCAAACAAAATGAAAATTTGATTGATTTATTGATTATTCTCAATGTTTCCGCATTCCGTTCTGAATTTGCATACAATCAACATCTCAATTCAACATCATCTCAATATATTTTGTCTTCTGGTAATCTGATTCGCGTTGATATTTCAAGGGAAATGTGTAGTTATTTCACAAAAATTTTTTTTGCAGGTTCTCGTGGTGCATCAGCCATGCAGCTGACAGACAACAGTCAGGACCCACAGGAGCTGGTCAGGCACATTCAGCACTTGCGGCAGGAGGTCGTCAAGCTCAAGTCACAGCTCAGATCCGCTGATTCGGATCGTTAGTCTGATAAATGCTCAGTTCGCTGTTATTATCGTAATCTTGAGTCCTTTTTAATGTTTTTTGCTCAGCTTCTATCAGTATTGACTGACTATTGGATTGTACCTAGCGCATTGACGTATCTGATTGGTGTATTCGAACCGTGGGCCACCACCAATTCTTAGGAGAAGCTAGCGAAATCACGACTAGAGTAATTAAGCTAGGGACCGGACATTGAATAACAGTAAAAAGACTGAGATTATGAACAACTCTGAAATTTTACCTCGTTGGTTTGTTTTCAGCCAAAGCCCTCTCAAGACTAAAGCTACCCAACCTCGGTTATATAAAAACTTTTTACATGCGTGTATATTTTGAATTTTTCATCACGACGGCATATTTTACTGATTCACATTTCACTCTGAATTTTCTCATGTACATATTTGACACGATCAGGGGTGGGCTGCGGTTTTGGTCGCACAGATCACCGAGAGGAGGGGTGGATTTTGGAAAGTTTTCAGACATCCAGAATGGTGGGTGTTTAACTCATTTTTACCGTCTTTTAGACAAATTTTTTATCGTCAGCCGCCTCATTTTTCAAAACAGGCTCTCTTATCTGTTCTCATACTATAGACTTGATTGACAATCGGGTTATTGTTGATTCCAGGCCAGATGCGCATGACGTCGTTGTCGCGCGAGGAACAGCAAATTCGTGAGGAGAATCTGCGGCTACGACGTAAGCTCGAAATGGAGATGGAACGACGTCAGGATCTGTGCCGACATCTGTCCGAGTCCGAGTCGAGTCTCGAAATCGATGAAGAACGCCACTTCAATGAGCTATCGTCGCAAGGTTGGTATTTTTGCGGTGCGAGTCGAAAGGCAATGAAAGTTAAATTTGTTATCAGTTGAGTTGAAACTTTCATTTTGTTCCTGGAAAACTTTTCGGGAGCTTTTTTCCTCTACCCTTGAAAGAAGAGAGGGAGTATGATGGTACTTTTGGTTACCTGTTCTGTCATTGGGTTGCCGTCGTAACTGGAAAATCAAGTGGGGTTTCGAAACAGGGTCTGTATCTGGTTAGTTTGTTTTTTTGTATACTATTTCTGTGTTTAGATTATATACTAAAGTGAATTCATGTTGTCTGCAGGTCACATCCCGGCTCCGCCAGCCAGTGCTGCCGCCAACGCCGTCCGCAGTCGCGCTATCAGTAGTCCAGTGGCATTTGCACATCATTCGGCACAAGGCACAGGTGCCAACACCGTACAGTCTCAGCCCAGGCCCGTGTCGCCTTCATTCGGTTGGTGATCAACAGTAGAGCGATGAAGAACGCTTTTTAGAACAAGATTCGTCATGTTGCTAGATGTTTGGGGCTTTCACGTCTCGTAAAAATTCAGGTTTTATGTTGTTTGGATTTGGAATTGGAAGTGAAAAAATGCAACATGAAAGATTTCGTTTTTTCATCGGTTTTTATTCGTTTGAAAGTGGTTTTCTCATTTTTTCGTAGTGAGACACTGTGCAAAATGTTAGTTGTTGTCTTTTTTCTCTAAAAACACTATTTGTTAGACGTCCTGCATTGACTGTTTGTTTGTTCTATTCGCATGCGGTGCGGGTGTTTAGTCAAATACTGGTTGTGATGGGGCAGAAGATGACGATGACTCAATATTCTTGGTATGCTGTTTTCATTTTATGATTTTACTTGGGAAAAGAGGGGTCGATGACAAGGTGGTGGATGTATAATTCGTTTTTTTGTTTTTATTTTATGATTCAATTTCAATATGAAAAAATTATATTGTAGTAGAGTGCAACGAACCGTCTACTTTGTTGAACAGGAATACTGGTAATTGTATTATTTGTTGTGGTGCTCAGCTAATTGAATAATACATTAACTTGACTTGACTCGCTTGGAAATGGATTTTTCTCTGTCACTCATAATAAATTAATCTGTTCTCTGTCTAACTTCTGGAAAACTTGTCAAATTTGCATAATCAAACAATATAAGTTCAACTTCTAGACTGAACTTGCGTTTGTTCTTAAAAATCAGTCGTAGCCTACCTGTACTCAAACTAGACAGACGGCTACATTAGAGGTGGTATCATGATAATATTCTCTATTTTTATTTATCAAAGCATTCGTTTCAGGCAACCTGGCCGTGAACGTGTCGCTGTCTTCATCGGCTGTCGGGCCACTCTCCCAACCAAGTCCGATTCAGAGATGTACCCACTGCGGTAGCTTGACCGGTGGCATAATGCTGCAGCATGCTCAGACGTCGCCTAGCATTATACAGGTTGGATTCGTCGATGATATGGTGCCACTCAATTGGATGCTTTCAATGGGATAGAAACTCCTTCTTTGTTCTGACTGATCAACTTATTCTATTTCACAAAAGTTTTGACGGGGGGAACTAAAAGGTGGGCTATTTTTACTTTTGAAAAACTTTCCGGTTATTTAAAAAATTTGTTTTATTATTGTCAAGGAGCAGAGCATAAAAACCAGATTATCTGTACAATGTTATGATATATTGCAATGATTTCTAGGCTGGCATGTACCCGGGTGGCGTCTCGGCAGGTCAGGTGATTCGGTCGATGGGTGCAACAGGCAGCCAGAGTGCGCGCAGCAGCAAGGACACGACACCCAGTCACACCACAACCAGCAATACCGATTCCAGTCCACATGGATCGTTGCCAACGGCACTCCAACATGGTTCGTCATCGTTATGGCTTCAGTAAATGAAGAAGTCTCAATAAAAAAGACGTTCAACAACCGATTCATCAAGTCTGTTTTTTATGTCTTCATGGAAACATATGATTGTGAATGATGTTTTAGGTTCGATGATGGACGCATCCGGCACGACACCGGGTTTTGCCCGACCAGCCAATCCACCGTCGGCGCCACCCGCCGGCTACAAGGCCAACAGTCCGGCACCACCACAGATTCAACGATCCAAGACACCTGATGCCAAGTCCACCAATTAATACTTACAATAATGGAATCTGAAACAACAGTTCTTTGGTTTTGGATGCCTTCATGGTCATAGACACATCGGCCGACTTTTTAAAATTGTTTTTGGGGTAAGTATGGCATCTTTGAAGAATCCAATGACACTTCTTGAAGTTCTGCGAATGCTTCAAAATACGAAGTTCGACTTGTAGGCGTAGATACACAACCAGTCGAACTGTTCGGATTGAATATGAAGGCACCCTGATTAACTTTTTTGATTGTTGATGAAACATGTTTTATCCACTGCGTTCACTGCTTAGCGAATATGCTTATGATGGCTCACTTTGTGGTTGGCTACCGCTGATGTACAGAATTTCGATTTGTATTGTACGTACGTGTATCTTTTTATTTTTCTATAATGATTAGTATGTAGGCTCATCGGTTCGTTGTATTGGTTTTTATGGGTTAGGTTAACCAGTTATCAAGTAATTATTTTCATTATTTGACATATATATTGTTGTCGTTCATTTCATAAATTCTTTTATCTTGATGTAATTATTTTTTGAAATTTTAACGTGGTTTAGTTTTACCTACCCTAACAACTAGTATTATTACATGCTTCTGTTTGTTTTTTTTTCTGCGAATTATGTACTTACATTACTGGTATTGTTTTGATTTATGAATGTCTTTTGCTAAGTTTGAAATTTTTGTTCGTTTAGTCTTATTTTGGTTTGCGTGAAAAATTTGATGTCGGGAATCAACTCGATCACAATTAATGCCCAACCGCATGGTTTAGTTAATGCTTGTAATAATGAACACCGGTCAGCCTTTGTTGATGTTTCTACTTTCTTACAAATTCACGATCACGATGGCAATTCAGTAAGTTTTTTAATGATTTTGGTTTAAAAAAAGATTTATTTCCGATTTCCATTTTGTACTCCCGGTTTTGTTAGCTATTTTGCGTATACCAATGAACAGAAAGTAGCCAGCTGATTCGTTGCACCTGCACGATTGTTCAATATTTTTTAGTTCAGCGCTCCATCGCAAACTTCTGTTCGTCAACTCCCCGTAGTTCACACATTCCCCGATTTTTACGTGCGTACTTTTGTATTGTTGTGTTTTGAAGTTGAATCATTCGATTTACACGAGTGTTTAACTTTTGAAGAAAGTTTTCGGTTTTGTAATAATCGAAGTTTGATTGTAGTGGTGGAAGTTTTTGCTTTTGATGATTTTGAGTTCATCGTTTTTGATTTTATTGTTGCTGTATAAATGCACAGTAACGAGTTCGGTTCTCATTGTACTGTTAATTGATTTCAATCAAGGAGTGGATAATTAATCAAACAAACAGTGTTTTGTTGTTTGTGGAATATACGTGTTTTAAATTATTTCATGTACTGGTCTTCTGTACTGTATGCGTGTATAATACACGGTCCCGGTAACTCTTCATTCGTTGTTTAGCTACGATATTTTACATCGTTATTCCTTTTTGTGTCCCAAATGTTCCTTATTTGCTTACTTGTCTATCACCGCACAGAGGTGGGCCGGCGGAGTCACCCTAAAAATGATATAGGGTGTTCAAGACTACGCCTTATGAAAACCAAGAATATTCACCAACTAACCATGATTTATTTTAAACCTACTCTGATAAAATTTCCAGAAGAGTACTCGTAGGCAGCTTGGGAGAAAGACTCCATCAAACTTGGCACTATTTTACGTGGCACTTCACTTCAAGTTCACATAGCCGGCCCACGTCTGAGAATACCACATAAACCCATATGCACTTGCTCACTGAACTTTATAAGTTGGTTCGTTCTATCATTCGTGGTTTATTTTTGCCAATCCAATAAGTAAGTCTCACACAATTGTCATTTTATTTTGCTGCATTGTTATTTTGTTGCTATTCTTTTGTGTCGAGTTGACCCTTTTGCCAAAGCTTTTCGGATTTGTTACACCGGAATTTATCAAGAGTTTGTTAAAAAGGTTGCGTCCTCGACAGAACAGATTTACTGCATTGTAATTATTAATGTTCAGTTTATGTCACCATTTTTCGCTGTTATGGTACGCAGGATAAATTTAACCAAATGAATGTTCACGTTTCTTGCAAAATCCTTCCAAGCAAACTTAGTTTATCAGGATTTTGTTTGAAAATGGAGTAGAAATCATGATTTACAAAATACCGTGCTCCAAATATTTGTTTATTATATAAATATATCATCGAATTTTTGTAGAGTTTTTATTCATGTTCTCTCCATCACTAGAAAAGTTTTTGAAGGAGATCAACCCAAGAAGGGTAATAAATAAGTAGCAACGTCTTTTCTAGTGATGTATTTCTTGTGAGCCACTACTGTGACCTGTGTATTTCTATTCGGTTACTCTCATCCCGTGAAAACGCCTGATTTTACTACCAGCCTATTGTAATTGTTTCTCAGTTGTTTCGACTCACCACAAAAATACGCTCGCTAAAAATTTTAATCTGTTCTTTCGTAAGAAGCTTTCGTGAAAGTTCAATTTACTGTTTCTGTTTTACTATGATTACGGTGCACTCAACTATCATAAAAATTCTTAACAATACATTTGTTAGCGGGCGTGTTTTTTACGGACTTGGTTGCGAATCTCACCTCTATTGATGGTGTGGTCCGGTAATGTACTTGGATTGGTGGTCGAAAGCGTACATTGTGTATCATACTTGCTATACATAAACACTACATACCATACATAAACTCTTACGGTGAATAAAACGGTTAAACTTTGTGGATGGATGGATGTGTTGTACTATAATGATACACCAACAAAAGGTTATGAAATCCAAATGATTATCTTGGATGGTTCAGCTATGAGGATATGGCACTTGAACTTGAATCAATGTGAGTCAATGGATTTTCAGAAATTGGTCGCGTGGTAAATTAGTATAATCATAATCTCGATAGCGTTATGATGCTGGAATCGGTGAAACGTCCGCTGCTGTTTCTGTTCTCGTTGGCCTATGTTGGTTGGTTATCGTCCTCATTTCTATCATTACTGTAGCCAACAGGGCACACTTATACCATGTCGTAATAGTGTTTCAGTATTCGAGTTCTTTTAGTTCCGTTTCAGTGAAATTGGCATCTGATTTCTCCTGATGAATTGTACTTATAAATTGTAGGCTCCGCACGATTGCCGGCCGTTTTGTTGGCACTGGGCTGTTTGATCAGCTTTCGCGTTAATCTGGATATAAACTTGGATGCGAATGATGCTCAAGATGAGGATGATGGTGAAGAAGAAGATTTTGGTTAGTCGTGTCATCTTCTATAATTTAGTCGGATGGGTTCTAGTTTAGAATTCGAATGGTCTTCGGAAGGAGATAATTGTATGAAAGGAAGATTGTTCTGTGAAAAATATGGTTAAAGGTTTTAGTGTTCATCATAGTTATTATTCTATTGATTGCGTAATGACGAACCCAGCATTGCGAAACGAAACGCCAACACTTTCGCACAATTTTATTTATTTATTACAGATGACGAAGAAGTACACGACGAGCATGCTGCTGCTGACATTCCAGTCATCGAGCTCTGATTCCAGACAATGATGATGTTGTTATGAACTGATTCATTTGGAAAACGATCTAATATAACAACAACTATTAAACAAATTATTGGTAGCATGTCACTGCTCGATAGCACTTGGTGGCTGATATCACTTAAACTCCGATAAATTTACCAAAAATAACAATAATATAACTTATATGAATAACAACATGATTAACGCACGACGTATCACTGAACTACTGCGCAGCGTCTGCGCACTGCGTCTTGCGTCCACGTCCACCAGCACTGCGCTAAGAACGGGACTCTGCGCCCAACTGAATGAAAAGGACGTGGGTAAACAGGTGTCGCTCTGTGGATGGCTGAAATTCAAACGCATGAAAGTTGGGTATTTTTCAATTCTTATTTTTTGATTAGCTTACATGAATCGAGATCAGGTTAGTAAGTCATGAACATTTTTGGAACATTATTCGTGTGATTCATAGATATTTCTGTTGAAGAATGTTGATAATTGTTTGAACAAGTATTTTGGCTTGCTGGTCCGTTTCTTAGATTTATGTGAAGATATGAATGTGATGCCGAGAATAATTTTCATCGATAATACAACTGTTTTCAGGGTGCGTTTTGCGTGCTAACAGACAAGAGCGGTCAGGTGCAGCTGTTTGCCAGCAAAAAGTCGGCGACCGCTAAACAGCTTGATAAACTGCCATTGGAGTCAGTCGTTAGGGTGAGTGAGTGACTTAGAGATAGCGTATTCTTGTTTTTCGAAGTAAATGTTGTGTTGTTGATCATACCGTTAACAGTATAAATTAGCCGGTTGCTCTATCTTTATGCGACTAAACAGGGTCGTGCAGTTTGTACTTACTAAATCGGGTCAGATGTTTAGTTGATTTCAAAACTAGAATTTTCATAATGTATCACTCTCTCGTCAACCCTCCATAGCCAATTTTCGGTCGCAGATCAACTGAACCAGCACAAGCACCACTAAACAAAACCAGTGAACTCCGCCCAGCTCTGAACTACTGAATTTATGCTGAAAGTATCAAAATCTAGTCAAAATTATCCGGCCACAAATTGGAAACCAAATCACAAATGGTAACCCTATTTCCATGTGAGTAAATAAAAGTAATAACTCCGTTCTACCGTGGAATTTTCGTAATCTCTGTATTTTGTTGTTTGCAGATTACTGGTCAAGTCAACCTGCGTCCAGAATCGCAACGCAAGTCCGATGATCCGACGGGTGGCATCGAGATCGAGTGCCGTGAGGTGCAGGTGTTGAACGCATGTGACGAGGTGCTGCCCTTTGAGTCGACTGGTAAACAGTTTAATGAGGTTATTGATTAAATAGTTATTACACATTGAAGTGAAATGAACCTTTTGAGGCTGTTCACCACCCTCTAAACACTCATTAAAGAACAATTTTATTCTAAATTGAGCCAAATTTGAATGTTTTAAATAAATAAAAAAACCATCTTTGAACCACCACGAACTCACTTTGTAACCTCGATTGTTCAGATCGACAACGAAGTAGTTCGAATGAAATATCGATATCTGGACCTGCGACGTCCCAAGTACCAGCGATTGCTGGCTGCCCGTAGCCGTGTGGTACAGGCGATGAGGACGTATGCGTTGGCAGAGTGCTATTTCACTGAAATTGAGACTCCCACTCTCTTCAGGTTAGTCATCAGGAATTTATGTTAGGTTAATTAACTGCCCTGCCCCGTTGTTTGGTTATTTCAGGCTTTAATTATCATTTCTTTATCGACTCTGACAATGACTATTCTGTTTCTCGTTCTGTTCAGTGGGTCATTTCATACATGAAATATATATTATCATACTCGAAACTTGATTCAGTTCAGTGGCAAATGTAAAAAGCAGTTATCCAGTGGGGGTAAGTGTATAAACAAAAGTTATTATCTTATCGCAAAATCTGAGTCAAATTATCTTTCCAGACCCACACCGGGAGGTGCCGCTGAATTCGCCGTGCCGAGTTCATCGATGCCACGACACTTCTACTCGTTGCCACAGAGTCCTCAACAGTTCAAACAGTTGCTCATGGTCGCCGGGGTGGATCGCTATTTTCAGGTTAATACAAATGGGATTTCTTTTGTTTAGTAAATGAGCTGACTGATATTTTTTTCGTTGAAATGTTTGGTTTTTAGGCCTACCATAGTAATTAATAAGCGGAAATCGAATGCTCTGTTTAGTGATTACGAGGGATACTTTCTGCCTAATCGTTTGATTACTTATCTCAACAATTTACTATTGGGTGACTCTGACTGACTAAATGCTCAAGTTTTTTTACTAATAAATAACTATTGCTTGACTACTTTCTACCATAATATATCAGGTCGCTCGCTGCTACCGCGACGAGAGCATATCGGCTGAGCGGCAACCCGAATTCACGCAGGTTATTGTGACTGTTTCCTTCAACAAGTAGTTGTTAGAAGTAGAGTAGTAGAATAAAAAAGTATTTGTTTCATTGTTCGGCTTCAGTTTTGTTGACCTTTTCCTATAACTTTTCCTAATTTTCCACATAGCAGTTTTAGGTGGATATCGAGATGTCGTTTGCCGATGCGGATGATGTGATGGCATTTATTGAGCAGCTCGTCATTCGGTCATGGCCCGTCGAAGCCAAGCACCCGAAGCCAAACGCACCGTTTGAACGCATGAGGTTTGAGTTTTACGGCATGTTTACATTGAAAAAGTTTGGTTTCCGCACTTCATTTGCGTGCCTATTGGTATTTTATCTCAGTTTTGGGCCAGAATACGAAAAAAAAATTTAGTTTTTGTGTAATCTTGAACCATTAGACGATTATTTTTATAGGTACTCAGACGCAATGCGCCTATATGGTACGGATAAGCCTGATCTACGTTTCGGCCTCCAACTGTCCGACATGACCGATCGTGTGAAATCGATGTTAGTCTTTTATTACTTTATTGTGAACTTGTTTCTTACTTACTGAAATGTACTCTAGTTAGTTCCAAATGTTTCAATCAGCGTGTAAATATCAAAATCAGAGTATGTTAAATAAAAAAAAAAACAAGGAAAAAAAATAGATCGTTTTGTTTTTTTTATTTGTTTTTTCTCTTTAATTCAGGATGGTTTCTTAAAAAGCGCCTACGGTTGTTTGTGTGTGTTGTTGTTTGTGCGAAAAAGGCAAAAGTTTTACATGGTAAATTTTTTGCAGGCCGAATTTCAACATTTCCGTCCACCAAACGCACAAAATTTGAAATGTACCTACGCACTAAATTTGAAATGTACCTTTCGAACTGAAAGATACATCTTTCAGTTCGAAAGATACATTTCAAATTTTGTGCGTTTGCCAGATGTATCTTTCAGTTCGAAAGATACATTTCAAAACTCTTGATTAGAAGAGTACCCGAGCATGGATGAGAGTCTAAACGTCATTTCAAATTTGATTTGCAGTAAAAAAATGGGCCGAAAGTGTTTAATGATGAGTTGATGACAAATCGAATCATGACAATAACAGTTTGCTTTTATTTCCATCCCAAAATACAAAGCCGAAAAAATTTTAGTACCCGAACCCGGCGGATTGGTGGATCATAGCGATTATCTCTTACCCTTTCAATGTTGAATTTTTGCCAATGCCGAAAAACAATAAATTTCGGCATTATTTTTTCGTTGAAATTTTGAAATTTTCGATGTTTTTCAAGTTTGTTCGAAAAAAAAACAAGGAAAAAAAACAACATTTGGGCCAATTGTTTTATTTAACATACTCTGATCAAAATGAAGCGCAAAATATGCCAGAAACAATGAAAAATGTATATAAATTGCACAGATCACCTTCCTCATCATCATATTGGTATGGATTCGAACTGGACACACACACTGTGTCAACCATGTATTTGACCCGAACATTGTGCCATGAGCTTCGTCAGACCGGCCATTCTCCCGAAAACCTACTGGTATCTGTACCCACTGATTACAAATTTGACGACCAAGAAAAACAGGATGCCATCATTTGCATAAAAATCGATCCAAGAATTTCCGGTCTCGCATTTGCGTGCGCTGGAGAAACACTACAGAAGGCACAGGAAATGGTTGGTTATTGTTGTTGTTGTTGTTGTCGTTGTTGTTGTTGTTGATGTTATGGGTGTTGTTTGTTGTGGTGTTTTTGTTGTAATTGTTGTTGTTATTTGTTAATGATAATGATGATGATGTTGTTGTGTTGTTATCTTATTTTGTTTTGTGACAGGCCGGTGTGCTGCGACTCATAATTGCTCGTGAGCTCGAACGTTGCGGTCACAACCTGCGGTGTGACGACCACAAATTTGTGTGGATTTACGATTTCCCACTGTTTGAACAATCAGACGAATCAGCATCTGGTTGGGCAACCGTTCACCATCCGTTCACTGCACCATTGAATCATCAGGTTGGTTCGGGTAACTTCTGGCAATTCAAAGTAGTGTTATATAATTCGATTGACGGTTCGCTGTTATTTGGAGAAAGTTTCAACGCCATGTGTTCAGTACACTAGAAGACGAGCCAACCCTCCAAAGAGAGGAAAAATGGCCATAGAGTTAGGCATCAGCAGTTTTAAGTCATTCTCCCTAACTACTCCTTGAAAGACTTAAACTTTTTTCCAGCAAGGGGGATTTCAACATTCTTGTTCCTCTCTCGTCCGCAAATGGTTCATTAGTACGCTGATATATGGATCAACAAAGGAAACTGTTATCTTACCAGATGGATACTGTAAACAACTTGGCAAGTCTTCAAATTTTCGTACCATACTTTTTGCAGTTTGACCTGCTCTACGAGCCGGACCAGATCGGTTCGATCACTGGGCAGCACTACGATCTGGTGGTGGATGGCTGTGAGCTGGGTGGTGGATCGGTGCGCATTCACAATGCGGTCGTACAGGAACACGTACTGCACCAGATACTGGCACAGTCAACTCATGACATGGGACATCTGCTTGATGCACTGGCTATGGGTGAGTCAGTGAAAGTGAACTCAGTGAATGAGGTAGAAAGTGATTTAGTGAGTGAGTGAGTAAGCGAGTTAGTAAATGACCTGCTCCACCATATACTGGCACAATTAACTGATGATACTGATGTAAGTTGGGAGTGAGTGAGTGAGTGAGTGAGTGAGTGAGTGAGTGAGTGAGTGAGTGAGTGAGTGAGTGATGAGTGAGTGAGTGAGTGAGTGAGTGAGTGAGTGAGTGAGTGAGTGAGTGAGTGAGTGAGTGAGTGAGATAGTGAGTGGCTAGTGAGTCAGTGAGTGAGTGACTAGTGAGTCAGTGAGTGAATTCAGTATATTAAAGGAAAATAAATGAGCGAGAGGATAAATAAGTGAACAACTGAGTCAGTCATCAGTTCTCAAAAATCATGTCTTTGAACCCGCCGGTACTCAAACGTACGACTCAAAAACCTTGTACACACTATAATTGTAGGTGCACCACCGCATGCCGGTTTCGCCCTGGGCCTTGACCGTTACTTATCGGTTGTACTCGGCACCAACTCAATCCGTGACGTGATCGCATTCCCCAAGTCAATCGGCGGTCGTGACCAGATGTCACAGGCACCGGCCGTTCCTGATCAGGCAACGTTGGACCGATATCATATCAGGTTGGCATCGAGTACTGGTGGATGAAATGAAGTGGGTGAAGTGAAATTTCCACCTCTTTAACGAGGTGTCGAAGAATCGTGCCTCAAAACTGTCAATTCCCCTTCTTGGACGAAATTCCCCCGCAAAAGATTGGCTCGTTTGCCAGTGGCATCGAGTGCGTGGTATAATTTAGGGCTCGGTCAGAGTGGTTGTTTAATAATATCATTAACGTAGATGCCAACTTTATAGATTTGTTTTCGAAAAAACTTCGGATTTATGGGGAATGCAATTTGGGATGATTTGAAATTTCAGCCAGTGTAAGATAATCTATAACAGTCTTTATATGGGTAAATTGGCTCTGTGCGTACTCCTGCCCAGTTGAAAATGTGAATCTTCGAGCAGATACTATTTAACGTATTGGTTTAACGTTTTTCTCTGATTACAGGTTGACGGAAGAGAAGTCTGATTAGCCGAATCAGTGGTGATGGTTATGCCGGATTCCGGGGTTTCATCAATGAAATCAGTTCTGATAGAATAAAATAATGAATTTTGACGTTTGAATTTTGTATAATCAACACATACAGACTTATACGAATTTGATTTTGATGCTCAATTTTTTCAGTTGTACTTATTTCGCTTTGTGTTGCCTTATTAACATCTGACTTCAACATTTTTTGTAGAAGAAAATCCTTTATTTATTGTGCCAAGTTTCTCCAATAAAATTTTTGTACGTCTCTTTGGTATGACATTGTTTTTCGAACCTATTAAAGACATCGTCTGATTTTGCGATAACGTTGCATATATTGCACTGTACTGATATGTTATTTACACTATTTTCTAACTTGTAAAACGTAATTTGATGTTATTTGCTACTTAGGTTACGGTAATGTGGTATAAGTAGTGTTGCTGATCAAAAGCTTGAGTAAAGTGTTATAAAAAATTATTCAAATTCTGTTATTTTAAGTAACTTGATATATTATTTATTAGATATACGAGAATGAGTAAAAGCACGGACTCACCAGCGCCTGGTACCCCAACGGCAGCAGTGGCCACGGCCTCTTCAACCAGCCGGATCGTGATCAAAGACCCGTTTGATGACGACCCGCCGCCCACTAAAAATAAACGAACTGCAGCTGCGATGGGCTCGGGTTTTGGTTGGTTGTCGTTTGATTATTTTTTATGCCACAATACCACAGTTGAATTCCAAATCACAAATATAGTGAAATAACAGTCATCATGTGTAATTGTGAAGATATAATGTGATATAATGAAGTTGCTTATCACAGGAATATGTTTTAGGTGGGTACGAAGGCCCGATGGGTATGAGCTACGGACCACGACCGCCCGTTCCTGCCATGTACCATCCGGGTGGAATGGTGAGTTGCTTTGTTTTATGTAAAAAATAGTTTTTTTTTCGGAATAACATGTTCACATTGCGGAATCTTATTCACAATATCATGTTCATATCTCTAATTGTACTAATCTGTTGACACGGTTTAGAACTTTTTGCGATTAACTTTTTAGGATATGATTCGATGGCTTTACAATGAAAATGTAAAACTTTAGTGTTTGATAATGTTCCCCAAAAGTTAGATTGTGTTGCATAATGTACAATTTCAGCCGTCATTGTGGCCACAAAGTTCAAGACCGTTCTCATTTTATGAGCAACCCGATTCATTCAGTCTGTTATATCCTCCATTCCCCATGTTTCCCTTCCCATACCTACAACCGTTAGGTCCGCATTTCTACGATTCCCATCCACCAATCATCGACTGTTACAAAAAATCTGAAGTTTCGGATCAAAATACTAATTTTCGTCCAATTCTGGAAAAAAGCAAAGATGACTCGGATCTGATTGACATTACCAATGTTCATCAACAAGATAAAGATTCAGAAGTGTCGGAACAAATTGACAAAGATCAAGTTTGTAAAGACAAAGCAGATCGCAAAGACCGCAGGCGATCGAAAAAGCGTGGCAAGTTGTCTATGGTAGGATAATTCGCCAAATAATTCGCGAATATTGATTCAAACTTTTTAAATATCCTTTGAAACCCATATATTCCTTGCCATTGCCTGATCAAACTTTTTGTTATGTTCTGTGATTGTAGAGACTTGATGTTATTTGAGGCACCAGCGGTGCACCACTGCGGCACGTGTTACCGAGCGATCAGTGACTCGGAGGCAGACGATGCCATCCAATGTGACGTGCCCATGCATTCATGCAATCAGTGGTTCCATGGTGCATGTGCCAAACTCAATCAGGGCGCGCTCAGGGTTGGTGTCGGAATTGTTTCGCTAATTTCAGAGATTTTATTGCATTTTTTGTTTTTTTACTTCGTTTTCCTCGTTAGTTCAGTTTAATTTGTGAGACCGATAATACATATGCGAGTCAACTCAATAACATCTGAAATCTGAATATTCATCTGACTTTTAATTTGTATCTTTATCTTTTGATATTCATATTAAAGTGTGTAAAGTGGTGATAGGAAAATGTTGATCATGGATGACATGATGTTTCAGGCTCTGAAGAAAGAGGTTTGGGCGCACTGGATCTGCGACAAGTGCTACGACCGCCAGCACAACACAATCAATCTCGTGCAACATGCCAGCTGATAATCAATGCCTTGCCAACCATCTCCTCAATAATTCCAAGCACTGGCGGATGAGAAGAAAGGAGAAAGTTGAACCCTTATCTTTTTGGTAAACTGAAAAAAAGTGTAATTTGTTCCCCAAAATGTAGGTTAAACGGCCTGAAAACTGACGATTTCCTCGTTTTGACGAACTACTCCTCACTTTGGCAGTTTCGCTCGTCCGCCAGTGCCTGACCCGCTCCAATGTTCTCAATAATTCCAAGAGTGAGTTCAGAGTCTAAAATATGTGTAACAATTTACTGAAAAAAAGTTTTTTTCAGGAAGAAAATTTTAAATGTTTAGGTCACAAGTTTCAAAAAACGATCTATTTTCCTCGCCTGTTATTTTTCGTTTTATTTCTTTCCGGACTCTGAAAACACCTGAATCATATTCCTCACTAGTTTGTCAGTTAACCATTTAGATGTACATTATGATTGTATATTAGCTTTATTTGTGTGTATTATAAGTACGTGTTTCAAACAATGATGTGTGATGTGATCGTTTCTCATTAAATGATAATTACGTTTGCGTACGTGTTGTTTTTCGTAATCGTAAGTGTTCCGAAATCGAATTTGCACGCTGCATTGTTCAACGACTGCCCAGATTGTTGGAGCCGGCCGGAACTGCTAGCATTCGAAGGAAGAACGAGAAAGTGGAGTTCCCCTTTCTTTGACGTTTTTTAAATAAATAATTTGTTCCTTAATGTGCATGTAATAAAACAAAAGGAACAAAAACTGCCGTCATCACTGTTAGTAAGTTATCAGAGTAGTGTGATATGAAAAGTGGAAACAATGTGTTTCGGCGGTTTGAATTGTATACAAGTTATTTCCAGTACCTGGGGCAGCATCGGCCGTCGTCAAACTACCCAGGTACATATTTAACATATCTGTGTATGATAATGAAAAGCACAAACCAAAAAGCATGCAAGAAAAAATATTTATAATAAAAATTATAAAAATGAAGTATACCTCTTCTTCAGTACGTGTTTTGTAGTGAAATGCATGATTGACGTTCAAGTTGAATACATCGACTTTCTTATAGATTACGGTAGCAGATGTATTAATGTCAAGGTAGCTGATTTTGTTTTTTTATGAGGCGACTTTATTCAACACGAGGTCGGCTGGATATAAGAGATTACGGTGTAAGTCGAAGTCGATGTTGATAACCAAAATGTCATCTATATATCGTTGAATAAATACATCTTTATCACCTGAAAACTACCTATTGACCATACTGGTAGTAAACCCGTTGCAGGCAAGTTCAAGTTCAACGTAAGTTCCAAGTTTTAGAGGAACTTATCATTTACAGAAAATCATGGAATGCATAAACGAAGCCCGACTGATTTAATCTTGGTTTCCGTGTTTAGACCGAAATTACATTATGTTGGATTTAATTACTCGACCGGTTACATTTAAGGTTATCATCAATTATTTTTACTTCCGTTGAACATTAAAGGAGGTTATCTCTTCTCGTTCAGCAGCACAACCCGTTGTTAAAGTAATTATGTACATGTCATTTCTGAAATTGAATGGAACAAGCAAAGTTTATACATAGTTGTTGTACATCCATAAATCATCATTATGTTGAAATGAATTATAGACGTGTAAAAGGTTGTCTGAGTTTTGTTCAAGTCTGGAACTGTTTTCCATAAATTCAGGTTCGTTTCAACTGATTTTTAGTTTCATTTTCTCACTCATCGCGTCAACTATCTTAGTTACCCAGACTGAATCATGAATATTCATACAAAAATAACGGTCCGTAAAACCATCTTGTCCCATTATTGCTGTTCCATTTCTAGAAAATCCATTCGTCCCGTTAAAATGTCCGAAGATAATTTTTACCCGTGACCGGATCCAATGATTGAAAGTAAAGATCAATTAACTTCTGTAATTCAAAGATTCTTTGATTCAAATATGAATTTTTGCTGTCTCAGTATTGGTTTGGAATTTTTTTTGGTGGACTCTCGTTTTGGGAGGAAAATATTAAAGGATCTAGCTAAACCAACGCGTTGAACGACTACATACGCTACGCAATCGCTGTTACTGTTACTCTCGCCTGTTACTGTTCTTACCGCTGCATCAAAATCAGTTCCACAGTTGATATTAGTCTTTTAAGCAGTGAACTGCAATAAAACCGTTGGACATACATCTTGGTCAAGTTTATAAATATATTCCCCTTTCTTTGGAGCATTAGCTCGTCTGCCAGTAGCTCCTAACGTACATATTATAAGTGTACATATATATTTTTCTGTTATTTGATAATGCAGTTGACATAAATAAACTGGTTTTCGCAGTTGTCATGCCTAAGGTTAATTATCATCGGGCGATTGACATATGTAAGCGGGATCTTTTTATACATATATTTTTTTGAACTACCGTTTGATTTATGTTCATGATGGTTTTCACAGAATATATTTGCGATCATGCAGGATCCTGCAATCAGTCATCATCACGATATGCGAACACTACAATAATTACTGTAGTATAGTTTGATCAGCATTCAAAGTTTATCAAGGTAATTCCGTTTGTATCATAATTCGCGTGGGCATGACCATTCTACGAATGCTATCGAATGACGCTTGAATTTTGGGATTCAGTGGAACACGGCAATATTTAGGTCCAAAACAAAACAGATTTTTTATTTGGACATTCTGTACTGAAAATGCTGAATTGAACTCGGCGACTAAGGAACTCCGGGAACTCATCGAGGATGCGAAGTTCCCGAAATAGCTACATTTCAACATTTTTTGTTCACACAATTTGCATGCCAATTACTGATTGTTTTTAAATACTAATTTTCTGCTTTATGAGTAAATAAAAGAACGTTTAGATAAATTTAGGCCCCACGATTTTAATGACAGTGTCAAAACTAAAAACGAACAAAATGTTAAGACCAAGATATTTTCTCTCTTTCTGTATTCGGTTTCTCCAAGATGGTACGTCTTTTTCTTATGATCCATCAGAACGTTCAGGGTGGGCTTTAGGATGCAACGCAAAGCTTGATGTGTGGTCGGTTGCGATGCGAAACAAAGTAATGATTATCCCGTTTTGTATGTATTGTTAGTGCAGAAGAAAGGATGGAATGTTTGATTTGGATACAACAATGACCCATCTAATGTGATTGGGTTCTTATCTCGGAGTTTCTATTCTCTTCGCGCAACACATACAATACATAAGTGCATGCTCATAAAAAATTGCAAGTCATTTTTGAATAAAAGATGGTATAGGTAATATGAGAACATGTGATACTTAACGAGACATTACATTTAGTTACTTTAGTCCGTTTATTTCAATCCAAGATGGACGGATGTGCTCAGTTAAGCACAATAATGTAGTCACTGTTAAGGCAATTGTTTATATTCATCATAGTTTCCAGCACAAGTCACGCTGTCAGGCATAAAGCCTTCGTTACAGTAGTTGTTTTTCAGGTAGATTGCTTTTCAAACCTATTGAACGATTTCGGCAACTTGAGTAAAATGCAATATCGGGTATGGTTTATAATTCCTTATACTCCAGAAGGAGCGGCGTTTCTCTGTGCGACATTCAGGAGATCGAAGTTCAGGCAAAGCAAGTAAATTGCGCTAACTTTTCGAGAAACAGCCTATTATTGCCCTAATTTATAAAGCTTTCGAAATACTACTAAAAATATCAATTATTGCAAACAGTTAGATTACATAGACTATGCAACTTGTAAATAACTTGACTCCGCCCTCGCCGATAATTGGTCATCGATACTGTCACAAGATCACCAAAAATATAGTTATATAAATTCGGTTCTGTTACCAAGGAACGATTCTATTTTGAATATGCTCAATTAATCTATTTATTAAGGTAAACTTCTGTTCTGAGCGTGAAAAAGTTGTTTATTTGAAGTATGTTTCCTTTTGATTGGCCTTCCATTCTGCATTTCATGTCCTTTCATTTAAATCCAGAAACGAAAAACTAATTTCATCAAAATGCAAAGCAAACAGTTGTTATTGTCCATTTATGTGGCGTTGGTTACCGGCTCGGTTTGTTTAATTTTAATTCTTCATTAAAAAATCACAATACTACTGTGAAATATAACAGATGTTACTATTAGTTACATTCAGGTATTGGCGTCTGAAGCGAACAACGAGCTATCAAAATCGGATGACAGCACTGGCCTCCATATCGGTTAATAACGATTCATATTGCTATTTGAGATTTATTTGTATACTTCCGTGTCCGTCGAAACACGAACTCTTTTTTATTAATCCTCATTTTTCGCTCGGTAGGATAGTTAAGTGATTTTTTTACTAAATTGTATTTTCAATCACCTGCACCAACAATCTACATGCACATACATAAAATTGTAAATTGTAACTTACATGGAAACGATGCAAAGTCAACCGGTATTTTCAGATGAGAACGTACTACCTACGGAGAATGATGTGGATTCATGGCTTACTGTAATCGATGGCGAAGAACAAGGTGAGGATTTTCTAAACATTAGTTACAGTATGTTCATGATAATAAATCGAGCATTGCAATGTTTATATTCGGTGATGAGTGTCTGCAGAGGGACAATCTTTATATTTCTTTTCTACAAAGATATCTGCACTGTTGTTTTCATCATCTCTCCCATGAAAATAAGTCGGAACCAGATTTTGTGGCATCCGTAAGTAAGATAAATCTGTAGTCAAACAAATTGAAGGAATCCGTGTAGGACAGAAATTTTCACGGGATTTTCATCTCGCAGAAACTTTTCATCATTTTCGCAAATGTTTAGCGTTTCCCATTTTCAGCAGCATCAATACAGAGGTATCGGGCTAAGATCTGGGAGCTCGCACAGGCTGATCCAAACATCAATGGTCGGTCACACATAACATTACATTACATGTATATAAATCTTTCTATGTGACTTGAGAAACAACCATTTAGAATAAGTCAATTATTAGCCATTTTACATTGAAACGCTTGTATTGCAGTGGCCCGACCCGTCTATGAAGCTTACCTATTGGAAGACACCTATTGGGATACACCCCATGACAAAACATCGGGGTCCGCGTATAAGAGTTCAGGTATAACAATTAAATTTACTTAGCATTCATCTTCATTATTGACGTTGGATTTTAGCACGTAAAACAAGCAGATACAGTGAACATTTTGATCGCTTCATTAAGCAATGTAGAGAACATTTCAACCAACCACAGCAGTCTTTTTGTGGTCACATAACATAAAAAATTTCTGAGTTAATATTCGAGAAACTTTTGCGATAATGACGATCCACCAAAAATGTATGCCAAGTTCAATTTAAATTCTTTGAGACATTGCGTCGGATATAAATCGACAGGTTCTAAATACAAATTACTTGACAATGCCACATAGGATACAAATAAGTTTTTTGCGATTTTTAGGACCCATCAAAACTGGACGATTTGAACGATTCATCCGGTGACAAAATAAGTTCGAGACAACAAACCGGTAAACTTCATTATTAAAATGATAATTATTGCATTAATTTTCTTATATTTCATCTTTATGTTGTGATAAAACGTTTGCTGCTTAATTAGTGTTAGCGACATGAATTGAATAAAAACTACCAATGAACTTAGGTTGCCAATATAATTTGTTTTATTTGTCATCCATTAGCCTAAATTTCAACTTAAAAAACAAACCAACCTGAACTATGAACAGTTTAGTTTACTATTTTAGCTGAGGCATAAGTCAGTTGTTTGAATCCCTATTTCCAATATACGGTTAGGTTATGTATGTAGCTCTTGCATACTCTTGCAACATTTATAGTTTATTTATATTTGCAGTATTTATAATTTGTTTCACAATGCTTCTACATAAGCGTTTCTCACCCTAGATATGGTCATTACTCGATACTCGTCATACTATGAAAAATACTGTATGTAAACAATCTCTAACGACCACTGGCGGACGAACCAATCCTCCAAATGGAAGGAAATTTCTCCAAAGAGGGGGAATTGGCAGTTTTTAGGCCATTTTACCTACACCTTAGGCAACAAACTCTACTTTTTGGAGTCGCTAAAGAGGAGGATTTTGTACTTTTACCTGCCTTTATCGTCTGCTAGTGCATACGACTGTTCAATAATGTGTCTCTGATAATCGGTGGCACTCCAAACAATGGAGCGGTTCCTATTCCTATATCTTCGTGATTACACTATTGTAGCAGTTGAATACCGTTGCTGATTTTGAGAAATTTTAGCCAAGAAGCTCATAGTTATGTATCTCTATGGTGATTTGATTTCTAAGCCGGCTCCACTGACCGATCTGGTTTGAGTACTAATCTATCTTAATTAGGCTGCCATTTTCAGATTTTGTCAAGACTTTTGACTGCCTGTGTTTTTTGTGTGAATGAAGTAAAAAGAGCATGTCTATTGCAATGTCTGCAAACAATCACATAATGAGCAGTGTTGAAAATCACGTAGATAGATGGCACACGCTCAAATTCATGCAGTATTTATGTCCACCTACGTGTATGAAGGATATACGTACGTCTTCATTGAAAACCTATATTGTAGTTAGAATATAAAACAGCAGATAGATATTCAAGCGCCATTATACATACAAAAAGTTGTTAAGACAAAAGCTGCCGTGAAAGGAGGCGAGGATTGCGTGACTTTGTTTAAGAATATGGTTTGCCAACACCATTGAATATCGAATACGTTCCTTTGTGGTCAATTATAAAAGTTCGCCAAAGTTTTATAAATATCGTAGTTATCGACGTTTGTAGCAAACAAACCTTTCGTGCAACCGATCGTTATTTAAAGCCCGTATGTTGTTTCTGCAAGCAAAAATATTGTCCGTCTGAAAAAAAACGTCTGATTGATGTGTGTGTTAACACTGATTGTCTGATGTTTCATTATCAGACGTTTTGGCTTCAGTTCGTTTGAATAGCTACTCAACTACAGAAGCAGTGAAATGGCAGAATGAGAATAGCCAGTTACGTGGACACCTTATACACTTGCACGTATACACTATTTACCAATGAATAGCTTCTTGTTCGGTTCAACTTAATTTCAATTAATTAATTGTAGATAATTGGGGTCTGTTAATATTTCACTGTTTTCATCAAAATGATTATAAGTTTTAACAATGGTTATAAGTTTCAACAATAGACTTATAAGTGTGTCTAACGTACGGTATATAAGCGCATACGTTCAGTGTGACCAAGGCAACCAACCGGTGCCTGGAGTCCAGGCCCTGGACGTAACTCTTTTGTCAAGTCTAATTGTCTCCCCGAAAAAACTCATAATAAAAATTTTTTCTAGCATGAATCTTAACATCATTTTTTCGAGAGTAAAATATTTGCCGAAAATGCCAAAATGAGTATGTTCATTTCATGTTCATACAGCTTTCAATCACTTTTCAGCTTTTGAATAATGTGGTTGCAATAGTGCAATTTGTTGCTCGGTCGCTAATACTGAGTACCTGCCAATGAGTAATTGACATCTGGCAATCATCCAACTGCCACAGTTTATATTGTATGGCATTGTTTAAGACTGTTAGAATCTGCGCTTTCTCTTATCTCGATGGAGTTTGCATGAAAGCGACTGCGGGCGAGGTGAAATTATTTTCTATGAATAGCGAAAAGTTAGAAAAGTCGTTATGGTGACAGGTTCCTTAGCAATCGACTAACTAAATGGTTCAGGATATGTCTGATGTAAGTTCACCTGGGCAGTGCTCGTTCGTACCCGGTGCGTTTAGTATCGCCAAGATGGACACTCAAGCGCACCCTGGACTTGATTGCGGCCCAAAGCGCATTATTAATGACAAATGCACATACTTTACCAAAATTCAAACAACCATCAGGAGTTCAACATTATTTAACCAGTACTTCTTTAGGGTTGCGTTACGTTTCATATTCGTTACGTTTCAAATCCGTTACGTTTTATATTCGTTACGGTTCATACTCACACGTTTCCTATACATACTCGTTACGTTTCATACTCAGAAAGTTCATACGTATTAATGCGACTTGGCAAGAAAAAAACTAGTCGTTGTAAAGTTACATATAAAACGGCGAAATGGGCACGCGCCTGACAAAAGAAGAGGCAGTTCGTAAGCAGATAAACAAGAAGATTGAACAGGTCCTGGAGAAAGAGGGCCTGGAGGACTCGAAGTCCATCAAAATGCTGCTGCTTGGCGCAGCGGAGAGCGGCAAATCGACCGTTGTAAAACAAATGCAGTTAGTAGTTGGAATCATTTCTTCAATGAGTTAATGTATACAAGAAACAAAAAAATTCGAAAATGTAAGTTTATATGATTAGTTTAAAATGGCATATAAGTATAGAAAAGTTAAAAATGCTAAGTTTGTTACACCCGTCTTGCTACTAAATCTGACAAATTCACGAGCTTAATACGTTTTGAAATTCACTACATACATACCTAATGTAGAGTGTTCAAATGGTATTTAATTGAGAAAATGTCAAATATTTGCAGAATCCTCCACTCCAAAGGTTTTACAGACGAGGACCGTCGGCTCATCAAGGGCCATATTTTCGCACTCGTGGCCAACTCCATGTACTGCCTGTTGATGGCTATAAAAAATCTGGACATACAATTTTCCAATCTGGAGTCGGAGGTAGAATACCCTAAATAGCAGAAGCCTAAGCCTAAGCATAATCATAATCATAAGGCTACGCCTAAACCTAAGCATCAGCCTAAAATAAAATTTGAAATCATTTAAATACATCAATTTGTGTATCAGCTTTATTGATTATGAGTAAATTTATTGGCTGTATTTGTTATAAGTCAATTTATCGGCTATAATTGTTATAAGTCTTATTATTCTTTATTTATTATGGCAGGTGGCAGCGAATCACGTCGAAGCGTTGGTGGAAGGTCACGAGAATACGATGGTTGACATTCTACCCATGATTGACAGTGAGCTGGCTAAAGCCATACGTTAGCTCATTTACTATGTGTTCTCGCTGAAAACTACTATTATTTAACTTAACCAAGACTAAACTTAACCCAACTCAGTTGGTTATAGTTATATTACATAATAGCATCTCGAACATTCATGGATTAATTACATATGTAACTTTTTTGGAACCTAGTCTACTTTTGTTCGTTCAGAGTTTCTCACATAAAGCTGTCAGAAAAACAGTCCTAAAACCCACCCATAAACTACAGAAGTAAAGCTAGATTATAAGTGTAAAGAAAACACGAATGCAAATTCAAATTCTGTGGTAAAAGACAAACCTTATCTTTGGTTTAATGGCAGGTACACTGTGGTCAGATTCAGGAGTGCAGCAAGCATTCAGTAGACGTAACGAATTTCAATTGAACGACTGTGCAAAAAGGTTATGATCTGGTTAGGTTATGCTCCGGTTACGCTATATATGTTCCATTTTGCAATCACCTACTCCCTCACCAGTCACCGCTCACTCACTCCCTCACTCACTGACTCACTGACTCAATCACTCACTTACTCACTGACTCACTGACTCACACTCACTCACTCACTCACTCACTCACTCACTCACTCACTCACTCACTCACTCACTCACTCACTCACTCACTCACTCACTCACTCACTCACTCACTCACTCACTCACTCACTCACTCACTCACTCACTCACTCACTCACTCACTCACTCACTCACTCACTCACTCACTCACTCACTCACTCACTCACTCACTCACTCACTCACTCACTCACTCACTCACTCACTCACTCACTCACTCACTCACTCACTCACTCACTCACTCACTCACTCACTCACTCACTCACTCACTCACTCACTCACTCACTCACTCACTCACTCACTCACTCACTCACTCACTCAATAGTTCATTCACTGATTCACTCACTCAATCATCTACTCATTATTGTAGGTTCTTCGACGACATTGAACGTCTGAGCGTCAGCGACTACCTGCCCGACGACAACGACATGCTGCATTCACGAGTCGTTACCATAGGCATTGTCGAGGTGAACTTTGTCGTCAAGGGTGTTAACTTCAGGTACGTTTTTCGTCGACTTAAGTGGGGGAATTTTTTTCCCGAGGATTTTACTTAGAGAATTTAACGTTGTTTGGTGAAACAATTTTTTGTACTTGCTTTCTATCTGCTAAACAGTTCCATTAGGAAAATGTTGCATGAAACTACAGAAATGTTCGGTTTGCCACGGTTGAAACGGGTTTGCTGATACAGTTGTTATCTTCGTACAATATGATTTTATGTTTAAAATGCCGGTTCGTTGTTCAAGGATTTATTGAAACACTTCTTCCAGGGTATTCGATGTTGCCGGACAGAAATCGGAACGTCGAAAGTGGATCCACTGTTTCGACCACGTCAACTCGGTGATCTTCGTGGGTGCGGTCAGTGAATTCGATCAGGTGATGCGGGAGGATCATAACACCGTTGGTTGACTCTGATTCAGACTCTAGCGGACGAGAAGGTGTGGGAAAAGTGCAATTCCTTTTCTTTGGCGTTTTCAAAACGTGGGATTTGTTCCCTGAGGTGTAGGTTAAATGGCCTGAAACTTGTCGATTCCCCCCCCCCCCCTTTGACGAAAGTCCCCGCCTTTTGGACGATTAGCTCGTCCGCCAGTGGATTCGGATAAATAGTTTACTTATCGAATAAACTTCCCCGTTACCCACTAAAATAGGGTTTGATTTGGGGAGAGACCATTAATTGAATCTATTTATTTCCGGTCCGTCTAAAACTGCAAACCTATCGAAAACTTCGTATCGATACTTTACTTCTGAAAGAATCCTTATTGTTTAGTTTTAGCAACTGCCTGCCAATGCTTTTACTGTCGGCGTGTAATTTGAATTTTTTTTCACAATCGTTTTTCTCTAATGCAAAATTTCAAAAACCTCAAAATGATTGCGTGTTTCTGTAAATTATTCTGCTATCCTAATCAAATGAATATGCAATAATCGTTTGCAATATTTTACAGAGTCGAATGGTGGACACACTCAATCTGTATGAATCGGTGGTCAAGAGCGTCTGGTTTTCTCGGGCATCCATCATATTATTTTTAAACAAAAAGGATCTTTTCGAGGAAAAGTTAAACGCTGGACGATCTATAAAATATGCGTTTTCAGATTATGACGGTAAGTGTTGTTGTTGTTGATGTTGTTGTTGTTGTTGTTGTTGTTGTTGTTGTTGTTGTTGTTGTTGTTGTTGTTGTTGTTGTTGTTGTTGTTGTTGTTGTTTTTGTTGTTGTTGTTGTTGTTGTTGTTGTTGTTGTTGTTGTTGTTGTTGTTGTTGTTGTTGTTGTTGTTTTTGTTGTTGTTGTTGTTGTTGTTGTTGTTGTTGTTGTTGTTGTTGTTGTTGTTGTTGTTGTTGTTGTTGTTGTTGTTGTTGTTGTTGTTGTTGTTGTTGTTGTTGTTGTTGTTGTTGTTGTTGTTGTTGTTGTTGTTGTTGTTGTTGTTGTTGTTGTTGTTGTTGTTGTTGTTGTTGTTATTGTTGTTGTTGTTGTTGTTGTTGTTGTTGTTGTTGTTGTTGTTGTTGTTGTTGTTGTTGTTGTTGTTGTTGTTGTTGTTGTTGTTGTTGTTGTTGTTGTTGTTGTTGTTGTTGTTGTTGTTGTTGTTGTTGTTGTTGTTGTTGTTGTTGTTGTTGTTGTTGTTGTTGTTGTTGTTGTTGTTGTTGTTGTTGTTAACCTATCGTTGCAGGTCCTGATACGTACGAGGATTCGATGGCTCGAATAAAGCAGGAATTTGAAAAGCGCAATTCGAAGAAGAGCCAGGGCTACGTTCACGAAACCTGTGCCACCGACACGAATCAGGTACAACTCATTCTCGATGGGGTCATCTCTGCCCTCATCAATTCCAGAATGTCCAACATGAACTAAAACAATCAATTTGTAAAAATACAAATAGTGTCAGCAGGTATGTACGTACATATATATGTTCTGATCATAATGCAAATAGTCGGACATCTAGTGATTTCAGTCAGCAAGCTGTAGCTGCTAAGTTCAGTGCTCAATAGTGAAGAGAAACGAAACAGTCATGCCGATAAAAAACAGATGATCTCATGTTTTTGCTCTTAATTTAATATGAATTTCAATTCGACGGTTTGTTATACAGTTCATTGGTCAACTTCTTGCCATTATAAATGCATAACTTGATTAGCTGTATTATTGTGCAAAAATTAGCACCAAAATGAGTCATGATGAAAATTATATAATGTGATCACAAAGTAATTGTAGAAACAGTTATAAATTTGATGGAGTAAACAGTTATTGCATGTTCTGTAAGAACTATACTCATATCTAAGCGATTATGTTTGTAACAAAACATAGACTACGTGAGGACATAATGTAAGTGTACATACTTTGACCTAAGTTTATGTCTATACGTCAAATGGGATATTAAATGATAGGATATATCGAATGGATAACAAATAAATTTATAAATGTAGTGATAAATTATGAAATTATAACATAAAAACATAAATGATTTTATAAAAATTTAATCAAAGCACAAGTTCAGAGATTGGCAGTTGGAGCCCTCGGAGTTCTTCAGGTAAACAGTGTACTTGCCCTCATCACCCTTTTCCGGACCCTGAAAGTACTCTTTCACTCACTCACTCACTCACACACTCACTCTCTCACTCATTCACTCACTCACTCACTCAGTCACTTACTCACTCACTCACTCACTCACTCACTCACTCACTCACTCACTCACTCACTCACTCACTCACTCACTCACTCACTCACTCACTCACTCACTCACTCACTCACTCACTCACTCACTCACTCACTCACTCACTCACTCACTCACTCACTCACTCACTCACTCACTCACTCACTCACTCACTCACTCACTCACTCACTCACTCACTCACTCACTCACTCACTCACTCACTCACTCACTCACTCACTCACTCACTCACTCACTCACTCACTCACTCACTCACTCACTCACTCACTCACTCACTCACTCACTCACTCACTCACTCACTCACTCACTCACTCACTCACAACACAACACAACCAACAGTGATCTCGAGGTTGAACTGGAAGGCATCCTTGTCCTTGTTATCCTTGGCCACAACCGACTTGACACGATCGGTGAACACGACGGGCTTGTCGTCCTTGTGCCATTCTGAGGTCATCTCGATGTGCGACTTGCCACGGCACTTGATCACGATCACGGCACCACCGTCACGTTGGGCGATATGCGGCTTGTCCGTGAATTCGGGCGCATCTCAAAACATACGCATAGTCTTGAACTTTTTTGTTTAATTTTCTATTAGATTTTGGATGCTTTTTTTACTGTTTGCTTATAACTTATTTACGTAAATTTTTCATTAATCCCTGTTTTCAGAGTTCCATGGAAGTTATGAAAGTATTCTAAAATATGTTTCTTGCCCGTTAAAATAATAATTAGAGCCGAAGTTGTATTAAAAACTCAACTTACATATTAGTTATACAGAGTAGATATAGTGCTTATTCTATTCGTACCTTAGAGATTCGTAATTATTATCTTAACTTTTCTTGTAATTGTGCTAATCCCTGATATGTTCTGTTACCTACTCAACAGACCGTGGCAACCGTAATTGTCCACTGATTCCTAGTCTTCCTAGAATGTCATAATAACGCAATGTTAACAGCTCTAAACGGCTTTTATATAACTTGCATCTCGGCATTGTAGAAATGGCAAACTGTTCTTTACATGTTGCAGTCATACAAGCTTGTTTTCAATTGATGAAACTATTTGAGCATTGGGGAAAAATGATTCGAAGGATTCTCATGTTTTACAGGTTTATCTGGTTACGCTGAGTTAAGAATACTTACGGTTTTATTTGGGTACTAACAACAACCAACTTCCGGCAATCATAGAGTCAATAACTACATACAGGGTGTCTCAGCGAGGTGTGATCATTGATTTTTTGGATTAACTTTCACAGTATTCTAGATAACGATTCAAAACTTCACAGGTTAATAGAAAAAAGTTCCGCTGATACGCTTAATTTTAAAAATTTCGATTTGGTTCAGTATTGCGTGTTTTACGGCCGATCCAGCTACATGCGTTTATAACTATAACCAACTTCATTAAAACTTTGAGTTTATAACTATAACCAAAACCATAAATCTTATAGTTTATAACTATAACCAACTTCAGTCAATCTTCGAGTTCATAACTATAACCAACTTCCAGCAGTCAGGTTGAAGGTGCTGTGATTGGATCCACTGGCGTTGGAGAACTCGACCTTGTAGACACCGGCCAGCGGCTTGTCGAAGTTCTGAATTATTTGCACGGATATTGAAACATAATTTTCAATAATAGCGAACAGTCATATTTATTGAGGAATGGAATTGAAATAGTTTTTTATAGGATAGTAAAAGTAAAGCAAAAACTAAAGTAAATTTAAAAAACAAAAACTAGTATTAAGTAAATTTATTTTTATTTTTATAAGTCTGTGATTCAAAGAACTGTATTCTTATGTTATCTGATACCTTCAGTAGTTTATACTGCAACATTACCCGAAAGTGTCCCAAATGCGAACCTTGATTTCCGCATTTGCTATGTACCATCCCATGAGTATCATTTCTTAACAGTCAGCTCGATCGAATGATTATTCACGTTCAACATATTCTAGATGTACAGGGTGTCCCATTTAAAAATGAACACTTTGAATTTCTCTAAAATCTGCAATTTTCAATCGATTTTCAAAAATTTTGCGTCAAGTTGTAGACAATTCTTGACCATTTTGTTTATTTTTTTACTCAAGTCAAACCGGTTTATGAATCGATTTTTATGATGAATTTCCGAACATCCCTGTTTTTCGTCATTTTCACGTAGTCGGTGGTCGTTTCAATGTGCAGCATGACCACTGCAAACTCAAGTTCAATCATTTTTGTTATCTGTCGGGACAAATAACGTAACTAAAACTAATATTATAATATGGGAACCGTGGAAATCGAATTGGTGTGAACATAACAATACGAACTGCAGCATACCAGTACCCTCGGCTGTGCGGCAGCACACAACACCGCAGTTCAACACCGCAACCGTTATTTGACGTTTCAAGAAGAATTCTAACTAGTTCCATGGTAATTTCTGTAACTTTAATCATTGTTTGAGATAATAAAACATGTTCTAATTTAACAGTGGTATAATATGCTGATCAGGTTGCCAGCGCGAGCGCATGCCTGCGGCTGCGGTGTTGAACTGCTCTGTTGTGTGCCGAGAGGGCTGCAGTTGGTTAAGTGACGTACAAAACAGTTTGGTTTTCACGTATTCCACTTTATAATAATGAAGTCAGTTACATTATTCGTCTTGACAGCCAAAAAATGGTTGAACTTGCTTCTGCAGTGGTTATGCTGATCATTAAAACGACCACCTGCCACGTGGAAAAGACGAAAAACAGGGGCGTTAGGAAATCCGGCATAACTACCGATTCGTAACTCAGATTTACTTGAGTAAAAAAATAAACAAAATGGTCAAAAATTGTCTACAACTTGGCGCAAAAATTTTGAAAATCCAATGTTAATTGCGGTTCCTAGGGCAATTGAAAGTGTTCATTTTTAAATGGGACACCCTGTACACTTGAGATTAATTCCAACTATGTAGAAACTGATTTTTTTCAACTATGTAATTATAGTTAGTTTAATTTCAAATAAAATTCCATTAAAGGTAAATACATGAGAACATGTGTAAGCTGAAGAGCTGTTTGATTTTAACCATAATCTCGCAGATGAACTTGCTGTTCAACTTGAGATTATTTACAACAGATCAAATTCACAACTATGCAATCATAATTCTTAAGTTTTATGAAACGTATTTTCCAACTAAATTTCCGTTGATGCAAGATACGTGCCAACACGTGTGATTTGATTTGAGTTGTTGACCAACCACAATCTCGCAGATGAGCTTGTTGTTGCCATCGACCTCAGCAGTGCTGAACTTGTACGAGTCACCCTCGGCGGGCTTCTCGCCCATGAACCACTTGATCGGTTTCTTCACATCCACGTTCTTCACCACCACCTGCAAAGTTTAATGCATTTTTTCTGACAGACTGCCTTCAAAATGCAAAAGTGATTATTGATTTTCATTTATTCAGTTTATTGACGATGCGTATGTAAAGACCCTTTCGGGATTGTAGTGAAGAAGAGACATGCCAGCTTACCCATACAATGAAACATTCCCTGAACGTATTTTCCCAAAAAGTGATGACTGGCTTAACATCTAATATGAACTCAACCCAAATTACATATCAGATGCATGCCATGTACAACATGAGCCGAGTAAAATATGATCTTCTTACTCGTTCATGAGAAGAAAAAATTTGAAAAAGATTATATTTCTGGTTCACTTGAATCTCGAAAACGTGTTTACACTAGAATATGTGCTCGATTTGTATAAGTTCTCCATGAGCCCACCCCCGCTGTATTCCATAAATTTAAGAGAACTGTTGGTACTTCAGGAATATAAAATTTTACTTGATAATTAATTGGTCCAAAAAGAATGTAATATCCAACCAACCTCGCAGAACACGCTGGTACCCTCCTGACGGATGGCCGGTTCGCCGACGATTTCGGGAGCAGACATAATGGATGATATGGATTGGATGTACCCTACAATTATACAATTCTTAATTAAATTATAGGCCAAATTTGGATAAATTTACTTGATGTTGTTTTAGTCTTTTCACAGACAGGGGAAAAAATTCCACAGATTTGCGTTGTGTGTGAAGAACTTCAAATCAGTCGCCAAATTAACTGAGCCTGCTATATGAATGAAGGAAACAGTATGTGTAACAACGTTTGTATAAGGATGATCTTTGCTCCTGACGAAAAGATTGTGAATCACCGTGTTACATTAGGACTATTAGATTTGGTTCATGATATGAAGAAAATGATGCAA
This sequence comes from Daptonema setosum, assembly GCA_964036265.1. Taxonomy (NCBI): domain Eukaryota; kingdom Metazoa; phylum Nematoda; class Chromadorea; order Monhysterida; family Xyalidae; genus Daptonema; species Daptonema setosum. The sequence continues at coordinate 11,339,637 of OZ038446.1, forward strand.
ATACAGAAGGGAAAAAAGCAAAGTAAAATTAATGATACACCAAGAACAAAGTAAATAAAAATAAAATGAACTTAATGAACTGAATGTAAATGAAATAAAAAATTTACAAATAAAATTGTGAACGAAGAATATTTTATATTTTATCCTAGAACGCGTTTCACTCTCCATCAACAGCTGTTATAGTACTTATTATGAAGAAAGTTGGTCTCCGAGTGCCAGTGATTGTTGTTGTTGTTGTTGTTATAATGGCAACTGAATATCTCCGGAGTGAGATTACTCAACTGTGCCCGTGCAGCGAATGTGGAGAGCAAGTAAAACTGTGGAATGCAACTTTTCCCTGCATAAATTCACGCTCCAAACTTGTAATTGCTTCCACATTTGGTGGACGGGCTGAGTTTTCATATTTTCACTCTGAAGATTTTCAGCCGTCAGTACGTGTCGTATGTACAGACCACTTCAGATTCGAGAACTTGATAACCCAAACCAGTTGTATCTAAAGCCGGATGAACATATTACACAGGTGAAATTGATGTCAGCAGATCATTTCGAATGTAAACGAGCCTTGAAAGATCGAGGTTGATTAAATGGTTATGAACAATGATTCATTCAATTGTATTCATTCAACTGAAGCAAACACTAGTAAAATCGTGTTGCTGATTTTATAACATTGAATGGAGTGTTATATAAAATTGAGTGCCGTGTAAAAAAGAACTCCAACAAAAAATTCTACCGTTCTTATTGACTATCTAAGTATTAATTTAGGCCGTCCGTGAATGTAAAGTTCGGTCTACGATTATTCGCAGGAACAACAGTCCTCTGAACGTGCTCTCAGATGTGGTGGCATTTCACGAGTGAAACCGGGCAAAATCTAGCAAAACAGCACCTTATACACGCAGTGTAACAAACTTCAGTTCTCATTTCGTAGCATATGGTTTATTGAAACGGCTCAAAATATTGTGTGGTTCAGTGTTTTCGCAATGCGCTGTTCTCAGGATATAACCACATGTACCGTTTTGCAATAAAATGAAAGAGTAGTAGAAATCGGAACGATAATACTGGACGAAGATTTAAATAAAACTAATAAATCTCGGAGTTGGATTACATAAATGGTAGATGAGATGAAAATTTTGCAGCTCAAAAATAACTGGACACAACTCAATAACCAGGTAAACCGTTTATAACCAAAGTAACAAATGCGGACCGAGATAATGACAAACAGTGAAGCGGTATAATGACGAAGTGTGGTGTTTTGCAGCAATGAAGGGCATTTGCTATGCTACTCACATACCCCGTCAAAGATTCTGTACCCCTCCTAATCTGTCATAAACCACCTCATCATCCCCTCTTCAATCACCCCATCCCCACCGGCACTCTTTTCCAGTTCCCCAAGTGAGGGGGGCCCGATTTGGTTACTTTATGTCCCCCTTTCCGAATACCGATAACTTTACAGCGCGTTCTGGAGGGCTTGTTGGTTTGAGAAAGCGACCGCCGGTAGACGATCGTTGTTGTTGTTGTTGTTGTTGTTGTTGTTGTTGTTGTTGTTGTTGTTGTTGTTGTTGTTGTTGTTGTTGTTGTTGTTGTTGTTGTTGTTGTTGTTGTTGTTGTTGTTGTTGTTGTTGTTGTTGTTGTTGTTGTTGTTGTTGTTGTTGTTGTTGTTGTTGTTGTTGTTGTTGTTGTTGTTGTTGTTGTTGTTGTTGTTGTTGTTGTTGTTGTTGTTGTTGTTGTTGTTGTTGTTGTTGTTGTTGTTGTTGTTGTTGTTGTTGGTTGGTGGTGGTGGTGATGGTGGTGATGGCGTAGTTGTTGTTTTTGTCCTGGCATCTGTTGTCATTCAGCGTTAGAGACCTTACGGTTTCACGTCTCGTAAAGTGCGCCGTACCTAAAGTTTATTTACGACATTCAGTGTATTTTTCCTCCAAGTAGAATAAAATAAACCGCGGTAGCGGATCACAAGCAATGAATCAAACCAAACTTCAAACTAGGTAACTCATGAGCTAAAAAGTTTTCAGCCCATAGGAACGCTGGAATGTTGGATGAATCATCCACTGAGCACATTTTTATCCAGTTCATAGATTACTCATCTGAGTGTGTTTTCGCGTTTACTGAGAAAAGGCACACCATTTGTCACACCTCCACTTTACAACTTTTTGCAAATTTTTCCAACTCCGTTGCCCGTCACATCGTAAGGGTGTTTGCTGTTTTACACCGCCACGAAATGCCACTTTACAAATGCCCATTCGTTTTTCTGACGTCTAACCATAAATCGACTGGGAAGGAAACTTTTGAATCGGTGTCTGAGATTTTCAACAATGGTTCATATAAATTTTTTTAGGTGAGTGAAACCTATTAGCAAGATTTTGTAATTTAGAAAAAATAAGTTTCATTTCAGTTACAGTATACGATTGGCGATTCAACGGTAATGCAGTCATAAACTTGCCGGCTTAGTTTTTTTACCGTGAAATTTTAAGTAAAACGTTGAACAGCTGTGTGAAGCAATGCATTTCGTTGGATTTTTCATCACAACATTACACCACCAGTGTTTTGCAGTCTTTTTTATGTTGCGTATTATATTGCTAGATAATTCGATTTAATATAGTTTGCACTGTAAAACATAACAATTCAATCTTGCCAGTCAGTCACTCACTCATAATAATTGCGTCTGGTTGAGCCAGGTTTTGTGTGAAAAATAGAACCTAAGTACGCACCCTTTTTCGCTTCGCTCGAACATTGAGGTATAAACTCAACACCTTCCCTGAACACTAGTGAAAAAGTTCGAGACGCATTTTTGACGTTTCACAAATGAGATTTCTAGACGGTATCAGTGTCAATCAAAGTCAGTACTTGTATCGCAGTGAAACACTGGCCTATGTAACTAAACCACGGACATACAATATGTGATGCTCGGAATCATTGGTTTTGGTTATTACACTTCGCTGTCCAACTTCCTTCAGGACACGTTATAACCGACACCACGACACACCTTATACCCACCTATGTAACTCTATAAAAATGTATTGTATTAAATTTATTAATAATAAATGACAGAAACAACGGCTTTTTCGTTCTCCACTGTAATTAAGGAAACTTATCGAGGTTATCGGGACAAAGACTGTAATAGCTGATCGGGTATTAATTGGGCATCAGTGTCCCGGTAATCTTCTATAATGGGTATGAAAGCAAATCTAGGTTCGGTTCAAGTATTGAATAAACGCCGTTTACGCTTCTGTTTTTTTGCAAATAAAAGGGCTCTCCCGATAGTTCCCAGTTCAATGTTAAAGGTAATAGGTTTGTAAAACATAAATGGGTTTATAATGCTATAAAACGGATATTTCTACCGTGTCTCTACTCCAAGATTCAAGTACCTACCCTTATAACACCAGTTTATCATAAGACTAGGCAGAACGACGGTGTCATGGCGAATACTCATATTCATTGTCCAACTGTCTAATTGGTTCATTAATTGTTATTGCCAAACAACTTGTCTGGAGATCAACGTACACTTAGATAACAGCTTATGAGTCAGCTTGATTCGTAGCATGGAAGTTGGACGGTTATTTTTGTTCCGCAAGATATTTTTTATTCAGAACATGCATGCATGCATACATCAGTACATTCTCAGATTGCTTTAATAAATAATTCAGAACAATAAAACCCACGGTCGTATTTTTATGATAGTTTTTATTAGAATCACGGAAAATGAAGTGGGTTGGTTAATATCAGTGCAACATGGTTATGGTTATAGATGATTTATGTTGTTTATAATGGGTTTATATTCGAAATGAACACTAAATCATCGTATAAATAATTGACAAGAGTACATATTTTGATAACACAAAGTTTTTATGCCCTGTTGTTAGTTTGGGAGAGTGTTTCTACAATCGAAACGTGAAATTCAAAAATAGTGAAAAAGTCAGAGCCTGAATTCAACAATCAACGATACGTATTCAAGCCTATATAAGCAGACATGAAAGTGAGTACCATTTCAAGTTCTTGTATTTAAATGAAAACTATGATTTCATGATTTATGCAAGACTGACTGTAACTTAGATGGATCACGAAATCTCATTGATTTGACTTGATGGTTGGCTGCGGTTGATCAGGCATGGTCAACTTGGACAGGGACTGTCTCTTGGTCAGCATGGTTTGAATCAGTGGCATCGGTTTGATGGTTGGCGGTTGATGATTATCAACTCTATCAACTATACACATCTGCAAATTAAAACAGCATTTTTTCATATTGAAACCAAAAATTTGAAGATGATTCGATTAGTTAGTTTAGGAGCATTGTACGTATATAAATAATTTAGCGACTCAGAAAAACACTGTGTCTAAAATAGCCTATAATAAGGAATATTTTAGTTACTGAGTAATTAGTTTACACGTAATCGTGTTTCCTCCGCGCAACACCAGTTGAACTTGATGATTGCATGCTTTAATTTTTTTTATTCTAGCATTTGTACGGTATTTCATAGATCAATATATGTCTATATGTGTGTATAATAAATAAGTTGAGGAATCACTTCTCTCCTTTTATTTCGAACAGCTAATATTTCAAAGTGGGAATAGTTTGCAGTTTTTTTACGAGATTCCGATGTATGTAGTACCTGTCGTCCACGTTTTTGCGTTGGCTGGTTGATGTGCATGGCTGCATGTACCATCTGACGTTTCATCGAATCCGACGTCAGCTGAAAGGATCGTACTAAATTTTGAATTGTAAATACATGGAAGTTATTTCTTCGCAAATGAATATCGCAATATTTCTGAAATCAAACTCGGGATAATGAAAATACCCTAAATACTCAAAGTCGAACACCGAATTTATTTTATTACTGACAACTAATCAGAAAGAATAAAAAAATAATGTGGTATTTTTTGAACAAATCGAACTGCGGAGTTTACATGAAGGTGTAACTGAGAATTAAGTCTTGTAAGCGATAGATATTTGACCATATTCATGGAACTGGTATCATCTTTTTCTTAAATGATCAGCAGTGACAGACAGTAGACAATGAAATGCAGAAATAAAGTCACCATTATAAAAATAGTCGAACCGATTGACCAAAAGGGTAGCTTGAATATATCCAGCGCAGAACGTTATCCTTTGAGGAATCCCAAAGGGAGCTTTTAATGATTGTATGTATACAAGCATAATAGTAAGTTTCTTCCGATGTTATTCACTAATGAGTCCATCGGGACTGGAGCTAACACAAATCGAGGTTAACGAACAACGGAGGGTTGTCATGTTTAACGACATGTTTCGTTTTACTTACAATAACAATTAAAATAATGGGGATAGTGTTGGTAAGGTAAGGTCAAAGTGTGAGTAAATGATAATTTTGATAATTCATGGTGTTTTATTTTAATAGATTCAGACAGTCAACTATGTAGAACGGAATTTGAGACTTAATGGTGAGATTCTATGCCTGGTAGTGGCATAATTAATTAGTGTTTTACCAAAACATATACAGGGTAACCCTGAAAACACACGCGTGTTCAGCAGATCGTTAACTTGGTAATATTTTAGCTAACCAGAATAAAGAAATACTCGTTTGAATGACAGAAACAGCGAGTAAACTGATTGACTAAACACACTCCCAGACCCAGTTTATTAACGGTCAAACTCACGTGTTTTTTGTCCACATCAAATTCATTCGGGGTGAGGAGTATTTCATATGTACATAGCTTACCTTAATAATGCTTTTGGTGCTGCCAATCACTCACTTACTAACTCGCTCACTCCCTTACTCATTCAGTCACAGTCACTCATTAGTTAAGTGACTTCAATCGCTACAGTGAGAGAGTGAGAGGGTGAGTGAGTGAGTGAGTGAATGAGTGAATGAGTGAATGAGTGAATGAGTGAGTGCATTAGTGAGTGAGTGAGTGAGTGAGTGAGTGAGTGAGTGAGTGAGTGAGTGAGTGAGTGAGTGAGTGAGTGAGTGAGTGAGTGAGTGAGTGAGTGAGTGAGTGAGTGAGTGAGTGAGTGAGTGAGTGAATGAGTGAGTGAGTGAGTGAGTGAGTGAGTGAGTGAGTGAGTGAGTGAGTGAGTGAGTGAGTGAGTGAGTGAGTGAGTGAGTGAGTGAGTGAATAACAGATCATTTTGTTTGCCGAATTTCAATTTTTTTATTTGGGTGCTTGGAGAATAGATTAATCCATAAGTCCTCTACAGTGTTCCATGAGTCCTCTACAGTATTCTATGGGTTACGGTAGGTTACTGTATTTTTAAATTAGTTTTTTATGATATTTAACTTAGCTCGAAAACAAGAATCATGAATAAGGGGTTTTCGAGGGCGCTGAATTCGAATATCATAATCATTTTTAAATCAGACGTCTTGTTGATTGTCAAATTGGATTTATATAGAAATTTGTGAGTCTCCAGAATACCTAATGCACACTAATAGCTTGAAAACGTTGACTACAATGTTTCCAAAACTTCTGAGTCTAACTATGACACTATTTGTAGGGAGCTATGTATCAATGAGGCTAAATTCTTATGTGAAAACTCACTACCTCAATCTTATGGAAACTGAAAGTCATGCTAAGTTAAGTGTTAAATAATTACATTAGCTGCTCGAAAAAAAACATTCTTAGATTAAAAATGTGTAGATGGTGAGCATAGCTTATCTTCTTTGATCAGAAAGAGAAGCTCCAACAAATGTCAAAAATTAAATCACTATATAGAACGACTCTTTAGCTCACCATATACTAAATAAAACGATTGTATTTTATTAACCTTAGTGATACCATCTGAACTTGATGACTGCATGTCATACCATAATCGAACAGCTGGACGTCCAGAATCACCTTTCCGAACATTTGGTTTATAAAGCAAATTTCAGTGAGCTTTTCATTTAATTCATAAAAAAACTCTCTATCAATGACTCATGAAGAAGCGCACAGTCTTTTAAAGTGATTATTATTAAAATTTTAACACAAGCAGAAAGGTTGAAATAAGATTAAGTTCAACAAGTTCTTCCACTTCTCTGATAGTTAAACATTTCGGGTTTTGGATACTGTTAAAAGCGCTCTTATTTGCCTCTGATTAGATTTCCTGTCTCACCTAAGAGTAAAAGCTTATGTAGTTAGCTTAATAATCCTTGCATCGTCGGAGCGAGTTTCGAGTACACAGAATAAGACAAGAACATAGAAGTTTTTTAATTGTTTCACTACAAAAAGTCCTGGATAGGCAGCTAAACTGTAACAAATTTTGGCTTTTGGTACGGCTTGCGTTGACGTTATTGGCACTGAACACTTCACAATCGTTATCTCCTAGTTCACAGCTAAGAATAAAATGTTCCAATGTTGCCAGAGGTTTTTTCACTAAATTTCCTTTTTTAGAAATTGAAGTCCTAATCGAAAGTTTAACAATCAGAGATTGTGAAGAATACCGTAAATTACATAAAAATAACAAATAATTTTATGTACCGTAACCGATACCGTAAACATACCGTAAACAATACCGTACACTTGATTACGGTAGAGGACTTATGGATTAATGCGTTATCCGCACGCCTTTATTTGCGTACACCGGCGGCCGCCAACTCTAATTTCAAATTTTCCCAATTCGGCCGCGAATTGTTTTTTATTTCATACTTCTAAGAGGCTATACAATCTTATTTTTCTGTTCTCAGGTGGCAGGATGACCAAGAAACTCGGGAAATCCCCGCACAAACCGCACGTGAAGATCGATGACGGGAAACACGTAAAAGGAGATGCTGACGGTAAACATAAGGTTTGTTCCCATAAACTTATTCGCGACTTCGAATTGCCTCCCGACGGTTCATTTACGTACGATATACTATGGAAGAGGTAGTTCTGATAAACGGCATAAAAATTCGAAGCCTGGAAACGTAAGTTGAGTCCTTGTTCAGATTCTCAAAATCAAATGGTCTAGGCGTCACTTAGATCTTTGTTACTAGACGTAGACCTGTAATGTAATACTGAAATCAGAAATCTGACAGTAAAACAAATTTTTAATTAATTGGTATTTGACAATTTTTCAAAAAAATTATAATCTATAAAAAAGTGGCAGGTTTCAGGACGATTAGTAGTATACGATACGCGAACTTGGATAAGAATGAGTAGTGCCTGTAATCTCTAAACAAAATTTGGTGCTCAGACCTTCTCTAATATATTACCCATGACCTCCTAGATTTTACTTGAATCATTGAAATATAAATGTTTTATACTCCTGTTTCTTTAAGGTTTCGCGTGGCAAAGTTCGGTTACCGATTGCCGATGAGGAAATGGAAGAAAAGCTGGATCTGAACGTGTCTCAAGCTTCGGATGTGTCAGAGTCTGAGAATGAGGACGAGAACAGTGAGCCGGAATCCATGTCAGGTGATTGAAATACTTATAATATGTCATCGGGGTTTCTGACCGATCCACTCACAGTAGTTACTTGGTAATTCACTTACTTTTTTACCCTCGACTCATTGATTCATTGTCTTACTAACTTACCTAATAAAACTCAATAGTATTATAGTCTCATACGCTCAGTCACTCACTCACTTACGTCAGTCTTTTATTTATTTACACCCGTCGCCGTCACTCACTCATTTGTTTACGTTTCGCTAAATCATTAACATAACTTATCAAGTATCTCGAGTAACCGAATAAATAACTATAACATACATTATGATATTCAATCAATCTGATTAACAAAAAGTATCGAATCAATTTTGTCTTTGACTTTGTTCGGATTCAATCAATTATACCGGCAGGCAAATACGATGAGTCGGATATCGAAGACGAGTACCTGACTGGTCGACGCACCTTCGATGTGGTTGATTCAAGTGACGAAGAGGTGAGTTATCATTTCATGTAGAATAAGCGAAGAAGCTGTTTTCCAAAAGACTATTATAAATAACGCTAATCCTATAACTAAACAAGGCTTTTGTGTCAAGAAAGCGGATAGGTTACGTACGTAATAGTTAACTTTCCTATTAAATGAGAGAAAGAGAACCAATCAATCAAAAATAGTGTATCATCAAGGCTCAGGGGTGAGATGAAGCGATATGCCTCTTTATTAATTTAATTGATCTAATCAGACTTTCTCTTTTCTCAGGATCTGCGCAACACCATCGGAAATGTGCCTGTGAAATGGTACGAAGACGAGGAACACATCGGCTACGATCAGGATGGCAAACGAGTGCAAAAATCTGAAAAACCAGCGACTCAATTGGATGAGTTCCTGGCCAGAATGGAGGATCCCGATTATTGGTTGGTGTGCGACGGAATGAATCTATCGATTATCACACTCACACATTACTCGGTTAACATTAGAATTAATATACTACGACTTATACTCCTAGTTTTTATTTCTCTCGCTTGCATAGGCTGCTACATTGATGATTGAATAGATTATACTTACATTACATTACATACGTTAATAAAGTGAACTGCAGTCCGATTCATCCGGTACTAATGAATAACAATTGACCTTTTTTGTACGTCAAAATAAGAATCGAACAGTTTACAGAAGAATCTGTTTTAAACCCATACCACACTTGTTTTCAGGAAGAAAGTAAAGGATCGTCAGTTGGGTGGTGAGATCGCACTGACCGATGAACAGGTGGCCACTCTGAAGCACATCGAGGGTGGTAAATACCCAACTGTGGGGTACAACCCGTATGAGGTTATTGTATTTTATATTAGCAATCAAATGATATTAGACAGAGTTAGTCGGATAACTAGTTAAGATGAGTGCGGCGTTTAGATCCATCGTTTGTCAGTCTTTTTGGTCTCATGTTCTCCTTTCACCGCTAAGTTCCATGTGATTCGTTATCGTTATGGTTGAGGATACGTTTGTATTCTATTCTGTTTAGATAACTTGAAAGTTTTTCATAGTTTATTATTTCAGCCGTGGATCGACTTCTTCACATACGAAGTGATGAAGCACCCGATTAGTGACGCACCCGACCACAAACGCAGCTTCCTGCCATCTAAGCTCGACAAGCAAAAGGTTTCCGTCCGTATAATATTTTAAATCAAATCATCAGTTTTCACGATCAATCAGTTCAAGTACCGCTTTTTACCAGGTGAATCTGAAGGCGATCTTCTGCCTATCTCAGTAACTCAAGTTTGCAAATAATTAGAGGATTCGTTTAACACAAAGTTATATTATTCATATGAGTCAGTCAGTTTCATGTCACAACTAACACTGCATTGAACATGTTTGTTTCAGGTAAGTAAAATGGTATATGCCATCAAAATGGGCTGGCTGAAGCCACGACCGTCCAAATTCGCCAGAGACAAGGCCAAAGAAGAAGCTGAACAACAGACGTTCTATGACTTATGGGCAGATCAATCAGATAAAGTGAGTTTTTGTAGCTGTTGTACGTACTGTAATTAAGGGTTGGGTTGATGTTATTGTTGGTGTCGCTAAAAATAATGTTGTTGTTGTTGCACGGGAAGTACAGTAGGATTTGCTGTTGTTTTTGTCGCAAGATTTTATCTCGTTGCTGATGATCATTGATATTATAAGTGACGTTCGTTGGTGATATTTGTTGTTGGATACAGAATAGTCGGTTTTCGTTGTTTATATAGATGATGTTCGTTGCTGATAATTTGATGTTGTAATGTTGCAGAAGTTATCCCAATCGGAAATGGCCCGTCTGCGTATGCGAATGCCGGCACCGAAAATGGCTCTGCCCGGGCACACCGAGTCATATAATCCGCCTGGCGAGTATTTGTGGACACAACAGGAGGTTGCCTGATTCACATCAATTCAATCAGTACCTACTTCCTAACAACTATTTGTCTCGAAATCTCTGATTCGCTTGTATGAAACGAAACCTTGAAACACTGGTGGTCCTGTTTTGATAGCTGACTCAAGACACAGACTCCGACAAGTTGCTCTGGAGTGTCTGCCATTGTCGGTCAGATTATTTGAACTCTCTGGCCACTATGAAAATACCATTATGATGTAATGTTAGTGTGCCTTCTGATGGCTTCAGTACCAAGTGTAAAAAGACTTGATTGGCTGAGATTTCAGTTTGAGATAAAAATAGTTTGATTGTAATTTTTGTGTTTAGAAAACAGAATGGGAAGCCGCCGACGAGGAGGAACGCAAGTCTGACTTCGTACCGGAGAAGCACGACTGCCTCCGTCACGTGCCGGCGTACCCGCGATTCGTTAACGACCGATTCGAACGATGTCTCGATTTGTATCTGGCGCCGAGACAGCAGAAAATGCGGGTTGGATAGTCATGCAAGTGAGAACATGCGGAAGTATGTACCTAAATCCTGAATTATGTAGAAATATGGAGAAATAATAAAATGTATCTTAAGATCTAGATATTAAATCTCGTCATAGTTATTAGTCATAAATTTTTTGCTCTATTAATATGATTTGTTGATCTCATTTTCGCGCTCCATGTTTCAGATAAATATATTCGAACTTTTATGATCTCTTTACTACAACGGAATATAGCATTTTTTTTAGCTGAACGTTGATCCGAAAGACTTGCTGCCACAGTTGCCCAACCCCAAGGACTTGCAGCCGTTCCCTAACACATTGGCTTTGGTTCGTCGTTTGATTCTGTGGTACTTGAGTTAACCAATAAATGTGTGAATTCAACTGAAATTATTTGTTTTCAATCAGTTCAGTTTCAGTATAACTGTCTGTTTATGTGCATGTAACTAATTATGTCATCAATATGTTTCAAAACTTTAAACTTCAAATATTATTGTAATTTTCTTCCTAAATGATTAATAAACGAATGCGTTTATGCAGATCTTCCGCGGTCATGAAGGTCCGATCCGCAGTGTCAGGTTTGAGCCGAAATTCGGCGAGTACTGTGCGTCGGCTGGCGATGATAAAATGTTACGAATCTGGGAGTGTACGACGGGCAGATGTCTGGCCAAATACACGTTGCCAGGGGTGTGCACACAGATCGACTGGTGTCCGAGCAATATTGCACCATGTCTCATTGCTGCTGCTTGGTTAGATTACAGATTCAAATTTATTCACATTATGTAGTTAATTAACGGCTCTGATAGACTATTGAGTAGCTGGGGGTCAGTGTCATTGCCATAAGTTTCGGCAGATCCTTTCCCTACCGGAGAGGGATAAAATCAGAAAGGTTAAAACCCCTGTTTGACGACTTCAATCTGTTACAATTACTACAGGCGAAACTGTTATGGAAATTGTATGCAATATTTGCCATATTCGCAATTTATGTCATTTCAGTGGGGAGCAACTGGTACTGTTAAACGCCGGGTACGGCGACAAAATGATGGTTTCTAAAACGACGTCTTACATCAGGCAGTTGGCCGCTAATCTGGCTGATGAAAATGGTTGGGTTTTTCAAGCAACTATGAACGAATAAATCAAGCTTTCATACATCTCGGTTCGCGAATCTAGTTTAATTAAATATTTCGATATCAGAGTTTCAATGTTTTCTTTTACAAATATGTTTTGTTTCAGCCACCGACGCGAAACAGGCGGCCAGCTGGAAAGCGGGTGAGACACTGGACGACACCAGACTCATGACCATTACATTCAAGCATGTCGGTTATTTTGTCATTTACTTGTTTGTGAAAATGCAATAACAGACACTGGTTCAGAGCGAAAAGCATGACAGGCGTAACATAGATGGTCTGAAAAAATAGCCAAATTATATTAAGTATGTTATTTGCGCAGGTTTTGTTTGATTGTAATAATAACGTATTGGCTGCAGGCCGTCCAGCGCATAACTTGGCATCACAATGGCGACTACTTTGCCACCGTGTCCAATAATGGTGGTGCTTCGTCCGTCATTATTCATCAGTTGTCCAAATGCCGGTTGGTTTTTTGGTGTCGGTTTGTTGCGGTTAGGTTGGGTGAATATAACTTAACCACCACTAACTGCTTTCACGAATATATGAATATAACGAGTAAAAACAAAATTTAAGTAAGTCAGTGTCATGATATGATATTAACTGTGAGCCAGTTCGTTGTTTAAAAGGTTTGTGAGGTGATTGAATCTAGAAAATTATATTGCTCAATTACATCTAATCTGATTTTATTTGTTACTTATTATTCCCTTTTTTATTTCAACTGACTTTGTTGCAGATCACAGAATCCGTTCACCAAGCTCAAAGGCAGTGTACAAACCGTGGCTTTCGACCGCGTCCGACCCTTCTTTTATGTGGCCGTTAGTACAAATTCTTCTAGCTTCTTAGCGTGGAAGCATACTGAAAATAACGATTTGTCCTTTGCAATGATTTGTAGCAATTGAACCTGCCAGAAACTGGGATTCTATATTCGTCATTGGGATTTTTCTAGAGTATCAGCTGGATTGTTCTAGTAATTTCGCGAACTGAAGAACAACCTGGATTTCTGCATAACGGAGACTGGAAGAAAAAAACCGCGTTTATCGTTTTCATGTTTTCAGACCAAAACGCACATCCGTATGTACGACCTGCAGCAGCATCGACTCATCAAGAAGCTGCTCGGCAACTGTCGATGGATCTCGTCGATCATGACCCATCCTAAAGGGGATAATCTGATCGTGGGCAGTCACGACTGTCGACTCAGCTGGTTCGACACCGATCTCAGCTTAAAACCATATAAAACACTCAAGTTGGTCGGCGCATGTTTTAATGTTTTACGCAAAAATTTTGTTAATTGGTTAGGCTCGTAGGTCAATTTTGACTAGGAGAGAATTTGTTTGTTTTCTTTTAGCTTTCTGATATTTCAGGCCGCGAATTACGAAATGCGAATTAAAAAAATATTTACTAATAGAATATACCCTCCAATGAAATATAGTATATTTGAATTTTATCGGATACATTGTAGATTATAGTTAGTTATTTACTTCAATTTTCGAGGAAATTTCAAATTGCAGACACCACAGCCGTTCAGTGCGTTCAGTGGCCTACCACGACCACTATCCGCTGTTTGCAAGTGCCTCTGATGACGGAAAGGTGATCGTGTGCCATGGTCAGGTGTACAAGTTGGTTATATTTACCTTTCGTAACTGTATAATAGAAACTCATATTTCTGCTATAAAACACATCTCATCATCTATACACGAAACAAAATCTGTAGAAGTGAACACGCAACAAAATTTTTGGTCATGGGGGCCCAATGTTCTCAAGAAGGAGCTAACCTGATGAAAATAATGATAATTTCATGTTAAGAATTCAATAATGATGATAATAATCAATGGCAATAATAAAAATAATCTTTCATTACTCTCATTCTTAGTGGTGTCAAACTTTGCAGTGACCTGCTGCAAAACGCACTGATCGTTCCGGTCAAGGTGCTGGGTGGACATACGAATGTGGATGGACTGGGTGTACTCGACTGTCGATTCCATCCCAAACAACCCTGGATCATCAGTGCCGGTGCCGATGCCACGCTCAGATTGTATACTTATTGATGGTGATAATTAGCGATAAGTTTACTGTTATATTCGGTGGAGGGGTGAGCGCTGCTCTGAAAAAGTTGGAAAATGATCTGTGAGTTGCAGACGTTTCTACCAACTTTTTGGTGACCTGAAACTTGCTAAAAAGCTATCAAACACTTTTCTGGAGATTGCATGAAATTGAAAAATCCAAAATCCGCCATTCGGTGAACTGCGCTGCCAAAATCCATACCTCTCCTGATTTTGTGGTTTTGTCTTTTGAGAATGCGTGAAATGTGGAAAGAAAAATTATCAGCATCACATGCAAACTGACTCTTTTATTTCAAAGTAGTTTTCAATAGTGATCGGATTGATAGAAATTTACGTTTCTTGAAAGTTGCATCTGATTTTTCGTTTACAGTTATTATTATTGTTACCGTTTTATTCTGTTTCTTTTTGTTTCCGTTGTTGTCTGTTTCACGGAGTTGTTTCAGAAGTTGTCTATGGGTTTAAGATGTTCCAGTGATTTGACTTATATTCACAGATTTATATGGGAAATATATGAATGAAAATACATGGATCATTTTGGACAGCGTATTTTTTACAATTGCATTCAAAACGAACGCATATCACGTGGAAAATTACAGTTAACCATAACCAAATTTGTCACAGTCGACATTGTTGAGATGGAAAAAGTGATAAAACTTCACAGCAGACGTTGTACTGGGTGAAAATGAAATCAAGGTTTCCACCAAAAAATTATATCAGCAAAAATTTCAACGTTCGACATGAAATACTCATCAGCAAAAATTTCAACGTTCGACATGAAATACTCAACCAGTTTCACATCAAGATGCAGTGGCCAACCAATTGGCTATTGTTGGGGAGTTTGTCTGAATCCAGGCAACATTACCGGATATAGTGGATCTGCACTCGGACAGACGAGTAGAGTCTTGAGTGGCAGTGCCCGTCGTGGAAATAACCGAGTCCAGTACAGTAATCAGTGACGAGTCAGCGACGTTGGCACACAGGTGCGAAACTACCGTAATCAGGCTGCAACATTAATGACTTTTCGACACATTTTGCTAGTTTGCATCAATGGTTTTTTGAAGTACTACAAACGTGTTAATAAATGGGTACCAAAGAGATTTATAAACTTTACTCAGACGTTGAACATGTTAACTTAAAAAATGAGCTTAAATGGCCTTATTATTCGAGTTCATTGATGAACTGGTTCAAGATTGAAATGAGTTCAAATGGTTATTTTCTATTGCAATTATACAAAAATCAATCTAAAATTTCCTGACAAACCTGTTTGCAGCTGTAGCAGTCCACTGCTGCAATATCTGCTTTAGTACTAACTCGGGCGTAACCACGTGCTTGAGGATCTGAGCATTTTCGGGTCGGCTCGTTAAACTGCTGATTATACTGAAACGTTATCTAGTTTTGAAACATCTAATTAATTTTAGATACTTTACAATGGTTCGAAATTTCCAAAGATTTCGAGGGAAACTAGTATTGACTGTTCGATTAGTTGATTGTTTGATTGATTGATCGATTGTTTGATTGAGTGATTAATTTTTAATTGATTGATCGATTGGTCAATTAAGGGATTGATTGGCTTATTGATTGATCGATTGATTGATTGATTGATTGATTACAAACATTTTGATGCTGCTGACGTCACTGGTGCATCCAAGTGCAGCCACCATCTGCATTCGTTCCGAGTACACACTCTCAGTGGTGTACTTATTCCAGAGCCACTGCCAGTCATTGGATGTGCCGTATTGCACCCCGGCACAATACACTGTTTCACGGATGTTGCCCGATACGCTGACATTAATAAAGTTTGAAATAAACGTTGGCATCAAGACACACTAATACGATTTATGTGAAATGTTGTTTTTGTAGTGACTAGAAAGTTGTTTAAGCTGACGGGCAACGGTAGAAACACCAGAGTATGTAACTCGTCATAAACTGTCTCAAGTCAGGTTTCGAACTTTTAAGACCACCAACTCTCGCTAGACTACACGAGAGAAGGATGATTGCAGTTTCAATTTTCATTTGAAAAGGTAATAACCGATTGCAAGTGGATGATAACGGTTGTAAACGACAATCTGTTTGTAATTCTCTGAACTGCCGTACGGCCAGCGTGCGACAGTCGGACAGGGCATGTGAACATGATACACGCCAGGTGATGGAACGTAGCTGGCTGCAGTGAGTGAGTGAGTGAGTGAGTGAGTGAGTGAGTGAGTGAGTGAGTGAGTGAGTGAGTGAGTGAGTTAGTGAGTGAGTGAGTGAGTTAGTGAGTCAGTTAGTGAGTGAGGGAATGAGTGAGTGAGTGAGTGTGTGAGTGAGTGAGTGAGTGAGTGAGTGAGCGAGTGAGCGTGTCCTGTTTGTTGATGTTATCTACTAAACAGTTGTGCGAAATCACTGCCATCGACCTCGATGCCTTTGGTCACAAACAGACTGGACACGAGACTTTGCATGTATAGCTGAAACATTGATCAAACATTATTATTATTATAAAAATATTTTTATATATAGTATTAGTGAACGGAAATTATCAAATTCATGTTGCACCATTTGCGTATTACCACTTTCAGAGTTCTACTAACTTTCCAAAAACAAATTCAGCTCTCCATCGTTCTCATCTTCAGTTTCACAAAAAGAATAACCGATGCCCAAAGTGACAAACTACATTTTGTAATTATATAAAATCGTTGAGTGTCAAGTAAGTGATATAAATGAAATTATTTAATATAAATTACATATGTTGTCAATAAAAGTTTGGTTACGAAGTATATAGCATACAAACCGTCCACTGACTGCTCAACGTCTGATTGTACGATCGTATCAGGTCCGACATCCATCCAGTTTGCCATTCACCCACCATCCAGGGTAACATCTCGACCTCGGTGCGCAGGTGACGACTCACATTGAGAGGGATGCTCACACTCAGCTTGCCGGAACTGCATTCATTAAAGGCATTTTTTACTGGGACATTTCAGGACATCTTTATTACTGAAGCAAACATGACACGCTAATATGTACCATAATGGTGTTTTCGCAGTGGCCCGAGAGGTTGCATAAACTGACGGTCAATGACAGAAACCCCAGAGCAACGCGTCTGGATCTGTGTCTCAAATCAGGTTTATAAGCGGAAAAATGTATCGCAAGAAGTGAATTATTAATACAAATTTTATTCGATTGAGTATTTTTTTCAGGTTTTTTTTATTCATCGTTTGAACTTACATAAAAATAACTCACATAATTCGATCTTACATAAAACGATCATTAATGTACTGTAAATACTAACCGCGCCAGTGTAAATGCATCGTTGAGCAGTTGAGCTTTAGTGATCGGTGAGATCTGCAACCAACTGGACACTGAGTTCAAGTTGATTCACAAAACATAAACTCCTGTTTTAAAAAGTCATTCTTTCAAATTCACCGCGTTTGAAAAAAGTAAATAACTTGATTGGAGGCACTCGATCCAATCTGTTGATTGATTAGATTCCACGCCTGGTCATCGTACGAATAAATGAAGGGAAGAATACGTCGGTCATTGGCTAGAAGCCATTCGGTCGGTAGCTCAAATACGGTTGTCAGTCAGTCAATCAGTCAGTTAGTCAGTCAGTCAGTCAGTCAGTCAGTCAGTCAGTCAGTCAGTCAGTCAGTCAGCCAGTCAGTCAGTCAGTCAGTCAGTCAGTCAGTCAGTCAGTCAGTCAGTGAGTCAGTCAGTCAGTCAGTCAATCAGTCAGTTAGTTACGTAGTCTATCAGTCTGCAAGTCAATCAGTCAGTCAGCCAGTCAGTCAGTCAGTCAGTGAGTCTATAAGTCTGCAAGTCAGTCCGTTAGTCAGTCAGTCAGTCATTCAGAAAGTCAGTCAGTCAGTCAGTCAGTCAGTTAGTCAATCAGTCTGCCAGTCAGTCAGTCAGTCTGTCAGTCAGTCAGTCCGTCGCTGAATCTAACCGCTGGTCCAACAACATATCGCGGAGTTGCGGCATTGGTCATAACGTAACAGGCATTGGAACCTGAACCCAACCACTGTGGCAGGGTGGCATTCGAAGCACAGCTGGCTGGTAAGGAAACATTAGACATCTGTAATATTATATATTAATTATATTAAATAATTCTCATTAAATATTTTTGTGTTTTCTGTAATATTGATTATGTTTGAAAAAATTGTAGAGCTTAATTGATAACTAGGCGTTTGCTGTAAGACCTTTTTAACTTATTCGAATTTAGCTACGTAACCGAAGTAGTGGAGATCGTTACAGGTGCGGGTGACAGGGTCGTAATATTGCAGATACTTCCGGAAGGGGGGACCTATAACATAAAATTAATATCCAAACAAATAGAGAATTATCTAGAATTGACATCAAATGATATCAATACATACATACACATATCGTTTTATTCAAGTTTAACACAAAGAACCACGGAACCAACTACATCGTATGCCCTTTGAACGAACACAAGGACAGGTACTCTAAGATACAGACTCTGCCAAATACACGTGGCTGTGGCACCGTTCTGAAACACCGATTGAATGTCAGTCCGTCAGTCTAGTCAGTTAACCAATCAGTCAGTCAGTTAGTCAGTTAGTGAGTGCAGTCTACAGATTTTTAAGCAATACAATTATGTATTACGCCAATTCAGTTCGTTTACTGATTAGTTGTTCAGACAATCTAGGCTCAACCATTTGTTAATCGTAAGTAAACCCACCTCAAAATCCCGAGTGTCAAACAGACTGGCAAAATCATCCAGTCCAATCACCATGTGCTGTTTTCTGGTCAGAACATTGTGAATGGCATTTTGGATGGTGACAGATGAGGTGCTGGGCTGGTACATTGAATGCAGCACACGCCAAACAAACGAGAACTGAGAGAGTAAATAAGTGAATGAGTGAGTGAGTGAATGAGTGATTGAGTGAGTGAGTGATTGAGTGAGTGAGTGAGTAAATTAACGAGTGAGTGAGAGAGTGAGTGAGTAAATGAGCGAGTGAGTGAGTTAGTGAGTGAGTGAGTAAGCTAGTTTTGAGCAACAAACAAACTTTTATGTGATCACTCGACGGTGATGGCAACAAGCTATCCGCAATGAACCAATGTTCCTGAAAATTTTTTAGGCTTGGATATGTAGAATGGTGACTCAAAAATGGAGATGGTAATAAAATGTAGTTAAGTGATGAAGTGTTATCCCTCATGATAAACTAAACCGCGTCAGTTCCCGGCAGCAGTACAGATAGGGAAGCGAATTTCACGTAGTTCAGTAGGGAGTCACGGAGCAGAGGATTTTTGTACTCAACAACAGCCGACAACCACTGAAGTTATTCTGTCAATCAATCAGTCATTCGTTTATTCAATCACTCATTCACTCATTCAGTCAGTCAGTCAGTCAGTCAGTCAGTCAGTCAGTCAGTCAGTCTGTCAGTCAGTCAGTCAGTCAGTCAGTCAGTCAGTCAGTCAGTCAGTCAGTCAGTCAGTCAGTCAGTCAGTCAGTCAGTCAGTCAGTCAGTCAGTCAGTCAGTCAGTCAGTCAGTCAGTCAGTCAGTCAGTCAGTCAGTCAGTCAGTCAGACAGACAGCCAGCCAACCTGGGCTGCCACCACATGACTGATGGTCGTAATCACGCCAATCTGTTTACTTGTGGGTGAAGATTGTGCACTAAACGTGACGGATTGTTCATGGACAAATGCCAGACCACTGGTCACTATAGACTGGGTAAGCTCGTGATCGGGCAGAACGAGAATATCTAGCAACATGATGATTAACTGCATGGATTCTACGATTAGGAATGAAAAACTGATGCATGCGCAAAAATCACAGTTTATGATCAGGTTCAAGGAATCATTGAATTGGCCATTGAAACAATTGAAAGATTCTATAAACTAATCAGTTTTACTAACCGACATTGTTCACACCAAACGGCAGACTAAAAAACTGTTCATAGAACTGGGCGACGGGCAGCAGTTTGCCAGCTGCGAACTGCAGTTCCCCACGAATGATAGGGCGACTCCAGATGTTAAGCTGAAATAATACATATTAGTTTATTGCACTGAAGTTCGGCGAAAAGATTTTTTGTTATATTTCACTCTAAACAGATTTATTACAACTGTTATCTTCAACAAATAAAGCTTTTATTTAAATTAAATTAATTTGTTTAAAAACGTATGATTAGCCGACTAACTGTCGTAACTGACAAACAGTTTAGAATGTGTTTGTGGATACGATCTCATGATAACTTTACCCATAGTATTTAGGACCCTAACCACTGAATTATCGAGTACTTGAGTTGTGATTTGCGTGAATTTACCAGCGGCAAACGATAACCAAACCGGTGACATCAGACCACTCGATCGGAAATGTGTGACCACCCAGCCAGATCTTCAAAAAATAATTCACTCACTCACTCACTCACTCACTCACTCACTCACTTACTCACTCACTCACTCACTCACCCGATGTTCGTTGACCGATCTCGGTTTGTATTGCTGAATGCCAATACATCACCGGCATGTTGTACACTCAACATGAATTCAGACTCGAACTGATTCTCGTCGAAGCTGGGGACCAATGAACTAAGTGATCTACTTCCAGGTACGAGCAAAAGTACCCACCTAAATAGGTTTGCATTCAAGGAGTGAGTGAGTCAGGTATTTAGTTAGTCAGTCAACCAGTTATTTAGTCAGTCAGTCAGTTAGTCAGTCAGTCAGGCAGTCTGTTAGCCAGTCAGTCAGTCAATCAGTCAGTCAGTCAGTTAGTCAGTCGGTCAGTCAGTCATTCAGTCTGCCAGTAGGTCGGTCAGTAAGTCAGTCAATCAGTCAGTCAATCAGTCAGTCAGTCGGTCAATCAGACAGTCAATCGGTCAGTCCGTCAGTCAGTCAGTTGAGCCACTACCACCAACGATTGTGTACTTTCACCTAAATCCGTGTAAGAAATGACGTTCAATCCAGGTTTCATGTGGTGTCCGTTACCTCGCTTGGCCGTAGCCGTACAGAACACCTTAATCCAGTATGTACGCTGAACGGTAAGTGCCTGCTCGAGGTAAACACGCATAAAATCGCCTGAAATATGAACAATTTAGAATATGTAGCTGTGCAGACAGATCCTAAAGCCCCGTTTAGGGTACGTTCATAGTCTTCCCTGGACTTTCCCTGGACTTTCCCTAGACTTTCCCTGGAAATTCCCTGGACTTTCCCTGGAAAATTTTTCTATACAAAATTTTCCCTGGAAAGTCCAGGGAAAGTCCAGGGAATTTCCAGGGAAAGTCCAGGGAAAGTCTAGGGAAAGTCCAGGGAAAACTATGAACGTACCCTTATACTCCAGCGTAAGCCGTAGATCTACTCTATGTACGCTTGACTACGGGTCAACCGTTTATACTCGCTCACGCGTAGATTTGCATTCTCATCATGCGTAGGCTCCGCCTCCTGCTTACGCATAGATTTTGTTCCTGTACGCTCAATATCAAATTGATTTGATATTCTACGCGTAGATAATTGGGTAAATAATAGGAAAACATTATAAAAATAATAAAATATGTCAGAAAATTAATTCCAACTAATACGAAATCCATTTCACTCGCAAAAATTCGCTGAGAGGTTAATTTCAAAGTTGTTTTAATATCTTTTGATTCCTGTATCGGCTAATTTGAGCTGATTTAAGCGGTTTCTGACAATCGAAAAAATCAGAGATCTTCTCACCATTGTTGAAAACCTATAAATAAAGTTATCGGTGAAAAATCAATTCGATTGGTCACCTCTCCGCTATGCAGATTTCGCCCCAGCTTATGAAGAAAACACGCATTACTTCGCTGAGCAATATCGACCGAAAATAATCCATTTTTCGAGCTTGAAAAAATCACAGATGTTTTCAGGAGGTCAATAAACCCCTCTGACTACATTTCTGTAAAGTTTTGTTACTGTGCAAACTACATCCGAAGTTGGCTCAAAAAAACCCGAGCTAAACCGAGCATGCACGTAAATTCATAAAACGGCAAACAAGCCCTAAAACACGCGCTGGTATCAGTCACACGAGCCCGCCGGCACAAGAAAAAACAAAGGCGAAATAAATTCGACTGTTTTCTTGCGTTTTCGAACACATGAATAATTTTTTCGTGATTTAGTTGAGGCGTAGCGAACGAGCATTTATACTCAAATTTTTACCTACGCGTAGATCTATGGCATAGATGTATGCTTTGCCTACATCCGTAGACTCCGCCCCCACTACGCTACGGCTTACGCTGAAGTATAAACAGGGCTTAAGATTTTTTCAGTCTGCAAATTGTTTTTTATGGAAAGGTGTGAAAAAATCGCCTTAAGCAACTCTTACCTGTTCGATTAATGCTTCGTATGCCGAGCGGTATCTGCGATCCACCAATCACGTTCTCTGAGACAGTGAGACTGTCTATTACGACGGAGCTGCAAGTATTGTCTGATTGACTAACTGACTTACTTACTGTCTGACTGACTGACTGACCGACTGACTGACTGACTGACTGACTGACTGACTGACTGACTGACTGACTGATTGACTGACTGACTGACTGACTGACTGACTGACTGAATGACTGACTGACTGACTGACTGACTGATTGATTGATTGACTGATTGATTGACTGACTGACTGACTGATTGACTGACTGACTAACTGATTGATTGATTGATTGACTGCTAACCTGTGCACTATCATTGTAATGTTGTCCATACTGACCGTAGCTTCACATAATATACTCGCATTTACATAAGTCGATGTCACATCTGCCGTTTGCGCCAGTGATGATGGAATGTTAACCTGGTAAAATGCCAGGTTTACTTAGTAGGTTAATTTATTATACATTTGCACAAGTCAAAAGGAATTCGACCAATACGGGACAAAACAGTTGTAAAAAATTTCAAGTTAAAAAGCCAACTTTTACACTGAGCCAGTACTTCCGTGGAATGACAGACCGATCCAATGAGTACGTCACTGTTTCTATAAGAAATGTTATACTCACAACCTGACTGGATTAATTGACTCACTCACTGACCCACTCACTGACTCACTGGCTTACACTTTGACTCACTCATTGACTCAGTCACTGACTCACTCACCCGTTGTCTGCGTTTGCTTCTCCGGATCTGGCAGCAACGCTTGTCCAGTACATTCAGTATTATTATAAACAATAACAGGAATGATAACTAAAAGTAGAAGCAGGAGTAGAAAGGCGCCAATTACGGCGAATATGACAATACGTGGTACTCCGACTATGTACTCGGGGTCGGAGGGCTCTGGTGGTAGTGACGGACTGAAATACAGACGTAATCAACCTATCAAGGTTTTCTTGTTACTCTGAGGTTCTTGAAAATCTTTCGATGAGCAATTTGAATAAATAAATGTTTTGGCGCGCGTCAAATTTTTTAGAAAAAAAAAACTTTTTTCTCACATAAAACTTGGACAACATACGAAGCTGCGACTAATTCATTGTAACGGGTCCATGAAATTACGTTGTTTGATAACAATAAATCTCGATAAACGTGTATACCTGGTTGGGTAAAATTTCAGGTTGCGAACAAACGTCAGTGGGTTCGACTTTTGACTTTTCTTAATTGACGTTTTAATAAACGATTGCTTGTTATATTAAATTTAATTTATTTTTATTACTATATTCAGTTTTTTTGGACTCAAACCTGTATGATCGTTGACGCATCATCAAATATTTCCACCAGCGCATGTAATTTTTCGGGTATTTTTGATCATCAACTTCATACAACCATGCAATTTATCATCAGGCAGTCCAAGAATATTGTGGTGTTTTGTGAATTTCGAAATGTGAACCAAATGCTTGTTTTTGTTCTGAAATACTGATTACTATAGCAAAACTAATCTATGTGTGTACGTCTCTGATTTCTCAACGGTTCTTAAACTGTTCTATTCAAACAAATAGATAACTTTGGTCACGAACTTTTATATATATTCTCAAATATTCATGGCTTAATAACTGAACGATAAGTAATGATTATGGAAAATTTGGAAATAGTTTGAATTTGAAATGAGTTTTGTTGAGTTGGCAGTGTGTGATGTATCATAGATATTCGTAAACCGAGCACCTGTATTCATGTGCTTTCAGTCATCATCTGTTAGTCATGCATCTGTTTGATCAGCTGTCGGTTGGTCATCCATCAGGTATACCACACATTTCAGGCAATCACCTTTTTCATAACAATATGACTTTTTTCAATGCAAGGGTATCTGATATTGTCCATGTTTTCCTGTATTCAATACGTAGTTGATAAGTATTCAACTACAATGAGTAGTTTGTTGTTAGCAAACCGTGGTGTCCTACCAAAAATCAATCAGTTATCGGTAAGTCACTGAAACCATGCTGTAAATAAGCCTCATGTTTGTTCTCATAATGGTTCTTTTTTGATACCAGGAAGTTGGCTATTTCTATATTTACTCGCCACCCAAGAATCCTCTATAAAAGTTGAACTGAAAAAAGTATCATATTGACTGATGTCTGCTGACTTTTTCATGTAAGCAAATATTAACGTGTGCAATGCGAGAATGCATTTGGTTATGAGATGGGGAGTACATGGGTGCCAAAAGGGGTTGCATGTGTCGCCCCTCAGCCGGGCCTAACGGACCCCAGTCAACTAGTGGCGTGGAGTGGCGGATGCCTTAATCACATAAAAGGGGGTGATTTCAAGTACAATGACAGATATTGTTCTTCCAGTAATTGTTAACCTAAAACGATAATGCCAAACTATAAGAGAATTGTGGGATGTGTTACGTTTGGATGATCCGTTTGGAGAGTCTCGTTCGGTGGTGTATGTGCCACGGGTACTGATGGGTTTGTGTGCCCCGCTCGCTGGCAACTAGCAAATGGTTTCCGAAGCTGTGCTTAGTGGCTGGGCGGTCGGACAAACGCTCTGTGCCGCTCGAGCACGTGTTTGTTGCGCAAATGAGCATCGTGTTGTCGATGATAGGTTGTGTAGGTTAGGTAGGTAGGCTACGTCACTCACTCACTCACTCACTCACTCACTCACTCACTCACTCACTCACTCACTCACTCACTCACTCACTCACTCACTCACTCACTCACTCACTCACTCACTCACTCACTCACTCACTCACTCACTCACTCACTCACTCACTCACTCACTCACTCACTCACTCACTCACTCACTCACTCACTCACTCACTCACTCACTCACTCACTCACTCACCCACTCACTCACTCACTCACTCACTCACTCGCTCACTCACTCACTCACTCACTCACTCACTCACTCACTCACTCACTCACTCACTCACTCACTCACTCACTCACTCACTCACTCACTCACTCACTCACCCACTCACTCACTCACTCACTCACTCACTCGCTCACTCACTCACTCACTCACTCACTCACTCACTCACTCACTCACTCACTCACTCACTCACTCACTCACTCACTCACTCACTCACTCACTCACTCACTCACTCACTCACTCACTCACTCACTCACTCACTCACTCACTCACTCACTCACTCACTCACTCACTCACTCACTCACTCACTCACTCACTCACTCACTCACTCACTCACTCACTCACTCACTCACTCACTCAATTGTTGACTCACTGGCTACAGTGTTTTTGCTTCCTCTTCTGAATTTCAATAACCGCTGGGCCGTTTCCATGAAACAGTTAAGCAAACAAAGGCGTAATTAGTTTTTGCATGTCGTAAAAGGTCTCGGTTGCATGACCAGCACCAACACACAATTGCAACATGTAATGGCGACGACCTTTGCAAAAATATCATGGATTTGGGTTTCTTTTGCATAGACATCAGAATGTATTTGTTTATCAAGAAGTTCAAAGTCGGCAATACAATTTGCCCCCGTTCTTTTTAAGTTACAAAGTTCGCTAAATTCATCCTTCTCTACGGTCGAGCACCGTTAGGACTTTTATACGTGATCCATTTATGAGCCACCATTTTGATAGCACATGGCTCACATAAATACATTACATGGAAAAGTTATAGTAATTTCTACATGCAATTGGAAAGGCGGAAAACCAAAAAGTCCCTGAATCTTTTAAATCTTAAGGTCGAATCGCCCTTCCGTGAATCGTTGGTGAATGTTTTCCGGTATTGCATGTTTTCATGATTTACAGTACGCCCTGTACACAGATACTGTTTGCTCACTGGCGGACGAGCTATGTAATCCTCCAAAAGGAGGAAATTTCTTAAAAGAGATGGAATTAGCAGAGTGTAGGTCATTCTACCTAGACCTTAGAAACGGATTCGTTTTTTGCAGCTTTGAAAGTAGGGCTTTTTTTACTTTTTCGTTGTTCGTTCGGTACTGTGCCTGCTTTGCCATTGCATCCCCCCAACACGCCATCAACCGCCATTTACACGCGGCTAAAAGGCATCGCACGGCTAATGACCGCATTCAATGGCCGTTTTCCCAGGGTGTTTTCGACGTCGACTGTACGGTACAGAGTATGTATGTAGGTTGTATGGTATGGCATGCCGTGTCAGAGTTGAATCATTCAACTTGAATCGTTTATGTAACTGCCTACATTTCGTCATTTGTAGACGACTGCAAGCACCTTAGTTGAAAGTTTGGTATGCATCCTGGTTTCTAATCCAGAGAATAAAAAGTTTAGTTCACTTGTTTCTATACCGGTGAAGAAAAACTTTATTCCACTTCTAATTCCATGTAGATTATGATCTTGATCTTGACAGTGCGTTTATCAGGTTATTCGGCTGGATCGAACTGGCTCCACCATGAAGTGCATCATTATTTCAGTCAAACATGTGTTCTGATGGCGCAGACTTGGGGAGTGAGGCAATGTCTTTCTGTTAAATAATGTCCCAGAAATCTTTGTTAATCAAATAAACAGAGTATGAGTACGTATTTCTTTACCAACCAATCTTTTGACTTGATTTTCGTTTCTTCCCTGATCTTTCGTGATTTTCGAATCTGATCTGGCTTGCTTGAATCATTTCTCTCCCAATCCATCATTTCGGCTTGGTTTCGGCATTGTGCATTTCAGATCCGATCTGCTTCAATTCGCTAGAATCTCGATAGATTTGCTTTTTATAGTGTTTATCCCACATATGGTCTGTTGTATTTTGTTCATTTTGGCCTCTTCCTAATGGAAGTGGTTCGGATCAGGTCGTCATGAATACACTGGCAAATGGCCCAACTGCTAAACAAATGTTTGGCAAACGTCGAGCAGTAGTCAACCGAATTTGGTTGTGCCGAGCCGCGTTGGTCACTTTGCACAATATTTACAGTGAAATCGAAAAACTATTTTTAGCCGTTAACAATTTTTACAAATGAAAAGACGAATAATTTCAACAACCATCCGAGAAAGCAATACAGATACGATGGTCTATTTCGACAAAAGAACTGTTTGTCAACTCAAACTGATGAGCGAAAAACTCCTTTCTTGACCGATTGGAATGGTGTATGTATTTACCGATCATGAGTGTCCTGTCCACTTCAGGTTGGTCCACTAGCCGTAAACCTTTGAGTGTACAACATGAACAGAACTTTTTTTCACACATGTTTTAGACCTTTTTTCTCACGATTTCATGACTAACTGAGAAAAAAGCTGAGAAGCTATAAATATTAAGGTTGAAAAAACATTTTTTAAAGTATTTCTAGATAGAATGGAATTCAGGCTACTGTTATTTTTAGTGTGAATAACATGCCAAACCCATGAATCCTCAAACACTCATTTGACCTCATACTAATTGGTGCTATATACGGTGAATCATGCCAGCAAGTTAGTGCATTTTTCTTCAATAGTCTCATAATATGCTCTATTGACGTATATCACGTTTCTTTCTTCCTACGGCAAAACTTGAGCATTTAGAGTACGATTTATTCAACCTGAACTTTTCTTAAAATACAGCGAAAGGTGCTATAAACTATGGAATAAGTTATGATATGACTCGCTAAAGCCCATATGTTGTTTCTGTAAGCAAAAATATTGCCCAATACTTCTGATAATGAAACATTAGTAGCCTCAACTAAGCTCGGTTGACACCATAGTTTAACACAGTAAAGCATGGGGTGATGATGATTGATGTGCGTATTAACACTGACTGTCTGATGTTTCATTATCAGACGTTTTGGTCAATACTTTTGCTTGCAGAAACAACGTACGGGCTTTACTTGACATGGTAATTAGAGTTGTTCCGTTTGGATCGAAGTACTGGCGGACGAGCCAACCCTCGAAAGGATGGGGAGTTTCTCAAAAGAGGGGGAATTAGCAGTTATGAGAACCTATTACCTAAATACCTACACATTGACAAAATCTACTTTTTTGAACTACCAAAAAGGGTAGATTTCCATTTCTTCGTTTAACCCTCGTCCGCTAGGGAATCGAAGCTGTGTTCGGGCCCAATTAGTGGTGGAACAGGATCAGTTGATGCGTCTATGCATGTACAAGTGCATAAAATGTGACTTACGATTCATATAAAATCAGATTAGCTTCGCATCTTTCATGGAACTACTGAATTCATTTCAGGAATATTTTTCTGTAAGAGAACCAACCAATTCAAGTCTGAAAAATTCGGTTAACGACCATCAAACACCACTGAACAAAACTTTTCAATCCTTTAAAACGTAACTTATACACGACTCCTGCAAAATCAGGTTTAACTTCGCATCTTTCATCTTCTTCTAACGTCTAGTAATGTCTAGTCTAGTATGATTAAACTCTGAGATAATTTTCGGTGAGTTGCCTTTCAGATGGAAAATTTTTGGTGAGTTCACCTCTATTTGAACTTTGAAGTGACCCTTATGATAATGTTCTGTATAAGAATCTCCGTTTTGACTCAAACAAAAGGAATACACAAGTGCTATTGAATTTAAAGTAATGAAATTCCTATAAATATTGTATGGTTGGACTATTTGGTGTTTTAGTAGGTGGATAATGATCATGTTATTAATGATAAAATACAGTAGATACTGTACATTCTAAATTGTGTTTTCACGCGTAACGGCTAATATGGTTTATGTAAATTAGCATCAAAACATAATCATCCGTACCGAATGTTCCCGTTTATTGGCTTTCTGCTGTTGCCGATATATTGATAAATGAATTTTATCAACAGTATTATCCGACCTGCTTCTATTTGTCTCAGAAATCAAATCAAACAAAACCGCTGTGGTTTGCTCAATTTATTTGTTCCTTACACCGAAAGTAATTTGAATGATGCGTGTTTTTGTTTGTTAGCTAAAGGCTTTCACTCCTACATACATCCGTACTTACACACGTGTTGTTTCATGATCATATTCACTGGAATCACGTCTCGGTAAAAACCGTTATGTTGTACGTCAGCCCAAACAAGTGTTATAGTCTGTATGTATTTTAACACGATCCATTATTGTTTTTCACGTATTTACATACGTGTATTTATACAAATGTATGTAAATTGTATTTGCTAATATATTATGTTTCACGATGTATGTCTGCAATGTATATGGGGATGCACTGGTTCCCAATCAGGTAATGTCTTGTCTGCCCTACACTACCATACCGTATATTCTATGTAAGATATGCCGTCGTATACATACAGTACATATATGTACATACATGTGCATAATAAATATATGGAATATATACATAGTCATGACTCCTACATATTTGACTAGACCAATATTCGCTTGTATACATTTCAGATTTGCATATCAGTCATGTGTGTTCCACTGACAAGGAATACAGTAGAAGAACGATTGAGAGCGTGTTCAGAGTCCTCTTGGTCGGTCTTACGATTTTCCAAAAATTTTGTTTTCGTAAAGCTTTCGGAACATGTAAAAATGCCCAAATGTCTTTGGAATTCTCAAAATTCCTTCGCTGAGATCAAAGTATATTTCAAAAGTTAAGCAACCCAAATATTATGAGTCAGTAGTCGTCTACTCAGTTACTCAGTCCGTCATTTGTCTAGACGGTATGGTATGGTTTCATAAATCATCAGTTTCAAATTTCATTCAGATTTCATTTCATATTCAAAGGCGGTGTTTGTTTGTTTTTGGTATTGGCTCAAAGAACTAATCATCAAAAATATAATACTGCTTTCGCAAATGCTCATTCGGGGATTATAAATCTTAGAATTATCTATTTTATTTGTGATGTGAAAATGCCGAAATTGTTTTCCAACAAGAATTAGGATTTTCCTTACGTCAGTACGGTAATTATTTTTGGTTTTAAATACGATCAAGTATACTATATCATATAAAAGTTTTATAAATAATAAATTAGTGGAGTAATTAGCCTAATAGGCCTTCTAGTATATATAAATGGTAAGACGTTGGCGTTATAAACACTGGCACGTGGGTTACTCTTTCCCCCCGTATCACAGAAACTTTTGGCATTGGGTGCCTAAATTGGTGCATCTTTATGCAAAAAACTTGAAGTTCTATAACTCACGATATAATCGTTTAAAAATAGAAACTTTTGTTCAGATGAAAGTTCGTTTTTTTCCTCATAATGCAATCACGAAAAACTCAAAGTAAAAACATTTAATTGGATAGAAAACATGCATTTTATATCGCACTCAGTTTTCGCTCCGAGTTTCTTACTTTTCTCATGTGTAAAAATAGACGGCTCACCTCTGAACAAAAGTTTTCAATTTTTTAAAACCAATTCTCACGTGAGTTATAGAACTTCAAAGTTTTCTTGCATAAAGATGCACCAATTTAGGCACCCAATGCCAAAAGTTTCTGTGATATGGGGGTCGGTGTACCTAAGATATGATGGTATTCATGTATGTATACCAAGTATTTATTTATCATGTTTTATCACACAAACGACTTTGTCTGAATTCTTGATATATGATGAACATATATGTGCCTTGTGCCTTATATAAATTCTTATATAAAGACGAACAAGCGTAATCAATTGTGCTATGCCACAGCCACACGGATTGTCTTGAGAGGAACAGCTCAAACTTGAAACGTTTCCAAGTCACCCTGTGCCTGTATGGTCTATGAACTCAAGTGTACAGGGTGTCCCATTTAAAAATGAACAATTTGAATTACTCTAAAATCTGCAATTTTCAATCGATTTTCAAAATTTTTGCGTCAAGTTGTAGACAATTATTGACCATTTTGTTTATTTTTTTACTCAAGTAAAACCGGTTTATGAATCGATTTTTATGATGAATTTCCGAACATCCCTGTTTTTCGTCATTTTCACGTTGTCGGTGGTCTTTTCAATGTGCAGCATGACCACTGCAAACTCAAGTTCAATCATTTTTGTTATCTGTCGGGACAAATAACGTAACTAAAACTATTATTATAATATGGCTAACGTGGAAATCGAATTGGTGTGAACATAACAATACGAACTGCAGCATACCAGCAGTACCCTCGGCTGTGCGGCGGCAGCACACAACACCGCAGTTCAACACCGCAACCGTTATTTGACGTTTCAAGAAGAATTCTAACTAGTTCCAAGGTAATTTCTGTAACTTTAATCATTGTTTGAGATAGTAAAACATGTTTCAGTTTAACAGTGGTATAATAGACTGATCAGGTTGCCAGCGCGAGCGCATGCCTGCGGCTGTGGTGTTGAACTGCTCTGTTCCTGTTGTGTGCCGAGAGGGCTGCTAGGCTGCAGCTGGTTAAGTGACGTTCAAAACAATTTGGTTTTCACGTATTCTACTTTAAAATAATGAAGTCAGTTACATTATTCGTCTTGACAGCCAAAAAATGGTTGAACTTGCTTTTGCAGTGGTTATGCTGATCATTAAAACGACCACCTGCAACGTGGAAAAGACGAAAAACAGGGGCGTTAGGAAATTCGGCATAACTACCGATTCGTAATTCAGATTTACTTGAGTAAAAAAATAAACAAAATGGTCCAAAATTGTCTACAACTTGGCGCAAAAATTTTGAAAATCCAATGACAATTGCGGTTCCTAGCGCAATTGAAAGTGTTCATTTTTAAATGGGACACCCTGTAAATAAATATTAGTACGTTGATCATTTCTGATAATTATAAAAAACTTGATTTTCAACATGGAACGTACTGTATACAAAACTACACGCAGTAAATGTTTTATGCATTACTTCATAGCCATGGTTCGCCTGAATTGAAGTTGTTTTGTATTAGTACGAAGGCACAGGTCTGGTTGCTATTAGTATGCAATGCATAGAGGTGTCTTGATATGTTTATACCTTTAATGTACATATGTATATAAGATATATACAGTATGTTTATTTATAAACATGTAGTTATCATGAATGACCGACTGGGCTTGCTTGTAACGTACTTCACTCATCCGTCAATAACAAACAATTATGATTTATGAGGTTACAAAGTTCTGGATACTTTCATAGCGGACAGATTTCTGCTCAATTGGTTGGTGTGGTGCATAATAGAACTTCGAAACGAACAATGTATTTTGCCGCTATTCAAAAGTATAGTGGTAATTACGCAGCCAATCCGATCGTAAAGCTCTTATTTCAGTTCGTTTGTGGTGTCATGACATTGGGTGAACCATTGAGTGCAAATGTATCGGTAAGTATGTATGGCTGTTATTGTCACTGCGTGTGGCCTTGCATAGTCCCATTGTCACATATAATGTGGAACATTAACACCAGAAAGTTGCATTTTACTCATTAACTTCAGAGCTCAACCCATTCAGTTTTCAGAAATAGATTCACGAATGCTCAGAAGTCTTGAAGTTTGCAAAACTTAATAAACAAGAAATTAAAATAGTTCATCGCCACAGAGTTGTTGTAACACTGCTGCCAACATTTTCAAAAATGTTTCAATAGTGCGCAGGAACAATGCAAGGCCGCACGCAGTAACAATAAACAAGCTATACACCAACTATTTTGTGTTTCAAGCCTTATCACGTTTCTTGTTCAGCCCTATGTCAAATCATCTTGTTATGTACAACTACTGTACTGTATTCAATTTTGTAAACTCCCTCCCATTGGTACTGGGAAACACGCGTGCAATCCGAACAAAGTTCTCATACGCTATAAATATTTAAACTCGCGCCAAACTAAGGTGAATGATGACAGAAACACAATTTGATATGACAGGAAATTCTAAATAAGCTATACAATGTATAATGGGTTCATCGTAACGATTGGTTAAACGTATCCTCGAAAGACTTCATTATAACGATATATCCGGTTTGAATCCGGTTGCACATGCCAACGTCTATGGCGTATCTATTTTGAAAATTTAAAGACTGATATTATGACTCGATTTATTGAAATCGATATTTCGTTAACGATCAGAAAATTCTCGACCAATCTCCAAGCGAAAAACGAATGAAAACGGGTTCAAATTAAATTTTATAGTGCAGCTTAAAACAGTGTTTACAAAGAGAAATCGTTATATGTACCACATTCGCTCAGTCAATGGATCTAGAAGGCTTACGTATACATTAGAATTTTCTCAATATTCACCTTCGAGAACGGTCTGCAATGTTCATACCATAATGATTAAAAGCATGAATTACCTTGTGATTAAAACGTTGATTAAAACATTCAAGACACTGCACCTAACGTTTCTTAGAAAATGTAGGCTGCATCGAATTAGTATTCCATCTAGTCGACTCAAAGTATTATTTTGTTCATATGCAGTCGTTTATCTGATTCCTAATTTAGTATGCGTTGCATCTTAAAACGTAGTAATGAAACTATTAGTATAGATAAAGAGTGCGCCTGTTATTTATGCTTTATTTGGCAGGGTTATATTTCTTTCTCGAGTGCCACCACCTCATTAAGGTTGGGGTTTCAGGGTAATAAGATGTTAATGTGTGGGATCGTTCGTGCTTATCCATGTCTATCAACTAAGTTAATAGCGTGTATCACTGGCTTACATATATGATGAAAGTGTCTCGAAGCAACGATACCCTGTCATAACTTGTAACTTACTATAAATTTTTTTGTTCAGTTAGTAAGTTTTTACTGTTTTTCTATAAATGTAACTTGATTCAGATTTTTCTCCTCATTCCATTAATTCGAAACATGTCAAATCACGGAGAGCCACCGACGGTTCTTACTGACGTCATTGAGGTTAGTTAAAACAGTTGACAACGTGAAAAAGTTGTTAAGCTCTCACTCACTCACACACTCACTCACTCACTCACTCACTCACTCACTCACTCACTCACTCACTCACTCACTCACTCACTCACTCACTCACTCACTCACTCACTCACTCACTCACTCACTCACTCACTCACTCACTCACTCACTCACTCACTCACTCACTCACTCACTCACTCACTCACTCACTCACTCACTCACTCACTCACTCACTCACTCACTCACTCACTCACTCACTCACTCACTCACTCACTCACTCACTCACTCACTCACTCACTCACTCACTCACTCACTCACTCACTCACTCACTCACTCACTCACTCACTCACTCACTCACTCACTCACTCACTCACTCACTCACTCACTCACTCACTCACTCACTCACTCACTCACTCACTCACTCACCCACTCACTCACTCACTCACTCACTCATTTTATAATTCAGGAACCATCATCTCACCGACATCTGGATCTGATGGAAGTTCCATCCAGTCATTCGGGTTCGGGACGTTCGGCCCGACATGGCTTCATGCATCGATATGACCATTACGATAGCAGTATGGACGAAAGTATGTCCGTGTTGTCGATGCGATCGGGTGAGTGAGTGAGTGAGTGAGTGAGTGAGTGAGTGAGTGAGTGAGTGAGTGAGTGAGTGAGTGAGTGAATGAGTGAGTGAGTGAAAGAGTGAGTGAGTGAGTGAGTGAGTGAGTGAGTGAGTGAGTGAGTGAGTGAGTGAGTGAGTGAGTGAGTGAGTGAGTGAGTGAGTGAGTGAGTGAGTGAGTGAGTGAGTGAGTGAGTGAGTGAGTGAGTGAGTGAGTGAGTGAGTGAGTGAGTGAGTGAGTGAGTGAGTGAGTGAGTGAGTGAGTGAGTGAGTGAGTGAGTGAGTGAGTGAGTGAGTGAGTGAGTGAGTGAGTGAGTGAGTGAGTGAGTGAGTGAGTGAGTGAGTGAGTGAGTGAGTGAGTGAGTGAGTGAGTGAGTGAGTGAGTGAGTGAGTGAGTGAGTGAGTGAGTGAGTGAGTGAGTGAGTGAGTGAATGAGTGAGTGAGTGAGTGAATGAGTGAGTGAGTGAGTGAATGAGTGAGTGAGTGAGCTAGTGAATGAGTGAATGAGTGAGTTAGAGAGTGAGTGAGTGAGAGAGTGGGTCAGTGTTTGGGCGACTGACTGACGAACTGACGGACTGAGCAACCAACTGACTGACTGACTGACTGACTTACTGACTAACTGACTGACTAACTGACTAACAGGTCACAAACTATCGTCTACCTCTGGTCTGTCACTGGCGTCATCCATGTCAGTAGGTGCATGTCGCTCCTCCAGCCATACATCCACCCGTCGTAGTCGATCGCGAGTTCTGCCCGTTCAGTTCTTGACTAAAAGGTTGGTTTAGAAAGTTTTTGTTTGTTTCATGAAATTCGGCAATCGGTTAATTTGTTTTCAGTTTCCTCAAGATGAAAAAGAATCTGAGGAGAATAGAAAGAAAATGTCTTCGTTAAGATAACTTCTGAAATAATTCACCAAATATAAAATAATGTTTTAACTTCTAACTGCAACGTTCAAAAAAAGATTAAAAGTTGTATAACCCACGCCGGATTTCACAGTTTAATTCTTTGCTTTTTTGTTGTTTATCATGCTTTTTCTCCTTTGTGTTTTTGTAGTTTGCGTATCAACATGTGGAATAGATTTGCCATAACATGTTTTATTATTGGTTCAACTATTTTGTCTAACTAATTGGTTCAAATATTGTTGGGGCTACTCAAAAATTCACTAATTTTCCACGTTAAAGTTCGAAGTTTCCACGATTGATGTTAAGTTGTTGTTTTGAGTATTCACTGTTCAACAGCATCATCGAAAAACTCCCACGGCCGCGACATCCATTAGCCAGCCAGACTGGAACGAAGTCGTCAACTGAAGCTGGATTACGGAGCATTGGAGTGAAACTGATTTTCAAATACAGTAATTGACATTGACTCAACTAGGCTATATTGATGTTCGAGGTACTCAATTATTCAGTTAAGTCTGATGGTTGGTATGTGTTTTACACATATTTACTGCCCAGGATTTTCTTCGAAGCAATTCCGTCACTCCACATTCACTTGGTTACATCCAAAACGTGCCATTTCGAATCACGCATCCAATTGTGAGGGCATCAGCGTACTGAATCCCTGAGTTAATACGGCACAATACGACCATAGTGATTGACACGAATTGATTTATGACGCTTGCAGTGCGATTGTACCCATACAGTTTGTGGCGTTGGGCGCGTGTTTGACATGGTTTATATTAAAGCCCATAGCCTCCATGGTACAGGTAGCGGATTGTTTTTATACCAAAATGAAGCGTGTGGTGGTGTGGTTTATACTGGATGACATAAACTTTAAAATTATCTTCTGATATTACATTCTCTTTCCCCACCACATTAATGACAAATTTGATAGACACATACTGTTGAATGTATAAATTCATGGGATTTGTCCTTTTCTCTTTTAATGCATTGGTTTTATTTAAATGCTGATCGATGAGTATCACGGCACGGGCATTTGCATCAAAAAGAAACAAACGACAATCTAGAATGCGACTAGGCCCGTCGCTGAATTCTGTCCTTCTTTAGATTGATACACTCTCTATATGCACAGTATTAACTTGCAGTGGTCATGCTTTTTTATTTTGAAAAATCATTCGCAATCGGTAACACATTTAACTTCTTTTAATAGCAAACGTCCACGATTTTTTCGAAAAAAAATTTAATTACGGTCGATTTACGTGAAGGTTGTTTGGTTTCAATAACTGTCAGTATTCTAATGGGATTCGCCAGTGGTCCTATTGAGCAAGTTATTTATAGACGTTGGGATACAGTAAGTGTTGCCGACTAAACATTCCTGCCACATTCGATGTGTCTTATCAAGCCAAAGTGTTTCGTTGTTCGTCACGGATTCTCCTGGGAACCATTATGTGGTTGGCCGGTTGTAACCGAAACTGCATACTTCACTGCTATGCCATTTGATACAATTAGGAAATTGGTTGGCCAACAAGGGATCAGAATCATCAACACAACAACAACAACAACAACAACAACAACAACAACAACAACAAAAGTTACTATAATTCCTTGCGTACAATTGCATAGTCAGCCGGCGGATGAAGTACAGATTAAAGAACAGAACTCACCTAGACCAATGAAAGTCGTGATATATGATTCTTAAATTTTTTGATGTTCAACCGGTTAATCTGACCGATTTCCTATGTATCCGGGCAGCAGTTTCAGTTGTCCTCAATCCACTGGTTCGCCACTCTTCACGCAGTCACATTTTGTTTCGCAAATTAATTTGGCAGCAGCGGCATTGGCCAAGTATAATACAGCCCCGTCGCTTGGTGTATAGGTCAGCGGCGGACAGCCGGCACTTGAACGCAATACCATAAATAAATGAAAACGCTACACCCATTTTTTAAAGTAAATCTAGATGTAGAACAAGAGTTTTAGCAGACTTTGGGAAACTAGAAATTATTGGAATACGGTAGTATTTTGGTCCGCCACGATATTGGCTGTCACGATTATGGGGTGGTGTGAGTGCAGTAGAGCATGGCAGACATGCGTCCATAACACCAAGCATTTCATACATTCCCTGTCACCTTTTTGTACCAACCATCTTATAGACTTATAGTACTTGTACCATGTTGCGACTTTGATCAGAAACACAAACCAGGCTCTAGAATCGCGGACAGTATTAATTTCGTTAAGTTTGAAAACTCTAAGTAAATTTCGTTGAAATCTAAATGCGCCAATCCGGCCTTCATGTGGACGTGTAATTGGTATCATTCCTGGCATTTCATACATTTCCTGCCATTTTTTACCAGCCATCTCATCTTCATTGTTACCATGTTGCGCTTGCGAGTTCGATAAGAAACACGAACAATTTCGAGAATCGCTAATGTTCTTATTTTCGTGAACATTGACGTTTATTTCAGAATGTGCCAAACCTGGTTTGTATGTGGTGTACATGTGTAATTGGTATCATTATTTTTTGATAATGACTTCCTGGCTCAGACTTGAGTGAAACACTGTTAACATTACTTTTGTTATAACATATCTACCCAGTAAACATCATATAATATTTACACCATGAGTGTGAGTAAATAATATTTATCGAAACTCGGACACTGATTCATCAGATTCTCATTAATAGTGGCGCAAAACATGTACTTACGTTACGTACATATGTTTGTATTTTAGAGAAACATCTTGAAATCCTCTTTTGGCAAGTCAGATTTCCGTTTACCAGACATTCTATTAAGAGATGTCGGCCAGCTCATCTCAACCCGGACCGGATTGATACGTATACGTAAATGGGTTTCAGTTATTGCAGATGGAATACAGCGTTCTGCTTTTTACTGATTTTTCATAGTTGGCATGTTTCACATTCTGGAACAATGTATGTTTAGAGTGAGTAAACTGATAACTATCGAGTACCTGACATTGAAATTCATGTCAAAATCAAGGAAATTTCTCACAGCTATGTTTACATCCATGCGTACGTACCGTAATTAGTATCCACGGTATGATAAATCGTGAGTTTCCACTCACTTAGCAACTGAAATTCATCACACCCGACTGATAACTTTGACGGCAAGTGTGTTTTGGTGTTGATAACACGCCACAGAGACTAACAATAACTGAGACCGGCTTTTCTTGGGAAATCACAGGGAAAATTCATGGTTTATGATCGTATTTTCAGTCCAAACAACATTGTGGTCTGTTGAGAGTCCGAAAACAAGTCTGTTTCGTATTGATACCTGAAATGCATAAGTAAAGCATTCACAATTTATCGAGATACTCAGTTTGAATGCGATGAGTATTTCAGACTTTGTGAACCATGAACTCACCGATCAACTCACCAAAAATCATTATTATATAACTAATATGAAAATCTCAGAAAAATCGGTGGGAAGATTTTACGTGAGTTGACACTCGGGGAGACAATTTTCGGTGAGTTTGAAGGACCCGTGGACACCTGACAGGCATTCAAATGCAGACTTATAATCGATGATGATTGCTATATAAACTGTTCAGTTGCTTCAAAGAAAGATGGTCAGAAGGGTGCCTGTTTGCAGGGCGATAACGTCAGGGTGTGCCCGTACAACATCTCTATGTATACGTTTATTTGCGTGCTATAGTATGTATTTGTGGTAGAAACAACTGTCTTATGATTGGCATCGATTCCCAGAACATCCATTGCTGCTTTTTTACTGAGACTTCTCCATTTATAAAGCCAACCGGGCACAATAATACCATACAAGAAAGGGGCTTTATTTGTGTACAGATATGGTGAATAAACTGATGAGCAATCCCAAAACCTCCCAATGCATCAGGGTTGGTTTTTGGTTTTGAACCAGAACGGTTTTGACCCAGGACCACCTGTTTCTGAGGCTGGTGCCCTACGCACTAGACTAGAAAGGCATTCATTTTTCAGTCTTACTGTAGATTCGGTGGTCATGGGGCACTAAATTTCGTCTGAATTGCTTTGCTGTTCACGGAGATAAAATTTGCGTGAAATACGAAATGTGCGTGCGGTGAAAGCATTCGAACATCAAACTGTGGCAGTGCGGAGAAGTTGGACAATGTTTATTGAAAACCATGATTTCACACTTTTTTTACCTTGGTTCGTATATGTATATCGATTGGCTCCGAATTTCGTTTGCTCCCTTTGTACAGACGTGGTTTTCGTGCCGACAAACTTACATCATACATACAGTACAGTCCATACATATTGAACATATCTGAATCAATGGCCATAATTATTTTGAAAACTCGATGGAAAAATCAACCATGTTGAATATGAGACCTGTCTGAACTACACCAACGTCCAGACAGCTATTTCAGACAGGATATACTATTTGCAAGGATATACTATATGCAAGGATATACTATATGCAAGGATATACTATATGCAAGGATATACTATATGCAAGGATATACTATATGCAAGGATATACTATATGCAAGGATATACTATATGCAAGGATATACTATATGCAAGGATATACTATATGCAAGGATATACTATATGCAAGGATATACTATTTGCAAGGATATACTATATGCAAGGATATACTATATGCAAGGATATACTATATGCAAGGATATACTCTATGCAAGAATATACTATATGCAAGGATATACTATATGCAAGGATATACTATATGCAAGGATATACTATATGCAAGGATATACTATATGCAAGGATATACTATATGTAGAAAAATAAATGTGAAAGGTATCGCTGGTTAGCACCCACTCAACGGTCAGTCATGTACTGTATGTATGTATGTATCCGTATACGATATGCATTATAGGATATACAAACAAGAATGTTGTTTGCAGGAGAGATAAGGCGAATGTCTGATGTGTGCCAAGCCATGACTGACAATAAGCCAGCTAGGGCTCTTTACCCTCTTACTAACATATCAATAAGAAAATGGTCTTTAACACCCGAAAACTAACAGAGTAGGGGGGTCTACCACCTGTGTATTCTGTAACATATCAGTGTGAATAGGGGTCTTCACCACCCCCACTAACATATCAATGTGAGTAGGGGTTTTTACCACCCGAACTAACATATCAATCTGAATAGGGGGGGGGGGGTCTCTACCACCTGTATATTCTAACATATAAATGTGAATATGGGTCTTCACCACCCGTGTTCTAACCTATCAATGTGAATAGAGCTGTTTCCCTCGAATCGGACATATTCGCTGACTAACCATTGTACGCCAAACAGTGGTACATTTTGGTGGCACCCTTTTTGGTGGTATTCAATGTTGGGCATTTCTTGATAGCTGCCGTGTTTTATCAGTCAGTTTCATGTGTGGTTTTGTGGGACTGTACCTTGTTATGACCAAATGAATCAACGAAAAAAATGTTTTTTTTGTTTCACATTCCAACATACTTTTCAATGATTTCACTTGGTTGAATCACTGTCTGGTCCTAGTCGATGAGCTAATCATTGAAAAACTACCCTAAGCAAATATACTCTCCTACTTGACAAAGAATCAATACATAGATTGAGTGAAACCGATGATCGATCGCATAAATTCGAATTATGCATGTATGCGGCGGCTTGGATTCTCATTTCAAATGCATGCATGTACATATGTGGATTTCGCCAAGCTGCAACTTTGCCCCGAAACCATGTGTGACCAATATTCTATTACTTGTTTCAAAAGATAAACGACAAACTTGTAGATGCAAAGCTTCACTCTTCTATTGACCGAATTCGAGAATAGAAACTACGTTGTTTCTAAAAAGTTCAAAATCTTCGTTATGTTTACGTTTACATGTGTAGGAAGATGAATTAGAATTGTCCGCTGGCAAGTTTTGTGATTCACCTTTCCTTCTATGAGGGCGGGTTCAGTCGTGATCATCAATTAGCCAAATCAAGAACGTAATCGTAGCAGTATTGTATGCTTACTCACAAAATTGTGTGTGCTAACTCACACAGTTTCTAAACTATGTGTAAGAGGAACCTTTTACCTTTTCGAAACAACGTAAAAATACCACAAGCATATGCTTTTAATGGCTATAGTAAGAATTTTTGTTAACCTGTTATCGTTAACTTAAACAAACATACGTGCAAACTTGGCGTGTTATTTTGCAACATTTTGGCCAGTTTCTGCCCTTCCTTGTATTTATTTATTTATAAATCTTTGCAGGCTGCGATTATAAAGCACGCAAAATGGCTAACAGCACGCTAACTTGAAAGATAGAACATTCTGGGATGAAATGCAAGGCGACATTCAACTTTGCGTTGGTGTGCGTGAGTCGCACGATAACTATGAATTAGTAGTTGTGTTTCAGGTACATACATACATACACTATAATGTACAATACTGTCAGTACATACATACATACATGTAGACTGTATGTGGACTGCATCTCAAAAACACCTGTTTTGAATATTTAACCATGGAAAGGCACTTTGCCGGATCGATGATTTTCTTGGGAGCTCCATCCCAGTATAACATCTTTAAATGAGGGTGAAAATCCGTCTCCCGGAAAATTACGCACCTCTCCTTCACGATAAAATAAAAATAAATAGCTGAAGCAGCACGAGTATAGAAGCATTGTTAGCCGACTGATAAATTCTAGTACCTGAAATGGTAGGTTCCGTTTCGCTTCTACAGTATGATCGAGTAATACACGCTTATAACAGAAGAGATGTACCGCTTATAAACGTGATCTATAGGGCACTCTGTTTTCAGTGACAGTTACTGATCTACATAGACATCTGTTTAACATATAAATACTTTTTTACTGGAAACATCCGTTAACTTTTTGCTGATCGTTTCTCTTGGAAATGTTGGTAAAACATTGAAAGAAGGTGACCATCGTTTTCAGCCACAAACACACTCTTCCATTAGTTTAACTTAACGTTTTTCTATCAAGAAATATGTTTTCTAACTGACTCAAAAGTGAACGTGTCATCCAAGTGCCGAAACGAATAATAATGCGTTAATAGTGGTTAATACTCTGGTCATTTTATAAATGTATACTCAGTTATTATCCACACGTATTTCCGTTTTATAATTATATCGTTAGTTATTTTTATTGCGATTTGTATTTATGGAATACAGAACACTATGGGCTACTGTTACATATGTCGATTAAGCATTTTCCATTGCATATGATATATGTATTCGACTCGGATACATTTGGATTTTGGCGGTTATTTTCTTTACTCTTGAATTAGTTTACCATGAACTTTAGAATAGATTTCATCAAAAGCAACTAACGAGTCACATATTATTGTGGTTGGGTTTAAGGTAGTAATATTAAAACTTAAAAAAATAAAAAAATAACCGCTAATGTGATTGGTGTGTCGACACCCGAGCATTGCCACCAGAATGGCATGCATCATAAAGCAGGCCAACATTACTGTTCGTATTATTAATCGTTGTGACAATCGACAGAGTGAAATATTCATAAGCCGAGTGCGGTGGCTTGATTATCGTCAACATTAGTGTTAGGTGCGCATCGTCAATGGCACATTTGTTATACTTTTACCTTATATATGATATTTACATGATTAGTGAAAATGATTTACGGAAAATTTTCCGGATTCGTTTCTCCTGTCGAAACTTCAGACTTTCTAATAAAAAATTTTCTACGGTACAACTGATATCAAAATTTTTATTATGAAAAGCCCCCCCGAGAATGTTATTTAATTTCTATTACATACATTCTTTTAGTCTTTCTATTCTGTTTGTCAACTTTATTCCTCCATAGTCACCAGACCATGTTTTTTGTTAGCCATTGTTTATCCAAAAAGTTACGGTCTCTTGCTTTCCGAAATTTCCGAGTGTCATAAATAACCAGCAAAATTCAACGCCGGCGTGCGCTTATCTTTAGTAACAATATATGCGCGTACTGGAGTAAAAAGTGCACGCCACCGCACGCAGGCCGCTTACACGCACGCCCAGTTATACCAGTGAGTGCGCATGTGCCACGTGCAGCTGGCGAGTCCAGTACACACATGTGTATATAACAGTATGAAGCCAACACAACAAGCTGCATGAACTCACACACACACACACACACATCTGTGTCTACCAAACACTCTATACGCACAACCCACCACCGCTCACTCCATATGTACATATATACCCACCGACAGCGGACGGCCACCGGCCAAAACCAAAGCCAACCAGCGTTAGCGCTCCGTCCACTCGAACGCATCATAGCGTTCCCTCTCACTCACTATGCACCGCCACAACAATAACGGCTTCCCCGGCGCCATTTGTTGAACGCGCGGCCCGCAGCACCGCCGCCTCTGTCCCGCAGGTATCTCAGCCATAAGCGCACAGACAAGCCGCA
This sequence comes from Daptonema setosum, assembly GCA_964036265.1. Classification (NCBI taxonomy): domain Eukaryota; kingdom Metazoa; phylum Nematoda; class Chromadorea; order Monhysterida; family Xyalidae; genus Daptonema; species Daptonema setosum. The sequence goes on from OZ038446.1 coordinate 11,383,884, forward strand.
GTTTTCTGAAATCTTCATTTGACATAACCGGAAGTTCTTTTTTGTTAACTTCCTATAATTTTTTTGTTGAATGGCACAAATTTATTTTATTCTAACTTATGTCCGAAACTGTGTTCATTGCGACCCGGTCATTGCGTACCAACAGTTAGTTTTTACAGTAGTTCAATTTAATATGACTTAATCAGAAACTCTATGCATCTGTGGTAAATAATATGTAGTACATAGCTCACAAATTAGAACACCTTTTTCGGTATTCCGTCAGTTGCTTGAAGCTAAATGAATTTTCTTTTAATTATTCATGTTTCCGACGTTTTGTTCACTATCAAATACTATGAGTTTGAACTCTCTTAAGTGAGACCATAAATACCACCTTTCTGAGTCCATAGTGGCATGTGTAATTTTGTTATTTTATCGGCCGCACTCATTTTATGAGACGGCATTCGCTTAGCCTGATCAAACAGTTGCGGTGTGGCACGTACAGTAATTGCGCCCGTAACAGAGACACACCAGTTAATTGTGTGCATTGTACACGAGCCGTGTGTCAAAGCGCGCATTCAAAGGTGTCTATTCGCGGACGTGCTTTGGTGTGGTTGTATTTACTTAGCGCCCTGCCGTGTGTGCGCCTTAATCATGCATGCACACATCAGAGCACATGTATTGCACCGCAAACCAACTTGGATGCAGTTGCACTTAGATTATACTCTGTGTTGTCAACGCCGTGCAACAGGCGAACCCGCAAAATGAGCTTTTGCCGCCTGGTCGAGCGTGCGACAACAGTGCGTTGCGGCAGCCGTGGATCCCCTGGGATCATAAGTTGGTTGTGTGTGCAACATAATTAGTTTATTACAGAGCGGTCTGCAGTGCTGCCGTGATGCCCCGTCATCGGTTCGTTCGTTCGAGTCGATGCAACGTCGGGCACCCAGCCGTCACACTATGATTATGCCGTTATGTGCCAATCACCACCCAATTGATGCCGAATAAATATTCTGTGCTGTTGGTCGTCGATTAATCACCCAACATGTGGCTTTTCGACTGGGGAGCGCGTCAGGCCGAATCGACGCCGATCGCCGAGGAGCCAGTGGATGCACAAATGGAGGTACCTGAGACGTCAGATACGTACGATCAGTGTATGCCATCCACATCTGCCATCGGTACTGTTGTCACACATCGCGGCTCCAGATCCGAAACCTTGCATCGACGGAATAAGCCCAATGCCGTTCGCTTTACAGTAGCGAGGGAGGGCGCTGGTTAGTGATTAGTCAGTCTTATTAGACGTGTTAATACACTTGAAAGTAAAAACCATCTGTTATTAGTTTGCATTGAACTCAGTAAACTCGCTGGTGCTGGTGAATGAACTCGTACATTCATATAAGTACAAGTATTTTAAATAAACATCAGTAATTAAGTAATATAAGTAATTGTCTCAACTGAGAGCATAATAAACTTCAATGCAAGAATAGTTGGAATGATAATGTGTTTACCTCGGTGTAACAGACTGCCGCCTCTAATCCCGTAGAGCAGATTTGCAGGATGGCGTGATGACAATATGTTGTCCGTTAGGCCACATATTCAATCCCCAAAGTCGGCTTCATATTAGCAAATGGTTGTCAACATGTACATTGCAAAATGGACAAATGACCTTTTACATTGCGAAGTAATTTTTTAGTGGAAGATTTCACATTATTTTGGGCGTGAACTTTTTTTTATCGCTGATCCATAACGTAAATAGCTTTCAGATTCTTATCATAATGAAGTTTATAGTATCTCTCACTACACGAGTTTGGAAACAAATTTATAATATTGAACCTACTGAATATAATAAAAAAATTCGACGGTGTACCTACTTATTTTTGTAGCTGATACCAGCATAACATGGCCGCAGCAGACTAGGTGCTTAATCACTGATAGGTCACGCTATGAACTTTTCTCTTTTCTTGGTAGAAATGTTACAACATAACAACTGTTCGAGGTTTAAAACCAGCGATTGTCTACGTAAACAATTCAATTCGTTTTAAAATTTTCTTGTTGTTATATTTATTTATCATACAAACATAATTAATCACGCTATTTTTGTCCTCGTAACAGAGTATTTTTTTCTAGTAGCCTCATTAGTTCCGCTGTGTTCTCATTTCGCAGAACACATGCTCACACATGTTCGGGGGTACTGCTGAGATAGTGTCAAAATAGAGTGAGTTTCGAATTAGTACTATTTATTTGTAAACACCATCGAATGTATAACCTCATTTTGGTAAGGAAACCCATTATAATAACCAATTCTTTACCATATAAATCCCGAATAAATGGTTCAGATAATACAAGCTGGTTGGTTTCGTTTCACCAATTTTCTACAGGCAGCAATTCAAAAACAACTTTGTAGCAGTCTCCTAACTTCAGCTCATATTGCATATGTGGAAGTTGTTCTGACATAATATCATACGTTAAAAAGGTGCTCATGACCAGCGCACGGGCGGCCGCACCAGGCTTCCTGACCACATCTCGAAAAGTGTCAGAGTGAGTTTGACAGGCCGGCCAGAGCTCTAGCATTTGCTCACACCCCGTCGACGACGAGATGAAAACTAGCAATAAGCAGTGTTGTGGCATACATACAGTATGTTACATGTCGGTCTGGTCGTACAGTACTTAGTTTGTAATATATTATTTAGGGTATTGCCTTCAAGATGAAATCACCTGTCATTGTACGAGTAGAGCGCACAGGTACACTGGAATAAATATCTTTATCTGTTTATAAGCTCATTGGGCCATCGGTGAGTGTCGAAACTCGAAGAGCAATCCGCATTAAGACATTCACCTGCTACAATTTACTTCAACTAGTCAGCTTCACTGGCTACTCAGTGGAATAAATGTTGAGTATTATGCAATTTACGTTTCTCAGTTACAAGGCGATAACATGAAAAATGTCTTAGAAAAACCCCTTGGATAGTTTTAATATATGCAAAATGCGCCAAATGAGAGTTTCTCACAGAACTTTAGTTAGAACTATAGTACAGTAGTTTGCACCAACATTTAGGTCTTCATTGACAGTAAATTAGTCTTCGTGAAATATATAACTGACATTCCCTGGATTGGAAAGCTCTAAATTATATGTTTCACTCCGGAAACCAATAGCAGCGCCATGTTATGCTGGATGTACGGACAATGCATGTATGTACTGCTGCTAAACTCGATTGTATTTATAACACTTCAATAACCCTCTAAGTTCCGTATAGAAACATTATGTATCTCCCCGATCATTTACACTCGGAAACTATTGGTAATGTTTGTTAATAGCCATTAAGTAAATCTGGTGTTGATTCGTAAAAGTCTTCTCACTCAATCGAATCAATTATAATCAAATTCAGTTCCTTGGGTAACATCATCTTGCCTTGCTAATCAGGGTCAACGGACAAAAGCTAAATCTAATCATCCAACTCCAAGTGAAAGAACCTCGTTCATTAACGTTTCAGCACCTCAAACAAAAGTAATATATACGGGATATCATTTATATGTACAGGGTGTCCCACTTAAAAGTCCGGTTTTGTTTTTGGTCTAACTTTTGCAGTGTTCGATGAAATTCCGAAATTTTTGCGCCATTCGAAAGAAAATTCTTGAAAATTTTGTTTGCTGCAAACAAAACTCAATTTGGACTTTTTTTCCGTTATTTATGCCAGTTATACGGAAGCACCCCATTTTGGCGAAAAATGAGCTTTTTTCTCTACCTTTTCTTCATGTTTGATCTATAAATTAAATTTATAACGTCTTTCTGCATGTCAGACTACTTATATTTAGTAAGAAGATCACAAATAATTAATTAATATTTTTAAAAACCCTAATGAACTCTTTTGAAAACCAAAAAGAAGCCCTTTTTGACTGTTTGCACTAAGATTCCACATTTTGTGCAAATGCCAGAAATATCGAAAAAAAGTCGCGAACAATAATCATTCACATTCTTTGGTCTACAATCAAAAGAAAACAAGCAGAAAAATCGGATTTAAAACTTTTCAAGGTGAAATATTAATATAAATTTTTTGGGGAAAACTGTTTTTTTCAATGTCAAAATTAGGTGTCTTCGTGAAAATGGCGTAACTAGCGATAAAAATGGCCAAATTCAAAATTGTTTTAAGCAAACAAAAATTTCACGAATTGTCTTTCGAATGGCTTTTAAATTTTTGAAATCTGTTGAACACTGCAAAAGTTATGCAGAAAACAAAACCGGACTTTTAAGTGGGACACCCTGTATGTATGTACAGGGTGTCCCATTTAAAAGTCACGTTTTATTTTAGCTGTAATTTTTGTGAAAATTCACGGATTTTGAAGTTTTATGCGGCATAAAATGGAGAATTTATGACAAATTTTTTTGGCGAATAAAATTGTGAAATTGCTTTATTATACCAATTTTTATGCTAGATTTACGAAAGTCCCTTATTTTCGCAAAAAATTGTCAATTTGTTCGTGTTTTTCGCACATAAATAAGAATTTATTGAAGTCTTCTGATTAATGTTATCATTATCAGATAACCATTGCTTGAAATACAGGTGAAACACACCAGAATACGCCTATTAATCCTTAACATGATCACCAACCCTTCAGATGCACAGTTCCCAACGATTCGCGTGCTCTGGATGTGATTCGTCACATTTGCCCTCAGCTTAGTGAAAGGTAGCTCGAAAATATAGAAACTCAAAACTCCAAGACTCATTGCTTTAAAAACATTAATATTTATCTAAGAAGGAACTAAAAGATTATATTTCCTGTCGATTATGAAGAATTCTGACCAAGTCATCGTTCCCCTAATTCAAGTGAGAGCAAATGTGAGGAATCACATCCAGAGCATGCGCATGGTTTAAAACTGTGCATATGAAGGGTTGATGATCATGTGGATTATCACTTAATGTTGGATGTTGATCATCATGGATGTTGATTATCACTTGTGTTTCAAGTAGTGGTTACCTGATTGTGATAACATTAATCAGGAGATTCCAATAAACTGGTATTTATGTGCGAAAATAAGAATAAATCGAAGATTTTTAGTGAAAATAAGGGACTTTCGTAGATTCAGCATAAAAAGTGGTATAATCATGCGATTTCAATCTTTTATGCGCCAAAAAGAATTGTCATAAATTCTCCATTATATGCCGCATAAAACTTGAAAATCGGTTGAACTTCGTGAAAATTATAGCAGAAACAAGTCGTGACTTTCAAATGGGACACCCTGTACATGTATGTAAGTAGGTTAATTTCTTACCGGTTAAAAGGTGTGCAATAACAGTAGTTTAAATTTCAGTTATCAGACAAATTTAATCCGGAAATATCAGTTTCTCAGCTTGCACCTTTCTAACCACCGTAGTGAGAAACAAACGACTTTAATATTGGTAACTCATTTATCTGCCGACGGCACAAGAACATCTGACTTTCGGAAGAGCGGCCCAACAATACATGCATGTTAGATGAATATAACCAGATGTGTTTCAGCCATTGTCTTCAAAGACCGTCTGCTAAACGCATGTAAGTCAGCAGGTTCTCAAAAACATTAATGCACTTACTGTTTTCATTGAAACACTTTTCAAGAAATGCACAAGCATGTGCTGTATTCGCAAAAAACAAGCTATTATTTTTGGGGTGACTGTGATTCACCTAGTGTTTGACCGTTCTCCTCATTTCCCATGTGACCACAACCAACGTAGAGTTGCTGTAGGTTCAACTGTAATAAACATCCAGTCCAATAATAGAATTTATAGAAAATGCCAAAAAAACAAAAAGTGTGCAACAGCAGAAAAATGTGCCAGCATATTTTTTATTAGGGCTCTGCTGTTCTGAAACTTTTTTACCACTAATAATATCCATTCCGTAGATACGAAAACTTTTCCCGTCTAGCAGTAATAGTCACGTGCATATATACACCGGCTGCTATTTACTTTCACGTATTTTTTTCTAATTAAAATTGATTACGTTGAAAAGTTTAATCCGGTTTCTGTATCCAAACTTTTGCCAAGCTCTGCCACCAGAGCCATTATTTTGCACCATACAGCAAAATACTGCCTGCCATGATAAACGTAAGGATCACGCAACCTATTCAGCAATTCCCGTATTCAGTATAATCATGTCCGACCACCTAATCATCGGCTCGTATTAGACCGATTATCAGATAGCGACCATTTCGATTCGTTAGCGAATCTGAAAAAAACATTCGTTCAGTCATTCATTCATCCATTCATTCAGATGAAAAGTTGAACGTGAGTACCGGCAAGAGTAGATAGTACTAATTACTTGAACTTACTTCTGTGTTTTTGCAATATTTTATCACACGACCCCTAATGTGGTCAATTCGCATGCATTTAGCATGGGCAGAACATTAGAAGCTTATTGAAGTTGTTCTGTCTTACGTATATTGTTCCGTTCCGATGGTCTTCGTCGTCGGCTCATACGATGTGTATCAGAATTTCCATTTTATGTATGTTGATTCAGATTTCTTTTATCTGCTTGTCCGTGTCGTTAGTGCTCTAACTATAAATTATTTACGAAGAACATAAAACAGTAGTGTAATTTAGTGTATCGTTATTTAACCCTATCGTTAGTTATCATCAGTACCAGTCGAGTAAGTAAATGAGTAAGATGCAAATCAACATACATCGAATAGATTGTAAAAAATTAAGTATTTCATTAAATTAATTAAAATTTATGCGCCAGAAAGCAAACAAATATACGCCTTAGAATGACATTGTTTTAGACGAACTATACGAGCGCGATCAACTGTCCACCTCATCGTCCATATCATGCGATGAAAACAGTCAGCATTCAACAAACGTGTCCACGTCCAGTCGACGATCCAATAACAGCGTTACCCGTCCACCGCGGACCCAGCGACGGCGCGCTTCTCGTCAGCCACAACAACAACAATCACTACAACAACAACACCCACAATCGTCCTACGTATCACAATACCGGTATAGCTCAGCAAGTTTCGTAACGCCACATAATCTCGGAGGTGACATGTCTGCTTCCATGGCGGGCCGCCATGTTAACGGACCCGAGCGTGATCGTGCCAATTCTCTGTCGGTGATAGCCAATTTGCCAAACGGACATGCCTTATCGATTGCACCTCAACATCCACAGTCCACGTCTGTGGCTTCCACATCGTCCGCGTTTGATCTCAGAAGAATGCTCAGAATGGACAGCGCCATGTCATTGATTAAGTACGCGACTGGCAGTCAGGCCGGATCAAATTCGACGTTAGCCGACGATGGTCCGAAAGAGCCGAGGGCTCGGTACACGCCGGCCAGTAGCATCGATTCGATTGGGATGCGAAAGCAAATACGATTGTTAGTTTTGTGGTATTTTTTGTAAATGCACTGTTTTTTTTCAATAACTTATCAGTATTATAACCACCCAGTTTTTTGTACCGGTATTGATGATTATCATGACTAGCATGATTATTTATTCACGGTAATTTTCCTTATCGAATCGGAATAAAAAAGGTAAGTATGATGCGCGTTTTTATAAATATTGATTAAAAAGTAACTTTGTCCTGCGAGCGTAATTAAGTGTCAGACAACAAGATATTTATGTGAGTGCATTGGCGAGAAATTGGCATTTGATGTGCGTGTATAAAGAGCGCGTCCGGCGCTTGTTTTAGTTCAGCGCATGCACCATAACAAAGTTGGGATTATTCATGGTGCCTGGCAACACATGCTAGAAGCTCAAACTCACACGTGCACTCGCAAAGATTGCCTGATCTGTGCTGCTTCGGTGCGTGTAAAGCCTGACTGACTTGACCTGCTCAATCGTAGCGCTATCTCTACTCTGTGATACGCATTCGTGCACAGAACTAGTCTAATGTGCGTGACCATTAAGCCCGCTTCAGGAAATACTTTGGTGGTTCCTGGTGTTTTGGTAGCACACATTGTGTCACCAACGTACAGTATTTGAATGAATCCATTCCGGTTCAAATGTTCATGACTTGTTTTCAGTTCTAAGTGACACGTGCTTACCATTTTCCAAGTATAAAGCCATTTGAGAAACCGTCCAAGTCAAGTGCTACATCGCGAAACGGAAATCACGACATGACTTCCGTTTTGGGCACATTATCTGCTATAACTAGCAAGCAAATCCGCAAATTATTTTGGACTGCTACTGTGTGAATGCCTTTTTGTGGCAACCATTCTGCGCGCCATCATGTTTGAATACGACTGATTGTCATGCCAAAGCACGCTCGTTATCATAACATGCGGTTCTGCATAATACATGTTATCCGAAACCGCAGCTAGCTCAGAATCTTAAGATAAGCTATAATGTTTTCTAAGTTCTTCAGCTTCTGATCTTGTACAGTTACTGAACGTTACGAATACTGCTCATTGTAATTTATCCTCACCGATAACATCTAACTAAACAATGTCCCGAACTCCACAACCGTCTAACGTGGCGTCGTCCACTAACTTCCTAATGGCACCTAAAATGAACACCTCGGTTTCGACTCCTGAGATACGCGTTGAAGTAGATTTAGCTGATTCACCACCACAGCGTCGAGCCGTCGTCAGTGCTGACACATCGCGAAAACCATCTGCCTTGTCCCTCTGCTTTGTTGACTTTGATAGTTTTCTCAATCAAACGTTAGTCAGATACAAATTGGGAAATGATTCAACCTATCTGATTATGAGTAACCATTGGTTTCAATGTACTGGGCATTCCACTCATACTGGTAATCTTCAGGTTGATACGCAAACTAACTTCTATGATGTCTTGTTTCCATAAATATTTTAATCAAGTTTTTAGGGTGCAAGAGACGGACGCGTGCTTTTTTGAGAACTTTGGTTGTTTGGGCAGTCGGCTGGACCAAGCCAAGCTTGACGTAATAAACAGACCGGTTAGTTATGATATAAAAACAAAAATTTTCCACTTTACACGGTTTGTTTTCGTGAATTTTTTTTTCTACTAGGATCATTTGATATAATGAACTTTATCCTCATGCTAAGCATACCTGTAAAATTCTTTTTCATAAGTTTATTCTTCTTCTTAACGACTAAGTTTTCAATAAAATCCCAACATGTTGAGTGAAATTCTTGTCAACATGACACTATACTTTAGTCTTTTGTGAAAAATCACGTTCACCTTAAAAAGTAAACAACCTTTAGATGTTTTTTTTCAGTCAAAACGGAGACGGGGCGCGAGACGGCTGAGCTTTCAATTGGCCAGGTTTCAAAAACCGAATGACCGATTGGTTAAATATTACATTTTACTTAATTTCCTAACTATTATATATTCCTTTTATACAGTCAAAAGTAAATGGAAGATACATTTAAACTGAAATTTTGCCATTTTGTATCAATGCTTTTCAGAAAGAGGATTTATACATGGAAGTGCTTTATACGGTTTGCCATCGGGTTGGAATCAGCTACGCGTCCCTCACGCAACAGCAACTGTACGACTATGCTCAACAAGCCTTTAACAGTTAGTAACATCTGTTATTATATTCCAGTATGAATGTTCACATGAAAATTGTTTATTCCTCTTACGTTTTGTTGTTAAAATTTTATTTCGAAACGTAAATTTTTTTCAAACGAGTGTTTTTTAGTTTAAAAAATTTGATGGCTATTTCTTAAACGAACATGTTTTTTCGCAGTTGGTGAAGATCGACAACACATACTGATGAATGCAGCGCAGCATGAAAAGCCGCCCGTTATCATCCTAAACGTTATAGTATGCGAAGCAAAAGGACTCATTGCTAAGGATGTTGATGGTTAGATTTAGGTTGTATGAAATAAATATAGAAATAAAACAGCTTAAAATTTATCAAGTGGTGTTTCAACCTCATGTCTTAAGACACCATAAAAAAGAAGTGGTCTTAACAAGAAAAAGAAGGACAAAACAAAACTGTTAAAATGAACTCCTATTTACATATACATGAACTTATTTACAGGCTTTAGCGATCCATTTTGTATGCTTGGAATAGTGCCTGGACGTCGGAATAGTGCCTGCAACTTGAAACGATCTGGTGCGGTAAAGGCGGTTGTGTCTGCAACCGCACCACCCCCTGAAGATACTCTATCCGTAAATAGTCATACCAATTCTTTACATCTGCAAGAGTCAACTATGGATTCAGGACACAGTTCACCTAATTTAACTGATCATGTTAGTTCGAATACATAATTATTTTTATCTATTCGCTTGAATGATTATTTTCATGTATAAAAAAGTTGCTCGACGAACGTCCAGGGACTATTTTATATGCAGGAAACCGGTACATCTGCCTCTTGTGAAACCAACGTTGTTCCTTCGGTGTCACCGGTCCCCATTAAATTATCGTCAGGTGGATTCATTAGTCGAGTCAAAGGATCATTCAGGTACTGTTTCTAATTACTTAGCAAATATTTTTTAAATGATCGATTCATGTGAGGCCTCTAATTCCATTGTTTAATTAGCCTAAAGATTCTATCAATCCATTTTGTTCTACTGACTCCGACTTCGACTCAGGCGTAAATCGAAACGAACTGAGGGTAAGATATTTGGTCGCAATAAAGACGAAGACCTGACAATGCACCGGCGTAAAGGCCACAACAAATGTACAAATTCACTGGTACAAAACACACTCGAGTTAACTGTCGGTTGGTGGATGTTTTATTTCATAGTGTTTCCGAGTTCAACAAATTTCAATAGTTTTAAAAGAAATGATACAAAACTTAAACGATTAATTTTAGCATGAATATAAAGGGGTTTATATACATAACGCCGTAAAGTTTGTTTGTTCGCTTCCTATAAACTGTAAAGATATTTGGCTTGAACTATAAACTTAGGGGTCTTGAAAACATGTTCCCTGGCATTTTTTTATTTTTAGCATGTAGATAGAGAGAAGTATTTTATCATCGGGGAACGGGCTGACATGTCTTATTGTCCAATTGTATGCGGTTATTATTCGGAATCAAACTTTTCAGGATTTTGTCTTACAGCTTTTTGGGTACAAAAGAATAATTTTACACACCAAGCATGAAAGAAGTTTTTGCCATTGTTCCGCTTCCCGGCATTCAAGTATGCTGTTTTACAATTGTAATGTATAGTTCTTAACGTTTCTATAAAACAATACTAAGTATAACACTATTGATACTAAACTGACGCGTTAGTTATTTGATCAGCAGACGACAGAGGGAAAGAGGGAGTGAAGAAGGTGGAGTCTTTACCTCTACCAACTCCACCTACTCCTCCTCCCCCTGCTCCCCCTCCACCACCGGAGCCTGTACCGAGCCCGGAGCCAAGTCCGGAACCGAGCTTATATGAAGAAGGTAACACCCTGGTATAAACATTGTAATGCCGTTACAACTAATGTGTGAATGACGTTCTCAATATTGCGGAATGTAGTCATTTGTAGTTGGTTTTTAGTAACATGTCCAGTGTCATCGTCATATCATCATATCACACTAGTGGTTCTGACCGAGAGTTTCAAGTTTATTTTAGCTGTTGAGTTGAAATTTATAAAATTGACCATAAAATGAACCCATGAACCCTAAAATGTTCAATGTCAAGACCGGAGAATGTGTGCGAGATAATAACCAATGACTATTGCACTGGCAAACAAACAAGCAACTTTTCATTGACGTAAATTAACCCTTGACGACGTGTAAACCAACGTTTTCAACGTGGAATTGAATTTTTTTACGTCACTGATGTCGCTAAATGCCTACCGATTGCCGTGTTATTTTGCATTCGATCTAATTGAACTAAGCCTGGGCCGGTGTAATTCTGCTTGTTGTTGTTGGCTGGCTTACCAAGTTTATATTATCAATATTTGATAACTGCATGTTTGAGCTTTTTGGGTCTCTCTTGTACGAATTAGTTTTTCAGTTTGAAACTAGTAAAATAATATCTCATTTTAAATGTCCCTATAACCAATGTCGCTTTTTATAATAACAAATAATTTTGCGTCTTGTTATAGCTTTTATCTTTTTGTTCGTTCACCATCTTCATAGATTAAAATTTTTTTATAGATTCATAGATATAACATCAGAGATTTTGCGGTTAAAACGAAATTTCCATTCAATTTTTTTGCATATTGAATATTTTGCATTCATCCCCTATTGATTTATGTAACAATGTTGTCGGCACAAAGCCTCTCAATGTTGTGCGTGTTCACCGGCAAAAGTTTACCAAAAGGACGAATCCAAACTTCTGTTATCCCTTTCATATGAAATCTGCTTCTCCCTCAACTTCTATGTGGTGTCTCATCAATGAAATTGGAGAAACGCAACATTCAATCATTGATGGAGCATTACGATTATACCCAAGTATTAATGTCTGGAAATGTTCTCATTATATGTTTTGCAGAGGGCATGATCGGTGGAAACGGTGTCATCCCAGCCAAGCTTATAAAAGCCACATCTGTACAACCAAACACGCTTCAACCAACTTGGAACGAAAAGTTTCAGCTGTTAGTCAACACTGTTTGTTGAACAGTTTAAATAAAGAATTTTTGATACTCATTGTTCAATTGCAGAGTGGTTGACGACCCCGGTACCGATCGGTTTCATCTTGATATATGGTCAGTTTTCTTATGTAACGTGAGCGTTATGGTGTTTTCTTGCATTTTTGTCTAACAAAAAAAAATTGTCTTCATAAATAAAAAAATTCTCAGGGACCACGATGACGAAACGTCGGTAGTGGATGCAGTTGGAAAGCTCAATGAAGTGAATAGTTTACGAGGATTGGGCAGATACTTCAAAGAGGTGGCACAAAGTGCTCGCACAAAGGCCTTCGACACGACCGATGATTTTCTTGGCTCTGTCACTATCAACGTAAAGGTGATATGTTTTTTTCAAGAGTTTCTCATGTTCATGATATTACACTACTGAAAGCATCATTCATAGGTCACAAATAGTAAATAGGGAAACATAAGGCTGTATTAATTCTCTTATTATTCATTCTGTTTATTGGTTATCTTCTCTGTTTCAGCACGTCACCGCAAAAGGACTGGAAGAATGGTTTACGTTACAGCCACGCTCCGAAAAATCTAAAGTGTCTGGGGAAATTTTATTAAAGGTAAGCCGAACGAATAAGATAAGTTGAACAGTTAAGATACATGAAAATTGACTGAACAAAAACTGCAGTTATGGCTGGGTACACGTGAAGACCGAATCGGTCATGATGAGGGAGACAACATGCTCGACATTCAACAGCACATTTCAATAATCAAACAATTCGCGGACTATGAGATTCGAACAAAGCTGGTTAGTTTACATATCAAGAGATACAAATGACTTGAAGTTAAACAGTTGAATCCGCAAAACGAGGTATCTTGTTTCAGCGTGGTGACGCGATGAAGTGGCATGGACAGTTCTCGGATGCTGCCACCAGCATATTACATCAACATGCCATACAGGGTGACCTCACTGATACACAAAGAGCTCTGTGGTTAGTTGTTTCAAAACAATAAAGAACAACTCAATACAATCTCCTTGATGATGTCTGGTAAATCATTATAGTGCTCACATTCCATTTCATTCTAGCCAATGGATCGCTCATTGTTGGCTACACTTTTACGACAGCTTGGACTACTCTTTCTTGTATGAGCTGCTCATGGCGTTGCTATCAAAATGGGAGCCAACCAATCTGACCAAAGACGAGGTTGCTCACTTGTTTTAAAAATGATAAAAATACAATTAAGTTTTTCAGGTCGATCAAAAAAAAATATATACATTACATTGTTTAAGGAGGAGATGCTGGCTGAATGCCTTTCCCTGTTTCAAACGTTTGCCTACACTAATCTAGTGCAGCATAGAGACGTATTCTCAGCCAACAACGTCGGCTCACAGATCAACATAGAACATTTATTAAAGTTAGTTTCATTGCTATCCAGCACCATAAAGTCGCTTCTGTTTATGTCAACTTACTATAACACTTAAATAACAACATTTACATATCTTTTAAATCCTAATGAGCAATGAAAAATCGCGAAATTGTTTCAAACTACTCTTTTCTCTTCAGTTTCTAAAATGTTTCATCGCTGATTGTTTCTAATATTTTTTTAAAAGTTTGTTTTATTTGCATATAATTGTAGATGCCTCAATCTACTACATGAAAACGCCAACTTCAAGCGGGTGCTACCCTTCCAACGCGAGCTGTTCACTGAGCTGACGACGATCACACAGCGTAGTGCCGTTCACTACTTTAATCGTGCCAAATCCATGGTGCAGGCACATGAGGGTGTTAGTTATTAGCATTTTTGTAAAATGATTAGATCTTGAATTGCATTTTGTAAATACAAATAGTTATGGCCTTCAAATCTGGTGTACAATTTTAGTGTGAACCCGATGATTCCTACGGTGCTCTGGCCAAACTAATAACTCTGATCAACGCAGCGTGTACTGCCGGTCTCAACTGTTATGCACCACCGTTCCAGAGGTGAAGTTTAGCTTTTAACCTAACGTTGTTCTGATTGTTACGCAATTGTTTCATGTTTCAGAGTAACCGGCATCGACTATTTCACTTTGACGTACATGGAGTTTGACGAGCTATTACATGGTGAACTTTACGCGGCACAAATAGCTGAAAACCTTGAACGTCGTTCTCTGGTTAGTGGGATTTTCTTTATATGAAAAAGGAAGCAAATGACAAAGTTGTGTGAGGAATAAGTGAGTATATGCGGAAGAAGCTTACTGAATGAATTGAAGTCAATAAATGATTTCAGAATGTGCTCGACTTCACCGCCACCAATGTCCAGCAATCCATAGCATGTCAACGCATTTTGATTCCGTTGTTTGAGTTGCACATCACCTTATCCGAATTCATTGCATATCGAAAACACTGTGATGCCGAGTGGGTCAATATGTTTTCACCTTACTTTTTTGTTAAAACAACTCATTAATAGTTATTTTTGCTCTAAGGCTAGCTGAAAAAAACAAAACAAAATGTTACAGGTCGGGTAGTCGGACGCAAGTTCGCAACTTCACGCATTTCTTTGAGAAGACCGTCGCTAAATGGCTACAGTTTGCCAAAGAGTTGTTGGTTGCCCGTATCGATCTCGCATGCTCTCTCGATAAACATGTTGGTTATAAGTTATTTTCCCAAATCATTTTTGTCGTTGAGTTCTCGATTGTCGTTGTGGCATTGTACTGTATACTGTTAACGTTATACAATAAACACGCTGATGCCAATTACAGATTCAAACTGAGTCCACAGAAATACGTCAAAGCACGTCTTATGTGGACATCTGTTATACTGTGAAACAGGTTCGATTGTAATAAATTTTTGCATTTCTTTTGTTCCTTAATATATCCACCCTTGAGATAAACGTTTCTCAGTCTAGATTTATGTGTGACCATTGCAAATAATGATTTTTAGCAAAAAAAGCTATGCAACCTAAAAAATGTTTTTTTAGATTAGAATGATGGTTGCTGCTTTTTTAGATGATTGATTTCTGGGACCGTCTGGTTATACCGAATCAGATGAAGAAAGCATCTTTCAATGAACGGCTGGTGCAGATCATCTGTCAGTCACTAGAGTACTATACAGAGAAGATGTTCTCCGTACTGGCAACTACGAGTTTCTACGAATTACAGGCATCTGATGATCTACATGATGCCATAAAACAGGTTAGACACATTGGGAGCCCACATAAAGTGGCTTGAAATAAAGCTTATGGATTACCCTACCTAATGAACAAACCTATAATTTGCAGTTCTGCGTAACCGTGAATGATGCGGAACAGGCCCGACGGGTCGTATCGGATCTTAGTGACAAACTGCACATGGATGATATTACGAATGCACTTCAGCTGAAACAGGTACAAGAATCCCTCTTATTTACTCGTTAATGAGAAGAGGCCCTCGCATGCGTCCAACAATGTTACTACTATGTCACAATAGAAGAAAAATAAGTCATTAGAATTTTATATTTATGAAGAAATGTCTAGGTTTTCGGATATCAGTACTTATAGTTCATGTTATTCTTCTCAGGATAAGACAGCGGCCTTAAAATGGAGATCTTCCCTGGAGCACCTGATCGACAGCTGTCGTGCATGCATCGCTGGGCAAATGGATATGGCTATGCAACGACTAATACATCTCCAGTCGGATCAGTATTCGAAAAACATATTTCACATGGCATGGTCGCCAAAGGTAGGATGAATGTGAAAGTTTAACAAATTACAGACCATGAGCCCGCGAACAGATTAATATTATTATTTTTTCTGTCGTACAGGGCTGCGATATCGAGGGTGCTATGAAACCTTTACTGGATCTTCTCGACGAGCACATGTCCAACTATCACCAGTGGCTCTTACATCGGAACTTTGTCAGATACCTCAACGTACAGTTCAAATGCATATTGGAGCTTCTGGATAAAACCGTGATGGAAAATGAAGGGGTTTGTCTGCTAATTCAAACAAGCACTCAACAGCATTTTATCAACTCACCCACTCACCCGCAAACTAGTTGACGACATGAGTCAATCGTGTGTTTCAGCAAGCCGATGAATTCCATCACCGCCTCGCGGATGCGTTGGTCATGCTGACTGACTTCTTTCACGCTGGTGGTCGTGGTTTGAGCATGGAAACAATAGCCGAGATACCTGTATATAGGGTTCGTGGTAGTTTTCAGTATGATGGTTTTTGCTTCCTTGACATGTCTTTGTTTCCGATGAATTACTCAGTTCTTAATTTCAGAAGTTGAATAAAGCACTCAAACTGTATGCCACACCGACAGCTAAGCTGATCGAACGTTATTACCGCAATCTACTCGATCAGCAGACCACCCTATCCGAATGCAAGTTTGGCATTCTCAATGTTCGCGTCTACTTCAATGCTATCGCTGATCTACTGGTGGTTGATGGTGAGTTTATTCCATTAGCGGACAGTCGTTAGATACAACATGGATAGTATATTAGTAGTATAACATTTCAGACTCCCTTGCTACACTATGTTTCTACGAATCTACCATATTGTAGAGTAGTTTTGTTAGAAATTCTTTTTAGATTCTTTTGATATAACAGATTTTAAAGCTCTTTCTTCGCTTCTTAACAAAGAAATCATGAGCGAAGCAGAGAAGTGACATCTATTACTGTTTTGATTATTGTTAACGAAAAAGAAAAAAACATGAGCTTATCTGTGGCCTTATTGAAAAGCGAAGGAATGTTTCTTTGGTCTCAGTCTACTGCCCGTAATAACTATCCGTTTCTATGCGATGATAAAAACAATCAACCGTTTGAGAAGATTGAAATAATTATTTTGCTAACTTTTATATTCCTACAGTGTTTTTTCAATCTTCAAAAAGGTCTTCAAAATTTTTCATGACAGCACTGCAACGTTGTATTCTGTTTTTTTTTTTCATTTTACTCTCGTTGTTGCTGTTCGAATAAACCCTGCAATTATGTATAAAACGTTCGTTGGAACACTGAATCAATCAAATGAATGATGATTGATTGATTTGATTTATCAGCAATCAAACGATCACTGATATTGTATATTAATGTTTTATCATCCCACTGTGTAAAGACGTTGTAACCATGCTTGACAATTCCTAAGTTATCCACAGTAATAAGTAAATCCACATATCTTTTATATATGTTATAATAATACTTGTTTAGTGCATAAAACTGAGTGAGGCTTCAAGCGTTGTTGACAATCAGTTTTAACGAATATTGTGATCAACGATGGTGAGACCTCACTTGGGGTTATATAATATTTACTATACCAAGAGTATTAATATCAGTAAAAGGGTTACACAAATATGTGTCTCTACTCAACTGTAGTACTCACCGCGAAACGACTGCGACCTCGCAACAAACACGGTAAAAGCCAAATATAATTTCATTGTTTATAATTTTAAACACACGTGTTCGGTTTTGTTATATTGTAGTATTTTTAATTGATTGGTTTAGATAGCGCATCCCTACAGTGCTTGACGTTTCACACCACCGCCATCTCATCTTCACTGCACGACGCCCGGCTGTTTGTAAACAAACCATGTCATCTCAGATTTATTTTCGAATACATAAACGTATGAAGTAATCGATTAATGTAGTGTATGGACATAATCAAATACATAGGCAATTAATCTGAGTTGACATCGGCCATTATTATTATTGTTCTGTAAATATAGCCTGTTGTTTCAGAATGCGCCCATATTGATCGACCTTTGGATAATGTTTCAAACGGTCTTTGATAATCTGCTTCAATCATCGGATATGCATGCTTTGCATCTTTAAAATTCATGACAGATATTATTTTCACTTTCCTCTATACAGTTTCAATAGTTTAAGTTAATTTTCCGAGAAAGTCCAATACGTTATTTCAGCATGTTGAACAAATGGACTACACAGCTGTGATTCTCTATTCTCTATTCTTATTTTTTAAGTTTGAAACTAAATTTCCTGTATTGAAACTATATGTATATGAAGAGAATGTAAACACCAGCACGATTCTCGCTGATTTGGATGACTGGCTGAATGTTTTTCCACCACAAGTACATTCATAACTTACATGCATTGAATGCACACTGTTTGGTTTGACCTACATACGTTCAACTGTGCACTTCAGTACACATTATCCAGGCGTTGACATTCAGATGTTAATTGCTAATGATGTTGTTGCTATACTGGAATAACTGACTTGGAAAATCTCTAACGTTGTTCGTCGGTCAGTTAAGAAAAAGGGATAGATCATAAGCTTATCAAAATAGAAATCTGATGTTTCTCTAGCAGTTGACAATTTCTGCGCTTTTGATCTAATCCACGTGATGTTTCTTTTTCGGACGCCAGAACAGAAAACAAATATGCTGATGTTTAAAATCTCTTACAACCTATCATATTTCAGTACTCAGCGCCAAGCGAATTATCCCGTTGGACAGCAATGGATTATCAGACCCGTTCGTGATCGTGGAACTCGTGCCCAACTACTGCTTTCCGCAATGCCCTGTCGTTAAGACGAGAGTGGTGTCAAAGACATTGAATCCCGTTTATGAGGAAACATTCGAATTGTTCGTTTAACATTATACACATATAATAAATACAATACTAAGTTTCGCTCGATCTAAGATTCGCATTTGGTTTATTTACTGAAATATTGGGTTTATTTGAATAATAATACACGCCGAGGTCCTCTTCCCGTATTTTTTTACTATAAGAGGATGAAACTTATTTAACGCTAAACTATACTACATGTATTTTGCTAAAAAGTGATGTTTTCATCAAAAGTATAATAGATAAATAAACTTTTTTTCAGTACGGTTTATGAGCACGAACTGCCCAACACAGCCATGATCCATTTTGTCGTCATGGATTACGACCTTTTGCGATCCAACGATTTCGCTGGCGAAGCTTTTATTGATATAAATGATGTGCCTGGATTTGGCATCGTTGATGATAAGACAGCCAAGGAGGTGGCTTTGCGGCAGTTCAATCTGATTCTGATGAATCCGGAAGAAAAAGGTCAGCTTAAAATGACTAGCGAACTATCAGTATCCTTAATTGAGGCAAACTAAATTAACTTCCTTGATTTCAGACGAAGAGGTGTTATCGGTATTGAAACATCGCGAAGATGACGAATTGGCAGTGGACTTTTGCAAACACATCGCCAACGTGCGTTACACTTGAACCAGTGATTTACGTGTTGTTTACGGCACAACGTCAATAAATCATTATCAAAGAGAGAAATCGGTTTACTGAACAGCTGGATTCATGTGTAAGCCATTAACCATCTCAATTGGATAACTATCTCAACTGGAAGGGATGTAGTTCAATAAACGATGCATTCGAGTCTGTTATATAGATATCCGTACTTATTGCTCATTCTTTGCTTGAATGAGATTAAAAAATTATCTCTCGCTACTTGTACATAATATTGTCGATACGAAAACCCGGTGTTTCAATTGTTATTTCCCTAAAGTTTTGACTCGAGATCGTGCTGTTAAACAGCCAATTTATATCGGCAAAATATTAGACAATACGGTTCTCAATTACATGCCCAGATAATCATTTCCGAAATCGTGTGATTTATCTTTGGCTCTGAATTCTTTTTATGAAACTTTTAGGTATATACACTAATATTTTGCCATTTCTATAAAAAATTAATGACACTATTCACAAGCGCATATTCCGTACTCTGTTGCCTATTACCGGGTGATATTCTATTTGAAATGTATACATACTTGACATTATTACATATATCCGTTGATTTACTTGTATTTGATATTACCATCTGTAAATCCTTTAACCCGTTGCCACCGCAAATCAGCCTGATTCACTTTTTGTCCAACACTAAAATGTCCTATTTGAGTTCTATCGTGTTTTTCGGTGATAAATACAAAATTTAAACAGAGAGTTTGGCTTAAGACAAAACTATTAATTCCCAGATAGTATATTGAAAAACAAGCAGTTGGTGTCTTTATTCCAAGGTGGCAAAGCAAAAAGCAGGAGTTATTCAGATGCTGGTCAAATGTTGTTGATTGTGGCAATTGTGTAAGCAATCTTGATATAACAGTACTCCATTGACGTAACTTGATGAGTCTTGGATAAACTTTATTACCATATAGGGTTCTTGTAAGCCCTTCAACAATAATTTTATGCTATATTTATCTTCAGTGAAGTATCTTAAAAGAGTTACCAAAGTATAGCAGCTTTATAACAGATCATCTCATCACAGATTCATAAGTATCTGAAAGTTCTAACATGACTTCTAGATAGTTTTCCAAAAGTCCACTAAAATAGAATTCAAAATAATAACTGAGTTAGTTAATAAACCAGTTCAAAAGATAATTATGCAAGCATTGGGTTACACCACAGACCTGTCGCATTTATTCGAAAGTGTATTTGGTCGATGAGCCCATAATCATTATTTTATCCGAAACAATAAATCAGCGGACAGAAAGCAACTTCAACTTGCTGATCCCTTTGTCGTGATTGGTTTCCCTAATGCGAACTGAGTTGCTTCCTAACCAAATAGGTTCTCGTATTCCTTTCCTGTACTCTCAACTTACCCAGTCATGAAAAATCTATGTAAACAACTGAAACGTGACAATTTCATTTCAAATGGGATGCAAGGAACTGACATGTACTGTCACGTAGCTCATTAACCCCAAGATTTTAGCTTTGATTAGGGGTTGGGTTGCAAAATTGTGTTCTCGGCTATACTATGTAGGAATGTCGATTCAACAACTACACATCTCACGCATTTATTCGATCGTTTCTTCATTCTTCATCAAGACCTAATACTGTGGCTATGTTATTATAGCCATGAAATTATTTATGCCTAATATAGACAAACACAGGTCACTAAGCGTCACTGTGCACCTATTTTAGTTTCTGTTTGTGTTCTCGTATGACAAAGCCTCAATTTACATCATTGATAATATGGTTGCTTTGAGGAATCTAAACATAGATCAGTCCCCTTGATGAAAATTTGGAACTGCATGTATGTTATTCTATAATTTGACAAAACCTTCAACCCAGCAATTTTTTGTCAACAAATTTTGTAGTTAGTGATATGGATTACAATGACACTGCCTAAGTATAACAGCACATGGTTAGAACCATGTATCCCAGTACCCTGTGGTGATCAATTCCATTAAACTCAACATTAAATATTCACATTTGTATATTAAAAAAACGGAAGTCTTGGTGTGGGTTGTAGGCATCGCTTATAAAATCATACATATCGAAAACAAAACCATTTTCGTGAGCGTATTTTTCCGTAGAGTACGGTTGAGAGGACGTACATAAGTATAATGTGTGTCATCTTTGCCACCGAAACAAGTTTGCCACTCTAAATCGAGACATGTTTGCCACTTTTTGGAGGGCTTTCAGTGGCCAACTTTTCTCACTCAAAAAGTGGCAAACATGTCACGGATATGCCTATGGCAAGCACCATTCGTGATTGAGACCTGGCGAAGTCTTGATCCGAGTAAGACAACCCTGCAATAAAAAAGAAGCGGGAAGCGCAGAAAATGACTCCATGCGTTGAATCAAGTATTGTGCCTGGGCTTACATGATGTGGTCTGTAGCCGGGTAATCATTGATTAGCTGCTCAGTTATCTTTTCTTTGCTACTACTATTATTTACATTCATTTCATCAACATACTCGATGTAGGTTTTGTCACCTATATATTCTTCTATTTATTGATCAACAAGCCTGGCTGAAATCTACATTTGCATAACGGATTTACATGTTGTTTATGAAGCTGTAAAGTGTACTTTGAAAGTGTACCATGTCCCATATACCTACATCCATGTCCTTATCATTAAACAACAACATTTGGAGCTTCCTGGGATTCGAGTAAAAGGTAGGGTTAAAAACAAAAGTTCAACTCAGCCTGTGCAATCCGGGTTTCATATAACGAAGAGAATCAAACATCAATTAGGACCTTTAGAAAGATAATCTTCGCAGCAAAACCAGTGCTATCTTAAAAATAGTATTCAGCTTTTTGCCTTCAGTATGCAGTTCGATACTGTTAACATGCTGATATGCTTTTCAAGGATAGTACATGATGCAAAATTTAATGGCACCTTTATCATTCCACCAGTAGAAAAAAGACATGTACGCGAAGCTGAGGTGAAGTCTACGTTATTAAGTCACGGGAAATGAGGTAAATTTACACATCATAAAAGTGAACGTTTTGCAATTCTTCACAAATTTATTCTTTACTTAGGGCTTAAAAATTTTGCGATGCACGCCTTGTTTTTTTTCGAAGAATCGCTTCTTAATTGCCCTGGCTCCATCATTCATGTTCATGATCGTCTGAGAAAGAAAGATTGACTTCCATTTCATTTGGTCGTCAAACAAACAACAGCCCTCATTCTGGTCTCAACCATCAACACCGGGACGAGATTACGCGGTTCCGGAGTGTTTGAATGAGGGAAAAGTGGATAAAGTACAAACTCAATGGAGAAAAACGTTCTGTTAATCTGTTGTATTGCTAGAACGTTATTTCGTTCCGAGTGCATTGAACACGATAGATAAATCGAGTAAGTCAATTTCAACGGAACAAACGTTCTTTTCCACCGACATATTGCGGAAATTGTACTTATTCGAGGATGCGATGTATGTACATCCGTTTTTAGGAGTAACGTACTATTTGCCCTGTGTTAATCATCAATTTCTGCAACTTTGTATTCTACATACAGTTGTATGCTCATTAGCAACAATGGCCTATATATGTACCTGTTTTTGTGCATATCAATTCCTGTATCGGAAATGTGACCGCGTATCACAAGTTCTCAATTATATACCATCGATTTAATGAACATGACAATCATTGTCAGAATTCTCATGTATGTACCTCGTGAACGTTATTTGATGTACGTGATAAGAGAAACCTGTACATCAGATAGACTTATTAGTCATAATTATAACACTACTGATTTACCCTCATTCTGAGGATTCACTGAGGAATCCCTCATTCTCAGTTTTTTGTCATATAATATGTTCTATTGAGAACGCATACATTAATTGTTACAAAATTGACTTACTCCTGATTCTGGCTTACCCAGATTTATTCGGGTACTGTAACCCACATGCCACATCACAAGCAAACTTTCAATAAGAGAAATTTTTTGTGTAAAACGTAAACTCAAACTAAACAATTCATAAAAAAAAAGATTCGCCTTAAAGTGCATACAGTGAAGTAAATATTTACAACCTGGCATACCTTGATCCAAATTCCAGTAAACTCCAGTAAATTCTTGCATCCTACTAAATCATGTCGCAATTGCAATGAATCATATGTACATAGGTTAGATCAACACAATGTTGTTGATTGTCCGCTCAAATACTAATCCCATAGTCTGGATTATTTTCCCGCCGACTTACCGTAATAAGAAAGTAATAACGCGGACATGTATGTATGTATGATTTCCTTGTAAAAAACAAGTCTGCGTTTGACAGCGGGAATTTATATGAAACTACATATCGTATCTCAATCACTGTTATCGTCTCTGTTATTAGATTGGAACTGCTGCATCAAAACTTGCTAATTGGCATAGTAAAAAAATGTTTCGGCGGGGTGTGAGAGCGATCTCGTTTTAACTCGGTTGTAATCAGTATGTATAGTTTATCCGTATGCTATTCCCTGTGTTCATGTGTGGTTAATGGTTATCTCTACCAACCAAGTCATAAACCAGGCTTCTTCCTATTCTACATAAAAAGACACTGTGATATGATGATTATTCAATTTCGTGGATGTAAAACAATCACCGTCAAAATCAGTGAGAATATACACATAAATTTACGCTGATTTTTAGACTTTGATTTGAGTTTGAATCAAGATTTATTTGTTCCTTGTAAGTTGACATCAATAACTTCAACATCTTGACAAAAGTAGACATACCGTAGTGCATTCCGAGTAATCTACAATGTCCATGTGTATAAATTTTGCCAGGTTTGTTCGTTTTATGCTCAGGGAAACCGGCTCCCTGGTCAATATATGTATTAGGGTTTACCCAACATATAATCGCATAAACAGCCTACAGTAAAATGTGTTGATGAATCCGGAAATGTTATTTAAATGGTACGTTTAATGGTCGGGTCAGTTAACTGGGGGACGGGTTAATCATCATAAGAGCGATCACTTCCGCAATAGATGAACCATGATGTGACTGACACCAGTGACAGAAATTCCACTTCTTGATATCACGTTAGTGGGGGACGTATGCACTAGCGGACTAGAATGAATGGGAACAGTGAACTTCCACCGTCTTTGACGATTTCAAACAGTAGAAGGTGTAGGTGAAACGGAGTCTGGTTCGTTTGGACCCATGTTCGTTTGGACCCATGTTCGTTTGGACCCCACATTTTTTGTAACGATTGGACCCATGTTTCTGACCAGATTTATGGGTCCAAACGATACATTTGAAAACGGCGAAAATGGTGAAACGGCCTGAAAACTATCGATTCCCCCTTTGAGATGATTTCCCCTCCATCTGGAAGGTTATGTAGCTCGTCCGCCTGTGGACGTAGTATGTATGCCATCATCTCGATACTGGTCCGCTTTTGGGTGATGGGATTTATTTCTGCGGTGCATCAATGCCGACAAACTGAAAGTTATGTTGGCTGTTTTTTTTTGTTTTGGAGAGGAAAAATTGTTTTTTTAAACAAAATTTCAATATCAATGTTTTCTATGTCATACAGACTTCCTGGTTTCCTCCTATTGTTCTACGTTTCTTGCCTTACATACGTAGTTGCTAAGAGCATCCAACAACGCGCCGTTAACATCTGTGTACAGGGTGGTGGGAAAATCCCGTCGACTGTAAAACAACGGTGAGCTAGATGTCTGCCAACTTTTACTCATGCTGTACTACTATTTACATACCATTCATGGTATATAATTGGTATATAGTTGGTATATAAATGGTATACATACATATATACAGTAGTATATGTAGTATATAGTATGCCATATATGTATGGCAAATGAAAATTGACATTTAAATTGAATGTTTAACGAGCTGTCAAGTCAAATTAACCAAAAACTATGAACTACATAGATTGAACAACTCACAACTGTATCGGTAAAATAAGGCCAGTTCTTATCACCACCCTGTATTCGCCGTGCTTACGTTTACGGCGG
Organism: Daptonema setosum; assembly: GCA_964036265.1. NCBI lineage: Eukaryota > Metazoa > Nematoda > Chromadorea > Monhysterida > Xyalidae > Daptonema > Daptonema setosum. The sequence continues at coordinate 11,409,416 of OZ038446.1, forward strand.
ATGCATCATGCATTTTATTCATTTAGGCATTTCCCTGGTGGATTTCCGCCTGCCACTAAAACATTCGACCACAAACACCCGCCCATGTCCACTTGTAGTCCCAATACGTACGTACATACGGTAGAGAAATGGGAGATTTATCAAAAAAATTATATTACTGGTAGGTTTTGTAGTTTTTTAGGGGGTCCCGGACGTTTGGACCCCGTCTCGATTGGACCCCGGATTTTATGTCTCGATTGGACCCATAGCGCTACTGAAATCCGTGGGTCCAATCGAGACATAAAATCCGGGGTCCAATCGAGACGGGGTCCAATCGCGACGCACTCTTTTTTAGGGCTCATAAAGAATTTCTCTAATTGGGGGGAAAACTCGAATTATCATTCTATAATCTGATTCACTCGAGACTTGTTGACAACTAAACAAATATATTAAATAGCACCTGCATTTTATGTACATACATTTATATGTAAATTACCGAGTCCACGCTAATTCGACGTAAAAATATGTATGTATAAATAATAGTTGAACCATAACCTTATTAGGTTAGGCGTCACACATTTTTCCCATCTGTAATTCGCTCACAGAAATCCAATACATTTTTGTGACAGTGTGAGGATTTCAAATCATTTTAGTTAGATAAAAAATTGAGATTTCAGAAGTAGTAAATTAAATGTGGGCGAATGTGGGTTTCATGAGTAGGTAAGATTTTTTATTATTCTTGCGGACTGAAAAGGTGCCTTAGACTCTATTTCATAATTCATATCCCTATCATCAATCAATTGTTATCATCATATTCTCGTTATAATCAGAGAAAAACCCAATTTCGGGATGTGTATGGCAACAGTTTTACAAAACATAAGCCGCTCAACCGACTGTAGATAGATTAGTCACATAAAGGGTCACGAGGTCCGCTCATGAGTTCAACTAGCTAAATTTAAAATTCACGTTACTCGGTGACCAGATAGGCAATTAATTTGATATCGCTGCTCAGTTTTATTTAGAATGTTTCCCGAAAGCAAACGAAAGCAGTCAATTGATTTGACTTCATGCGAACGCTTGTATTATAGAATGAAACGTGACCAGTGACAGTCTGAGCCCAGAGATTCACGTCAGCGGAACACAGCGGTCAGTAGGCGTTTGCAAGCGCTACAGTGAGCCCTGAAACCCGTTTTCTAAATTAACATAATTAAAGTAAATTCACTCATGCTAAAACTGGATTGAAATGCGGAATATTCACAAATTGGTTCTGATGCTGTACATAGTGAAAAAGTGAATTGAACCGACAACTGCATAATAAATAGGGGAAATAAACACTTAACACTTTGTTATGATCATGGGATCTGTGGGTCTGTTTTTTTCTGTGTTATTCTGTCTGTATATTTGTCTGATTGGTTGTGTGTCTGTATTGCCGACGTGAAACATGAGACTCACACATTGAGAGAATGAACGTGTATACACAACATTATCTGGAACGAACAGGCGGAGCTGTCGTCTTTCTGGTTTATATACAGTACAAATGTATATGAATGTTCAAGTGCATACTGTATGTATCTTATTGTCTAATCAGAAACACATCATTGCATCATGCATTTTATTCATTTAGCATTTCCCTGGGTATTTCCGCCTGTCACTAAAATATTCAACCACAAACACCCGCCCATCCACTTGTAGTCCTGATATGTACGTACATCCATACTGTACATACGGTAGTAGAGAAATGAAAGAATATGTAATGAGAGAACATTTTAATATGAATGTTCAAGTAGGTACTGAATGTATGTATCTTATTGAAGAGTCCTAAACACAAGCTCTATATATCATTCGAGCCATTCTTGGTATTTGTTTTTTGTGGTGGACTTGTAAAGCTCGGAATACTTTTCAGATGCAAAAACATACACGGGTACATGTATTTTGTATGATTGCATTGTCAATTTGCTTCTGATAGACGTACATTAGGACTGATAGTCATTGTGATCTTGTCGCCTGTCTAGTCCTTGTCGCCTGCATACTGTATGTAAGTGCATAGTCTGGTGAGTAGGGTGTCGCTACGCAAACGGCGTGCGAAAACAAGACAGATGGAACAGTAAAACCCAAAATCATTCGGCTAACGAAACGTTGCCCGTTAAAGTTAGATGATTATGCTTCGAAATAACTTCCGTAAAAAATGAGTCACCCTTAAAAACAATTCATTGATGTAGACGTGAAAGTTAACCCATAATTCTTGTTGGAAGCATGTAATGTACAAACAGTTTAATCAAATCTTAAGGAAAACCACGTGCTGCATCCGAAGACGTAACTTGCTGAACTGATTGTGGGTGCGGAACAACAAAAGGTCAATCAGCTATTCATGATTTACTTCCCACTTTAACACTGTTCTTAAATTGGAGATTGTATACAGATTACTCATTAACCTGCTACCTGAAATAGTTCATGGGAGCTGTCGCTAAAATCTCGTGGTTTTCTCATGGGCATTCATTATGTAAAAAGCATGTAAGTGCCTCATGACTAGTCAAACCAAATGTGCCGCAAACAGCCTAATCAAACCAAATCCTTTAGATATCGTGACACAACCAACCGGATCAATCGATCACGACATCTAGCATCTTGCAGGAGTTCATTAATGTCCACGGGTCATGCGTTAAAGACAGTCAGACTTCTTGACGAATGAGAAATAACATATCGTTCTATTTGTACTGCTGAATTCTTAACTTCGATTCCAATTTGGTTCCACCACGAACACACACACCATACTTGTTTTGCACCGGAAATATTGATTTTACTGTTTAGCCGAACTTTTTGACCACATAAAAACTATTTGAAAAATTTTATTTTTATATTTCTTGGTTCTCCTTACAATTACTCGAATACTCAATCTGAACGTTGTTTTCTAGTATCATTTTACGTAGACTTGCAGGTGAAAACAATTTTTAAAACCTTTGCTTACTTACTGTGTTTTGCTAATATGTACTTTTTATAACAATAATATGTTTTATATATTTATATTTATAAAACCCTGTAGGCGATGAGTCACAGAAACATATTGATGTTGATGTTTTGCCTTTTCTTACGAAACCATAAAACGGTAGGCAATCAATCAAACAAAACATTTTTCATAACAAACATGAGTTGATCATAAACTAAACACTGGTTGTGTTACGTTCAAGTACTGTGTGCAGTTTAGTGAGGTCAGCTAAAATAGAAAAAACTGAATTGAAACCCTAATAAACGGAACTGTAAAATAATGACTGAATCCGTGGCTGGAGGCGTCCATACCATCTCTTCCATCCGGTAGTAAGTGTTTATGTAGAATACATATAAAGGTCGCAGACAGACTTTGCGGGTGTGTTGAGGGTTGAACTAAACCCACTAATTGAAATCACATTTTTACAACCACAACCGGAAATTTGAAATAATTGAGGCATTTTGGAAGACTTTTTGTTTCTTCGAAAACAATATGAAATCTTTGTTTCTGCAAAATTTGAAATTTCTGTAATCGTTATTTCAACAATTTGCATACCTACTTTTTCTAAATGATGATGCGTTGAGGATTTTTCACCAAAACAATTTTGTAATCTGGCAGTCTTCACCTCCCCTCGGGTCTTCACGGGTGTCCCTCGCCTCACCCTCAAGCTCTCCATCGCAATCGCAGTTAATGAAAACTGAGCCAGACCAGACCGCATTGACGTTCGAGCCGATCCTAAAAAGGAAGGAAAACTGTCCGATAGTTATGAAACCCTCCACATTATTCTAATCTGACCACGCATTCTAATCTTCCTCATTTGAGATAACGTGCAAATTGCTTTCTGTTTTTAGACCAGTTATCATAGATAATTTGATTATTGGTTGCGGTTCTGGTTGGCTTGTGAGCCGGATTGTGGTTTTTAACGCTGTTTATCTAAATATAGTTTGTTGGGTTGAGTGGACTGGCTCCAACAAAATGTATGTACCATATCGTGAACCAATGGCTACAACAAGTACTATAAAAACAGCTCCGATATACCATACCATACCAATGGATCCACCATACCTAATAAACTGATGACTTCAACAATCTAACATATACCAACAATATGTTATGTACCAACTAGTCACCAACCCGTCCCTTCGGAACGATAGTGTTGAGGGTGTTTATTTGAAAGTTTTGTCAATTATATTTATAGTAAGCACATCTTTTATGGAATAGGCAACTCATGAAAACTGCGTCCCAAAATTTTCCTGATCGTACACTGTAGCAGACATAATGGAAGTATTTTATGATAAGCGTAACTCTAGTTATGTTTTGAATGGGTTATTTTTTTACGGAAGCATGTGTTTTGCAACTCTGTTATTTAATTATTTGCATATGAATTTGTTGTTATTTATTTAATCATACGAATTTCGTTTATTCGGTGATTGTAATTTTTTTCAATACACGAAACATATAAAAAGTAAAAATTGTACTGTAAATAAAGTTATGACAAAATCACTTTCCCTTGCTCATCTATCCCAACAGATGATGGGACGCCGTTATCTATATGTTCTTCAGTACTTCGTTGTACACCATATTTTTTACGTAGCCATGGCCGAGAGCAAATTTTGAGTTTTGCACCGGAGCATACACCTGCATATATGTACGTAATTAGTCATTATTTAATTATTTTCCGTCTAGCTGAATATTTTTAATAATGTCTATAAATTATTTAAAAAAATGCACACACATGTTTTTAAAGTAAAAAATGCACACACATGTTTTAAAATATACAATGAAAAGTGTAAACCTTTACTCGATCTTCACTGCCGACTCTACTTAGACCGACGTACAGCTGCCCGTGGCTGAATGGATGCGACATAAGTGCAAGACCTTTAATTAAGAATTACTGTAAATAAGAAGTATTTTAAAAATCATTACACTCGTTTCAGTCGTAACTTAACATTTTTGTCTGAGGCGAGGGGTGATGGGTCAATTTTCAGAGCGCCTGGATGCGTATTTTTCCCATTGCAACGTCTGGTGCAACTGGTGGACCCACATTTTTGTAGCTGAAGTTTGCGACATCGTACAGTGAAAGGGAGTCAAATTCGCGGTCGTTTCGACATCGAATTACTATATAGAATACAAAAATGAAATATATATATTTGCGCAGAAAACACATAGACACACATAAAGTTACCTTGCCCACGAACTGGATTTTGTAAAGTGAATCGGCCACGGACATTCGTGTGTTATATAAAGATTGCTCCCACAATCCATACCATACCAATGGATCCACCAATCCATACCTCACTACAATATCACCATACCACATTTGCTTCAACTATTTACAGCATGATGTTTCCAACAGTCCATTCCATACCGCGATAGCTCAAACGAAAGATCGGTGAAAAAAATCTACAACTTCCCATAACAAGTTGCTTACAGACGTTATGGTGGGAGCAGACATTAACGTTTCACATCCAAGTCGTAAGTACGATTGAAAGTACCCAAACGATGGTCACACATGCAAAATGTTGAAGACTCAAGCAAGATCATGTGAACATTGTCTTACGTACATAACATCTTAAAACAGGATCGGTTACAGAACCTGAGTGATAACTACTTTTAATAAGTATGCCGAAAAAATCCGGTTATACCTGCAGGTCATGGTACGAAAATCCTATCTGAGTATATCATCCTGCTTAATTACTTTATATGTCCATATTTGCAAACTAGCCGCCAGTATTACGTGATAGATTCGGGTCTTTCTGACAGTGCATGCACTACACGCTACCGTATTCTTCACAAACACTGGATGGCACCGCACTTCCTTAATTACTGAAAATATTTTTTTATGAATAGGATCGTGGAGAAATATTTGCTAATGTTTTTCAAGGTTACATGAATGTCTGATTCAATGGATTTTTATATGAGATCAGGCTTTGAAAGTGAACATCTACATACGACTTGTAATACATAGGTTATATTCAAATCACGCTGAATGAGAATTTTTACAATCATGAAAATGAGAATCTGGTTTTAATTGTTTGAAAAAGTGGTTGCGATGATGAGACCTTATACAGTACATACCAATGACCTCAGTAATATGTAACACAATTTTCGTTCAGGCTTTGAATGTCAATACCAGTTTACTCATATACAGGAAACGCTGCTTTCCAAACTAAAAAAGGACTTGTCTAGACTTTTAAAATCAGAGTTTAACTAACATAAGCGATGAGAACAACTTCCGTACAATCGCTCAGAAAATATCCCAGGTTGAACCTTTGAACTTTTACAACCATGTTTATTACCGGTCGCATGTGGCAATTGGTGGGATTAATTTTGTTTGAAATGTGTCACATTGTGATGATTTTTTGTGCAATAGTAGATGGATAATCTTGCAAAGTTGAGCCTTCTTCATTACCGTATAATTCCCAACTTTCTCAGTTTGCTGCTGCTATGTAGGTTCGAAGGATATCGGATTTTCTAACTCACCTGTTAAGCCTCCTCCATTACAAGTATAATTCACGTCTGCCTCAGCTGCTAACAAATGCGGATTTTAAAATTCACCACTGTATTGCATTAGATTTCGTAAATCAACGGCAATCAGTTTTTAAAGTTATTAAGAGTAACACAGTTCCTTGTTAATAACAAACAGCATGTTCTTTGATAATAACAAAAAACTATTCTTTGTTAATAAGAAAAATATATGATTGAGTGCGTTCCCAGCGAGAAGACAAAGCGTGCCCACCGTTGAGTACAGTAAGTATAATATGAAGTTTGTAGATGAAGTATTGTATTGTAAAGTTGATGCAGTTAGATTAATTTTTTTTCTCTGGGACCATTGCTGACATTGATTGAGTGGAATAATGCTTCCAAGCGTCGTATACTGTGGTATAATTTATTTGAACACTAGTCGAAGAATAGTGGTTGAAACTCAAATATGATTAACAGCAACCCAGTTTCACAATAACTGATTTGTTATTTTTTGCGAACTTTCTTCAAAGGTGCGCTTGAACAATACGGAACCAACTAGTTATAATTTGGTTACGATACGAAGTGGTAAACAAATTTGATTCAAAAGTAGAAATAAACGGTTCTCTTAGTTAACTCATTGTAGTGCGAAATTGCCCCGTGCCCAGAAATCCCAATGAAAAGTATTAGTATATCATTTGAATAAAATCGTTCGTGATTTTTGTCGCACCGTATTTTTGAGCATAAATTCTGTTGTGCCGACCAACTTCATAAATTCTGTTGTGCCGACCAACTTCATAAATTCTGTTGTGCCGACCCACTAGCGGACGAGAAGGGGTGGGAAAAGTGGAATTCCCCCCTCTTTGGCGTTTTAAAAAAGTAGAATTTGTTCCCCAAGGTGTAGGTAAAATGGCTTGAAAACTGCTGATTCCCCCCTCTTTGGATAAATTCCCCTCCCTTTGGAGGTTTTGCTCGTCCGCCAGTGTGCCGACCAACTTCCAATCAGTCAAAAATAGAGCAAACAGGCAAGTTATTGAAACTGTATCAGAGGTTTCAGATGTAGACTATGTAATATAATCGCTTCCGCTGTGTATTAAATGTATGCTTTGTAAAATAACCGCTTATGTTACATGTATCGGATACATGATATATAGAATATGTTATCATTTTAGCTATTTATCCGATGAAATCAATTGGAATCCCAAAACTAGTATCGAACATCATCTGCATGATTTTTCTATCGGCTTCTTACTGTGTATGTAATATCTTTTATCTTCGACTTATCTATCTCTGTAACTCAATAATGGCGCTACAGTAACTCATCATTCTTCACGTACGTACATGAATAACAATAATTTACTGTGGAACATCTGCCATCATTAGCAGTCTAGCAAAAGTAGCGATTAGTTAAAGCCAATTGTTGTTAATAATTGTTGTACGTTGATCATCAAGTTAACTTAATAGTTACACATAATCAAGTTAACCATACAGTAATTTGCATGAACACCCGATGTCTAAAGTTGTAAAAAAGTAAACTTCGCTCGGTATGAATGATAAACTGATTTTGAACGCAAACTCTTTTCAGCTCATTTTAAATAAAAAGTTCTCGACATGGATGCTGGGTCCCGGCCGGAGCCACACTGAAACTGTGTTCAAAATGTTTCTTTCGAGAGTCTCTCTCCACTCCAGAAACCAAGTGCTGAAGAAAAAAGATGTAAAACTTGCACAAAAACAGAACTTCCGTGTGACTTTTTTCGACGCTCAAGTCTTGTCGTCCATTGTGTTAAGCAGTAAGCCAAATTGCCACTCTCACTCATACTATTGGTCAATCATAACTTCGGTCATTTGTCCAATTAGCCTAATCGGTGACTTGCCCAATGGGAGTTGTTCAATCAGTGTTTTTTACAATTGGACTTTTCGATTGGGATCTGACTCTTTGTTCACATACCGATTCCTATCAGGAACTTGAAATTTGTTGATGAACAACAATACAGATTCTACATATGTGGCCCCGTGTTGCTTTCATTCCGATAAGTTCACTTTTCTGGTTACATAACGAAGCTATATTTTCTGCATTACAATCCTTCATACATATGTAAGTCAAATCCAGGAGGATAAACACTTTCTGCACTCTCTTTTTATCGCGACCACCTTAAATATAGTTATCCCGTAAACGGGAAAGATCCGATTATAAAACGATAAAAGAAACCCGTGCGACGAAGAAATACTTTTTACGGTAACCCAGATTGGGCAAATGCTGTCATGCGCAACGCGAATTTGCGTTGAACTTGCGAATCCGGCTGCCGGACGTGATACGGGTGGATTGGAGGGTTTGGCCAATCCAACCATCCCATTCTATCTACATAAAACAATAAAAAAGCCTAAAACTAGTTCCTTCGCTTTTCATACCTTAAAACAATGAAATAACCACGTACCGTAAACTATAACTTGCAGCTAACTTATTAAGTTTAGGAATAAGCCCCGTTTTAAAGTACGTTAGTGGTATGTAGGTGGTTTGCAAGTTAGGATAAGTTTATTAGCCAGAACCGTCTCATATCACACGCGAAATCTCGTTTTCGTGGCCGTGATGTGATTATGTGATTGCCGTCTGATACGGTACCCACGCTACGAAGCACCATCATCACGGCCAGCCGTCATCAATTCCGAACTTTGCCACGGTCTCACATACTCTCCACTTTCACTACAGTATGTACTGTACGTGCCTATGCCATCGAAGTAAACCTTAGCGGGGGTGAAAAGTTGGCATGCCTCCGATTCACTCTCTTCAGCTGATTTTGAAATGTGGAATCTTTTCGTAAGCCTTACATTTATAAAACCGTTTCACAATATACAACGTAAAACAGTTTCCGTTCTTTTCGATGAATGGTTTTTTTGCACAATGAAAATTGAGTATTGTTCGGTCAAGATACGATTACTTGTTGAAAATAACGCGTAGCGCTGAGAGGTTTGTGTCTTTATTGTCGAGGGCCAGCTGCAAATGGGCTTGCATGATCACGCACGGTTCATGTATCTCTATTTAAACTAAGTAATTATCATTGTCTATCTATGTATGTTGCTCCAAACCAATCAATGAGTACAAATGATGACTCTTTTCACTGTTCACCGTTGTGGTACTAGCATGTTAAAAAATTCCAATACATACTTGAGTTTATGATAAATTTCTTCCAAATGAACATCTCACACAAAGATTTATGAGCAACATTCGTCTGTATCTTTTCTGACATATTTTTTTTCAACTCGAGTGAGTGAGTAAGTGAGTGAGTAAGTGAGTGAGTAAGTGAGTGAGTAAGTGAGTGAGTAAGTGAGTGAGTAAGCGAATGAGTGAGTGAGTGAGCTTAGAAGGAAAATTATGTTAAACAGGTTAATAATTTTAATACGAATCTTATAACAAAAACACCGAAATGAGTTGCAATAGGGTTCGCACTCAATTGCGTTCTGCACTCATTATTGACCTAACTACACTTGAATTAAGTGTAAAACAATCATTCAAACGAAATCAACAACATGTAATATCCTCATGCGTTTTATATGCTAACATAATGTTATTGTGGCACTCGATTTTCAGTTTCCAATTACCGTTGCTTTCCAGGTTTGTTGAAGGTTCTCATGTTTCAAGGTGTAATTCTGTGTGTTACAACAATTAGATGATTCACGCTCCGGACGTGGAAGTATCTTCATATAAAACCCTTACGTTTTTCTAGATCCTAGACAAATGTGCAAAAACATGTATAATGGCATCGAATAACAGAGAATCTAGCCTTCCCTTTCTCGGAAGATCACCTTATACTGTTGTAATAGTGAGGTGATTAACTAATAAACTCAACTCAATTCATCTTAGTTGTTTACTTTTGTGGATTGCAAAAGCTAGAATGTGAATTGCCCATCAGAATCTCGAAATGTGTGTGCCACAAACACGATGTACCCAGATGCCACGAAATTAGAGTGAAATGTTCTTCAGTGTACTGTCGAGACACGAACGGGGGTGTGCGCTTTTTATCCTGTGGGATTCGACATGACATGGCAATCATGAAAACCTACGTGTGTTTATGTTTGTAGGTAGGTGCATGCCTTACGATCAACTCTGTGATTGACAGCTCGGATTGAGCATTGCTTCATGTTTACCCGTGGCACAGGCGGACGAGCCGACCCTCCAGACTTCAACGAGAAGGGAATTTCGTCAAAGTCAAACAGAGGGAATCATCTGTTTTTGTGTGACTTTACTTACACCTTAAAGAACAAAACCGCCAAACGGGGGACGGGGAATTCCACTTTGTTCTCCCCTTCTTGTCCTCTATTGACCCCCGACCATGATGAGGAAGCTCGTTGCCACACGACGCTTCCGGTTAACTATGGATACACTTTTTTGTTTTTGCGTGTTAGCTGGGGATGACCCTGCGACGCATTTGAAACATTATTGAATACTTTTTGCCACTGATTCTAGTTTAGTGTGAATAACTTCTAATGGCTCATATTCCGGATGTCTATATTGAAATTGTTTTTTTCTGGTCGAATTTGTGAATGAACATCTAATTTTTTCGAAATCATGTCGATGCCAGTTTGGCGGATGAGCAATTACTTCAGAGGGGGTAAGCTTCCTCAAACTCAGATGAAGTATTAAAGTCAATATACAGTCCTTTGGAAACGAATCCACTTTCTGAAACGGTCATCGAGGGCCATTCACTATTGCCAGGTTGCCACCCTGAAAATGTTTAGATGCAAATGTTACCAAAGGGTGAGTATGTACATATGTATGTAGCCTCAGGCTTTGTCGGGCAGTTTAGTACTCTTGATTTTATTCAATTCCGGATATCAGTCAACCGACGGCGTCATTTAATGGACAACTGTTTTCACATAATTTGAACTGACAATCACTGTCCGATTATATGCAATCTGATTATTTATGTTTGCGTATGTCGACGGCACACGTCAATGTGGTGTACTAGCGGACGAGAAGAAGAGGAAAAAGGGATTGCACCCTCTTTGGAGGTTTCAAAAAGTAGAACTTGTTCAGCAAGGTGTGGGTAAAACTGTCTGATTTCTGCCAATTCCCCTTCTTTGGAAAGATTTCCCTTCCTTTGGAGGTTTGGCTCGTCCGCCAGTGATGTGGCTACATGAGTTACTTATTTACATGAGCCACATAATTTATGCCTTCGAGTCTTACTCCTGCGCACAGCCCAGAACACATGAGCATGACTCGCATAATATTCCATGTACATATAAATGTAGTTTTCAGATTAAAAGTTTCATAAATTGAAACACCATTTCAATGAAATGTCGTGGAATGATAAGTTGCGAGATATCGCAAATGATATGATCGCGTCGCGGCACATCATTGTATTATAGTCTTCATACATGCATACATAACATCAACGTCAATAAACAACAAAAAACTGCTACTCATAAATAAATGATGTTCATACCGACACCGACGCAAGGGCTGTACCACGGCACCGATCCGCTAAACCTATGCATTTTCATGATTACGTTTAGATCTACTCTTAAAGGAAATAAAAAAGTAAGGTATCGTACGAACTTTTTCGAACTTAGTGACGACTCTGAGATCATGACGACGACGATGTATCAGCTTATCCATTGATCGGCTCATGATCACATAAGTATCCTCATAAAGTATTAGATCCTCCGGAATTAGGGAGTAGGAGATTAATTGAGATTGCTTTCTTAGGCCTGATTATGTAAATTGGGCCCAAGGTCCCAGATTACAGCAAGCAGAACTTTTTATATAGGTATCTGACTTTTTACGCCGTCACTTCAGGGTGATGAGTTAATATGATCGCTTCATAACAGATACATACAATACGGTAAGTGTTGGGTTACATGTACTCTTCTAATATTCGTTTTGCTGTCACCAACGTTGGTGGTGTGATGAAAGGCCGACAATTCGACTCGAAGTGTTTCAAGTCATGTTTTATGTATGTATAACGGTCAGACTTTGGCGGCATGAGCGGTCAGTCGCATAATATACAATGTATAATCATGTATTTTATGTAGGAAAGTACTACAGTACAAAACAATAATACTGTCTGTATACCTTATTTAACTGATCCAATTTGCACTGCGAATCCAAGTTCATATTTTTGCCGAACCAATTGAATTTTAAGACTATCTGCAGAATCCCGTGCTTCCAAATGTTCTAGTTTCTGTTTGTATAAAAAAACTTTCACACTCACTCTCAAAAAGAGTTCTGCACGTATAGTTTTTCAGCTAGAAAAAATCTGTAATTACCCCATGAACATCAAAAACTTTCTTATATCACTGACTGAGGAGAAACCGCGTGACAGCGATAGACTATAGACACTTGGATTTATGTGCCATAGTACGTAGCCTTCATGAGAACTAGAAAAAGTTGCCAATCAAGCAGGCATGGTATAATACCAGTTGTTGTGCGTTGCATCGTGCTATGGTATGGTACAGTACTCGTGGTATGGCGTACTCGTCACAGTACTCGGCTAGCTGCTCGCACTTACTTACTGGCCAACGTGCCAGTATATGTACCAAAGAGAGGGGATACTCAATCAAGAATGATAAGTTAGCAGTTCTAAGTTCGTATTACTTATGAAAAAATTCCACTTATAGATACTACCAAACAGGACCACATTACCGTTCTACCCTCGTCCGCCAGTGCGCTTGCTACTACCGTACGTTCCTCCTTATTTAAACTGACTCTCATATTCTGGTAGCCAGTATGTTCCATCACAGTTGCCCATTGTGCTTTACTTGTTATCCATTCATATTAACTGTCAACATTCAAACTAACCGAGCCAACTGAATGTGCTCGGATCAAAAAATTTTTTGTGTCTGATCTCTCAAACAGTTACAGTGTTCAATGTTGATTGGTGTAACACATACAAAGCCCGTATGTTGTTTCGGCAAACAAAAATATTGACCAAAACGTCTGAAAATCAGACAATCAGTGTTAAAACGCACTCTATTAAGATCGCCCCATGCGTTGATGTGTTGAACTATCGGGTCAACCGAGTTGAGTTGAGGCTATTTATGTTTCATTACCAGACGTTTTGGGCAATATTTTTGCTTGCAGAAACAACACCTGTATCTGATCTATCGTCTATCGTTGTACAGGGTCACCCATATCAATGTAACCCAGAACCCTCTATCTGTTATGAATAACGCAGACGAATTCAGATTTGGTAACTCAATACAAGAAAATAGTTCATCTTATGTATATATAGGGTGTCCCACATAACTTGCAGCATTCTAATGAACTGCCAAATTTTTTGCTGTGCTGTTAATAAAATGAGTTGTATATCATTCGATAGCATATAGTCTGATGTTTTGTTTGCCGTATATTGGAGGTTCAAAACTTTTATACAGCTTGAGATACAGCCCATTTTATGAAAGTAGTCATTTTCGACTTTTATTTTTGGTTTTAACCGAACTTGAATGCTCAAAATTACAACTTATAAGTGAAATAATAGAAAATAACAGATATTAAACTAAATTAAAATCGTAAAATTACAGTTTTTAATTATTGGTTTCACCAATTTCGACGTGTTTCGCTCAGCGACTCATCACAACTGAGCGGCAATTGTGGAACGTGACCAATATCGTTCATGTGCACTTTTGAAAAAAAATTCTCGAAACTTTGTGGATGACTGCAAAAGAAGTGCTCTTCATTATGTGTTTTAGTAATTTCAGGTCTTTAAAAGTTATTTCAATAAAGATTAACAATAGAAAATCGTCAAAAAATCGAAAAAATCAAGCAAAAGATTTTTTTTGATTTTGACTACTTCCACGAAAAAGGTTATATCTAAAGCTATGTGATAGGTATAAACCTCCAATATACGGCAAACAAAACATCAGACTATATGCTATCTGATGATGTATAACTCGTTGAATTAACGGCACAAAAAAATATTTGGTGGTTGATCAAAATGCTGCAAGTTATGTGGGACACCCTGTACTTAATATAAGAGCGAATTGGAATAGTGGATCAAGCCAAGTTGCACGTTTTACAGTTGGTCGCTATGACAGCAAAATCCCGCTTCTTCAAGTCCAACAATGGAAAAAATAGTTATATGTTTAACTGAATAATGTAACTTCTTATGTAATTGCACGTTTCCAATTATCTGATTTGAGATGTTGTTTGAATGAACATACTGTTTGTACGTAAGTGGAACTTCGAGTGGTAATCATTTTCGAAAAGATTAACGTGTGTCAACGTCAAAAAGCCAAGCTCCACCTTATGTTTCAGTTTAAAAAAAGTTAATTTGTTTATAAACCACATACATTGTTTACATTACTACAAACAGCAGTCTTGGTTGCTCTCACTATGTAGTTGTCGCTTCAGAGTGTCGGAGAAAAATAAAACCAAATGAGCAGGAGTTTTTACGACAAGCACAAGAAACATTTCTGCCATTCCATTCGGGCATGTTATTTATTTTCACATGATTTATAAATACTAATGTGTATGTTGCATATATTATACATATAACATCTGGGCATGTGTCAGTTAGATTGTAAGTTTTTCATCATTTAGAGTGTTCTCGGAATGGGATCTCTTTAATCTGGTTGACAGACTACATAGTTTTGAGATGGCTTAAAAGATAAAAATGACCGTAAAGATATTAAAATAACTTTCTCGTAGTGCTCCGGCACAAAGGGTACAAAGACTTAGCTATAAATGTAGTACAAGTCAGTAGCTGGTTATGGTATTATCTGTATTGGATGTGAATAATGTTACATTATGACACCACTACAGAAGATCACTTGAGCAAATCGGATTTAATACTAACCACACGCATATACGAACCGAATTTTCCAAGTAAAAACATAATGTTTTAGCAAAATGCTAAAGAACTACATATCATATGCATCACTTGATTTTTTAGCATTGTTATGATCGATAAAGTTGTTTGTGTCGCACGTGGCACAAGTGAAAAAAGGTTTCCATCATATACCGTTGACAACCAGTTACGTCATGTTTTAAAATGTTACAAGTTCGTTAAAACTCATTTAAAACAACTGTTTTTTACAGACCAAAATGTTCAACAACACTTCTTCAATCGAAAACAATCAAACCGAACCCTATTGCGGTTACAAACGGAACCACTATTCCATTCAACATGCTATTTTGGCGTTCGGATCATTCGTCAGTCTGATTGGCATCTGTACCAACCTATTCACCATAGTTGTTCTTTGTTCGGTCAAGAAATTTCGCCGTTCCAGCTACGTGTACTTGCTGTTTCTCGCCGTCACTGGTGAGTAAGTGAGTGAGTGAGTGAGTGAGTGAGTGAGTGAGTGAGTGAGTGAGTGAGTGAGTGAGTGAGTGAGTGAGTGAGTGAGTGATTGAGTGAGTGAGTGAGTGAGTGAGTGATAAGTGAGACAGTGAATGAATGAGTGAGTGAGTGAGTGAGTGAGTGAGTGAGTGAGTGAGTGAGTGAGTGAGTGAGTGAGTGAGTGAGTGTGTGAGTGAGTGAGTGAGTGAGTGAGTGAGTGGGTGAGTGAGCGAGTCAGTGAGTTAGTGAGTGAGTGAGTGAGCGAGTGAGACAGTTAGTAAGTGGGCGAGCGATGGAGTCAGTGAGTGATTGAATTTAACTACAACTAATCATGACCTTCCAGATGCCATTCTGTGTATCGTCTACGTGCCATTAATTGTCTTTGGAAGGTTAGAGACATACTTGAATACATTCCTACTTTAAAAACTAATCTAACTAACTAATGAATTTACTCCTATCCTAGTTTTTATATCTTTTATAGTCATCCCAAAAAAATCTAAACGACAATAAAAAAGTATTTTGCGATTCCCATTTACCAGACGAGTTTTTGAGTTTGCAAACAAATATTTATTGTCTAAATCACGAGTTTTTTTCAGATATCTGCTCACTTGGGAGATCATGGTCGTGGCCAACTTTTGGTATACAGCGTTTCCCACTATTCATACCATTACCACCGGTGCTAAAACATTTGGAACGTACCTCATCGTATGTGCCACCGTTGAGAAGTTGGTTCTGTTCCGTGAAAAATACAGCAAAGCAGTTGAGTAAAATCTATGAGAATTTAAGAATCTACTACTAGAGAACCGATATTCAAGGATGTCAAAATATTTAGGCAAAAACCCTAGCTTAAGTGGGAAATAAGTTACTTATCAATAAACCTAAACGATGTAAAACCTTGAATTCAGATATCTTCTATGCTGCACAACCAGTCGATTCGGAACTCGAAGTCGTCTCTCACGACTGGCGCTAAAGTCCAGATTCACGGCCGTCACCTTTGTCTTTTTGCTCAGCGTTTTTCTCAGTCTTCCAAAGTTCTTCGATGTCACGGTTCGTTAAATGAGTGTGCTCTAATATTTTTTTATAAATAAATTTAGGTTACTGTTTGGTTTAATGATTAAAAACGTCAAAAATTTTCCTACTTATATGAGTCCAAATTACCAGTCAACAGGAACTGAATTAAGTCACAATTTAAAAAACGAAGCTCAGCTGGTGCAGGTTTCAGTTAACGTCGCAGTAGAAGTTTTTATTCTCCATTACTCAGTTTCATGAGTTTATTTGTTTAGTTTTCACATGTTTTGCAGACGTTTGTTGTCACACAAAACCAGTTCATATTTATGCTTCATTACAATTTCAGATGGTTCCCAAGAACTGTACGGGTGTTTGGTCGTATGCACCGATGAGAAGTAGATTTTCTGAAAATCAAACGTTTTACAAATTCTACAGCGAGCATATATGCAGCAACATGAGTATCACAGTTAGTTCATTTCGTTTACTCACTTACAAATAACTAATGTTAAAAAAAGAAATATTTTTTTTGTAATCACTAAAAAAATTTTTTATGAAAAATCATTTTTGGCAGTAACGTTCTATTAAAATTTTGAATTTTCATTTTAGGTGCCCTTCATTGTTCTTTCCCTGATGTCGGCCCGTATACTATGGCGTCTTGTACGAATTCACCAGAAGCATAAACACGAGAATCGTAATCTTAATGGGGTTTCTTCGAAGCCAGCTTCATCAGTGCCGACGCTTGCCAATCGTAAACTACCTGTCAGAGATACGCATCATAGGTACGAACATGGGATGTAAAATTTTGCAACTATTTCTTTCTCGTGCGTTCTGTTTTGGAATAATGAAGAAAACAGTAACAATACACGTTCACTGTCAGTCGCTAGAACAAAAATGAATAACAAAGTTGGCATGACATTTTTTAAATATTCATGGGTTTTTTTTTGCCAAGCTGGTTTTCGAAAAACTGAAAACAGTGAGAATATGTTAAATACAACGTTGTATCAAGCCTAAACCATTACTTTCGGGTTTTTATTTCATAATTGTCTTGTTGTTACAGTGTAATGTCATCCCTTGCATCAATCAACAAAGAATGTGCACCGCATGCCAAGCAAAGCAAATTGACCAGTGTCGGCAAACGACGCAACGTCAGTGCTGTACTCAGTCGAGTGATCACCAACGCGACCAGCGTCAAGCGAAGACCTTACAATGTTGGTAGAATTGAGTTTGATTGATAGCTCTTTGATAATAATGCAGCTTTTATTTTTATGGGAAATCATTAGGCTTTTGATGCATGACGTTGATAAAGGAAAATACGATATTTTTTATTTTGAAATGTCAAATACGTTAATTTGCAGGCACGACTACGGAGTGTCACCTACATGGTGATCTTGGTGGTGCTTTCGTACTTGCTCTCGAATAGCCTACAATTCATACTCACTTATTGGGAGATGCTTGGCGGCATCAGTACAAATGAATTTTTGCATGTTCTTGCAAGTTAGCACCGTATGTTTTTTCATTTACTTCATAACCGCAGATTTTTTACACATGATAACCTGATATTTCTCAATTCAATATAACTATTAGTTTGGTAACATTTCAGGTGATTGCGTGACTCTTATGTCCATCCTCGTATCTAGTACGCGTTTGGTGTTGTATCTTTGGTTTGGCGACAATGTAGCTTTTAAAAAACGGTTGGACTTATTAGTTTTGCTAATTTATTACTAGATTCAGTACTGAGTTGCAACAATGAACAATTGAATATTGAATGAAGATGAAGTGGTTTTTTGCAGCTCGTGCGAACTTTGTCGATGGTTGGCAGTTTGCTGTGGCCTGTGTGGTAAAACCGACTTTTGTACGGCCGTGAACGAACGATATACAAGCGGACAGGCCATGTATCTGACAAGACGTTCGTAAATTACCACAATCACAATCAAACAAGTACTATTTATAAAGTCTGATCAGAGTCTCTCGTAACTTAAAATTTTTGTAGACAAGTTGTCACGCAATCAAATTTCGGCGCGCGATCAAATCCATTCAAAAATTCGCTGTTCACATTACATATGGACGACACAAATAAACAAGCCCAAACTAAAAAAATCGTATAGTATCAAGGTTTTCAGAAAAATATCAACAAGATACCTCTACCTAGCTTTATAACCAACTTCGATGTTAAAATTTAATGATACTTATACATGTATATTTACATTTAGGGTAGGGTAGGGTAAAACCAGTTTTATTCAACTTGTATTTAACAAAAAGTAAATTTTCCAGCGGGTAATGCTTCAATCATACGCAATTCGACAGCGTCACACAATCACTTATCTTCGTGTTGTGCACCATCGAGTCGAAATGGCTCGCGTCACATGGATGTCGTGCCTTATCAGGATGCATCTGCCTCACCACCGTTGACGACAGCCCCTTACGGTAACAGAGTGTCCAGTTACATTCATCTTGGTTAGTCCGATTTTTCGGTCTACATTCAATGTTTTTTTGCCACTCCGAAGTTTGAAATTGTTTTTTGTTCCTAATCACTTTTTAAATCGCCACACATTTCAGAACGCATCCACAGTCGACTATTATTTTCACCTGGTGATGGATACTCTTCAGATGAAGGATCGGTAGCCAAAGAGCTATTCCATTGTACAAACTGATCATATGTATCTTCGAGTTGCCAGATGCATACGTACATACATACATCGATGTTCGAATAGTGATCTACTTTTGTCTATGTTGTAACATACTGAGGTATGACAGAGAGGTGCAGTTCTAGCTCACATAACTTGTCAATTAGTTTCACGTACATTACATTCGGGTACTGATTATATTGTTATTATCATTACTTTGTTATCATTATATTCATTATAGTTTGATTTGTAACGCTTTTAATAAACAAGTATATACTTGTGATTTACTTTCGATTATCAGTTTTATGATAATAAAACAAAATTCACAGTATTCGGAATTCGCTGCTATATAAAGAGACTTCAATTTACTATTCATGTATCGATACATTTAGGTTATGCAAAAGGAACATGAGCTTTTTAATGAGTCATCAGATTGAACGTAGTATCCAGTGTCCAGAGCTGGTACTTGTACCGGTATCCAGTCAAGCACATGATTAACGCTAGCAGCTATGAATTGACGGTGGCCTACATACATGCTTACAACACCGTTTACCTGCATACACATTTTATTTATCGTGATTTATCGAGAAAATTCACTCTCTTGAATAGAATATTTTACATGTATTGCTATATTTTCTTTCATATCTAAATCAGCAACTTACACTTGCAGCTGTCAATCGTGTCTCAAGATTCTTACATACAGTTAAAATGACTTCAATGAGCCACTAGCTTTTTACATTTTTGTAAAATTACCACATTCCCAGAAAAAGCACGTTGGGTCACTAAATTTCTTCGATTTGATATGAGTGCCAAAACGACGTTTTGGTCAAAAGAACTAGTTAACCAAAGCCTTAGATGTTGCTAAGCAACTGAATTATGTACGTGCACCCATAGTATGAACTTAGAGCCAATGGGACTCCCGCTTACAAAAATGTTAATGCAATGAGTTCGTTTGGTTTGGCTCAATATGTGGTCAGTTTCATAGTCGCATTGTATACAATATATAGCAGCATGTATGTGGCCATAGTTATATGTATTTTGTCTGAAGAGTTTTTATGGTTTGATTTCGTGTGGCTTCTTAAAGGTCTTGAGAAAAACTTGAAATTCTTTGAAAAGATGCTGTTTAATCTGTGAACACACCTTGTTTATATCAAATATAACCTACACAGTACTTTATTACTTCAGTTTCCGTTAACCATTAATGTAAAGCAGCTACATAATTATGTCCCGCGTATCCAATGAAGAAGACCATGTAATCATTCATACAAACTACGCAGTGATTGTGATGATGAAATACAAATTAATCGGATGAAAACGGGTCTGTTACTGACAGATGACTTATGCATTTTCTTCGAAAACATGAATGAAGTTATTGATACCGGATTTCAATTAGCAGGTTCATAAATAGGAAGTTTTGTAGGCGCTACTGACAAGAGAGACCTTAATGGCTGCATTTTGCGACGGATTGTATGGATGTTAGCGACAAAATCAAGACCGTCAACAGCTCGGATGCTGACGACGACGACTCCGATTATGAGGTTTACGTTGTACCTTTATCTTTATTGAATGAATCTTGAACTCGAAGAAATTTTTGGTGAGGTTAATAAACGAGTTATATCGTTTTGATAGACTGGTAATCAAAAACTGAACTTCCTTAAGGAAACAGCATTTGAGTTTGGATTTCGTCTTCAACAAGCAGAGCAAATTTTCGGTGCCGAAAGACACAGCCGCCGATCTGCACAGACAAAAGCAAAATTACGGTAAGACAATTACGTTTTATATCACTGAAATGATCTTTCTCATGAGCTTTAGAATATTGCTTCATGGGAATTTTAAACTATATTATCAACTGTTGATGGGATAAACCATTTTACTCACTTTATTCAGTCACTTGTCAATCCTATGCGAACACAACGCTCTACTGCGACTACAACTTTTGCGTGACTATTACATGACGCAGCTTAACGCGCTGCACGACGATGTTATTACGTTACACGATTGCCAACTAACCACTTGGGTACGAAAATTTTTCTTAAATAATGTGGAAGTGTTTATTTCGTTTATAAATGTTGGGCTTCAGATATTTACTGAATTTATTTCCACAATTAAAAATATTTTTAAATGAACTTCGAAATAAATATTCACTTCTGTAGGCGCGAATTGAACTCGGTGTGCACCAGAATGAACTACGTATCGAGGAGAAGCACACACCTTTCGAAGCAACTGAGAGCGTTGCCGCGGCTGCAAAGGCTGTCATGGTGCACTGGAAGAGAATGTGCGCCGGTATTGCTCATAATAAACGGTGAGAAAAAAATAAAAAATTAAATGTTATAAAAAGGTTTATGAATATTTTTTTATAAATTCAAAATAAATTTCAAGTTTAAAATTTAATTTCTAAAAACATTACTCCAGATTACGCACTATCTGGCCATCTATCCGTCCGTCCATGCTGATGCATCAACGAGCTGCTTTGGAAAAGGTTGGACTGGTTTCATAATCAGCACTAATGCAAATTCTCACAGAAGTACTCTATAATTGACAATGTCATGGTAAATAATTACTTTAGGCTGTATGCATCTGCGAATTGTGCCACAAAGTGATCGTATCGAGTATGATGTTTCTTGCACGCATGCATCCTCAACAATTACGAGATATCTATACGGACAGAATTGCCGAATGTTTGGCTGGTAAGTTTTGATAAATTTTCTTAAAGTCCAATGTCTAACTATTGAGTATTCAGCCTTCAATCTGTTGCTTCCGACAATACGTACGTTTGGCATTGACGTTGCCACCAAACACGTTCAATTACCACCCAAATTCACCATGACTTCATTTTTGGACATGATGTCCATGGCTTCAGGTCAATTCATTGCTGACAAGGTGCTACTGATGGCTGCTGAGGAAATTGTTGCCCAGGTTTGTGAAAAAGCTTTCGTCAGAGACCGAATGGCAGGAAGAATTCAGTGAACAGTGAGAGAGAATTGCATGTTCCAGATGCCTCGCAGTAAACCGCCCTTAGTAGGCGGTCAACCGGCGCTACCGTTAGAAGCGAGTAACGACGGATTGACAGTTGATGATCCACAACACACTTCTGATTACTTCAGGTTTGAGACTACTCGAACGCTCGAACTGTTCAATTAAGTTCATCTCATTTAACCTTTTTGTTTCAGCGGATCGGCTAACTCAGAGCGGAGCCAAACTTCGGACAGCATAATAACACATGATGTCACCACGCCGGATTACCGTAAGAAAGCCGATTCACCCGGCAAGATGATTCGGTTAGAACTTTTCAACTGATTCATTATAAATTAAAGTGAGTTCAGTTGCCAAACTCACGATCTCATTTATTTTATTTGTTCAGGTATAGTTACGATAACTTTGGTTATATAAATGACGAAACTGAACATGCAGACGGCAAAGCTCAAGCTCGTAGGTCATCACCGCCTCGACTAGCACCAGTCAGTGCATCGCTACCTGTGCTCGGTACTCAGCAGCAGGAAACTGTTCAGGTGCTCAAATGAATTTTCGTAATTTTGGGTAGCATCTAAAATAATGGTCAAAAGTTCAGGAATACAAACAAACAACGTTTTAGGTCGAAAAGCAGCCACTCCGGGTGAAGAGTACACGCGAACAGCATGAGAGTCTTGAGTACCGTCTGGAGCAGTTGTATGCTTCATATCTTGAGCAGCGTTACATAGTTTTCTTGGCTTTTGTTGACTCAGCATCGGCGCATCGGAGTTTAAATCAGGTGAGTTTACTTTGAATCACAAGTTTATGCTGTTTTCATCAATCTATTTAACCTTTTAACGTCTTCTTCAGGAGTATCGGCCAAAACGTAAACCACGTCAACCGCGTAGGATATGCTGGCTGGACGATTGCCTAAAGCATTACAGGTTACAATGGGGTCTGCGTGAAAAGAACTTTTAAATCGTTGCTGGTATCATGTTGAGGTATATAATAATATAATGTTAAGGTACATATGATAATGCTGATTCGAAATTTTAGACGCAAATGGTGGCGACACTACGTGCGAATGTTGTGCCGTTCAATGCAGGAAAATTTCGTCATAAATTGGTTACAAGGAAGACAGGGTCTGGTGTCCATGCAGATAACTGATTCGGCGACACAAGCTGCTCTGGTCAACCTTTATAATACAGTGGTGCTGGCAAGTTAGTTTTTCCACTTTTTATTTTTTAAGGACTGTTTCCACCTAAGATAGCGTGTACAACTGTTGTCTTTCTAGTGCCGCTTCCCAATAAATTCATGTGTCTTGAGCCCGATCTCATAGCTCTGGCACGTGTTGATCAGCAGCAACAAATTCACCAAGGTTGGTTTAGCATTCTGAAGATTGAATCATCACTTTTGTTTCGTGTACATACATGAAATTATCATTCGAAATCCATGCAATGTATTACACTGGAAAATATACACAAATCGAATTCAGTGTTTTGCAATGCACTGAGCGCATCGTTCGGTGCATCCACCGCCCTCCCGATTCCGGCGACAGCCAATACAATAATTACGTCAAAAATCAACGAAACGAACGTTTCAACTACCTCCAGTATCTTGAATGGGTTGGTATTTATGAAAGGTAAAAACATCTCAGTTTTATAACAATGGCACTTTAAAAAAAATTGAATTGATTTACTTAAGAATTATATAGAAGAATTCTGTTTCAGTTGTCGACACTACACACCCGTCGGTGTTCTATTCGATCAGTTGCTCAACATGTGCAAGGACGCTGACAAGAACCAGCCCACATCACTGCCCATCAGTGTAATTGCCAAGTTGAATGTGTGGTGGCTTGAGGTGCAATCGCTCAGGCTGCTAGCCTCATTTCAGGTTCTGAGTTTCACCATATTGATGTCTTATATGATTTTCAACAACGGATAAACCATTTGGCGTGATGTTATTATTCTCATCTTATGTATATTGTTAATATGTATTTTAAATAACAAAATCCATTTTCAGTTATCTGACTTCATGCGCATGTGTTTCTGTGACACGTCATTGGCTCGACGACAAAAGGTGCTAGATGAAGCCGTACTCAATATGATTGTGAAAAAACTGAACAGCAAGATCTCCCAGGTCACAGCAGCGAACCTGAAATTATTATTGCCATCCAAAACCCTGTGGAGAAGTCGGAACGGTTGGTTTTGGAGTTTTTTATCTGTCAATGTCGGATGAGTTGACTTAAATAGTGTGTGAAAAAACATTATTCACGTGTGTCTTGGTTCTTTCAGCGAACGCTGTTCGTTGGGACATGTTTGCGTAACTTTTAGAATGTTCATGGCATGCGAAGCGACAAATCAACAACACCAAGAAATAATTTAAGTCAATAATATTGTCGTCATTCCATTCATGTACGTCACACATTTGCGTAGTATAATACATAGTTAGAATTCAGTCCTTGCACCGACGTTTACGCTAGACTAAGCAAAGACTGAAGAGCATGAAATTGGCTCTGAATGAAATACGATTACGTCACAACGGTACACATTTGTGACTCTGCTCAACTATCGCCATAACTGTGATTAAGATGAGTAGCTATTCAATGGGGAAATACAGAATGATATGTAACCCCTGAAAAAATACTCATTGAGTGAAGTTTTTCGACGAGAAGAAAGTTTCGATATGTTTGGGTGAAATACGATGCATGAAAACGAGTTTCCATAGCGAAACTGTGTGTTTGAGTGATGTTAAGTTTTTTAGTATCGTTCATGTATGAAGATACATCATCTTCATCTTCACTGGTACTGAAAGTGAGCTCATTGAACCCCGAAATCCAAAAATCAAATGTGACTCCATTGAAAACATATTAATGTTGTGGATTTTCAGCGTCGGCTTTGGGTCGCCGTCGTCACGTGACCCAGATCAGCGGTCAAGTGGTCAGACCAATCATTGATGCCATCAGTCAGGTGCCAGGCAGATATAAGGCCAAGCTGCTGAAAACAACGGCCAGTACGATTGTGCTAACATGGCTCGAGTATTTTATCGATCACAAAATCACACTCAAGTTGGTTTAACGTTGTACAGTTGCAGTTAAAATTATATAGTAAGTTTGTTCTCATACGCACCAAGCACCAAGAAAAACTTTTTTTTATAAAAAATTATGATTTTGAAATATCGGATGGCTTTCAAATGTGAAACTGAATCTAAAGGCTAGAATCAATTCCGACAAGCATAAAATAAAGGATAGAAAGCTTCACATGGTAGAGCAAATTTGTAGACAATTTTTACTCTATAACTTCACGAAATTCAAATTGGTTTCCACAGTTTCAGCTTAGCATGGTAAAAAGTAGTTTTCAATAAGGTTTCGACTCTCTTCTCACCGTTTGCGATGAAGCTCTAATTATGTTTTGTGGGTGAATTTAATGAATAGAATGTCTCAATTGCTTATGTGATTGTAGATTCAGAATTCGTTGGGTTGACTCACATATAACCGGTCTTACAATTTACGAATACGAATAACACTGAACCAACGAGAAAGAAAATAGGATGAAAGAAAATCAGGTATATAAAAAGAGCATAATTGTAGTCGGATCGGAGCGGCAGCACTGGCCCATGATCTCGACCAACTTCGTAAGCAGTACACTTCTGCTGAATCGAGTGCCGGCGAGCCATTTGACATCGTGATTCATCAGGTGCATGCGCTCCATGGAACCGCTGCGGCACAACAGAGTCAAGCACAGGTCCGTTTGTAACATACTTTCCGTAAGTAGAATACCACATCAAATAGCTCTAACCTTACATGTAAACAAACAGTAATAACTCTAACCGTTTCAGTAACTGAACAAATAAAAACATAAGGTATAGCAAAATTGTAATATTTTTCGATTGCGTTACCATCATCATGTTCATTTTCGAGTCTCTTGGCATCAGCTAGTTCCGCATCTCACGCATACAGTTGTTAATGTTATGTACTTTTAACTGTTCCAGGTTTCATACCACGTAGCCATTGATACGAGAGTGCATCCGGTCACAAATAACAACGGCCTGGTTAGTCCTAATCGAATAGTAATCAAATTAATGCAAAAAACTGCCAACAAACCAATTTCAAACTTCAAAACTTCTTCATTCACTCATTCACTCACACAACTACTCACCACTGCCGAACGAGCCGGTCCTCCATAGGGAGAAGAATTTCTTCAAAAAGAAGGGAATTCTCAGTTTTGAGGCTATTTTACCTACATGTTAAGGAATAAGTTATACTTTTTGAAACCGCCAAAGAGGGGATGGAGAGCATTCCCGTTTTCCTTATCCTCGTCCGCCCGTTTAGCTCATACGTTCACGTTCTGAAACACCCTCATTATTCAGGACATTGCTTCGTGTCAAACGGCACCCAGTCAAACGACCGATGTGGTATCGATCGGCAAAATCGGCAAACAACGCACCACTGAGTCACAACTTTCTCTGATCAGCGAGAACGTTCTGATCGACATTGAACTGCTGGATGAAGAGGCTGTCAATGCACTGCCATGGAACAAACTGAAACCCCGACCACTCACTCACCGACTCCTTTGTTGCAAGGCACAGTTGAATGGTGATGACTGAGTTGTTTCTTTGAATCTTTGTTCTATAGTCGACGATCAGTTTCGTAAAATCAAATCGCTGTACAAGGCATGTGTGCCGTTGTCCTGTTTTTTTTTGTTGTTGATATTTTGGGGGCATCGGCGCACAGAATTCTTCGTGGATCGATTTTACTCTTCAGTAGCTGATAATCGACTATATAAACATAAATATGAGATTCTAGTTATTCAATTAGTAAGTGCTTATGGATATGGTGTTATGTACTCAACATCGTGAATACCAACCGCGAAAAATTGGCTCTATATTATTTAGACGATCACATAATATTTATTTTGATGTATTTGAAAAATATAAATACAGTGAAATAACAGTTTACTTTCAGGTGGCCTATGAAAAACCTTCTTACGTGTTAATATCATGCTCATTATTTGTCTACCAATGATTTTTTGTTCGATATGATATTATTCCATGTATTCTATGTAGCTTAGAATCAACGTTTTTTGTAATACTTGGATATTTGCACCTGTACAGCTCAATCGTAGTACACAAAAGAATAGTTCATCGAACGATTACCTTAATCAGCATTTTTCTAGCATTGTTCAGTGACCAAAAATATTTTCAACCCGTATTGAACATTTTTATTACCATTTCTATTTTGCAGATTCTATCGATAACATGGGCATGAATTCTATTTATTTTTTCTTCTAATAAATCATTTTCTCGACAAATATTGAAGAAACTAATCAGACTATAACAATGAAGAAATAGAGAAAATACTGTTAGTAGGAACACATTGACCTTCCTACTAGCATCATGGAACAAATGGAAAAATAACAAAAATAGAAGTCAAGTAATCACAACAGTACATTTAACGAAAAACTGAACATGCTCAAAATTCCAAAATAAACATGGAAGAATGACTAAAGTCTAAAGCCGTTCTCATCAAGTGGAACGAATCTTTTCTTGAGCACATGGCCAAATCAATCAGAAATGAACGTGAAAGAAAAAACCAACAGGGCTGAACTGGGTTTGTGAATGAAACCAACTATTTATGTGATTGACAACCCCTCGTAAAAAATCATGGCAAGTTCAATCGCATTGCTTAACGTCGTTTTCACGAAAACTCCACGTTTTGGGCCCACTATTGGTTATCGGTTTCCACACTTACACTTTAACATGCTAAAATGTCGTTATCAATAATGTTAACAGTATAAACTGTTAATTTGCCAAATTTTGATGTGCCATGATCAGCAACTGTTAGTCTTAAAATTATAATACTAAAAACCTTAACTTTGCGGTTTCATAAATTCGTGATATCATAAAATCATAAACTATTGACATCATAGAAACATAAATTCATGATATCATAAAAACAAATATCATAAAATAATGAAGTTTTTAAAGTTTTTTTTGGTTGATGACGTTGTTCAAGACCTGACCACGGCCACTTGAGCCGGTCGAATCGGTCGTCCATGCAAAGAGTATCCAATCTTGAGTACATCGGCGATCTGACCGGGTTTGGTGGCCTTGTCGTTGGCGGGTATTTGGCACACGGCCTCATGAATGTTCGGGTCGAACATCTCGCCGAGCGGGTCAATCTGAAAATCGGGTTCTTAATTAATTAGTTCCCACTTAATTAAATCCTAGCGTAACTTGATTCATTGATGATGCGTTTTTACATTACGAACTACTACTACTCTATTAACGTTCATTAAATTGATATGACCTTATTGAAACTGTTCATTCACCTCATTCGATGCCATTCAATGTTCATACTTGCGAAATAAACTAACTGTAAACATACCACCTCACTCATTCACTCACTACAAACTATAGTAGTTGTATATGACCTGTACGAGTCCATGTGCCTTGAACACCTTGAGTAGATTGGCATGTGTCAGCTTGACGCCCGTGTTGAGTGAATCGAGCGCGTGCTGGATATCGTTCTTAGCATCTGCATCAACAGAAGCTAACGCCTTTTGTAGTACGTCAACCGGCTGAAATGAAAAAAACAGCTGGTAAAACTTTTCCCCGATTTGTGAATAAAAAAAAGTTGTCGCCATAATACCTGGGACTGACATACGTAGTTGTAGTGAGTATGTTAATGGCTCATTTGTTTACATCTAATAATTCATCAATATAGGCACAAACTCACATATGCAAAATGTTAGCTCACAAACACTTAATGGACTATCGCTTCTTGCTATCATCTTCAGGTAAATACTATAAAGTTTAATCGTCTCGTTAGGATTTTTATTAAGAAACATTTCAATTACTCAGCCATAAAAAATACATGGGGTGTTTTGCTATGGAAAAGTTTATTCAGTACTTCGTGAAATATTTTATTGACTACCGTTTCAGCTTTTATAGTTAACGTAAGACATGCATCTACTAAAATAACATTGGGATTTCTGTTATCTACTTATAATCATCGATTGCTCTTCCACTAGAAATTTCGTTTCACAGGCAATAAAAATTTTTTGATCAAATTATTTTCGTCTGAGTGCATACGCTTGTTCAACCCCAAAATATCAATTCAATACGTACCATGTACAAGCGAAAAAAGTTTCATTTCAGTCCGAGACAGCCTTTTCAAAAAACCATCTAGAACAAAATTAACCTCAAAGATGTAACCTTTTTTCTCAATGATGTAATCGTTTTTCAATTAATGTTATTTATTGTTCGATGTCATGTCAACACAATCGTGAATAGTGAGGTCACACGTTCAATACGATACGATTACATTGTGTAGCACTCAGATGTGTCACATTCAAGCCAGAATCACCTACATAGCTACAGTCCCGGAGACAACTAGAAGGCGTGATTACTAAGTTACGAATGAAGCAAATAAATGTGTGACTAAATAGGCTGGGACTCTGGGACACGTCAACGTCAAGTTCAATTAAAAGGGCATAAAGCTTTTACTAAGTACAAACAGCTTCAGTGCATCATCGTTATTTCCAGCCCGTAAGAGTTCAGTGAGTAAAACAAGGGTCAACATTGCTTGTCAAAGCATACATACAGACCCCTTCCCAATCAAATCCCTTATCCGACGAGATATGGACGGATAAACGGATATCCCCCTCTTGACGGTTACAAAATACTACAAATTGTTTCACAAGGTGTAAGTAAAACGGCCTCAAAACAAACTGCAGATTCCGTTTCTTTCTCCATTCCTTTGACCGATTTTCTCATCCGCCAGTTAACAAATCCCTCGTGCATTGGAATTATTCGTACTAGATCAGATACATATCCGAGCTGCATAAAAACGGTCAAAAGTATCTTCGACAAAGTCACGTTACCGCCAGTGAACAGGATGTACATAGGCCGTCAGTCCTAATAATAACATGTCCACATTATCATCATGAAAAAGGCTACAAAACAATCTGACAGCTGACAGTTGCCTTTAAAAGTACGCATAAATAGGCATAAAAATGCATTCACGTCAACACAGAACAGGAAACCGTTCACTTTCTGCCCATGATAATTCAAAGGTTCTAAGCGGCGGCAATTGCATATAGAATGTAACCAACTCAAAATAGAATTGCATGGACCAAGAACACATGTTTGGATAGGAGTTCAATTTATTAATGCTGCTTTATCAAGAACTGATTCGTCAATGTCCTTATTTCATGTTTGTCCACAACAAAAACCCTTATGCAACCTTGGCACTAGCGGACGAGAAGGGGTGGGAAAAGTGGAATTCCCCCTCTTTGGCGAATTTGGAAAGTAGAAGTTGATTCCTAAGGTGTAGGTAAAGTTACCTAATTTCTGCCAATTCCCCCCAATTTGGAGAAATTCCCCTCCCTTTGGAGGATTAACTCGTCCGCCAGTGAACCTTGGCTCTCTATTTCCATGAAAACAGTATACACACATCATACGTGCTAGACCTCCAGCACTTATTCAAACTACAAACAAAAACATGCAAGCATCCTTAGCAAGCAGGACAACATCCTTCCAAGTTTCCTTCCTAGTACGATTGTATTAACCAGGTCCTGGTAATTACAAGCAATTGTTTTTACAGTTGCAAGACTTATAGTCTGACAACTTATGTGTTATTTACCGCGTTAGTACCGAAACTGTAGTCAGGCAGCACTATCATTGCTATCACATCCAATGATTCAAATCATGGCATGATTAAGAAAGCCGGTTGCATGCATCATCAGCATGATAACATCAACGTGAGCTGGCACAACATAACTCAGCCGGACAGCTAGGGTTCGGGAGTATCTCTCCAACGGTGTCCGAGTAGAGGACTTTCAAACTAATTTGCACTTCAATATCAAACTGCTTACTGACCGGCGTGAGCGACATTTCCTTCAAGGAAAGTGTTGGTCGAGATTCCCTTTTCATTTCGCCGTTAAAGATCCGCCGAACTCCATTCCCAAGCTGCCCAACTAGCGAAATCTGGTAATCCGACTCACCCACACCCGGAGTTTGTCGTCACAGGATATGAAATAAATAACATCAGCCGTGTTTATGCGTGTATTCGACATGCATACAGTACCGTAATTTAATAACATTCGGTCGTGCCTCAAAGATCACGGCTGCGAGCGCATCCAACTGAATCCGCGCGCTGTCTTTCTCCGTCGACGCCTCCATCAGTACTTTCATTTCACTAGATTCTGAAGTCTAAAGGCAGTGAGTGTCGTAGCTCGTAGCCATTCTTGGTTTGCGAGCACCCACCCCACAAAACAGCGAAGTTGCTCATGCTTCATGTCATCCGGACACACATCGGACTGCTACTGCCGCAACACGCGCACTGATTACGGTCACTTACTGACCGATTGTGGGCATGTGCTTTGTGCTGGCTTGACCCGTCAGCTTCCGGACGTCTAACCGGCATTCCTTGCCTTGTGCCATGGTCACCACGCGAACGTGACCGAAAATGGCTTTCCCATTTTTCCCATTTTTTTCTATTTTTAGCTCTTTCGTATTTCAGTCACTTCGTTACTTGATAAATTTTTCTTTTTTTAACTTTTTATCGGTGGTATATTAAAAACGTTTAGTCAATTTTAGGAAAACAGTTAAACTACGCTGAAGGGCTGAACTAACTCCAACCATCACTGATTTTAATAACACATGAAACAGCAATAAGTATGTTTCATATTATTTTTATTTAAATGTATGTATGCATGCTCCAACAGCTTTTTTAAGCGTGAACACGTCTGTTGTGCTTGCAGCATGTCCGGCAGAAATGAGAGCCCAGATATAACGTATATAAAGAATACAGACGCGAATTATAATGGTTATACCTGCCATACGTACATACAGTATGTATGAATGTATAAATGTATATATCCTGGTCCTTGCACGTTGTACACACAATAGATGCTACTGAATACTGATCAGCTCTGTACAAAAGTACGTATACATAGTTAAATTTCATTCGGATTCGCTCGGATGATGTAGGAAGAAAGAGAGTGAGAGTGAAATTTCACTTCCAACAAACTTTTCACGATTTTTTCATAAAATCATCGGCGCTTAGAACCAAGCAATAGAAACAATTTCACAATAAAAAAATATTGTGCATTATAGTACTGTTTTATGCGGCTCTTTTCAAAGAACTGCAAACCTTGAGAATTTATTGGTATCGTTCTATCAATGTGTTGGCTTTATGTTAACTGATGGCTACACCCAATAAACCACACCCAATCCATGCAATAGATGCACTATTCAGTGGTAGATTAATGTGGACCATAAAATTCGGCAACTCGCTATCCTGAGTTCCGATGGGATCGGCTCTCTTCCGTGGCGAAACACGAAAACATCGGCAGCACGTGTCCTGTGCCCTGAAGACTGTTTTGACCGGGCAGTACCGACCAAAGTGTCCTAACTAAACCAATTTGGCCATTAAATGAAACATGAGAACGAGTGCCATACTCCACCATCTGCATGTATGTACAAATATGTAGTACATATGACATAGGTACATATCATACATGTCATACATGTCATACATATAGTGTGTACATAGCGAGTAACGTGTCTACATCTCTCATGAAACGGGTGTCGTGTCGCAAATTGACCGCTTCTTGTCGTCACTCTGTCCTGATGGACACTAAACGAGCACACCGATTCTACGCCTGTATCCGTTAAAATACGGTATGTACTTATGTACATAGCCAGCCAGTCTATATCGTCTTCAATAAGGGTGGTATCATGACATGCCCTGACTAGGCACTTGATAGAAGGTAAGAAAACTATTTGAAACTAATGTTTAACATCACTTCCTTGACTTCAAAACGCTACTCCGTTTTCCAATCCTTGAAAAAATATGATTGCCCGATTTTCTCATGTATGTACAAATCTCATCTATGGTGAGTAATACACTATGAATTTTGTTTGCATAACCTTTTACTAGTGTTCATACATGATTGAGGTTAAAAGAATAATCAGGAAATTAGGTGATCTAGTGTTAAATGAATAAACACCGCCACTCTTTTTTACAGAAAAACATTCATCAAGGGACGGCTGGTAGGCCGTTCCCTTAATATGGTTCGATTAAGATAAGCTTTTTTGCGGTTATCTCGATCTAGGCTCCTCGTATTGACTTCTAGTCTGTTCCATCAGTTTTCTCGTGCAATTTTACATCTACTTGGCTATTTTTAATCCGGTAGAGATGAATTTTCATTTTTCAGGTTCAAAAACGATGAAAATGCGATTTTCCGTTTTTTTTTCCTCCGCAAAAACGGTGTCAGCAAGTTGGGCCGGACCGATAAAGCTGAAAATTGGTACCTAGGTCAATTTTCAGCATAGAAAACGATTATCAAACTGTCCCGCAGATCGGATTAATATTTGCACCATTTTTCATGGATTTTATGAAAAAAATGTCAAAAATCGCAGGCAAAATAGAGAAAGAATCGTTGTATGAGCGATAGGGCGTTCCTATTGAAAAATCTTCTTAACAGTGTTGGTAAGACACATGTAGAAGTGTATTCCGCTATTCAACTGGTTGATTTATTGAAACAGAAAAAAACGGCCACGAGGTAAGTGAACGACAAAATAATGGACAATTTTCAGAAAAGTTATTTTTTTGGTATGATAAGAATCCAAATAATTCTGAAAATGTACCCATTCAACGCAGAATCAAATTTCAATATGACCTCTCTCTGGTACATTTTCCGATAAAATCATCGTACTTTGACAAAAACTTGAAGAAACTGATGTAGAATGTTTCAATGTTTTTGACGATTTTTGCTCCCTCGAAAATCAGATTATCTCAAGATTTGAAACCTTGAGACCCATTGTATTATTTGAATGTCTAGAAAGATTTAAGCTACATTGAATACAGAAAAGATGATTCTCTGCGTATTCTCAAAAAATTATTTATGAGCCGCCAAAAACCGGTGAAAATTCAAGTTCACTTAATCACGCTGTTTCAGCCACATTGGATTGCAAATTTTTTATTTATACAGAAACAGGAAAAACTTCATTCTAACAGGAGGTCTAGAGGGAGTACATTTCTAACAAACTATATTTTTAAAACTCGTTCAGTACGTTTAAAAAAGTTTTTATAATCCGTCAAAATGTACAAAAATGAAAAAACTAGTAAAAAAATTTTTCAATGAAATTTTTTTTTTCGTTTTTAGACAATTACCAATATCAATAAAACACCTCAGAACCTTTATATAAGTTGTCTGGAAGTAAGGAAAAAAAATTCAGGAGTCACATGGTACATAGCGTCCGCTGTTAAGTACAGCTCGGCTCTAACCTAACAATAGTCAAGTTTTGAAGCTATTTTCACACTAGATATAATGATAAATTTATGATTGGAAACTAGGTTTGATATAGCAAATTAACTTTTAAAATAATTTTCGTCAAGGTAGTCAAGTGGATAGTGGGTTTGCAAGTTAAACGAGTGGTGCTGGGTTCAATACCCCTGAAAATCTAAAACAACGAAAGTGTTAATTTGTTTTATTTTTGAAATTATATACTTTTCCCGAACTTCAACTGTATATTTTATATATAATTAAGCAGATTGTAACTCACTATATCACTTATTCAGGGACTTTTTCATCATTATGTCAACTATGTAATGACTCCTTTTGCAAAGAAAAAATAGAAGTGGGCTCGCAAACGATGACTGTTCACAAATATTATTGTAATTCAATATTCGAAAATCTGAAGTCATAAAAGGGCTGAAGTTCATGAATCTTATGAAAAATTTTCAACTCATAAAGCATTTTTGTTACATTAGCACATTTATGTATTTAGTCTACAAACTGTACATGTGATATGTTCACACATAAAAAAGTTATAGACAAGCAACTAAAATGCCCTGAAGGCATGGGGAGTAACGAATATGGTTCGATCCTGGCTAGTCCAATCGTGAAAAAGTATGAGACAAGAAATTTTATTTTCATATTTTAAATAGTCTGATCGTGAAAAAGCAGGAAACAAGATTTGCGATGAATCACGAAAAAAGTTTGTACTTCATTAAGTCAAGAAACAAACCAAATTACACGAAACATATTTGGGACTTTTTACGATTGTTGTGGTAAGATTTTTCCCTATTCAAAATGCTGGTATTCAGTTTTAAAACATAAGTATCTTATAAAAAAATCCCATCATTATTGGGTGAAATAAAAAAAAAATCGTGACTTGTCACACAAACCGAAGATATATGACCCATGCTCACAACGAGCTAGATGAAATAAAGGGGATTTGGTTTTCACCGAAA
Organism: Daptonema setosum; assembly: GCA_964036265.1. Taxonomy (NCBI): domain Eukaryota; kingdom Metazoa; phylum Nematoda; class Chromadorea; order Monhysterida; family Xyalidae; genus Daptonema; species Daptonema setosum. Next base: position 11,444,960 of record OZ038446.1, read on the forward strand.
AGTCCCAAATATGTTTCGTGTAATTTGGTTTGTTTCTTGACTTAATGAAGTACAAACTTTTTTCGTGATTCATCGCAAATCTTGTTTCCTGCTTTTTCACGATCAGACTATTTAAAATATGAAAATAAAATTTCTTGTCTCATACTTTTTCACGATTGGACTAGCCAGGATCGAACCATATTCGTTACTCCCCATGCCTTCAGGGCATTTTAGTTGCTTGTACTTTCAATATTTCAACCACCTTCTGCGAACCTTTCGTTCCAAACCCGAACGATTAAGATGTTCACTTTGCAATAACTTACACCGTAAAAGTACGTTGTGTTACTACATTTCATTGATTGACCATGTCCATCGATCGTAACGTTACTCATGTAGACTTGTATCATGCCAAATTGCCCTGATTATTTATGCATCAACTGCGAAGCTGAGCTGGGAATTCGCTTGCATCAGTTGCACATGTGGATGCTAGCATGCGTCACTGAAAACGCACACTACGCTATCAGATAGTTAATTGTCGCCTTGGATTTATTCCGAGGTATTAGTATAGATTTCCAAACGGCTAATTACTCCGGAGTGGAAACGCTATGAAGTTTCCCGGTGCAACAAGTTAAAAAGTAGTAATAGGCTGGCCATGCTGACCAGTAATATTCGGCTGCATTGAGATAAAGTTACTGAAAAACTTTGTTGTGACTAGTCTGTTTTGTTTACAGAATTTGGGGCTCAGATTAAACTGTATATCGTTTTAACTCGGGGGGAGGGGGTAGCCTTTCAGCGACTGTATATACTATACGCTGAACTCATACGTAGCCTGCAATTTGTACTTATCCAAAATACTAGACTAGACTGAGCACTGAATGATCACATCCATTATTATTATGGTCATACATTAACCAGCATTTTCACTCTGATTAATAACCCATCTGTCTGACATGAAAACACCACAGACGAGTAGTAGATTAGGTATGAACGTACGTGAGTTTATAAGAAAGCGTGGTTCAATTCATATAATCTTATTAATTCCGCAGTGCGAACACCTGGAACAATTGGATTGTACATTTACAGGCGCCATTATTAACACTTGACCGAGCGTTGACTCGGACGATACCTTGCAACGATATCACGAAACAGGGCATCGCGACAAGATGAATAAATTAAGCATGAGCATCAAGTCGAAGGTTGGACAGTTCCAGGTTAATAACAGGCAGGAATAGTTTATATGGTAAACACTTTTACAAACGATGAACTATCAAACGAATTAGCACTAGTGCTGACGGACTGATAGATAAATGGTTTCATGGAATGAATAGAAATCTAGCTAATTAATCTGTAAGATTCATGTTCTCAGCTCGTAAGCGTTGTTGTGAATTGGAATTTCGTATCATAATAAGACTGAAAGAAACTTTCGTACATGATATTTAGCCATGAATGAGTACAAGTGTCTAACGTTCTGGAACACGGTGACAAGCACATCACACAACCATATTCATCACATTCACACATCATCATGTTGATAATGACCAGTTATTACAGACGAAGCGGATGCAATCGGTTGACGTGCCGCCCACGACTACGCACCCTCCGCACCACAACGATCACAGCACGTCGTCACCACGTAAGATCACCCATCCACAACAGGATCACCACAATTCGCATCACCACAACGATTCAATCACCACATCGTCATCGGCTTCATCATCGGCCAAAGACACGATGATGACATCCCCGACCCCGGCCACCACTATGAACGCCATGTGGCAACTCGCTGAACTTTTCCTCGAGGAACCCACGGAAGAAGAGTTAGAAGCGGGGGAGCGCGGTGAAGTGCCAGTCAAGTGGTAGGAGTATTTGTCGAATTTACTGTCGCTTGTTATGCTAGTGTGATATGCATCACCTATATATGTCACTATTATGATTGCATGAAGTTCATACTGATTAGGTTAATAATGTACAAATTCTACTCCGTGACCGGCACGATATTCATCAATCTTGAACTGATTCTGTGGAACCGGTTTGTGACTTAGTTGACCACTTTTTCTTGAAACCCGAATTTTATTGCCGCTAGTTCTAGATGAAAGTGTGATAAAATGTTTTATTCAGTTAGCAAATGTTTTAGTTCAAAGTGCAATGTTCAAGAGGCGAGTATATAGCTTCTCAAGTCTACAATCTTAAGCAACACATGCATGTAAGTTTCTCATTCTTGTTATGCCATTATGTGCATTATTTTCAAATCGATTTGTCAGATTGTCTTTTCTTCTTTATCCACTGAATGCCAGCCAGACCCCCATTTCCAATCTTGTTTCGACACCAGAAAACTATCTACCACGAGTTTCAGCGGCGCCATGCCCGGCCGATATAAAGTGCCAACTTCGGTCTTCAATTTCAACGATCGTCAGCGCACAATCATCAAAGCCTCGTGGACACTACTCACAAAGCACCGAGACGACGTTGGCATCAAAATATATCAGGTTAATGAGTCATCTGGCTGCTGGCTTTTTGTTGTATCATGTCAAGCGATGATAACTACTTTACAATAACTGAACGGTTTCAAGGAATATCTTTCGAAACCGATTAGGACTTCTTTACATACTCATAATCCCAACTTGATTGAAATGAAACCACACTTCGACATCGAATATAACTTCACACAGAGGCAAGCCGCAGGGGGGGGGGGGGGTATGGGGTTTACCCCCCCACTTTTCAGGGTCGGCGGGTAGCCTACCCCCTCCCCCCTAGACAAAAATTTAGGTCGCCTACCCTCTCCCCCCCTACTCGAAATTTTTTAGAAAATCAGCCTCAAAACCTCGATTTTGAGGCTTATTTTTTTAAATTTTCTGGCTGTGAGATTTTTTTTTGAAGAAACACGTTTTCTGGGTCAATTTTCTTGGTTAAAACCTGAAAAAACCGGTATATGTGATGTTTATACCTTATAATAGAAGATTTTTTAGCAAAAACAATAAAAAACAAGCGTTTTTTTGTCTACCCCCCTACCCGACCTTTCCCCCCCACTTTTCGGATAGGACGGGTAGGATGGGATTTTCTGTCGGCTACCCCCCCCCCCCCCCCGCCCCCTGCAGAACGCCAAAAAACCCGGCCCATCCCTGACTTCACAGAATCATGTTTCCAACTTTATCCAACCAAAACAGGACTATAAGTCATGTGTTTCAGATTATTTTCGAGGTGGCACCGACGACTAAACACATGTTCCCTTACGTCAAACATGACAGCGAGGGTGAACTCGTGCTCAATAATCAGGCCAAGCTGCAGGCCGGCCGATTCATGCAGGTAGGAGCTTCAACTTCAATTTTTTTATATTTTACTGAGAAATCCTCAATCCTCATCACTGAACTATCAAAGTACACTAATACCATATCCGAATGGTGTTTTTCGCAGTGGCCTGGCCAGAGCAGTTGAATAAAATGACGGGCAATGGCAGAAACCTTAAAGCAACGCGGTAGGGTCTGTGCCTCAAATCAGGTTTCAAACCACACCAGGGCCCCACCAGTTTTCGAGGCTGGCGCACTACGCACTGAACTTGACAGTTGACAGTACAGACAAATTCAATAACACATTATTTCGAGCTATGAACCAAATTTACCCATTTTCAGCTTTTCGAACAAACGGTAGAATGTTTCGACAACCTAGAAACGGTGATGCCCGTTCTAAAGAACCTCGGAGTCATACATAGCAAACTAACGAATCGCGGTTTTGAGGACAACTACTGGTTCGTGTTCCAGGACGCCACGCTGCTCGTGTTCAGGAAAACTTTTAAAAAGGTTGATTTGATTTTCATACTTACTACGTTTGGTAGATGACTCACAATTATTTAAAAATGTACTTTCTTCTTGAAAATATGGATAATAACGATGGGTTCTACAAACACAACATGAGTGTTACAGGTTAATCATCTGCTTTTTACCCCTACCCCAGAACATTAATACTGATTATATGCCGTAATCAGTAGCAGCTTTAGTAGTGAAATATTCATGAAGAAAATTCAGTCAGACAGAGTGGTTGTTGTGAAAGAACATAAAATACTTATTTTCATTTCATTCAGCCTTGCTCAACTATTGGCTAATTGGCATTGATTGACCCATCGAGTAGAGTGATAGACTACTAAGTCGAGTCACGACGTATAAATTCTTCAACATAAGAACGATTGTTGATAAGTTAAATTAAAGAATATTCGGCTCAAGCTTATATACGAAACACCATCTTTTTTACACATATTTTAATAAGTAATATCATCTTGCAGGCGGGTCTGAGCACGATTCAGTGCGACGAGGTTATTGTGTTATGGCGCTGCATATGCGTTTGGCTGACCGACAACATCAGACATGCGTGCAACATGCGCAACCTGCATCGCAACAGTCAACCATTGTCCACCGACTTGTAACATTTATATCAATATTTATGTTCATCATTTTGAAAATGTGTAGCTCTGCAGACGAAGATTCGAAATTTCGCACCTAGTCACTTGTCAAGGAGATAAAACAACCATAAGGAAAAACTATGAATACAAACGCAACAAAACAGCGAAACGAGCCATCGCTAAAATAAGCGTTGTTGTCCAACCAGTTCAACGTATTTCGCTTATGAAAGTCGGATACTGTATGAGTAAACGGAGGTCGAAGAAATGATCCGAACTTTTAAGAGGATTACTAAGTGATGAATCTATACGCAATTATAATTATACATAACAGTTACCAGTATTTGTCATGTATATTCCATAATATCCCATTGAAATTTCTATTCAATGAACTTGATTGTAATCTTTGTTAATAAAAAATATATTTTAAAAGCTTCAAAGTCGTGTTCATGGGGTCGCATGCTGGTAAGTCATGAAATCAATTGAGGTACATGAATTCTTAAAAACTGTAACTGATCAGATAAAAATGAGTCTGACGATATTTACAACAATCGTAAAAAGAAAATAGACTTCGTCTAAAAGAAGAAAAACCAATAATCACATAACAATAAATAAGTTGTTCAAATTGTTTATCTTCGAATCAGCTCAACCTTATTTTGCTTTTCAAACAAAAACAGAAAGCCTACCTCAAGCAAATCCTTGGCAAACTTCTGTACGGCGTATTGTTTGGCATCAGTCAGTTGTCGTTCGTACCTTTTGATCGTGTTGTCGTTTTCAGCCAGAGCCCGTTTCAGACGATCCTGACATTAGACGAAAATCCAGAAAATCAGAAAAACATAGTCTTATTGCAAATACAGTAAGAAGATTAGTTCAATAAAAAGATTTCGGTTTTTTTCAATCGTCATTTGTTTTCGCTGTGCTTCCACACAAACACCATGCGAAAAAGTATGGTATAATGCCCAAACTAACGGTCAGATTCACTTTGTCATCCGTTAGCTTCTTGACGTCGGTTTGTGCTTTGGCTATTTGTGCGGTCAGCTCCTCTGGAACAAAAAAGTAACACAATAAGTTACCAAATTTTATTTTTGATTAAAACTGACAGCACTTTTTGCGATTATGTGATCCAATGGTGTTTGTAAGATGGTGAGTTAGTTTTTCACAACTGAATGAAAAAGATGAATTATATGAAGAAGTTATAAATAAGAGACCTTGACATCCACCATGCCATATCTCAAAGCTTCCAGACTTGAGTGATTTTCAACCACAACACCCCTAAAACAATGAGTACTAGCAAAAACCTGTCATTCTCTGGACTCTGATCACTCACCTACAACAGCTGCCGTGTCTTCAGGGCTTTGATCGAGTTGGGAACCGGCAGCTGCGGGTTGCGGATCTTCAGCTCGTGGTGGTGAATCGGGAGGCGTGGAAGTGGCAGATGCGGCAATGGAACGTGGTAAAAGACATTGATGTGGATTCTGTTTGCATAATACACCCATAGAGGGTCGTATGCAAATACGGGCTAGTTGACGCGAAAGCATTATTAGCTAAAATTAATGCAATTGCATTAAATTTCTCAAGTTTTAAGGTGCTTCACTTGATTTTATGATTAAGAAAAATACACAAATAGTGAAGAAATGAGATAAGCGAATAACTATGAAACCCCACCTTAACTAAAAAACCCAAAACTGATTTGTTAACCGGTTCTTCATCATGATTTTTACGGTTCAGTACATGATTTGAGCTCAATAATAACAAGTAAAATAAGAGTTTACCAAATCGGATCTCTCATGGCGACAACCACGGATTCAATGCCGGAAGATAAAACACAATGACAAGCGCAGAAAATGAACATTTTATTCTATGATAACCGTATTTTCAAGGAAGTCAAAATGATAATCAATGAAATAAGAACCAGAAATACCGGCCAACAATTTAAATCATCGGAGATCAGTATATACACTTGGTGACAAAAACATGCTACTTCTTAACAAAACTAAACCAGATTTCGAGTTGTACACGCTGATACGGTCAGCACCGCGCAACATAGCAGAAAATTAAATGATAATGAAAACGATATAATAATATTAAAAAAGTATGCAGTTTGAATTGAACCCAATGTTTCATGACCATGACCCATATGTTGAGAATTTATTTCATGAAACTAAGCAGCATTTCTTTCACGAAACTAATCAAAAAATTTTGAAAACCGCTAAACTCAACCCATCAGAAGAAGTAATATCTTCAGAAGTTAGCTTGTCCACCGGTTATCATAATCGAAAATAAACCATATTATATGCCATACTCACGAATCACGACCCCTCAACGACCTTCTCGACATTCCCTCTGATCGACGCAGTTTGGCTGTTTCACCGGCGGCCGTTTGGTCGTCCATTGAGAGTGTTTCCTGATAAATGAAAAACAGTTAAATTGCTAAATAAAAACTCACACAGAATTTCAAGGTTGACTGCTTCCCTGAAAGTTGAAAATCGTCATATCAAATCACATACATGAACTGTCAGAGGCATCAAATCAAAATGAAATTGAATGAGTGAGTTAACGAGAAGAATAAGGTTTGAACTATCAGTATTTTTAATATAAAGTCATATTAATTAGTTTATTTACGTTATCACCAGTTCAACTAACACGCACCTCGACCATATGTGTGGATTCAGCAGCCATTTCCCTGGCCAACTCGAACACCTCATGACCAGTACTGTTGAACATGACTGCATTGGCAAACATGAGTGACAAAGAACGCTTGAATTCAATCGTGTTCGTGATCTGACCGTGCTCCACGTGACGTTTTAACGTGGACAGATCCATCGGTCTGAAATTACAAAATCAATGGTGGTTCAACTGTCACCCCGTTTTATTCAGGTTCATAGCCAAAATGGCTAAATGATAATTCAAATCAGGTCTGAAATTACATCATCATTATTTGTTCAGGTTGTACTCAGTATCGCCGCCATAGTGAGTCAATCAGAATTTTTCAAGTTAAAGGGTGCAATACCGGACAATACACCACCTGGTTCACTGCGATTGCGATACAATAATTAAAATTAAACCCCAGTTCCCAAATTAACAGAATCCAGTAGACTGTTAGAAACGCGTGCATTATTGCAATTTAGGTTTTATCAAGAAAAGTAGCTGTATAACAGGTTTCATGTCCTGGCCTCTTCAAAATGAGTGAATGGAAAACAAATGTTGCATGAAAATGAGTGAATCAAAAGAGCACGTTACCAACAATTTGACGGTGTGTTTGTATCCCTTAGCCATTCCCTCCGTGACGGGTTGGGCGAACACGTTGGCATGCCGATGACCAGATATCAGCTGAAAAGTAACAAAATTACTATGAGTCGACTACTTATGATGAGTTGAAAATATCTCTCTAGTCTTTCGCTCAGAGCGTCTTTCACTCACAGGATCAAACATTTGAAAACCACAGGCGACAAAAGTGATGAGCTACATCGAGACTAAGCATCGACTCGTGATCATGTATGATGAGTTGAAAATATGACTATCTCACTCGTAAGTTCATACATTTGAATAGGCCTTCGATAAATTTTTTTATTGAAAGTGATGAGAAAAAATTTAACGTTTAAAAAGTTCTAAAGCACTGACAAAGGTAAAACCCCAACCCTCCAAGCCAGTAGTATTTTGTGCTTCCACATTTTTGGATCCGACTCTGCGACTGATGAGCCCGCATCCGAATCACGTGGTTCCGGTTTGATTTCTGAATATTCTTATGATCCTTCGTACATCAATCTTTTATGCACGTAACGTAAGCATTTCCATAAGTTATTACATACCAATAAAATGGCTATTTTCGAGTTTTTTTGTGAATAACGAATTCATAATTAAAAAAAATACAATTTTCATCTCATTTTTCGTGCGGTTCGTGTATCCAAAAGGTAAGCAATAATCAAGACATCAAATCAGACACATGAAACGGTCAACATTAAAAGTAACATGTTGAGTAATAATTTGTAAAAATGCATTCTAAAATTGTATACAAACTTGGTGAATGCGTGGATGAAGTGGAGGCACCGATTGATGATCGATCGGACACCACCGAGATCGAGTCCAATTCCACCGATTCCTGACGCAACTTCTTTAACGATGATGAATCCTCGACCGTGGCTGAATATGAAAAAAACCCATTAAAAACTGTTGTAATTATCAGAAGCGAAAGCGAAGATCCGAAAATAAAAGAAAGTTATACAAAAAATAAACGCCCTACTTTAATGGCTGAACAACTAAACGCGAAACATCGAAATACAGTGAATCACTAGAAGTTTTACATCCTGAAAGTATATCAAGTCGATAAACAATCCTAACAGAAAACAGACGCAATGAAAAGAATTCATGAACCTAATTCTCTGCAACTTAAACCAACTGTAAAATGTTTCGATGACTGAACAAAAAAAATTACAAGGATTTCGGCGAAACCAACGATTAAGTGGCGGTCGTCCACGTCGTTTTGTGGGAGTGCGCTCCGGTGTACCTGCCGAGGATGTTTTGGTCGGCGACCTGCCAATCTCCAACGCAGCCGACTTGCGTGGCGTTGGACGCTTGGTGCGTGTGGACTGCAAACGTTGTTTATGATCAGTGATTATTCTCACTTATAAATGACTGTTATTTCACTATTTTTGTGATTTGCTATCCAACTTTGTTATTTTGACGTAATGAACTGAATAAACCTGAATTTCAGTTTGAATAGTCTTAGAGTCGAGAAAGAGTAAGAACAGAAAGTTTCGCATGTGTGATGAAATTTCATCCCGGAAGAACCATGCACGAAAGCAAACAATTTTTTTCATTTCCTCACTAGTTTATACTAGTTTTTTTTCACTAGAAACTATATTGGGAAAGAAAACCGTCCAGATGCATACCCTGCTGCTATACAAAAATCATCGTAAGTAAACCCGTCCTGTTAACCAAAAGTACCAACCGGCGAGATGTTGACATCCGACTGTTTATCGGAAACCGATTCACTTGTCGTACGCATCGGCCGTGGTTTGGACGGCGTACCCGGCTGCAAAACCATCTATTTGAAATTGAATGATTGAAAAATGATTGATTGATAATCAGTAACTCGATAACAAATTTGAAACATAACATTAATAACATTGAAACATATTGCAAAACTGTCAAAATCTTCATTAAAAAGTTTAAACAAGTCATTATTAAACTTACGTATTGTATTTTTAAATTATACCAACATTTTCATTCTTGTCGACTTCAGCTTCTTCCGGCTCCGAGAGTTCGGTGTCCCAAAACCCACCGTTACCACGGTATTTGGCCAGTCGTTCACGGTACGACGTCAGTGTTGCATCATCGTCTGGTATATTGTCTTCTTGATCCTCTCTGAAACAAGTGAATGGGTAAAAATAAACACTTATACTCAAAATAATAAATCGGTTGAAATTCGTGGGGTCTAGAGCGGAGGGGTAGGGGCCTGTCCAGACCTACAAGTGAGAAATAACCTCCAACCCGCCCCCTCTGCGGCCCAAACTGTAACTTAGAAGTATTTGCCGAGTGAAGGGACTGAACAATGTGGTTAAAAGTGGTTACCTGGAACAGATAGCAAATTGAGCAGAATATTACAAATTCAACCAACTCGATGGCCCGCTTCATCATTTCGTCGAGCTGCTCCGAAGTGACATCACCACGAACGCACTGCTCGATCTCACGTTCACAACGCTCGAACTGAAACACAAGTTGAATCTAACCGAAGAATGGAAGCATAGATTTTTTGAAGATTTGAATTTGATCGCATCCGAAAGGATTAATAACTCAACAGAGTAAGTATTCAAACCGAAAGATTTATTACTTAGCCATTCAAAAACTCAGCGGAATATACCGGGATCGGTATGTATCACTGACTTGGCACAAGATAACTCGTTTGAATTTTGAAGTTTTATAGAAACATTTGTTACGTTAACTTAGCCACTTGTTAACCTGCCAAAACAGCAGAGAACCCAATACAGTACAACATGTTAATATGACCACGAATATTACCAACATCTTCTCGTTGCTTGTTGACAGCTTTACTCAGTTGTTCGACATATTGACGTGTGAGCTCGGAAATCATGTACTTAAGGTTGAGTTCCCCGGTGGCACGACCACGTCGAGATGCATTGGAGGGACACAGCTCGGACACCAGATCTGAGTACTGCTGGGCACAGTTCTGAAACGTCACCACATGATTGCATCATCATCTAATAAATATTGAACAAGTTCAGTTCTTTACATCTTACAGTCAGTAGGTCAGTAGTTGATCAATCAATCAGTCAATCAGCCAGTCAGTTATTCAACCAATCAGTCAGTCAGTCATTCCGTCAGTCGGTCATTCAATCGATCCACCAGTCAGTCCGTCAGTTTGTCAATCAATCAGTCAGTCACTAAATCTATCAATTGGTTAGTCATACGGTCGATTGGAAAGACAATCAATCACTCAGTTAATCAGTAAACGTCTCAAAAAGTCAGTCAGTCAGCTCAGAAAATGATTAATCAGTTGGTTATTCAATCAGTCATTCCTTCAAAGAGTCAGTTATTCATTCAGTCAGGCGCTAAATCAAGCAGTCCCACAGTTAGCTAACCAATCAACCGTCCGGTCAACTAGTTAGTCATTCAATCATTCAGTTATTTCCAATGTTTGTGACTCAATCAGTAAATCGGTTAGCCAGTCAGTCACTCCACAAGAAATTCAGTCCCTTACTCAATCAACAACTCAGTCAAAGTCAGTCACTCAGTGTTGTCTGACTTCAGTAAAAAGCCCATTTAAAAGGTAATTAAACCACTTGATATTTTAACAGTAACCTTATGAGTGAAGTTATCCAAATTGGCCGACTGCGGTGCGTATCGGCGACAGAGACGTGCCGTTTTCACCCTGTTATTGTTTATTCAAGCATTTAATCTCTTCAATGAACAATCACAAATGAATCAAGGAAATGTTTATAAAAAATTGAAAAGGTATCAAAAAGAAGATAACCAGTCGCTCTCGCCAAATCTATCCATGATCGAAACGAGCATGAGTCGTTCACTGACGGGCCACTTCGGCATCGAGCTTTCTTCAACCATTTTCGGACGTCTGCAAAGAGAGGATGATGGGGCCCTGTCGAGTTAGTTTATCTATTTTTTTACATTAATTTTGCAATCGTTCAGTTTTTCAAAAGCGAAAAATACGATACATAGACCTCTTCTTACATTTTACTTTTCCGTTTAAAATTGTCGATAAATTGACGTTGGTATTTTGAAAGTTAGTTAAAAGAAGAGTTGAGAATACAAAAAGCTAATTACGGTATATATGTAGTTAGCATACAATTTCAACGTCTTTATTATAATCACTTCCTCACTCACTCACTCACTCACTCACTCACTCACTCACTCACTCACTCACTCACTCACTCACTCACTCACTCACTCTCTCACTCGCTCACTCCCTAACACACCAAATCATTCACTCACTCACTCCTCACTCACTCACTCACTCACTCACTCACTCACTCACTCACTCACTCACTCACTCTCTCACTCGCTCACTCCCTAACACACCAAATCATTCACTCCCTCACTCCTCACTCACTCACTCACTCACTCACTCACTCACTCACTCACTCACTCACTCACTCACTCACTCACTCACTCACTCACTCACTCACTCACTCACTTACTCACTCACTCACTAACTCAACGACTCACTCACTCGCTGCATCTCTCTCTCTCACTAACTCACTAACTTCAATCAATCATTCACTCACTCACTCACTCACTCACTCACTCACTACCTCACTCACTCATTCACTCACTACCTCACTCACTCACTCACTCACTCACTCACTCACTCACTCACTCACTCACTCACTCACTCACTCACTCACTCACTCACTCACTCATTCACCCACTCACTAACTCTTTCACTCTCTCACTCATTCACTCCTTCTCTCATTCACCCACTCCCTTGAAGCCTCACTCTCCCCTCACTCATTCACTCTCTCCTCACTCGCTCACTCACTCACTCACTCACTCACTCACTCACTCACTCACTCACTCCCTCACTCACTCACATCCTCTCTCATTCACCCACTGACTTATAGCCTCACTCTCCCCTCACTCATTCACTCTCTCCTCACTCACTCAATCCTCACTCACTCACTCAATCATTCACCCATTCACTTACCCACCCACTGACCCATCTACCCACTCATTCACTCACTCACTCACTCAATCCTCACTCACTCACTCACTCACTCATTCACTCATTCACTTACCCACCCACTGACCCATCGACCCACTCACTCACTCACTCACTCACTCACTCACTCACTCACTCACTCACTAAGTCATGCACTCGTTTATTCCTCACTTACTCACTCACTCATTCACTCACTCAAACATATATAATATAATACTATCGAAAAAAACTGCCAATATTATACTGTTTGTTAATATTACGATAATTTTTTCAATGGTAACTCACTACCCTACCACCTTATTCAACTGTATTTTGGATTCAGATTTTGCTGCATTGCAGAATTAAAATTGTTGGTTCATCGACAATTTTAAACGCAACGGTAAGAGGAATTCTATCTATGAAAAATACAAATATGGTTTGCATGAAATCCACTACAAAATGTAGATAATAGGTAAAGGAAAGGTTTACAAATTTCAAATTTGCTTTTGCGTGATCAGATAAACACATGTGTCAACACATGAATGTACCGAATACCGTCAACGTCAACACATGTATTGATTTTATTGATTGCAGGCGTTAAAGTTTGGATTCTCAGGGTAATGCAGTTTTAATCTCGCAACCCCACCCCTTGTCCTACGCACTAGCGGACGAGAAGGGGAGGGAACAGTGGAATTCCCCTCTCTTTGGCGTTTTCATAAAGCAGAATTAGTTCCTTAAGGTGTAGGTAAAATGGCCTGAAAACTGCCAATTCCCCCCTCTTTGGAGAAATTCCCCTCCCTTTAGAAGATTGGCTTGTCCGCCAGTGGTTCTACGTTCTATGAGCCTGCTACGCTATATCGGGTTTGCAGAGAGTGCATGAAGTAGGTTTGTTGCTTAAGCAAAAATAAAAAAAACTATGAGGTATTTAGTCATGCCTGACTGATGCAATTTTCCAGACCCACAGATTTTTTTAAAGTTTACAGTTTTTATCAAAAATCTGGGAAACGAACCTGGGCCACTCGCATGCTATTATATGCAAGCGCTTTTGCGCTGTGCTACTGAGCCGATGCAATAAAGCTGAATATACCCGACTCTAATTGGCTTGCTCCGCTCGCATGCTCTCTACAACACGTGCAGGAAGAAATATTGAAATCTCCCCTGCGGGGCCTAACGGGCCTAACCAGCCTTACGATAGGTTATCGGGTGGTATGGACAGTAAAATTTCACATGGAATAGTAAGTTGCTCGAGAAAAACCAAATTCGAAAAATCTGTGGGGTTTGTAATCATGCGTTTATCACATTTAAAATTGATGGCATTGAAATAAATTGAAATTGATTTGTTGCTTGGAGGTTAGCATGTTAGCCTCACATGCGGAAGCTTCAGGGTCCAATACCTTTACTGGCTACAGGCAAATGCCTTAAAAATTTTACTGATCAGTTTGAAGTATTACTGTTCGTTAACCCCAATTACCTATCGTAAGGGCTGACATTCACTTGTACGAAAACTCAGTTGTACGAAACTGTACGAATCCTCATTTTGCGCATGTGGCTCAGTTGTACGAAAGTCATGCGTAGATTTAGATGTTTTACATCTAAGCGAAAAATTAGAGGACCCCACTATAGATTACTCTTTTCGAGCTTTTGAAAATTTTGGTATTTGATTATTCTACGGTTAATTGGAGTTTTTCGATCATATCTATTTAGGCCGAGCTTAGGGGCAATGCTAACGGTCCAAGGCGGGGGCGTAAAACTTAGGTTTCAGTGTAGGCTTAGGCTTAGGCTGTGTATTTGGCAAAGGCTTGAGCGCTGCGCGCCCAAGCCCATCCCAAATACAGAGCCTAAGCCTAAGCCTAAACTGAAAACTAACTCTTAGCCTCATGCTCGGCGATATCTCTTTGTGAACGTACAGTCTGTGTTAACGCCTAAGCCGAAGCCGTACAGACAATCGATGGGGTTTTAATAGTGGAAGTTAAAGTATAATTGATTGGTATTCATGTATAAAAACAAAAACGGTAAGATTGAATAGAAATAATCTTCAACGACGTAACATGAACTATGTGACAGTTTTTTTGTAAAACATATGCCCGCACGGTTTTTCGTACAACTGAGTCACATGCGCAAAGTACGTATTCGTACAGTTTCGTACAACTGAGTTTTCGTACAAGTGAGGCCCAGCCATCGTAAGGCTGGCTAGCACAGAGAGTGGTTGAGCGCGTGAGATTGAGCCAGTACTAATTTTAAGTTTTTATCATTCTAAAAACAAAAAATTATGCATTTTGTAATTTTTTTGTAACATTACTCTCTTGCATAATTCTATTATTTATCAAACCGTAGTAAACCTTCCATCTGTCAGTCAGTTATAGTCTGCCGAACATAATGATTCATTCGGATTTTTTCCTGTTTGCTCAAGGCAGCATCAACGAGTCTAGTCTGGTTTGGTGTAACTCGTGGCCCAGCATATCAACCAGTTCATTCTACGGCTGTGTTTCATCCCACAACTACTTCATGAAAAATATCCGCCCATGATAAAATCTAACACTATTAGATATTTTTCATAAATGCTCTACAGAAACCACTATTTATTTATGCGTTATATCTAACCATCGGCCGCGAAAAATCACCTCTAATGTTTATCCACGTAGATGAACTCACTCAGTCGCTCGTTCAGTCGCTTTGATGGTCAAATAGCGTAGTGTAAAGAGTTGAGTGAATGCAGTGTATCCTTGGAAATGCTGACGTTGTTGATGAATAAATTGATCGTGTTTACACTTGCGTGTAACATGTATGTATGTATTCTATTGTTGCTGTTGTTATATACACTGACACTTATATCATTCACGGAAGTCCAACTCCAATTTCCAATTTGCCCTAATATACAGTTTCTTTTGACATACATGCTTTACAGGACAAACATACTTAAAATAGATTTCTATTCCACTTGTGCACACTATCAAATTCAATAATCATGGCGTTCGACATTAAACGGTTGGTGGAGTGAGCAATATAGAATATATCAGTTTTTATTACTATTCTATATGGTGTATGAATTTCGAGCACAACATGAATATTAATAGGTTCATTATATTTTGGATTTATTTTGCTACGGGCCACTCCCGTTTTCTGTAGCCACAATTTCTCCCATTGTGGGAGCTAATGAAGCATCAGACAACCAGTGATAACACATGTGGATTCGTCAATCAACATCAGTTCAGCAGAGTAAAAAACTATCGTGTCGCTGAACGACTTAGAAAGAGAAAAACGTTTATGTTTATTGTTCAGAACACATAGGGTTAGGATCATCAGTTTAGTCTTTCGTCGCCTGTCTAAGTAACATTGAACGGAAGTCTGATTTTCAGCTTTGACATCTACCGCAAAGTGCCCAAGGACCTGACCCAACCGACTATCACTGGTTCACTCATTTCCATTGGATGTGTGCTCTTCATTGTGTTCTTGCTCGTTTCGGAGTTTTACCGATTCATGACCGTCGACCTGTTAGTGGGTGATTCGACGTTTGGTCAAGTGTACATTAGTTTGTTTGAGTGTAAGTAGTTTGTTCGAGTGTACATTGATTTGTTCGAGTGTGCATTTGACTGCAAATTTTTATTTTACCTATGCATTTTTTGCTGATTGTAACTTTCAACCAAAACGGATCAGTGAACAACCGGATGCCTGGCCTTTGTGACTGATCGATTGATTAACTAACACGCCTTTCGATAAGTTAATGACTGACGAAGTGGTTGATGAAGTGACTAATGACCGAGAAAACAGACCACACAAATCAACCACCAAGGTCCTTGTTTCAGTCACAGCGAATTGTTCGTCGATGACCCTGAAAAAGAGGGTCGCATTCCCGTTAAGCTCGATATCACACTGCCCTCGATGGCTTGTGAATGTTGGTTGACTTGATACCGTAATACTTAGTGAGTGAGTAATCACCAAGTGCATGAGCCAAAAAGAAGAAACCACTTTCTGTTTTTTTCAGGGTCATTTTTCTCAACCAACCATTTATTTCAGATGTCGGTCTTGACATCCAAGATCTGAGTGGTCGTCACGAAGTCGGATTCGTTGAGAACACAGACAAGGAACCGATAAGCAACAACGAAGGGTGTCGTTTCAAGGCCTCATTCAATATTGCCAGGGTTAATATTTGTTTTAATACTCACATAAGTTAATTGACTATAGAAGTCATGAGCTGTTAAGTTGAAATCCAAAACAAACACGAAATCGGAGTTATAACGCCCGTGTAGTTAGTTAAGTTAAGTCGGTATGGTGTTTAGTTCACATAATGCCAAAACAGTCTTTATTCAAAGTTCAAACCAATCATTGATCTATCTTTTTTGAATGTTGTGTCTGACGACTAGTGGCTAATTATTTGACTTGTCTTTTGCTCATAAACCAACACGCCTTGAGTTTTCTAATTTCAGGTACCCGGCAACTTCCACATTTCAACACATTCAGCCCGTCAACAACCAACCAACCCCAACATGCAGCACATCATAAATTATGTCATTTTTGGTGATGACATCCGAGACGTAACATCTCAGACACAGGGATCATTCAATCCACTCGCTGACCGACAGGAACTGCAGGGCGAACGTTGGTTTACAGTTTTTGTGTAGTTGTAGTTGTTTTTGGATTTTTTGTTGTTATTGCGTTGTTGTTGTTGTTGTCGTTGATGATGTTGTTGTTGTTGTTGTAGTTGATGCTCTTGTTGTTGTTGTTGTTGTTGTTTCAGTTGTTGTTATACATGGTTGTAATTTCAGCGCTCAACTCGCACGAATATCACGTCAAGGTAGTGCCCAGCATATATGAGACACTGGCAGGCAAACAGAAATTCTCTTATCAATACACGTATGCGCATAAGGTTTGATATAACATATGACAACATTTAACAAATGAAATATCATAAAATTACATTTTTGTAGTTGATTTTAGTGTAGTTCGTTATTTTGATGTAGTTCAAATTTCAAATACTATCTTATATTATGTTTGACTTCTTTTGATAGTCACATCCACATGCCTTTTTTAAGTTGATTTTCTATTATCTTATATGTGGTTCTGAAAAAATGCTTGATTGCAGTCTGGTTTGGCATATAGTCATGGCGGTACTCCGCTACCGGCCATCTGGTTCCGTTATGATCTGACACCGATTACCGTCAAGTATACGGAACGAAGACAACCACTCTACACATTCCTCACAACGGTTAGATGCTCACACTCAGTTACTCGCACTTCCTTACTTACTTACTCATTCACTCGCATTCTGTCACTCACTCACTTACATACTCACGTACTAACTCATTCACTCACTTATCACTTACTCGCTCACTCACCTACTCTCTCGCACTCTCAGTCCTTAACAGTCAGTGACTCACTCTCTTACTCATTTAGTCAGTCACTCACATATTCAGTCACTCATTCATTCAGTCACTCACTCATTCAGTTAGTCACTCACTCACTCACTCACTAGTCTACTCACTCACTGGCTCACTCATTCACATTCAGTCACTCACTCTCTCACTCACCCATCCACTCACTCACTCGTACTTACCGACTCACTCACTCACTCGCATCCACTCACTCACTCACTCACCTACTCACTCACGCACTTACACTCGCTCACTGATTCTCAGATCTGCGCCATCGTCGGTGGTACGTTCACCGTAGCGGGTATCATTGATTCGTGTATCTTCACGGCATCGGAGGCGTACAAGAAATTCGAAATCGGCAAACACTCGTAGTATCTCTTTGATCTATCATAGCTTCTTGGTTGTGGGCATTATTTTTCATATGTTACATTTATAGGTACCGATAATCTCGCGTTATGACTTTTTGTCATGTTTTTTTGGATGGCTGGGAATAACGGAATTTTCTTATTGAACGCAGTGTTGCGAATTACGATTCATTCAGTCCTACTCGAGTGTGTTGGGGTATGCATTCATACTTTGGTTGAATATCAATAACGTCAGCTGTTGAGATTGTAGAATAACCGTCTCCTGCCGAGAATGCCGAACAAGCTTGATTCAAGTTGAATCATGTAGCACAGCACGGTATCAACTGTAATACAGTTATACTATGTTGTACCACATCAAATACCAGAAATACAATTTCATACGTTGTAATCTAACCGATGTACATGCATATTCAACGTAGGTACTATACTACAACAGTTTTCGTCCCGCCGACTGACAGTATACGGGACGATTTTTCATGCCGTGTCGTCAGCTTGGGGTTTTTATTTGAATATGGTAATTTACAGACGTGTTGAATCATAATAAACGCTATAAATTTATATTCCCAGCTATTCAATAAAGTTGAAGCATTTGCCCCTAACATCTAAAAGGTCATTCTACTAATTGTTTTAAAGGCAGCAAAATTGGTTTCCCGCATTTGTATATTTGTGATTCTAGAGATCTTCCGGGAGTATTTATTCTTCCAAACGACCAATTCCCAAACAAAATTTTCTTTACGGTTGTATTTTTTCATATTGGCAAATAACTTATTCTTGGGTTCCACTATATCTACCTGTCATTTGCTCTTTCGGGCCTGATATATTACTTTTACTAGATATTTATTATGTTTTCTTTGTGGCCAATCAAAAAAACACGATGACCACGACGCAATTTATTATTTTATTTATCTTTATTATTTTTTGATTTGTTCGCCTCCATAATTATTAATGATTCTAACATCAACACTCAAGTTATATTTTTATTCGTTAAGTTACCCATGGTATACACTGACATTTCTTGGAAAGTTAGTGGGGGAGTGGGGGTACTTTTCGAACGAAAATATACAGGCTAACTGTTTTACGCTAATTCAATGCTCATTGTGCCTTTTGCAGTTGCTGAACCATCTCATCTCGCTTATTATATTCAGAATTTTATCAATGATTGATTATTATAAATGTTCTTGACATTATGGTATAACGGAGAAAATAAAAACAAAAAACTTCAACGACATTGGGTTAACTTTGATCACCGAGAGAACAGTAAGCGAAGCGACTAATATAAATAAAAATTATCATCATCAAGATTCCGGTTTGGTTGGTGCATGAGCCGACCAGAATCAGATTAATTGTCAGTCACTATCTTCTTCCGATTCGGACTCTTCTTCGGCCTCTTGTAACCATTTGATAAACGGGGAAACCTATAATAAAAAGAGTCGACGTAGTTTGAGATTCCGATTCCGATCCGGATACTAAACTACGAACGGACTATGCCACTATCGGAAACTACGTAACTAAGAACTTAATCATTACTGAGGTTAACATAGCAAACTATTGCCATATCGGAATTCAGAATGATGTTTTCATAGTGGCCCGAGAACTTCAACAAGCTGCAAAAACTGCCAAGAAGAACGCGTCAGGGTCTGTATCACCTGCCCGGGTTTCAATCCTAGGACATCCGGATTGTGAGTCCGACACCCTAACCACTAAATTAAGAAGGCGACAACAAATGAAAAAAATTCATTGATACAACTGACATTTGGCTTTATTTTATCAGCCTCTTCATCCTCCAACTCGTCATACCACCTGCGAATGGTGAGCTCGGACAGCAGGTCTTTGTCGTACATGAAGTGGACGATGTGTACCAGACTGTCAGCCACCTCGTTGCTGTCCATCGCGAGCTCCTGCAGTTTATAAAGTTTATCCTCGGAAATAATATAACTCGAAAAAGCAGGCGAGCTCCTACAGTTTACCGAAACTAGGAAATATTTTAGAAAAACAGCTGAGCTCCTGCAGTATATCATTATTGGAAATCAAAAAGTTTCGAAAAACAGGCGAGCTCTTGTAAATTATCTCGTGGTCGGGACAAATATAATTCAGAAAGCAAGAAACAGAAAACTTATATTTCAAGTTTTATATTCAGAAAACAGCAACAGAGGCAAGCAAGAAAGCATACAATGTCGATTCAAGTCAGAAAAGTTGGCCAATATAGCTTCAAATTCAGTAAACATAAACTGCCCAGAACGAAAATAGAGAGATTGGTAACATAGTTTTGTATTAAAGAGAATCCCACTTTGCAATTCAAACGAACCTCGAGCGCGGCCAATCCATTTGACTGTGACTCTTCGCTCTCGAAATACTTGGCCATAACAGCTGCCATCTTACCGAACATCTACAACAAAGAAATCATGATTTACTTCATAGCTCACTCATCTACTCAGTCAATAGTTTACAAGCTCACTCCGTCAACATACTCATTAAAGTCACCAGATCGCACACTCTAAAACTTCACCATTATTACCAACTATCTCAGTATCCTCGATCCGCTCATTCAGCCAATCTTTAACTACTAACTCATTCACCATTTATCCGCTCATCCAGACAATCCTTGACCACTCGCTCAGTCATTTTTTATACCGCTCAATCAGTCAGGCGCTATTTTATCCACTTCACTCACTCATTAACTCATTCACCACTTCTTCACCCTATTAACTCATTCGCTCATTTAACCAATCAAGCACTCACAAGATTATCCACGCACTCATCAACCCCTTCACCTCTTAGCGCAATCACTCAGTCATTCACTAACTCACGACTCACCTGTGCCACAGCTGCATGTACACTCTGTTTGCTTTCAACGGCCTGTTTCTGTGCCAGCACGACCACTGACCGAATGATGGCCGTAATCAGCAACACGTTGGTGGCGTTGTAGGCAAATCTTTAACGTGTATAAACTCGGTAAGTTTGACAACAACAACAACAACAACAACAACAACAACAACAACAACAACAACAACAACTACAACAACATACATATTACGTGATAAATATCAAAACCTCCATGGATCAAATCATTATATGACAAGTAACTCACTTGGCACCGTTCAGTTCCAGCAGAAGATTCTTCGCCGTTTTCTCATCGCGCAACGCACGTTGGATGGTTTCAAACACTTCTGCAGTGAATGCTGTAAAAGAAGAAGACTTATAAAACAAAACCCGCAGGCTATTCCTCAGTGAGTAAAACATAAACTACTAAAGAGAGTGAAATGAGCAACCAGCCGATCTACGGCAACGAGAATGTGTGACATCGATACTAACAATCATCAGCAGCATCACCATTGGCCACCGCATTCTGCAGGGCCGTGTCCGGCATGTCATCATCATCTGACGAATCTTCACTGTCATCCTGCAACACAAACGTAACTGATTGCTTTGCTTTTATTGAGACATTTTCGTAGATGAAATAGAAGTAAACACAACATGTTTTACAGTAAAGTATGATGATTAGCTTCAATAGGTTTTTTTACATGTTGACCTGAAACGCGGCTGAGTCGAACAAGTTATTCCTCTTCTAACCTGTACAACTCCATCCGCATCGGCGAATCGTTGTTTCATCGATTGACTGGGTGGCCACAGCCGATCCGTGCGTAAGTGGAACGACCAACGAAATGAACCTTGAGATAAAAAATAACTTTAAACAAATTTTCGTTGTGATAATATGACTATGAATTTATGAACTATAACAATCAAACCACCAATTAATCAAGTAACCAATCGAACAATTTATCAATCAATAAACCAACCAATCAACCATGACGGAACCAATCAAAAAATTAATCAACCTATCAGCACTTATCCACTCATCAATCAATCAATCCATGAAACAATCGAATGGTACATATCAGGGGTGGGCCGGGTTTTTTGGCGTTTTGCAGGGGGTGGGAGGGGGGTAGAATTTTGAAATCTCAGTTTACCCCCACCCCCACCCCGAAAAGTGGGGGGGGGTAAGGTCGGGTAGGGGGGGGTAGAAAATTTTTTTTTCGCTTGCTTGTTTTTGCTAAAAAATCTCCTATTATAAGGTATAAACATCACATGTACCGGTTTTTTCAGGTTTTAACCAAGAAAATTGACCCAGAAAACGTGTTTGTTCGAAAAAAAATTCTCACAACCAAAATTTTTTGAAAAATGAGCCTCAAAATCGAGGTTTTGAGGCCGACTTTCTCAAAAATTCCGAGTAGGGGGGGAGGGGGTAGGCGACCTAAATTTTTGTCTAAGGGGGGTGCTACCCGCCGACCCTGAAAAGTGGGGGGTAACCCCCCCCCCCCAGCGGCCCACCTCTGGTACATATCATATGTATGAAACACGAGCACATAAAACCTGACTACCTGGTTGATAGGGCAGTGCAGTACACGGATCCGTGTCACCCTCAGGTATCCTCGACGAAAGTACCGTTTCACTCAGTTGACTCTTGGCTGCCACTTCCGTCTATAAACATGTCAATAAAATAGAGAACAAATGTTAAAATACCAAGAAGAGCTAATAAAAAAACTCACATCAGGTTACCGAATGCTGTAACAACTAGAGGTGGCTAACCAAAATAACTGAATATGACCCATATGTATTACGTACGGTACATCACACCCAAAACAATAACCGAACAGGCATCGCTAATTTTTTTAATGAAAAAGAAATTGGCTAATTAAACTTAGACGAAAGTGACGAAGTATTGATCACAGCACCTTATTAGCGAGCACACATCTGGGCCCGATTTGTGTCTGGGCACCGATAGTGCATCCCTGGAGTATTATGGAATCGTGGATAACACAGCCATCGGCAATCGTAACACTGGCAGCGATGATGCAGTTCTGCAGCGTGCAACCGGCACCTAAAATATCGAGATCAACAAAAATATATAGACGTTTAACAGTGTATTGATCGACTGAATATTATAGTAGTAGTATGTTCCTAGATAGAAATGTACATGACACTTTCGTTTAATTAGAAAAAAATAATTTAGCGAATAGCGAACCGATGGTAACATTGGGTTCGAGCAGCACGTTCTCCAGATTGCATCGCTCGCCAATCGTACAGCCGGGTGAAATTAGTACGGCTCGGATCAGACGACTTGATCTGAGATGAAAATGTATGATTACGTTAAAAACTTCGTATTATCATATAATAATAACGTATTAATATTGCAAAACCAGTGTTTTTTTGCTTCGAAAGTATCAATGCTATACAATTTTCCTACACAAAACAAATTACAAAACAACCAAATCAGCTCCGAAAGTTTCCAAGAACACCAACTTATCAACCCTGGCGATTTTGTTTGGTTCATTACCACATTTCAGCTGCGGCAGATAAATGAATCGCTGGTCGTGTGTGAAATCGCACCCGGTGGGGTCGGACTCCGAACTCGTGCTGGTAAATGTGAGCGAGTCGGGTGTACACGGGTACGTCCAACGGGTAAGCAAACTGCTGCTGAAATATTACAACCATACATACAATTAACAAGAATTAATGATTAATGAATCCTACATAGCTCAAGTGGCGTTTCGCTCTGTATATCCAGTTACCAAACCTAAGAACCCCATTGAGCTCATCAGTAGACACGTTTTTTTTCATTTATTTGTTTTAAACAAATCGGCATTTTATTTCATTCTGGCATTTCTTCATCACTTATGTAAAAAAAAACATCAACATTTTTCAAAGCGACGGATAAAATGAGAACACAAAAAGTAGTATAGCCAACCTGACGGTGAGTATGTCATTGTAGGTTCGAATGCACGTAGCGAACTTGTTTGGCGGCAGGGTGTAGATATGGATTAGGTTGCCGAGAATCTGAATATAATCAGGTAAAATACAAATTTTATTAATTTTACAAATTACAATAACTGGAAAATCAACAAATCAGAAATTATTTCAACTACTGCGCTATATAAAATTTTAATATAAGTTTAAATTTCGAATCTTAACGAGCTTAACACAAAATCAGTGAACAATCGAACCATAAAAAACTACAACCAAGTAACTCGTTAACAAGAACACAAAACATGAGCAGAAAAAAACTGAACGAACATCTTCATTGGCCAACATTTCCCTGATCACATCAGCACGTGATTTGAAGTCAAAATTATCGGTGAAAAGAGGCGGGATTTGTGGGGAGCAAATGGCAATCTGACAATCGGTCAACTCGGTGAGGAGGGGCGGCTGAAAAAAAACAATGATAAAAAATGCAACAAACAACAAACAAGTTGTGATCGGACTGTTTTTTGAAATTATGTGGGATATGACCACCCGCCACACACCCACCCTAAAACTGTGTTACACTGTACATCATGTATTAAGTAAAGTAAGCTCTTTTCAACAGACAAAAAAGCTAAATTGAACATCAGTATCATACTTCAACCATCATGATGAAATGGCATAATAGTTGAAAACTATGCCTTCAGAACTTGAAGTCATCACTTGTTCAGTTATGCTTGATTTTTAGTAGATTGAAATTTTAGATTACCCCACTCCATTATGAAAATTTAAAAGAAGGTAAAATCTTACGTTCGCACTCAAAATTATGACTACATTTTCGAACATTGGAACCCTAATTTATTAATCGTATCGTATAGATTTAACCTTGATTTGTTGTATGTTTCTGTAGTCCCGTTTGCCGGTGATCATCTTATAATTGGTGAGTTTGCCCGTTTCCGTGCACGCAATCCCAAACTCGTTGTCATCACTTTTTCGTTCCGAATAAACCAGCGTCATCACGCAGTTTTTGTCCTTTTTCCGGCGACCCCTATAAATGTATGAGTAAGTTCTATTGATATTACGGAGCTTTTTGAAAGACATGTTATCATGTCAGTTCCAACAAAATCTGAAAGTGTAACATTGTGTGTACATGTGGGA
The DNA here is from genome assembly GCA_964036265.1 of Daptonema setosum. Lineage (NCBI taxonomy): Eukaryota > Metazoa > Nematoda > Chromadorea > Monhysterida > Xyalidae > Daptonema > Daptonema setosum. The sequence goes on from OZ038446.1 coordinate 11,470,130, forward strand.
GTACGGAAAAAACTCAAACTATTGTTTGAGCCTCGAATACATAATTCTTTTTATCAACGAGCCGTTTACGTTTAGTATCTTATCGACCACACACAACATCAAGTTCAGTCAAGTCGTTTATTCAGTGTGCGTAAATACTTTGGACACAAAAAGGAACAAAAAGTAGCTTAATGTGAATGAATGAATGAGGTGAATTAATGAATCAGGTGAATGAATGAATGAAGGATGAATGAAGAAACCGAACCAACTTGTACAACTGGATGGCTTCATTCAACGTATCAGTGCAAATGAGTCCGGCATGGACGAGCAGCCAGTCGCCCTGCAGCTCGGCACGGGTGTCCAGCGTCCGCATCACATCACCAACCGATGTAGCCGTTCCCACGTCGATCACCTTGATCCAGTCAAAACAGCCGCGCCAAATCCTGCAAATGCGGGTAGACTTAGCCCTTAGGTAAGAAAGGTCACCGAAAAACTAGACTAGATCTCAAAGTTTATGAGTTCCTGACCCTTTGAAATAAGACAATGTACCCAAATATGAAGAATCAATTGAAAACTTTTTTCAACATGTGAATACTGAGGCGAAACCACAAGAAATAACCAATAAATTAGTCGTATTGAAAGAACTTCAAATATACAGGGTAGGCCAAAAAAAACGACCAAGCTTTGATCTGATATAAAAAGGGCTGTGATGAATTTTTACAATTGTCATTTCCACCATATGTTAACAAGATATAAACTTAGTTATATTGATAATTTCGTTAGGATCGGTTAGGGTTTGAGAGAAATGTGCACTTTTGACTGAAAAAATTGCTCGCTCGTTTTTACAACAGCCATACACAGCCATATACGATATATTGTCCCTACAATGAGATTTGTCACTGAAACATGGACTTCTGTTGTTTTTGGGGCATTTTTCAGTACAGTTAACCTTTTCCCGCATAAACCGATGGGTTTCATCAAAAAATTTCGGTTTTGAAACGTTTGTCAAAATTTTGAATGAAAAAGTGAGAAAATGGCGTTTATCAGAGTATTACCTGTTTTAAGCGTGATTTCGAATTTTTTGTCTGAATTAAAATAACGTTAATTCTATCATACACTAAATTTGATTGTTTTGATAGTTTTTGATGAACATTATAGTCTACAAATTGATAATAATCGTAGTTTAGTCTCATTATAAGCTGTTCAAAAATGCGCGAGACGTTTTTTTGGATTCACGTGCACAACTTTTGTTAGAGTCAACATATCATATTGAAAACTTCAGGAAAACTAAGTTATTATGTTGTTAAGATATGCTGGAAACGACAAGCTAAAAGATTGGCCACAGCCACCTCTAGGTCAGATCAAAGTGTAGTCGTTTTTTTTGGCCCACCCTGTAGTATAGGAGTCAATTAACAAAAAACAATTACACCAACTCGACGATATGGTTGACATGATTGGGTCGGGTGGCGGTAAGGATCACGTTCTTCACCGGAGTACGGGACAATGATTCGAACGTGTAGTCGAGCAGACATGCGTTGCCGATCGTGAGACAACCCTATAAGAATTACATAAAAAAATTAATAAAAACACGACATGCAATGAAACTTATCCAGGGTTTCTTGTTACGCAGAAAGTTATTGGCGCGCAATGAACTTCAAATACGTTTTTCTGCGCATGTTCAAAATTTCGACAAAAAAACTTTTATTATCACATATGGAAAACAAACATTGCAGCGCGTTTGTGCGTAATGGGTCAATAAAATTACTTTTTCATAATAAGAAATCATGGATATATTATAGTACATATTAGTAACCAACCCATGTAGTATCAATAGGCACGGTGCGCGCATCAAAGTTGTCAGCGATCACCACCGCTGTCAACTGATCTTTGAAACTGACCTGAAACTTCCATGGAAGTCAAATTACTGTATATTTAAAACTACAGCCGCACTTTGTCAGACATCGTACAAAGAAAAACATATACAGACTTTTTTTTACCAATACAAGTATCCTAAAAAAACGTCTAAATAACTTGAAGCAGTGAAAGCACCCACCTCCTTCCGGTCCATGATGGGCTTTATTTCCGGTTGTAACTACCACAAAACCGGCCAGATTCTTCTTATAGCGGGCGTTATTATCAACAGTGAGACTTTTCTCCACAGTATAGCTGAATTCAGTAACAACAACGCTTGATGTAATCGCAAAATATATCATGTTTCTGAAACAGAACACAGTAATGAACCGGGTTATATATTGCAGTTGCAGCGAAGCAATGCTCGAACACACAAGGTGCTGCAACGTTGTAACGAGACAGAACAGCTGATACAACACATGATCGCTTTGGACTAGAAATTTATTAGAATATACATTTTTACCGTTGTATGCAATGCAAAGCACGGTCAAATCAACATAACGTACAGCCACAGCTGAAAACCGAACACTCAATGGGCAACGAAACAAACAATTCAACATCTTAAATACGGTAGATCACCAGAACATTATATTTCAAAAATAATATTTATTAGAATATATAACAATAACAACAAATAATTAACAATCCGCTCCGCTTACATACAGATCATATAACATCAAAGTTGGACTTTGAATTTTCACAAATGAATTGATCATAGTTGCTTGCATAAAATATGCATTATAATAATATAATATCTATTTTTGACATAACATTTCTCTGACATCAGCACAAAATGTGATATGTCACACAAACCAGAACGAACCGAGGCAAATTTCACAAACGATCGTCACACGTGGTAGACACTGACGCAACCGCCAACAATAACTCGTATCGCATGTAATAGCAGCACAGCACTATGATGATGGTTGTAGTGTTCGTTGACTATGAGTCATCGCTCAGCAGACAGCGTTTCATCCGAAACACTAGAACTGCATAACAATCAGATATTAAATTTTGGCCATACCGTAGAGTTAACGAATCACGGGAAAGATTTGAGTGCAAACTTACACTTTATTTGTAAGAAACAAAAGCATCAATACACTCTAAAAAGAATATCCGCCATAAAAGCACTTTCAACCGTTAACGGCATGTGACCTGACATTCAACTATTCATTAAATTGGCTCAATTTATTAAACAAAATTTGCTGTTACGCACACGAGTTTCAGTTGTTAACGAATTTCGTTGTGAATATCATTCAACGTCATCATTTATTTCCATAAACGGCCTGACATTCAACTTTTCCTTATATTAGCTCAGTTTACGGAACAAATGTTGCTGCTATGAACACGAGTTATTGTGAAACGTCAGCCCAGATTCAGGTGTTAACCATATGCCCATATTTATTCAAATATCACTCCATATCATCATTGATATCCATAAACGGCCTGATCCCCTGCACCGACGTGCTCAGTTTGCCTGAATTGTGATCGTAGGCACGCCGCAGCAATTCTAGTTTGGGAGAATGCTGATCTGATTTGTAGTAGGCAGACGACTCGAATAGTTGAGTGATGCGACGAAGTACGCCCGTCAGATTCGTGATGGTCGACGTCAACTCGCCAATGGCATCGGCTGACTGCAGGTCTTCCTGTAATAATTATATTGAAAACAATATACGGGGAATATAGATATATAACTTTAAACCACAGTAAAGATGATGCATACAACCTAATGTTACGACCACGCTGAAATGAAAGTAAACCTGAAATGGAAGAACTTATGGTCTATGTAATGACGATGAAAGTACAATCTTTGACGTATTACCAGCAGAACATTCATTGCATGGGGCAACCGGGCTTTTTACGTTTGAGGAAAATGGCCGAAAATATCAACAACATCGATGTATGTAGATAATACTGAAACGTCCAGAATTTTCGTCAAAACTCACGAAACTTTTCAAGGTCTAAACAAATTTGCGAAATTAGAATTAGAAATGAAATTAGAATGTTTTCTTGACAACCACGAACCTCGACTTCGTAATAAGCAGTAGCCAGATCGTCAATAGCGGGCGATACCAGTTCCACTTGTTGGTTGATGGCATCCTGCTGGGCACATACCACGGTTATGGGCACATCGTCAGGCGCACAATGACAGGTGGCCAGTAGGCGCAGAGTGCTTTTGGCACATTTGGATAAACCTAAACGACAACTTAGTGGGATTGGAAATAACTATTGAAACAGTATATATACAAACATAATACTAACGATAACGACAATATCTGTAAGTTGTAACATAGTGTAGAATCAAGTAAGAATTCCGGAGAAAATGAAGATCCGTATATTAACTGATATAGTCGTTCTTGATATACTTGTTTAACACTTGCAAGGCAAAATCCCATCGGTGATGTTTCAATCTCTGTGTCAAACACGACACGACGGTGGGCCGGCAAATTTTTATGGGAAATTAACTTGGGCGAAATTGTTTCAATTCTCAATTTTAAATTTTCAACTAAAAATGCACCCTAAGAAAAAAAACTTAATTCTAAAATTTTTGGCAACGTTTGTCTCAGAAACACTCACGGGAGTTCAAATCCACCCAAAGAAACCTCAATCATGGTATTTCTTCGAAAATGTCAATCAGAAACACGTTAGATAAAAAACGCCATTTTTAATCCTCCGTTACTTTGGTTCATTGCACCTTATTTATTCAAATTTGAATTTATTGAAAACATCATTGGAGAATTTTGACCATCCCCCTTCGAAAAAAACGGGACGGGTCACATATTGACATAACTAACCAATAACGTACTGGAGAACGGGCGATATCCTCTCATCGATCAGCTCCCCACTGCCCTGCAGCTCCCGGATAGCGTCATCAACCAGGCGTTCACTCTGAAAACATCACACACATAAAAATTTTATTATGGGAGGAAACGCTATCAAAGTACTGAAAGAAAACGTTACTCAATCCGAGATTACGATTCTATTAACTTTCGGGAAAAAATCGCATGCATGAATAGTGTCACATCATGCATACTAATTTATACTGTAATATATATTCCGAAATGAACTACAACTCTCGATATAATTTCTCCGCTATCATTTCGAAGCGCGAATACTATTTCGAATCACAGCTTTGTTCCGGAGATTGCGGAATGATTTGTTTCAAAATCAGTATCTGATAGTTAGATCAACCTGTGTGATATTATGCAGGTACACCTGCGCATTATTGGCCGGCAACGCGAGTGCTCGGTCACACGCCTCCCACAAAGTGGCTGTATTGCGAAGATTACTACGAGAGTTGGCCGATTTCAAGGATACCACCAAAGTGGACATGCATTTGGCGATATCGAGACAGGCCGTTAGCCAGATTGAGGTCCACAGACGACCGACCCCACAACCAGCATGAGGACCCATCGCTTCGCACAGAGTACTAAAAAAGAAAAATACGTGTATCGCAAGATGCAAGACATGATGACACAGTGCAGGGCGTTCGAAAATGACAAACGTGATTGTAATAAACGTGGATTCGGAAATCAAATGGAAATTAAACAGACTTTGAGTAACTATAGTGTAAGTTTGGTTTGAATGATGATGATGAAAAAAGTGATGATGAAAAAGGTTTGTATGAGTGAGTGAAGAAAAAAATTATTCGTTGAATTGAGCTTGAAATTGAAGGAGTAGTGTGGTGAGTATGATTGTATGCATGCGAAGTGATATTGTAAGCAATCTACAATCAAATTCATTTTCGGTCTGTAGTGAAAAACAACATCATGATTCATGAATACTAACCCAAAGACTTTGAATATATTGTGTAACGTCTTGATCAATTGGGTGTTGTTTTCGCTATTGACTTCATTCTGTTTCAGACCATCAAATTGAATCGCAACCGCTGTACTTCGATGTGACAGACTGAAATTATATTTATTGTAGTTTCAGTCAGTGATCATGAACTGATAAATCCCTACCGTGAACTATCATTTCACTAAATATGTGATACATCATGTGAATTGTTATCTAAATTTGCTATAACAACTGGATAAATCTAATTTCAGTAGATTATATAAACCTGTTAATGCAGTCGGCAAAGTTTGATCGGAACCCTTTCATTTCCTCATCGCTGAACATTTTTTTCTCTTCGTTATTTTCGATGGGAGATGTGGTGGGCGAAGTCGCCAAGTTTGTGGTGTTAAAAGCAGTCAACTTGGTTGTCAGCTGGTAGCATTCGTGGAGCAGGTCATCCAGAGTATCTTCGGTCGTCGTATCATCCTGAAAACAGAGCAGAGATGAACCCATTTTAAAGTTTCAAAATACCAACTGCCTAAGAATTCGTTTTACCGGCTGTCAGTCACTCTCTTTGTTTCAAGTGGCAGTGTTTGAATAAAAACTTCGTTCGAATAACAACTTCGGGTCATGCTTCCATATTGCGAGATTACCGCTGTATAACGAAAAAATTACATATTTTACAGAATATCGGCCTTTAACTTTCTCATTATTACCAACAAAGCTATAAAAGCGACAAACCTCTATCTGGGTAGCGTTTTGCATACTGGAAGACGACTGTCTTCCCAACATGGATCGTTTTTTCGTCTTACGTTTGCGAGGTGGATTCCTGTCACCCGGACGCTCGTTTGTGTCACTCGCTGGCGATTCCATTCTTCTTTATATATTCCACGCTAGAATGAGGTTAATTGAACAATCGCAAGGCTGGCTTGCAGTGCAGCGATGAGGGCTGGATTCCGAGTATTTTTATTTATTTTATTTTTAAAAACTTAAAAAAAAGATTCGTTGACGCAAAATAAAAATCAGCAAACAAAAAAATAAGATTGGTTTTTGTAGTAGATTATTTTTGATAAAGTGTACCGTAAAATTTTTATGCATGTTTAAAATTTTTCAATCAAGCGAAAAGTAATATTTTTGGCATTATAATCAGCAACATCATTTCTGTACGGCATCAGATAGTCATCACAGCATTCACTCATCCCATACTAATGGTATATTCAATATGGATCAAATAAAACCGACAGGCACTAGCATTATATCAAAACAGCCTTGTACCGGATGGCTTTTCACTCACCATAACCTAGTGGCCCAGAGTTTTCCTGTCAACAACAGCCAACTGAAAAACAAACTCAACCCTTTGAAACCGTCGAGGAGGTACAATTCCACTTCTTCTTCCCCTTCTCGTCCGCTAGTGCGCAGCAGCATATTTCCAAAACCCAAAAATTTTCCTACAATTTTTACCTTATACAAAATCTTATTTGCGCATACTAAGGTGGATGACCACGGAAATACCACCGCTGCGCGGGCCTAACGCGCTTGTCCTCGCTACCGCTCGGACAAGCCAGCCTTACGATAGGTAATCGGGGGTTAACGGACAGTAAAACTTCATTTGAAAAATATTTTTGATGACAGAAAATTCTGGTGTTTAGTGAAAATTCTAGGAAAATTTTTGGGGTTTGGCATTTTGCTGCGCAGCAACCATAACCGCAGCGTGAGCATTACCAGCGCAAATCCAGAAACACGACACCCAATAACTCACATCAACAACAATCGACCAATACTTAACCAATATCTTGGGTCGCTACAATACGGGATGTTGATCAAGTGTCCGTACAAATCAGTGCGTGAGGTGCGCATTGCACGTGAATACAAAGAAGAGGCACGGACTCCGGTGGTACGTGGTGTGTCGGCTTCACTGGCATCCCCCAAAGTTAGGGGAGTTAAAGAGGAGAGAATCGGCGGTTTATCAGGTAATCTCATATGATTATATCTTCATGAACAAATTATACTTTTGAAATAATCAAAAATGGGGAATTCCACTAACACTTCTTTTCTCGCTTATGGTTGGTCGGCGTGCATACAATGAGAAAGTAATCTGGCACCCAACACCGCCATATGCTAAAACAACTCCAGGTTAGTTCAACAGTTCATCGAATCAACCAAAACAACTTATAAGGAGAGAAAAATCTTACACGCCATTAAGAAAGTGTCTCGAAGCAAACATGCTAAGATCATAATGGGGGAAACTACATATACTTAGGGAAATAAAAACCGGCACATAAATTTACTAGCACTAATAATTAATTTTTTTCAATTTCACAAATTCAAAGACACTTTAGCTTATTTCTGTGGTGCGAGCTGTATTAAATATAAGGTGTCTTTTTCTAAATTTGCATCATCGAACAGCCAATCAAACTAGTTATGACGTTTCAACACGGCCCTGATTTTTCTCGTGATTGCGTACAACTCTTCACTCACTATGATGACAATATAATATGAAACTGCGGGACGATAGTTTGTCATGGCCCAATAACGGTATACGCATGGCACATTGGCCCCGTTCACGTGTCTATCCGAGGTCTCCAAGTTTAAGCCGCGGCTTAAAGACGGATGTAGTGTTAAAGTATAGGGCCAGCTTAAGCCGCGGCTTAAAAATTGAGCTGCGGCTTTTAAGATTAAAACCCTTAACTACTGAAATTCGAAAAAGCCGCGGCTTAAAACCCAGAAGCTGCGGCTTTAAAATTAAGCTGCGGCTTAACTTTTTAAAAGCTTGAGTTCATTTTGTCGAAGAAAAATTTGGTCGCAAATCGCACAATTGACCTGTCCACTAAATGAACGCAAGCTTCAATTTGAAGCCGCAGCTTAACTTTCAAGCCGGAGCTTTTTCTAATGTCAATTAGTAGTTAAGGGTTTTAATTTTAAGCCGCAGCTCAAATTTTAAGTCGCGGCTTAAGCTGGCCCTATACTTTAACACTACATCCGGCTTTAAGCTGCGGCTTAAACTTGAAGACCTCGGATAGATACGTGAACGGGGCCATTAATAGAAAATTAGTCTGTATAAGTGAGTAAGGGAGTAACTTTTTTTCTGAAAGCCTTATACTAAACAACTAATGAGTTGGACATGTTTAATAATATGTTGTACACATGTAGTGGGAAGGGAACAGCTGGAATTTTCGAGTAAATTTGAATGCGCGCTGAAATTTTAAATGCGCGCCCCTAAGGATTACGGAAAAAAATTGAAGTAACAAGAAACTCTCACCAGACTTTTTATACAGCTCATGTTTTTTGTGTATGTTAGGTTCAAAGACCAATCATGATCATCTGGATGGGCAAATCATGATATTCTATCTCACTTTCTTGCCGTTGAAAACTTGGTGCACACTTTTTCAACCGTGTTTCCACTATGTTTTCAAGCAAAATCATTTGATTACAATTTAATGAAGGTTGGTAAACTTGCTCATTGTGTCTAGATGAGTGTTTCAGCTTCAACTTAGTTCAGTTAAACTCATGCAAACTGCTCAACGATCAAATTGACTTTTGCTACGGTTTACAGTATTTTTAAATTTAATAATCTAACGACCAAAAACTAATTTTATACCTGTTTGCTGATTTTGTATTTTAGCGCCAACCGCCAATTTAAAATTGATTGGGTGCGTTGTGTTAACGATATAGAGATTTGTTTACAAAAATAATTTTGCGGCAAAACATTATTTTATAGAAAAAATGAGCGGCAAAAAAGTTTGTAACACTTGAGCCACAGCTTTTAAGTTCAATGATTGAATAGCCATGGGAATCTTTGTTACATATCGTAAGTAAGTAGGTGAGTGAGTGAGTGAGTGAATGAGTGAGTGAGTGAGTGAGTGAGTGAGTGAGTGAGTGAGTGAGTGAGTGAGTAAGTGAGTGAGTGAGTGAGTGAGAGAGTGAGTGAGTGATTGAGTGAGTGAGTGAGTGAAAGACTGAATGAGCGAGTAAGTAATTGATTGATTGAGTCAAATAACGAATGATAGAGCGAGTGAGTGATGAGTGAGGGAGTGAGTGAAATAGTAAGGGATTGAGTGAGTGAATGAGTGAGTGAGTGAGTGAGTGAGTGAGTGAGTGAGTGAGTGAGTGAGTGAGTGAGTGAGTGAGTGAGTGAGTGAGTGAGTGAGTGAGTGAGTGAGTGAGTGAGTGAGTGAGTAAGTGAGTGAGTGAGTGAGTGAGTGAGTGAGTGAGTGTTTGAGTAAGTGAGTGAGAAAGTGAGTGGGTGAGTGAGTTAGTGAGTGAGTGAGTGATTGAGTAAGTTAGTGATTGAGTGAGTGAGTGAGAGAGTGAGAGAGTGAATGAGTGAGTGATTGATTGAGTGAGTGAGTGAATGAATGAGTGAGGAAGGGAGTGCGTCAGTGAGTAAGCGAATGTGTGACGGAGTGAGTGAGTGAGTGAGTGAATGAGTGAGTCAGTAAGTAAGTGAGTGAGCGATAGGTGGTGGTGAGTGAGTGAGTGAGTGCGTGAATGAGTGAGTGAGTGAAAGAGTGAGTGAGGGAGTGAGTGAGTGAGTGAGTGAGTGAGTGAGTGAGTGAGTGAGTGAGTGAGTGAGTGAGTGAGTGAGTGAGTGAGTGAGTGAGTGAGTGACGGAGCGAGTGAGTGAGTGAGTGAATGAGTGAGTGAGTAAGTAAGTGAGTGAGTGATAGGTCGTGGTGGTGAGTGTGTGAGTGAGTGAGTGAGCGAGTGAGTGAGTGAATGAGTGGGTGAGTGAGTTAGTGAGTGAGTGAGTGAGTAAGTTAGTGATTGAGTGAGTGAGTTAGTGAATGAGTGAGTGGTTGAGTGAGTGAGTGAGTGAATGAATGAATGAGTGAGGAAGGGAGTGCGTCAGTGAGAAAGCGAATGAGTGACGGAATGAGTGAGTGAGTGAGTGAGTGAATGATAGAATCAGTAAGTAAGTGAGTGAGCGATAGGTGGTGGTGAGTGAGTGAGTGAGTGAGTGAGTGAGTGAGTGAGTGAGTGGGTGAGTGAGTGAGTGAGTGAGTGAGTGAGTGATTGATTGAGTGAGTGAGTGAGTGAAAGAGTGAGTGAGGGAGTGAGTGAGTGAGTGAGTGAGTGAGTGAGAAAGTGAGTGACGGAGCGAGTGAGTGTTACAATATAGTTATTATTATAATCTGAGAAACTACTTAGAAAATTAAAAACCAGACGACAAATTCAAAACAAAATTTTTTGTAACACTTTTCCTCAACTGAGACAAGGCACCGAACAAAATTTTGTTGATGCGTTTTGCTCCTATAAAATTCAAGTAAAAAATAAATATTTATTACTAAAAAGTTCGGCTAATTTTTGTGATATTATAAATAACTTGTTATCAATATTATTCCTCGTTTTTTGTATTTATTATACCTCAGAACGAAGAAACGACAATTTCAATTCTAAGTTTTTTGTAAGATTTTTCTCATGTATGAAAGTTTGGTCGAGGACTTGTCTCGGGTGAGTTTTGGTCGAGGACTTGTCTCGGATATCGTTAACACAAAACGTCATTGATTGGTTTGTTAATTAGGTGCTTGGATAATAGATTAATCCATTTGTGCAACCGTAATTTAAAAGATTACGGTAGCTATGTTATAACACAGGCAATGAATGTACCATGTGTGCAATACAGTAACCAAAGTGTGCAATTTGGATGCAAGGGTTACGGTAACTTACAGATTTGATTCAAAGATGATTTTGGTATTGAATAATCAACTATTTAAGATATCGAGAATCACTCGGGGGTTTTCGAGGGCGCTGATTTCGAATTTCACATTCGTTTTTTAATCAAACAATTATTTCATGCCTTAACTGAATCCTTGATGAAAAAAGTAATTAATAGTGGATCCAAGGTACTCTCACATGCTAACGGTAAACATAATTGCACTTTATAAGTAAAATGAACTTAAGTGGCTTATTATTTAACTCTGTTTCGAGCTGACACTTGTTAGTAGAGGAAAATAGTGATCTTGGACTGAAATATAATAAACTATTTTAATTTAGAATTGATACGTGAATGACTCATTCATTTATTCATTAGAAGTAATATATAGATGGAATAAGAATAGTCAATACATGAGTGTCTGGGATGCGAATACCTTAGCAGTTTTAAGATAGAATTATTTATCTTAACCGAGGTGATTTGTTTATAAAGCAGTTTCGATCATTTTATATTTCTCTACAGCCACTAGCCTAGATATTTCTATATGCATCTATCATAAGTGTGCAGACGCGTCTGCAAGTCAAGTTGGAGTCAATTTTTGTTTTATCTCAAAACTGTTGAGGTATTCACTGTCATTCCGACTTTATATTAATTTTAATGAATAAATGGATGAGTCATTCATGCATCAGTGCTTACAAACGATAACACACGTTACTGATTTTCTATATTGAATCATCTAAGGCCAATTATAACATCAAAACTCACAGATTTTTTCTTTTTATCAACCTAACGTACAACCTACAATACAACACTGATCACACCCGAACAGACAAGAGTTGGCATCCTTATATAATCAATAACACCTTATCAAAACTGCCTCATTACCCGCTCATCAGTACCCATATCATACCACTATGACACCCACCGCACTAAAGTCGTACTCTTGCTGGAAGACCACTCTTACTTTCATTTACCACATGCTTTAACACTAGGTAGATGTCACATTATTATATAAATTTACAGAAACGCTGAAATAATTTTATATAAGAAATACTTATCAAAGAGATCTTTTGAATGGTTTTCCTCTAATCCCGTCTACTTCCATGAAACCATATCAATTTCCTTTCTCTAGATGTTTTCTAAGAAGCTTCTTATTCTCAGTTTTGATCACATTTTTTTAATCAAACTAAATTTGCATCAATTCTTTTCCTAAACCTTTTTTTCATCAAACCGTTTTTAATTGATAGCTCCAGCCGTCTCAAGAAGAAACAGGATTATTTTTTGACTACAAAAAACATTTCCATAAAATACCGTAATCACTACCGTAATCATGAGTACGGTAGGATTACGGTTGCACAAATGGATTAATCAATTCACCAAATGCCGTTAATTATATATTTTTGTTTTTAAAGAATTATAATCAGAATAAAACTGGTCAGGTTGAAGCAAATACCTCCAATCAATATATATCCGGATATATATGAATATATCCGGATACTTTGAAATTATGAAATATATCCGGATATATAGGGAAATTGCAATATATCCGGATATATATCTGAGAATCCGGATATATAAAAAAATTCAAGAATATTTTGTCAAGGATATATAATATTTCAAGTTCTGGCTAATGGTTCGGCTCGCTCGTGGTGACATGAAAAACCACGTGAACACCTCCGCTTCGCGGTGCTAACGTTCCAAGGCGGGGGCATAAAACTTAGGTTTCAGTGTAGGCTTAGGCTTAGGCTTAGCCTTTGGAGAAGGGCTCAGGCGCTACGCGCCCAAGCCCTTCCCAAACTCTAAGCCTAATCCTAAGCCTAGACTGAAAACTAACTCTTAGCCTCATACTCGGCGATCTCGCTTAGAACGAACAGTCTGTGCTAATGACTAAGCCGAAGCCATACAAACAATGAAATGGGCCCTCCAAATGTTAAAAGCTGACAAATTTTACTCCACCGAATTCCGCAAAAACTATTTTTCGAATATATCCGGATACTTTGATATATATCCGGATATTTTGCAATTTCGCTATATATCCGGATATATTTAAAAGTATCCGAATATATTCATATATATCCGGATATATATTGATTGGAGGTATTTGCTTCAACCCGACCATAAAACTGTGTATGTGTTTATTAATTTCAGAAGCTTGAAGCATTTCAACATGTCTGAAGAATGGCTGAAGAAATCGCTCGACTTTTGCCTGTCAAGTTTGTTTCGTAGTTCTTTTTTTGAATATCTTAAGCGGGAAACGAAAATGTAACTTCGTTAATTGATCAGTTAGTCAATCAATCAGAAAGTCAGTCAGTTAGTCAGTCTGTCATCAAGTCATTCAGTGTCTCAATCCACTCAATTAGCCAGTCACCCATCAGTCAAACAATAAATCAATCAACCAAAAAGTCCGTCAGTTCAAAAGTCAGTCATTCAGTGGTCAGTGTTTTTAAAAGTCAGTCAATCAATCAATCGGTTAGTCAATCTATGATTAAGACACTCAAATTTTAATAAGTCAATCAGTCAATCAACCAAACAATCAATCACCCAATCAACGAATCAGTCAGTTATCCAGTCAATAAGTCAGTCAAACAATCAAACAAACAATCAGTCAGTCAATCACTCGGTCAGTTGGTCAACCAATGAGTCAGTCGCTCAAACAGTCAAAACAACCAAAACATGATATTGCAATTAACTAGTCAAATTATTTTATAGGTGAGCCAAGCTGCTCAAACACTCATGCTAAGCGTAAACCCAAAGCTAAGAACGCCAAGCGAACAGAACATGATTCAGCCAATCGCAGTCATAGGGTTGGTCAGTGGTTACTTGAGTTTATTTTGTTATTTGATTAACTTGTTTGTTGAATAGAAGGGTTTAATAAATATAAATACGCTATTTGTTAGTAGGAGCATAGCGAATGTTTTAATGAGTACGTTTTTACGTGGTATAGTGAGCAAATGAGTTTTGCATTTGGTTATAGATCAGAATCAGTAATGCATCATCGAAGATCTTTGTACCAACTACCAAGGATCAAGAAAATGAGATAACTGAGATTGAGAAACGTGACGTTTAACTTATTGATTCCTGTTCGTTTTTCTAGACTGCCTTTCTGCCGGACAGACCCGGTAAGTTCCGCTCCGAAATCGAAAAAGCGCGTGCACGTCCGAAACGAGATCTGGTGAAGGAAAACCTGCAATACCTGAAGCGTGCCGAAGCGTCCAGTGTTCGGTCCTCGACTGCTGCGAACAAGGTTAAGAATCATGAGTCAGTAAGTCATCATCTCTACTAAACTATCAGTAATTTTCAGTTTCCTTCCTTAATTAATTGATCGCAAATCATTGGAGTGCGAAAACTGTCCAAATTATGTATGTTCAAATTTTCCTATAGAAAGGTTCTCCCTTTCGCAGTTGTTATAGTGGTCGCTGAATTACTGTCCAGTAAAAATCGAAGTTCACCAAAGATTCACTCACTCACATAAATGATAAATGAATGGACAGCAATGTATGTATCTCGTAAAGATATTATGTTTGTTTTCTGTCAGGCAATGGCGTTGATGAAACGTGAAGCGGACAGACACACAATGCCGAAGACATCTGCGATCGGCAGTAATTTAACGAAGCGAAAGCGGAAAATCAAGGACCCTACGGCTTATACGGTAGAGGATTTTATTGCCGAAGAAAGAGCCAAGATGTCGGCAGTGAATCGGAAGAAAGTATAATAATTAATAAGATGATGGTTATTGATTGTTATTACATAGTTATAGTTATGTATGTATTGTTATGTTATGACATTCTATTTTTTTACATACTTCACACCTGATTTAGTTCATATGGGATTTACTAATGCGGAAATAAAGTTTATATATTTTTGCTCTGAATGGTTTCATTGAATGAATATGCTGCGCGGGTTTCTCCCCATTATATGTTACCTCATGTAACTTTACTATAAAGTGCTTTTTGCTCACTCTGATCATCAACATGTTACGGATGGAAGACTCGTCGTGAGACCGGCGCATGGGTTCAACAGATCTCAGCCGTGTTGAAAAAATCTGATGTTTCTTCTCTGTTTGTTCCTGATTACTAATACGATGACTAATCCATACATATATTCATGCTGACAATGCGTTTTCTATGTATGCAACTTCACAACCAATCATCGAGAGTATTGTATGAGTGAGTGTGAGAGACAATGGGAAAACACCTGTTTTCACACATTTTCCATCTCATTAATATCTTCAGATAATGATCGAAATTTTTCAAAATGAAACGCCTTTTAATTAATTCTCAAATATTTCAACCTCAATAAATTAGAAAGAGTCATCAACTTATATTATATTAATATAATAATATTTGTTTTGTTGCATTATTATGTGTTTATTCATATATATTAGTCAGTAAATAATGCAAATCATGGAAACGGATCAGCAACCGTCAGCCGCTGTGGGTCAGACATCGTCGGCGACGGGGGAAAAACAGGTGGTGCTCGATCTGATTGCGCAGAGGGAAAAGCTGGAGGAAGAGATCAAGGAGCTGATGCAAGTACTCGCTGCTGTTGGTTTGGTTTCTTCGAAGAATAAGAAATAGTGGTTGGGTTAGTTAAATAAAAAAGATACTTGCTGTTTTGGAGATGTTCTGGCTGGATATGTTATGTTCATATTATGAATATTAAGTGTAAGGGGTAGTTTGGTAAAAAGAATTTCGGGAAAATAGCAAGTACCGTTCAATTATAGCTGAATATTGGTTGTAATGTGATCATCTTGGTGAATAATTTAAAAAAATAACCATCAATGGTTGTTGAAATGGTCTATAATAACGAGCAGTTTTCGTTACTTCATGTGAGTACTTCGACATGACATGTCATAAAATCATTTGGTTTAAATCATCATTACAAAAGGTCCTTGCTATTTAGTCAAAGTAGTTGTATGCTGCATTTTCAGAATAACACGAACATGACGGATGGTTTGGTGGATGCCGAGGGTTACCCCCTGCCTGACATTGACATCTACTCGGTGCGACATGCACGACACGACATCATTTGTTAGTTATCATCTTTCCCTATCATTTCAAATTCAAATAAATCGAGGTAGAATCAAGCAGTCGATAATTCAATCAATCTAATCAAATCATGTTGAGGACCAACTTGCTTCTGACGAGAAACCGACCTGTTTAGGAAACGGTGTATAGCAAAAGGTTCCGAAACACCGTGTAGGTTTAAAGTTTTCACATCTCACTAAGTTAGAAACTCTCGCCAATGTTGCTGCCCAATCTATACCACAAAGTCGATTCTCATTACAGCACACTTTACCCATACATTGTGGTTTACGTTACAGGCAAACAGAACGACATCAAACAGTTGACGGAACAGATCGAGCGTGGACTGCATGTACTGCATTCGGATGCTACTGGCACTAGTGCTGGGTCGGCTTCTTCTAATTCAGGTCGGTCAGGCTCTACTATTTTTTTAGCTTATTAACAAGTTCTGTTTACTCAAAAACTTTTCGGCGCGCGTTCAAACTTATGAGAAAAAAAAACAGTTTTCACATTATTGAATACGTTTTTATTTTGATGCGCTGCTGTCTTTTATGTAGTGCTTTTTCAGGTGCCCCTCAATTCCGACGCACCAGTAACAAACCCTTCGCTCGTATCGCCTCCGTGGCTCCCCTGTCACCGGCACAAACGGCGGTTGGTCAATGATCGAATGGTGGCTTCTATGACTGATAATCCAGTAACTGTCTGTTTGGTTAAATACATCTCTCATAATGATGTAAACGATAACCATTGATTTAGTTGTTTCGTGCGTGTCTCCGATGACTCAGTTACCTGGCAATAAAATTAATTACTTTTATGATTGACCCAGGTAATGACGAAATTAAGTGAACCAGCTTGCCTCTTTTCTTTACAGGGTCTAAAAGCCGACGACCGACTGATTCACTTCTACGACGTGGATGCCAACACATTCACGCAACTGAAACAGATCGCCGATATTGTGGGCAAACAGGAAAATGTTGGTTGATTCGATGAGGACTTCGAGTCCTTTAGTTTGTTCCACTCTCCCATTGTTGGGTCACTGAATCACTCATCACAATTTGATTGTCTAAACTCATGCTCAAACAACTCACAATCATGTAACCTAACTTACATGACTGATACAGTTTACCATTAATTCACGGATTCACACCCGTACTTACTTCGTCCAACCACTTTACGCTCACAATGACGACCAATTTGTTAAACTATTTTACCTACCTGCTATCCTACCATCATTGAAATTAATGATACGTACACTTCTCTGTTTATTCACGTTGCACGTTGTTTCAATAAGTTTATTGTTTTTAACATGACACGACATCATTTTGTAGCACCCGATCAACCTGACCGTTGTACGGGACGGTCACGCTGTTCACCTGACATTGACCCCTGCTAAATGGGCTGGTAATGGACTGCTCGGGTTTGTTTGATTGTCCACATAATTCATATACCATGATCATCATGTTTATATAACATTCATATACTTTTCATAACATTTATAATGACAAGCAGAGTTCACTGCGTTTATTGTAGTTTCTACATACATATGTTTGTTTCGTGCAACGAAGTAAACAACGAACAATTTCAGGTGTCAAATTGTTGCCGTGGACGAGAAAGAAAGGAAATAAATGATTGAATTATCCGATTCTACTGTGATTATATTTCCTTTATACATTTCATGCTAATTCAACAAGATTACACTTTTTGTATTGGTCTGTATTAATAACGTGTTTTTGCATAAACATATATGGTTTTTATCACTAATTGCATATCGTTCAATTCAATATGGTGATCGTAATATTCAAAACATACGGAGTCATTTCTCGAATAAATAACAGAGATAATGTATTATGGTGCCTTGAATAGAATATAACTATCATCCAGAATCCTCATCATTGCACTAAGGCAAGAGAGTCAAATAAAAAAAGATGCTCGGAAATTGGTTTTCAACACGAACACAACGTTTATGTCGGAGAAAAAATCAGCGTCTCGCTTGTCTGATTATTTTATGTGAGACAGAAACAAGTCTAGTGAGCGCCTCAACCACTTAGCTCGACTACCGTAACCCAGTCTTTATGAACGTTAGTGAAGTAAAGGCTTTTAAGGGTGCTTTCATAGTTGCAACTTTTTCGGAACTTTTCCTGATGTTTCGAAATACTTTGAAACTCTGAAACAGAAGAAAACTTTATGAAGGAACCCGAAGCGTATTATAAAGACTTCGATGTTCCATGATTTGTTTTAATTTATTCAGAAAAGTCGTGGTTTTCTGTTCAAACCAGATGATACTGGAAAGGATTCTGCCAACAGAACATGCTCACGGTTATCTCACTGTTGCTTCGATTACTCTCGAGTCATTAATTCCAACCACGTTGTTTAAATTCTCATTGAAGGAACAAAAAAATTCAGTTAAATGTAAAATGGTCTTGCAGTAATCTGACGACATGCGTCTCAGTAACTGACCCATCCTTTATGAAAAAAGAATTTCATCAATAAGTTGTAATGAAATCGACAGTTAGGTCATTTCACCTAAACCGTAAGGAACAAGTTCCATTTTTTCTCCTTCTCGGCAAACTGCGTTGTTACAAACTGATCAGCATAATGGTACATATTTTACATGATCCGGTATTGAAATCCTACGACTGATTCGCTCAATGATTTAATATCTCACAGAGATAACTTTCACTCGTCATCACTTCCAGACCCGCAGACTCCGTCAAACATTATTTACTTCCTTTTCATGGGCTTTGATAAACACTTGAGCCAAGTTCATAGACCATCCAACTGAGTCAGACCAAGTCATCCAAATCAAACGTCGGCCGGAAGTCAATCAAACACCCTGAATTATTGTTCATGAATTATGCAGATGACTTTTTTGTTATTAACTGGGCTATTCTCCTGTTAAGCTAAGTAGGGAGGGGTGATACCTCCTATACAGGAAAAATTTTCTACACTTTGTCAACTGTAATTTTTTTGACCCACCGTTTCCACGTATTCTGTATGGGGTAATGTTGTACCTCTTAATCATACGGGTTAAAAGTGAAAATGCAGATACCTATGTATATATCTACATACATGCTAGCACTGAATGTACAGTAGTCCTGTCTAATAGATACGAAATCTGTCATGAATTTCTTTCCTTTCTGGAAATGAAATGAACTATACAAATATACGAATCTGGTCCACATGTGGGGGTGTCTCATTGAGTCTAGGGCCACCCAACCCGGATCTTGACGACTCTTTTATCCTGAATTCCATGAAAGAGTCTGTAAGCACGGTTTATTGCTGCATCAAGAATCTAGAACTGACTGACTTCTGTCAGCTGAGGTGGGTGGGACAGTAGGGTGCCACAATCATGTCTCATTATCTTAATTGGAGCGAATTTTCTAGCAAATACATAGCTCGAGCTCAGTCTAATATCACTTCGACGATTTCCATGAAAATGAACGTCCTGACTGATGACGACCGTGTCAATAGTTGTTTTCGATGTTTCACGGTGGGGCAGAACATCGATACGTTTTTTCTCTTATCTTTTTCTAAGTTAAAAAGCTCAACTTTTGTGGTATCTTAGTATTCACCAATTTTTTACACTTTATATGAATGTTACTCTTTTCTTTTTTGAGCTTTTCTAATGTAGAAACAAGCTCCATAAATCATGACGTTCAGAAAGTAGTCGCATTTGTGATTTGTTATTAGCGTCCACTTCCATTTCGATTCGAAAACTTCCAACTCAATCCCATTCTGGTGTTTGCCCCGTATATGTACGTCTTAGGTTTACAACTCGGGTCATTTCACCGAAAATTCAAATTCACCGAAAAGTTTTCTTTCTGGAAATCAACTCACCGAAAATCACCGAAGTTGACTGAATTTAGAATCACCGAAAATCATCACACTAAACTTTTTTTTAATTGGACTTGTTCATTAACTGAAGCCATAAGGCACACTAATACTATATCAGAACGGTGTTTTCGTAGTGGCTAGAGAGCAGAATAAACTGACGGGCAATGGCAGAAACCCCAGAGCTGGCGCCCTACGCACTAGACTATAGACAGGCGACATAAAGACACTAAGCTTAGGAAAGTAAGATTTTTTTTGTTTTGCAAACAATTCTCTCTGTAAGTTAGCAAGATAACAACTATTTATAATTATATTCTTCTAACGTGTTGTACGACATTTTAAATGTTCAATTTTCTTTTTGTTACATTCATTTTATAAACTTGATTTCACCAAAAATCATCTCACCGAAAATCTATTTCCCGAGATTGAGTCACAGTTCAATAAGCATCTGCAGGTCTTCGATTCACTTCCGTTGACATCCGTTACTGTTACTTACAGACTTTGAATTCTTTTGGTTTCCGGTTAGACAAAGAGTGTTTTTACTGGGCCAATCAGCACTCTTTTGGACTCTTTTATTCTTGATTGTATACGCAAGTTGCTGCAGAGTAAATCCCATGTTCAATATTCAGGTCTCTTGATTGACCGCTATCGCTGCTTGAAAAGAACTCAATCACTCAGAAGTACAGTTTTTGTGTCAGATACATACAGTACATACATATGTACATATGTTCTTATATTCATGCAATATGAGTCATGAGTCATGAGTACATGTATGTACGTATGTATGTTTGCACGAGGTAAAAAAGCCTGTGCCGTATGAAGGTCATGAATCCATGCGATTTATGTACTTTGGTTTGTTCATTTGGGGTATCAAATTCGCTTGGTTGATTTACTTCCGTAATTTGGTTAAAAAAATGCTGAAGTGAAACTCATTGTACTGCTCCTTTCGCACTCTCCCTTGTCTCATGCAATCTCAATAGCCATATAGCCATAAAAGCTAGACATTTGATTGCTTGAAATTGAAGACACCGAGAGTCAATAATGGAAGAAAAAATCCGCTTGGGAGATGAGAGAGAGAAAGGTATTTGTCTTGAATCAGGGGACATTACTAACACCTCAAACAAACTGCAACTTTGAAGAGAACCTTTTGGAAACGATCTCCCATTTTCGCAGTAACTTCATCATTTTTAAATTAATTAGATGGGACCATCAACCGAAGTTTCTGTAAAGTTTTATCATGAATTACACACGTACACTGAAATGATAACGAATCGTCCATTCTCTTATTTGGATCGGTTGAATTATCTGATCGTCCGTCAGAATTCGTAAAATATCTGGCAACAGTGTGTAATCGCAACGCAATTAAGCCGTGACCAAGTACCGTAATTTGTCATCACGATCGGATTGCAATGGTGGTTGGCACTGGTGTATAGTGGTATAGTCTATCCAGGGTCTCTGGATATCCAGTAAGCTTTTAGCGCGCGCAATTTGAATTCGAAACAAGATACACTTTATAACACTTAGACAGCTTACGAACGTTGCCCCTATGTATAAAACTGATTTTATCTGTGTAACGGCTTCATAGAAACAGGTTTTTGGTACCAAGATACGTATATTGAGCGAGCTTCATTGGATCATGTCATGGGATGACAACCCAAAACATGCCCAACACTGTTACTCGATGATGAACACACATTAATTATGTACGTGGATAACAGCAAATTTTCACCTCGAGTTATTAGCAGTCAACGAGGCGGGTAATACTGAAATCCAGTAATCCCATTTCGTGAATCTTCTATTGTTGTACTACTCACGTATGTCAGGCCTGCCAGTCGACCTGTGTATTGCGAAAAACGTTATCACATGCTAAACAGTCGTTTTATAAGCCGAATCAATTTTTATGACTCAAATGCGACACAGCCATATCGCGATTCTGCCATAAAAACATTCAAAGTGAATATAAAACCGAATTGGAATGTGTGCTTAGATTTGTGTCTTTCTAAACGCACTAATGTAGTTTTTAATACTAAAGTTTAACAAAAGAAACTTGTGTAAAAAAATTTGTAAAAAATATTATGCATACGAGTTATTAATCTTTCATCAAAGCTATATATATATAAAAAAGCCGGTTAAAACAAGATAATAACATTGTGGGCCAGTGTGCCCACCCCTAATCCGGCATTTATTGTGCCAGTGTATTGGTGCGTGGTACTCGATGACGCTGTTTACCGCTTGATCTCATAGATCTGTGTAATTCGATGATTTGACACTCTTTCAATTCAATTATTTTTATTTATTTTTCATTAATAGAATGCCGATTATGGTCATGACATTTGGACGAGCTTCTAGCTACAGTATTAGTTGTCATGGTCAAAAAATAAAACTATCCCAAACAATACGCACGATAAATGTGTAATGCTGTGATAAATGTGTACTATTTACGATGTCGATTTTGTGGCCGTAATCCCGAATGAGGCGCTGATTAGTCTAATTAATGTCGCCTGTCTAGTCTAGTGCGTAGGGCGCCGGCCTCAAAAACCGGTGGTCCTAAGTTCGAAACCTGACTTGAGACACAGATCCTGACGCGTTGCTCTGGGGTTTCTGCCATTGTCCGTCAGTTTATTCAACTCTCTGGCCACTATGAAAACACCATTCTGATATGGTATTAGTGTGCCTTATGGCATCAGTTAATGAATTAATGAAATGATTCATGCAAATTGAATCTGAATCATTCAGGTGTCCCACATTAATTTTTGAACTACCCACACAGCACCACCGATTCATGTGCATGTTTGGCAACAAGTAAATATTTGTGTGGTATAATTTGCTAAGCTGAAACAGTACAGTATGACCAAAGGCGCTGTACCATATGTACCATATACTGTAATGAAACCAAGTTGCCGCTTTGTACTTGTCATGAAACCCGTGAGAAACCCATTTATGTACCTTTGGTTAAATTGAAAGGCCTGGTTGGCTAACTGGAGTTTACATGTACATTCACACAGTATTGGCATAATTATCCGGAGTGCGTCTTAAAAAAACATTTTTATACCTTCTACTATTTTACATACGGTATGTACGACTGTCAGAAATGAAATAGGCTCCATAACTTCATTTTCACAAATGTTACTACGTAAGTTCACTTTTGATAGTTCGTTTGGATACCCTGTACAATGTTCCATGAAACGATACGCAGATTACGGTAATTGAACTATGAAGATGCTTACTTTTGGCAGGTTATATTGCAAAAACAATGACAATCAAGTACGTCATTCTGAACGCCTTGATACTATTGGCGTTGCTACTCCAGTTATGCATTGCTGAGGACAGTCACTTCCGTGAAGCGGTTGGCTCACACTCTGATTCATTGACTCACACCTTACTCACTAAATCACTCACTACTCACTCTTTACTTATCAACTCACTTTCACTACAGTCTGGACCTGAAGAAGACAATAAGTTGATTGTAAAGCGCAAATACTTTCAATGGAGCGAACGTGAACAAAAGAAGGTTGTATTACAAGTGATTTATTCGTTTTTAACTCACTCACTCACTCACACACTCACTCACTCACTCACTCACTCACTCACTCACTCACTCACTCACTCACTCACTCACTCACTCACTCACTCACTCACTCACTCACTCACTCACTCACTCACTCACTCACTCACTCACTCACTCACTCACTCACTCACTCACTCACTCACTCACTCACTCACTCACTCACTCACTCACTCACTCACTCACTCACTCACTCACTCACTCACTCACTCACTACACATAGTCACGGCCAAATGACGACGGTACGTTAATGAGCAAGCGCAAATACTACAAATGGAGAGAGCCGGCCCACAAGAAGAAATACTGGCCACATGAGGACATTCGTTCGTTTTTGGATGAGCGTGCTGACAAGCGTAAGTACTGGCAGATTCAGTGATCAGATGATTCCGAACCTTGAAACATTGCCTTTTGTGTTGTAGTAAAACAAAAGCTACATGTACATCCAAACAAAAGTTAAAACTTGCAGTAATGTACTGTAATCCAGTAATGTTTCACGGTATGGTAACGTTGGAAGGTTTTTTGCTCACTGTAAACTCTTGACGGTCTTTACCTTTTATGATGGTAGTCAATTATGCATGCCAACTCGACAACATGGAATACTTAGATGAACTTGTGATATTTATTAAATAAATTACCGTGTATAGGTTGGATATGCGTTTTCGAGAAATGCCATTATAACTACATATTTAGCTGCTGCCAGTTATCACGTTCTGAATTTGGACATACAGTATTTGGAAATGCCTGCTATCTCAATTTATTAACGTATTATAACGTTGTCCCTAAATATATTGTTAAATTCGTACTCCAGTATTTCAACCCGAACATACAAAGAAACACCATAATGAATTGTTTACTTGCATGTGCTGATGCACGTGTTCAAGTTGTTTATTACTGTATTACACTATGCATGTCAGCTAACCTGTTGTATACAGAAGTTAATATATGAAATACATAAATTAAATGTTCGGTACTTTATGTAATAAATAAACTAACCGTAGTCGGTGTGAACGGTATATTTTCCTGCAATCGAACCAAAAATGGTTTGGATCAGACTGTTTCACGTGTATTTTTGCAGTATT
This sequence comes from Daptonema setosum, assembly GCA_964036265.1. Classification (NCBI taxonomy): domain Eukaryota; kingdom Metazoa; phylum Nematoda; class Chromadorea; order Monhysterida; family Xyalidae; genus Daptonema; species Daptonema setosum. The sequence goes on from OZ038446.1 coordinate 11,494,952, forward strand.
TTTTATATGTATTGCCGACGTTACATAACTTGTTTTTACGTTACTTAAGCGGTAGTTCTTTTCTATAACTTGTTAACGTTCATAAACATAAGCAACATTAATTTCTTATAGTCAATTGAGACCACGGCGCACACCCTACGAACACTATAGTCAAATATTATATTCTTGTCTTATGGACAGTCATTCAAACCTAATGTTTCGCTGTCGATTCGTCATGTTTAGTGATAAATCGCGTGTAACAAATGTTGCCATTATTACTTAACCTGACGAATATAGGGCGAAACGTTAATTGCAAATTGCCTGATCTGGCACAAAATGAGTCAAGAAAATAATCGATTATTATACATTCGATAAAATTTACATAGCTTTACATTGTTTTGAGCAATCAAAAACAGCTCCTTTGGTTTAAGATAAAAAATTTACCAGAGATGATAATAGTAAAATAAACATTGAAATGACCGGTACAGAAAGCTTTCACAAATGGAAATAAAGTTTCAACCATCGTTCATCAGCCGTGAAATGGCATCAAGTTTAGAGATTATTAACTTTGTAGAAATCAGAATTAGAATTTGAAACCCAACATGAACGTGACAGCATTTGCAATGCATTAAATTAAAAGCAACCTAATGTTAACTTTGTTGACAATTAATTCGTTTATTTATTAGTATCACTTTATAGTTCTTCCGCCAAGTCAACTGATGTACAGTAAGCTAACCAGTAATAAAAGTCTTGTTACCAGTACTATAGTACAAATATTTTCTTCACCGCAACGTTTGTGTGTTGTTACTTTAGCTGAAATTACGATCTTGTTAGTAATGAAACAAGCAAAACCGTAACTACATGTATACTTTTGTCAAATCTTCATAAATCCCGTTCAATATATGCATGTAGCTTTATAAATCCGCGTCGGCTATATTATGTAATATGTATTAGGTCATTCAAAAAGTTCGTGACCTGAAATACGTTGAGCAGTCGTATAAGCCAGAAACTTGGTAGACTGAAACAACCTTTTAATTATATGAAAAACCTCCATTCTTATGTTCATGAAGTTTCTCCACTTCGAGTTTTTCATAAATGTAGGAAGTACCCCGAGGGTATGTGAAAAACTCGTGGTTAGGCTGATGTAACATTCTTTATCAATGTTTTACTCCACTGCAATGGGTTCGTGCAATGCAACGTTGAATGTCCCAAAGTTGGGGCATTCTAAACGCTAGGCGACTGCCGCCTAACGCGTTTTATGTGCATATAAACGGCTTAAAAACTGAAAAATTGCGGAAATCACGAAAATCGGGGTACATTATATTTTATTTTATTCTTCCAAAGATCAGTTTTGAAACTTAAAGTGGGGATATTTTTGATGGCTAATAAAATGTCTAAATCACATCTATTTGATTATTTGAATTTAGTAAATAAAATTAAAAAAATTTCTAATTTCGACGGTCAAACGAAAAAATCGTGGTGGTTTCGATTTGACGGGTCCTGGCGTTGCAGAAAACCCGTACCAGAACAACTGAGTACGGGTTTTAATATACAGCACTATAGTCTAACTTTGTACAAAAAATCGCTTGCTTACATTGGTTTTAAAAACTTTTATAGGTCACTTCCCATTCAAGGTGAAAAATGTCAAATTTTTCCATTCTCGACTGTAAGAAGTTAACGGCCTCATATAAAAAGCGTAATCACACTATCCAGTAGAAAATGGCTGTGTAAAGTACTATTGACCTGTAGTATACGCACATACAGTGCCGATTGTCTGGGACCCATCAACGCATATTGGGTCACGAACTTTTTTGAATGACCTAATACTATATCAGATTAGCTGCTACGAAAATGATTGATTTGCTGTTAGATTAGTAAAGTCACCACAACTTCACGCGCAACTATATAGTAAGTATAGTTAACTATAACCAGCTAACATTCAGATTGCCACAATTATTACCAGTATGTACATTATGTATGTATAGTAGTAACGCCGACGCGTGAAAATACATTCTAGAACGAATTCTGGATAACCTGATGTGCGAAAAAAAATAATCGTGTTTTTATTGTGTGCAGTTACTCACCGCAACATGCATACGTAATCCACGTACATACATTATCAGGTATGTGTATGGATTTTTTTTACATGTATTTGTAGCATAAAGTTTGACTGTTCATACGATAATGAGTTTGACGAGTAAGTTTTCTTAACATTCAATCTTGAAAAGTGTGAAGTGTCATGCGTGTTTCGTGGGGCATTACCCTGTGCTTCATACCATGGAAAATGACGTACATGTATGTTCATACTACCTTATCTCCGACAAAAATGCAGTATACGTAGATTTATATAGTTCTTGAAATAAGTATTTTAAATACATTTTTGATGAACTTCTTTTTACGTTCAGTAAACTTCACATGATGTTTCTCCTGCCAGCGGTGTTTTCATCGTTCACACGAGTTCATTATAAGGTGTTAAGTACTGTAGCGAATTCTTTAACCCGAGTTTATTTATTTCCCTTTCCCGTTACAGGACCTGTTAGTCCAGTTTTATCATTCACACTGGCATCGCTCTTATATGTACATACATATATGTACATAGCTCAGATCGACATGGTTATATCAAAACTGCTGGCGTTCAAAACTTTGACAGTTATGTTTGTTCTCGTAGATGTTTGTCGTTCAATTAGTGCACTAATTATTGTGTCTGTCAATATTCACTTGTTTTTGTATGTAATAAAATTCTTACACAATCATAACGGGGCTTTGAAAAACTATTGTACTACTATGAAAGTGTACTACTTCCTAACAAGTTTTTTCTGCTTACACTATAATTTTTAACCATTTACATAAGTAAGTTAACAGGTGCAATAATTTGAATCATTCACGAAAAAGGATCAACAACATTATTCCACATTATAGAACAACAATATTACCCATCAATCATTGCCGACTCATAAAATGAACAGTAAAACAGTTAATACGCATCAGGTAATGTGTTCAAAGTTAGTATGAGTACCATGAACCACAACATACTTCTATTCACAATTTTCTTATTTGATATATACAGTTATGTTAATGATTTTTAAATTGTATGAACTCTTTTCATTCAATCAATACGGTCAACGAAACCCCGGTTTCGGTGTTGTTTCGGCAAGCTGAGCGTAACGTCTGATAATGAAACATCACCAGCCTCAACTAAACTCGGTTGACACCATAGTTTAACACAGTGCAGGATAGCTTAGGGTGATGATGATTGATTGTTTGACGTTTCATTGTCGGATGTTTTCGCCAATATTTTCGGTTTCAGAAACAACATGTTTACTGTGACTACCGCCAAACTATCCGTACAAACTCGTTTTTTATTTCTCCTCGCACATTTGATTTACCGATGATAACACGACGTAGTTTTAAGTGAGTTGTAATCATTGAGTTATCGACTAGTTTCCTGTTCTAATTAAGTGTTTTACATACGTGATGTCACACCTTCTATTTCACGGAAACAGCCATTTATTACATACTTCATTATTAAATTTCAAAACTGATTCATAATATTGAAAACGAAAAATTTGTTGTATTTGTCGATGTAATTTGTTGTCCGATTCAAAAATAATAATATTCCAATCAATAACATTCAATCGAGTAATCGACGTTTGGTTGAAAAAATATGGTTTACATACGTGTTTTATTTTACAGACGAAATGTAATCACCTGATGAACTGTGAATCAATTATTATTCTATTTTAAACCGTTAACATTAAAGTTGAAACATTTAGTTCATATTAAAATATTAATTAATATCAATTATTATTCAATATTCAGAATGAAACAGGCTTTTTATTATATAAATCACATGAAGTTTACCTGATCAAAAGAATTCCAGATTTTTCTAGGCGCCAAGTACAGTAATTGTGAGCTTGATTTGCTTTACAGTCGTGAAACGGCTATTTACAAAACAAGCACAACAACACAGTCGTTAAAAGTTTTATTTTAATTTAGTAACAAACCATAGAAATTACTCGTAATAAAAAGACCGAGTTCCTTATGCACAATTTATAATTTCAACTATTTATCTTCATCTCCCACCTTTTTGAATGTGTCAAAAGCATGGTAGTCACTTGACGAGAAACTTACATGTATAACAACAATCATATCAAGTTATTGTACATACATACATGTGGTTAATGCACATAAAGTTTTTTTTGTATACATACAAAAGGACTCTTAAGAGGTTTATTCAATCTGAACTAAAGAAAGGTGTTTCCTTTACATAAATTATGTTTTATAAAAAAACTCATGCAATAGCGATACTCTACCAAGTGTTCCGCTCCAATGTATGGTCATTTCGCGCAAACCCTTCTTTTACTGTAAGTTATTTTTCATGCGTGCAATTAGTTTCCGGAACTTACTCAGTTTGATAAATCCTATATGTTAATATTAATGACTGAGTCGGAAAATATTTTTTTTGAAACTGGGAATACTCACAAACACGTATTTGACTGCTTTTTTAAAGATAATAAGTGCAACATCAATATATAACCAAGCAACTTTTCGATGCACCGAACCGAATGTAATAAGCATATTCACATTGAAATTTTTAACTTGGCACCCTGTAAATATATCTAAGTTCAATGCATTCATGATTTTGCCGATTATTTTAACTTTATGTGGTGTGAAAAAAATAAAACATCAGTTCGTACTCATTGTTGTTTACGCACGATCACAAAACAAGAAATCCCCGGTTCTGACATGAACTACATACGTTTTTTGATACACAACTTTCTTCCATTATTGAGAAAAAAACAGCATTATTGTTGGGTGTCGAACAAACCTGAAATGAAGTTGGTTTTTCGGTGACCATGCTTGCACAACCATAAACACTGGTCAGAGGATGAATTCTGAATTTTCGAGAAATAGTCTCGAGCTTTCTTGTTGTAAAATGTTCTCGTTGTGGAATATTTCTGCTGTAAAATGTCCTTGTTGTAGGAAATTCTTGTTGTGCAACATTCTGTCTGTAAAATTTTCGTAGATAAATTTCGCTTCAGCCGAACTTTTTCAAACCTGAACTTGAGGAAATGAATTATTTCTGCTGATCTCTACCGTCCTCCGTCATATGTCGTCACAATTATCCCAAATCGAACGTGTGGGCGCTAAAAGCTTTGTTATGAAACATCACAAACGTGAAAGTCACCACCAATTTTTTTTGAAATAAACAAAAAACATTGGGCAGAAAACAGAAATAATTTCATTGATGCCAATATTTTATTTTCATTTCTCCATGATTGTTTAACAACAAATCAAAATTATAATTATTTACACGCTTGGTGGCAATTCAGATTACGTTATTCTAGAATAAAGCAAATTACGTAAAAACTGAATGAGTTTTTAGACCATTATTTCACTCCTATGTATATAACTGTGGTTTGCATGCACCATCAGGAACGAGTCTAAACGTGACAAGACCTCATTAAAAATCAATTTTCAATGTTGTTCATGTTTATTAATTTGTGTTCAATATATTTCAATTAAGTTACGCAACTTGCCATACACACGCTCATCTTGACCTCCTTGACACAATATGACTCCAGTTTGACGCACTGGCGAACGAGTCAATCCTCCAAAGGGAGGATTATTTTCAAAGAGTATGAATCGGCAGGTATCAGGCCACTTTACCTACGCCTTCAGGAACAAATAATACTTTTTCAAACCGGCAACCAGGGGGGATTCTACTTTTCCCTCCTCTTATCGTCCACTAGTGGTTTGACGTAGGTTTTGAACAAACATGCGTGACCAGTTTGATATGGGTTTTTGCAACTGGCAAGATGAAATCATCTAATTTTACAGTAGGCAATCTGATTA
>OZ038446.1:11500986-11515065 GCA_964036265.1 Daptonema setosum
TGAACAATTTACGAAATAAGTAGAAAATATGTAGATGCTGTTTCTCAGCTTGAAAGTTTTAACTTTAATATTGCTAATTTTTTTCCAGTGATCTGATAACTAATTTTAACCTGAAGCGTTTGATCAAAGATGGCTGGCGGTTGTAGACCGTGCAGACCCAGGATCTGACGTTCATGGAGGCTGAAAGCGAGACCCTGCAACGGGCGACTGAGTGAATGAGTGAGTGAGTGTGTGAGGAGTGAGTGAGTGAGTGAGTGAGTGAGTGAGTGAGTGAGTGAGTGAGTGAGTGAGTGAGTGAGTGAGTGAGTGAGTGAGTGAGTGAGTGAGTGAGTGAGTGAGTGAGTGAGTGAGTGAGTGAGTGAGTGAGTGAGTGAGTGAGTGAGTGAGTGAGTGAGTGAGTGAGTGAGTGAGTGAGTGAGTGAGTGAGTGAGTGAGTGAGTGAGTGAGTGAGTGAGTGAGTGAGTGAGTGAGTGAGTGAGTGAGTGGGTGAGTGAGTGAGTGAATGAGTGAGTGATATTACAATATACGTGCAAACCTTGTTCTCACGACCGTCTTTCAAGAGAGAAACACCGTGCTGTGGTGCTGAATTGACCGGATGTGTGGGTAGAGACATGATGACTGACAGTTGAGTTGTTATGGATTATGTTGAAAATGTTCAGCAAATGTGGCTCGAATTAAATTTTCTGCAAAATATTTTATGCTAATAGCATGGCGAGTTATGTACTTTTTGACAATATGAATGGTTAGTTTCTGAACTGTGAACTTATGTTTCCGGCAGTTCGAATCAATCTGGGTTTTATAACATTACTTGGGTAACTCATGAACGTCACATAGAATCTCATCTACTTCAAATTACGTAGCTACTGTAATTCAAATACGTAATGCGTACAAGTTTTTAAAGTGCATGCGTATTTATATTAACTCTCCAAAGTACAAGCAAATTACAAATTCTAGACTACTCCAATCTAGATTTCAATCTAACATAATAGATTACTCACAGTCACAAACCTGAACTATCACAAAACAAACACGTTTATTGGGAACTTGTTTTGCATAATTACTATGTAAGTACAATGGTTTTACGTACAATCACAAAACCACGTGTTTTATCGGTGCGTAGTATCCTATATATTATGAACGTATTTGTAGAAACACGCATACCACGCAGACATTTGATAGTAAACAGAAACATGCGTCACCTCCCAGAACTTACGCACAAACTTACGTTTTCCCATAATCTACTGTCGAACGTAGATACGGCAGTAATTTAAGTTGAACAAGGAACACGTAATCTCTCTTTTTTACAAAAAGTTTTTCAAGTGAAAAAAAATCCAAGACGGAATTTCATGTCTCGACTCTGAAGCGAAAAGATTTTTTTCTTTTGTGGATGGTAGTGGATTAACATACTTGAGATGATGACAGACACGATGGTGGACAGAAAATCGTGACGTGACAGACATGATGGCTGACAGACAAATCATGACAGACTCGATGGTGGACAGACAGATCATAAGAGACATGACAGACGTGACAGACTGGACTGCCCGGTTTCAATATGACTGCCGAAACGACACCTAATTCAGCCAGTCCTAATTCAAAGGTTACTGACATCACCATAAACGACTGTACAATGTCAAAATCAATGTCATATAATTCAGTGCGGTTATTGGCAGATGAGTCGACATGAATTTACATAAACTGTAGTTCAGTATGGCGTGATAACTGATTTGTTATGTAATAAACTATTTATGTATGATTCTTAAGCGATATAGAAGTTTATAAAGTCTACGATTTGTGAACAATGATACAACAGTGCTCATGTTTTTCGTATTTATACGACACGCTGGACTTGATAACCAGATTTACTGTTTCATCGAAACCAGCACCTATTTGATCGTAGGCGAGTATTTAACTTTTTTTGCAACAGAAAAACTGAAAGAAAAACTGTGTAGTGACACAATTCTGTAGGTATTTATATTTACTTTTTACTTGTATTAGTTCATCAAAGCACATAGGAAGAAATGTTTCTGAAAAGATTTATGTTCATTGTCTTTTTCATGTGGGAAAGCCTCATTTACAAAGTGTTCATCCGCTTTTATGAAGTTATAAGCGTCGTTATTACAAATTTAGTAAAAACGTGAAAACTCGTTTGCTTTCCGATTGTTTCCCACGGATTGTGAAAGTACTTCATCGAAAATGATTAAACAATTTTATCGCATGAAACTGCATTGTGAAAGATTTTTGCGAAATTAATACCACCATAAAATAGATAGCAGAACTTGTGTTTCAACACAAAATGGTAAATGTGTATAATGTGTCATACCATGTTGGTTCAATCGAATGCTTATATGGTATGTATGCCAGTACCATGACAATGCAAGAATAACGTTTGTAATGAATATGACGTAATGTACCCTAATAAACTTATTTGGTATTACTCCAGTTAACGTACAGGTCCAAGCATTATGTCACATGCGAAACTGAAAAAATATAGAGCATAAAGTTTATGCAACAAGCTGACTAAAGTTGTGAGATAACCGAGTTATCGAATACTTCTGTATGGAAATCCGGCAACTTTGCACAAGCTATGGCTAACTTTCCAGTGATTCGGAAACTGACAGATGTGACACCAACTCATCTGCATCCCAAAATGAATAAATTATTTTTTCTGAACAAATAAATTGTGAAATAGCAGCATTCTCTCCTGTTCTCCCCCGCTAGTATTTCCGAGAAAGCATAATTCTCAGAAATGATAAGATAACTTCAGGTGATAAGAAACTTATTGCGTCATTTATTCTCAATTATCAGTCCACCCCATTGTATAAAATTTATAATCAACCTTTTCATCGGTTGTTTAAGAGTTTCATCTACTTCGGTAGAAAGACAGTCGAGCTTTAAATTAAATATTCTAGTTATAATATACAACGTGTATATGACTGAAATGTGTATACAACGAGGTACTGAGTGCAAATGGCAACTTTAGCCGTAGTATTACTCAGTGTTCCGACAGCCGTGTGGTCTGATTCTTTGAACTTGCTAAACAGATACAAACTGGTTTTGATAGACAATCTAAAGATTTTCTGTGTGCTGTGTTTGAGGGTCCGAAATTCCATTATAAAAGTGTGCAAAAGAATATTTTTATTCGAGAAATTTTTAGAACCTTGCATGTTTTTACAACTTTTCGGACATTTTAATATCATTTACATATAGGTGTAAATTGTTTTATTCTATGTATTTCGGTAATTTTACATGTATCGTAAAGGTTAGATCCACAGAGGGACTCTTTGATGTTTATACAATACAAATCAAGGTACATATTGTTTGTACATAATATAAGTACATGTCAATGTTCTATTCCGAAACGCTACGTCAGACCATAGTGCCTAACCCTGCTGTGCAAACTCAAGTGATGTCAGCAGTTCAACAAATCTTTGCAGTACAGCGCTAAAAGCAAACACAGTTATTTTTTCTATGACAGCAAATCAACAAATAAACTCTATTTCCACATTATGAATAGCCTTCAAACCGGTTGTTGAACTCGTGCTGAATGGATGATGACATTGCAGAATTAGATACTTGAACGGTAAAACTACTAATGGTCATTTAAAAAATATTAAGCATGGCAAATTTTAGAGAGGCCAACAAATGACAAAAGCAGAATAGCATAGAAGAACTCTTCACTGAGGGAAATGTATAACGAAATGAACATTAACGCCTACTGTAAATGCTGATCAAGAAAATGAATGTTATGGAACCTAACCGAATACGAAAAAGACAAAAACCAGATTTATAAAATGCCTCACCCTGGCCGTTCAAGACTTTGAATTCGGTTTATGAAAAAAATGCGAGAGAATACATTAGTTGGTAAAATAAACTCTGCAAAAGTTTACTGCTTACATTTAAAAAATTTGATTTGGGAATATGGAACCGTGACCCTGAAATTGGAATAAATGAGTCGGCTGAACGGAACCACAAGTGGTACAGGCACAGACGGAGTAAAATCAATTTCGGGCATTGAGTGTTGCGTCATCTGAGAAACACGTTGGCCACAGAATATCAGGGGGGCAGGGCACACAACGTTCTGGCATATCCCCCATCTTGTTGGCACTAATACGGCAAAGGGCTGACAATACATCCTCCTTGAAAATAGAGGGAATACTTTTTTCAAGGTAAACAGATAAAAGAGCTTTCAAAATCATGTGTCAGTTGAAATTTTCCTCCTCACTCATATTATATATAGTTATCATCCTCCACCACTGCAATGCTCTCCCTCCACCGTTTTTTACACCAGCGACGTTGGCTCATCCAAAGAGCGGATGCAAACGAAGAATACTTATAGAACGATAAATATTTATATTGCGGAAATAAACTCTGAAATGAGTTTGAATCATATTAAAAAAATTTAATCAAATAAATTTTGCCGGAAAAAATACGTTGTTTTTGGTTTGTGGTCTCAAAACACGCTCGCCAGGTTACCAAAGACAATCAAAATTTGGTGCTTATATAGAAGAATAACAAAGATCCCGCGTCGAACACAATTGCCATTAATTAAGACTTATGTGTGGAATAGTTATACTCTCTAAAAAATCAATTCAGCAAGGAAGCAAGAAAAAAATACAACCCATGAAAGCTGCTGCGGAAATAATGAATTCACGTCGCATATGATTACTAAGCAAACGTTGTTAACACGACAGCCATCTAGGCAAGTTTGTCATGGAACACGGCTTATATGGAATACATTGTTTAGTCAGCATATTTATAAATAACACTGTTTGCATGCAGCAAGCACCCTGTTATCTGGTAACCATGCTAACACACATGTTTTGATGGGACTTCGGTGGAGGTTACCCAAATGAGTGAGTAGTGAAGTGAGTGAGTGAGTGAGTGAGTGAGTGAGTGAGTGAGTGAGTGAGTGAGTGAGTGAGTGAGTGAGTGAGGTAGTGAGTGAGTGAGTGAGTGAGTGAGTGAGTGAGTGAGTGAGTGAGTGAGTGAGTGAGTGAGTGAGTGAGTGAGTGAGTGAGTGAGTGAGTGAGTGAGTGAGTGAGTGAGTGAGTGAGTGAGTGAGTGAGTGAGTGAGTGAGTGAGTGAGTGAGTGAGTGAGTGAGTGAGTGAGTGAGTGAGTGAGTGAGTGAGTGAGTGAGTGAGTAAGTGAGTGAGTGAGTGAGTGAGTGAGTGAGTGAGTGGCTCAAACAGGGTGTATATCATGTTCATGTCAACTCAATGAAATTGGACTTTGAAAAATAAAAGCTGAGATTACCACAAACTTTTGTTTAGGTAAAGGTCACGTTTGTCTCATATCATAACCGCCCCACAATTTATTCTTTTGACGCCAAATGTGCCTTTTGGAAAACTGGAACGTTTTAACAGTTCACTCACACACGTTTAAATATTTTGCCACGTCTCTGATTGTTGGTCATTAAGACTCCTGACATGTACACACACACTCAACTTTCTGCCATTGCTGATCATCAACACCCGTGACATCTGCCCACACTCCACACTCTATGAAGGCGATAACTCAACTTTCGGTCCATGACCTATTTTCATCAACACCACTGCGCAACCAGAATCGTTGCAAAATTCCTGTTAACTCTGAGGTCAGTATACATAGAAGCTCATTTGATTGCTTTATGTTAAGCTTGGTTTGTCTGTCTTTCTGACTGCTTGTTTGGCCCTGAGAATCCAACTGAATGACCAAAACTTTGAAATGCAGGTGGAGAATGGTGGAGCGGCCGAATCAAGATCGGTTTTCGATCATGAAGCTGGTACAATGAAGTATGAAAGAAGACCCGGGTGTCTGATGAACAAACAGGATGAAGACGAGCAGCTAAGTTTTTTTTATTCTTTGAGAAACTGCCCTCCTTTTTCGAGAAAAAGTTTACTATGAGCCTAGTTGGCACCATGTTAAAACAAATGAAATAAAATGTTCATAACAAATTAAAATGGTCGTAGGCCCCATTTTTGTATGAAGTAAGTATCTAATTTTTTCTTACTACAACTCATTACCCATGCATTATCCACTACATTCATGCCTATGCCTGGTTTACGGTCAAATGTGATCATGTGACCGTAAACCAGTGATTCAGGCATTCCATATATCTTACCATCCGAATAACGCTTAGATAACAAATAATTACTATGAAAAAACCTCGAAATTTCCTCCGTAATCATTCCAGCGCTCATTCAAAATTTCGCACGCGTTCAAATTTCATCAAATATTTCTGCTGTTGACACTACTACATTTGAACAGCATACTTTTTAACAAGCCCAACTTACAAATTAATTGTAGAGTGAAAGGTTTTCAAAAAAACCATTATTAACAAGTTACCCTGATCAAGCTTCACATGCAGTACACGAAAAGAATATGGCACGCGAGGAGTTTTTGACTGAGTTCGCTAGAACAAAGCAGTGTCAAGCATAAAAAAGCTGCTGAGCAACATCGAATGCTACATTTTGTGGTTTGCAAACACATCTATATACTACATACATCTTGCCCACCACAACAGAACCACACAAACCCGGGAAATAGTGATCATGAGTGTGTCGCAATTGATTAATCCAACATCACTAATATGTAGTTGACGGTGAACACTTCAACATCGACCTAGAACATGACTCAGAACTACGTCTTATAGCGTATCCGCGCCGTCTGTGTAAGCGCGTGCAGCAGTAAAATGTCGTTCATGAAACATTATTTGTCACCGTTAGCGGATTAAATGGGAAAGAACAAGTGTAATTTCCTTCTCTTTAAAAGGAAAAAAAGTTTATTTATTTCATTAGGCGTGTGTAAAATAATCTGAAGACTACGGATTCTCTTTATTTACAAAAAAAATTCTCACCCTTCGGTGGGTTGGCTCATCCGCGCGTGGGTAAAGTAATGTTTCAGGAGCGACATTTTTCTGCTGCACGCGCTTACATAGACGGCGCGGATACGCTATAGTATCAAAGACAACCAGCACTTGCACATTTGGCTGCTAGTGGCATCAAGAAGACGACAACCGCTTGGCACATTTGGCTGCTAGTGGCATCAAGAAGACAACAACCACTTGGCACATTTGGCTGCTAGTGGCATCAAGCAGACAACAACCACTTGGCACATTTGGCTGCTAGTGGCAACAAGAAGGCAACAACCACTTGGCACATTTGGCTGCTAGTGGCATCAAGAAGAAAACAACCACTTGGCACATTTGGCTGCTAGTGGCATCCAGAAGACGACAACCACTTGGCACATTTGGCTGCTAGTGGCATCAAGAAGACAACAACCACTTGGCACATTTGGCTGCTAGTGGCATCAAGCAGACAACAACCACTTGGCACATTTGGCTGCTAGTGGCATCAAGAAGACAACAACCACTTGGCATTTGGCTGCTAGTGGCATCAAGAAGACAACAACCACTTGGCACATTTGGCTGCTAGTGGCATCAAGAAGACAACAACCACTTGGCACATTTGGCTGCTAGTGGCATCAAGAAGACAACAACCACTTGGCACATTTGGCTGCTAGTGGCAACAAGAAGGCAACAACCACTTGGCACATTTGGCTGCTAGTGGCATCAAGAAGAAAACAACCACTTGGCACATTTGGCTGCTAGTGGCATCCAGAAGACGACAACCGCTTGGCACATTTGGCTGCTAGTGGCATCAAGAAGACAACAACCACTTGGCACATTTGGCTGCTAGTGGCATCAAGCAGACAACAACCACTTGGCACATTTGGCTGCTAGTGGCATCAAGAAGGCAACAACCACTTGGCACATTTGGCTGCTAGTGGCATCAAGAAGAAAACAACCACTTGGCACATTTGGCTGCTAGTGGCATCCAGAAGACGACAACCGCTTGGCACATTTGGCTGCTAGTGGCATCAAGAAGACAACAACCACTTGGCACATTTGGCTGCTAGTGGCATCAAGCAGACGACAACCGCCTGGCACATTTGGCTGCTAGTGGCATCAAGAAGACAACAACCACTTGGCACATTTGGCTGCTAGTGGCATCAAGAAGACAACAACCACTTGGCACATTTGGCTGCTAGTGGCAACAAGAAGGCAACAACCACTTGGCACATTTGGCTGCTAGTGGCATCAAGAAGAAAACAACCACTTGGCACATTTGGCTGCTAGTGGCATCCAGAAGACGACAACCACTTGGCACATTTGGCTGCTAGTGGCATCAAGAAGACAACAACCACTTGGCACATTTGGCTGCTAGTGGCATCAAGCAGACAACAACCACTTGGCACATTTGGCTGCTAGTGGCATCAAGAAGACAACAACCACTTGGCATTTGGCTGCTAGTGGCATCAAGCAGACGACAACCGCCTGGCACATTTGGCTGCTAGTGGCATCAAGAAGACAACAACCACTTGGCACATTTGGCTGCTAGTGGCATCAAGAAGACGACAACCGCTTGGCACATTTGGCTGCTAGTGGCATCAAGCAGACGACAACCGCCTGGCACATTTGGCTGCTAGTGGCATCAAGAAGACAACAACCACTTGGCACATTTGGCTGCTAGTGGCATCAAGAAGACAACAACCACTTGGCACATTTGGCTGCTAGTGGCAACTATAGTATCAAAGACAACCAGCACTTGCACATTTGGCTGCTAGTGGCATCAAGAAGACAACAACCACTTGGCACATTTGGCTGCTAGTGGCATCAAGAAGACAACAACCACTTGGCACATTTGGCTGCTAGTGGAAACAAGAAGGCAACAACCACTTGGCACATTTGGCTGCTAGTGGCATCAAGAAGAAAACAACCACTTGGCACATTTGGCTGCTAGTGGCATCCAGAAGACGACAACCGCTTGGCACATTTGGCTGCTAGTGGCATCAAGCAGACGACAACCGCCTGGCACATTTGGCTGCTAGTGGCATCAAGAAGACAACAACCACTTGGCACATTTGGCTGCTAGTGGCATCAAGAAGACAACAACCACTTGGCACATTTGGCTGCTAGTGGCAACAAGAAGGCAACAACCACTTGGCACATTTGGCTGCTAGTGGCATCAAGAAGAAAACAACCACTTGGCACATTTGGCTGCTAGTGGCATCCAGAAGACGACAACCGCTTGGCACATTTGGCTGCTAGTGGCATCAAGAAGACAACAACCACTTGGCACATTTGGCTGCTAGTGGCATCAAGCAGACAACAACCACTTGGCACATTTGGCTGCTAGTGGCATCAAGAAGACAACAACCACTTGGCACATTTGGCTGCTAGTGGCATCAAGAAGAAAACAACCACTTGGCACATTTGGCTGCTAGTGGCATCCAGAAGACGACAACCGCTTGGCACATTTGGCTGCTAGTGGCATCAAGAAGACAACAACCACTTGGCACATTTGGCTGCTAGTGGCATCAAGCAGACGACAACCGCCTGGCACATTTGGCTGCTAGTGGCAACAAGAAGGCAACAACCACTTGGCACATTTGGCTGCTAGTGGCATCAAGCAGACAACAACCACTTGGCACATTTGGCTGCTAGTGGCATCAAGAAGACAACAACCACTTGGCACATTTGGCTGCTAGTGGCATCAAGCAGACGACAACCGCCTGGCACATTTGGCTGCTAGTGGCATCAAGAAGACAACAACCACTTGGCACATTTGGCTGCTAGTGGCATCAAGAAGACAACAACCACTTGGCACATTTGGCTGCTAGTGGCAACAAGAAGGCAACAACCACTTGGCACATTTGGCTGCTAGTGGCATCAAGAAGAAAACAACCGCTTGGCACATTTGGCTGCTAGTGGCATCAAGCAGACGACAACCGCCTGGCACATTTGGCTGCTAGTGGCATCAAGAAGACAACAACCACTTGGCACATTTGGCTGCTAGTGGAAACAAGAAGGCAACAACCACTTGGCACATTTGGCTGCTAGTGGCAACAAGAAGACAACAACCACTTGGCACATTTGGCTGCTAGTGGCATCAAGAAGAAAACAACCACTTGGCACATTTGGCTGCTAGTGGCAACAAGAAGGCAACAACCACTTGGCACATTTGGCTGCTAGTGGCAACAAGAAGGCAACAACCACTTGGCACATTTGGCTGCTAGTGGCATCAAGAAGAAAACAACCACTTGGCACATTTGGCTGCTAGTGGCATCAAGAAGACAACAACCACTTGGCACATTTGGCTGCTAGTGGCAACAAGAAGGCAACAACCACTTGGCACATTTGGCTGCTAGTGGCATCCAGAAGACGACAACCGCTTGGCACATTTGGCTGCTAGTGGCATCAAGAAGACAACAACCACTTGGCACATTTGGCTGCTAGTGGCAACAAGAAGGCAACAACCACTTGGCACATTTGGCTGCTAGTGGCAACAAGAAGACAACAACCACTTGGCACATTTGGCTGCTAGTGGCATCAAGAAGACAACAACCACTTGGCACATTTGGCTGCTAGTGGCATCCAGAAGACAACAACCACTTGGCACATTTTGTTGCTAGTGGCAACAAGAAGGCAACAACCACTTGGCACATTTGGCTGCTAGTGGAAACAAGAAGGCAACAACCACTTGGCACATTTGGCTGCTAGTGGCAACAAGAAGACAACAACCACTTGGCACATTTGGCTGCTAGTGGCAACAAGAAGACAACAACCACTTGGCACATTTGGCTGCTAGTGGCATCAAGAAGAAAACAAACACTTGGCACATTTGGCTGCTAGTGGCATCAAGAAGACAACAACCACTTGGCACATTTGGCTGCTAGTGGCAACAAGAAGGCAACAACCACTTGGCACATTTGGCTGCTAGTGGCATCAAGAAGAAAACAACCACTTGGCACATTTGGCTGCTAGTGGCATCAAGCAGACGACAACCGCCTGGCACATTTGGCTGCTAGTGGCATCAAGAAGAAAACAACTACTTGGCACATTTGGCTGCTAGTGGCATCAAGAAGACCACAACCCCTTGGCACATATGGCTGCTAGTGGCAACAAGAAGGCAACAACCACTTGGCACATTTGGCTGCTAGTGGCATCCAGAAGACGACAACCGCTTGGCACATTTGGCTGCTAGTGGAAACAAGAAGGCAACAACCACTTGGTACATTTGGCTGCTAGTGGCATCAAGAAGACAACAACCACTTGGCACATTTGGCTGCTAGTGGCATCAAGAAGACAACAACCACTTGGCACATTTGGCTGCTAGTGGCATCAAGAAGACAACAACCACTTGGCACCTTTGGCTGTATCACATAACGGTATCCTCGGATAAGATGTAACGATAAGGATGGATGCCTTGGTACTGGTGGTCTTGAAGAAATGAAACAGCCGACCGTAGATTTAGTGGCAGCCAACTCGATAACCTGTTGGAGCCTTGGCACAACGCATTGTGGTGTACACCGCCACGAAAAAACGGTGGTTCGGGAATCACCCTAGATTTTGCCACATATTACGAGTAAATAAAAAAAACGTTTTGACATAATGCAAAATCAAAATCAACTCATAATGCAAAGTTATAACCGGTGTGAGAAATGCGAAAACATTTGAGACTAAGCGCTCATCCGCTTTAGCGAGTAATGCAAGCCTGCCAACACGACAGACCACTCCATATAAACTGCATACTCACGCACGACTGTATGGTACATGGGTACTGTATGGGCATACAGGGAACACGGGTGCTATGACTCACACACTCACATACAACAAACAGCTGCAGTTCGACCGATTCTTGTTGCTTGTTTCTTAACTGGTACGTTGAGTGAGTGAGTGAGTGAGTGAGTGAGTGAGTGAGTGAGTGAGTGAGTGAGTGAGTGAGTGAGTGAGTGAGTGAGTGAGTGAGTGAGTGAATTAGTGATAGAATGAGTGAGGGAATGAGTGAGTGAGTGAGTGAGTGAGTGAGTGAGTGAGTGAGTGAGTGAGTGAAAGAGGGAGTGAGTGAGTGAATGAGTGAGTGAATGAGTGAGTGAATGAGTGAATGAATGTGTGAATGAGTTAGTGAATGAGTGAGTTAATGAGTGAGTGAGTGAGTAAGTGGGTGAGTGAGTGAGTGAGTGAGTGAGTGAGTGAGTGAGTGAGTGAGTGAGTGAGTGAGTGAGTGAGTGAGTGAGTGAGTGAGTGAGTGAGTGAGTGAGTGAGTGAGTGAGTGAGTGAGTGAGTGAGTGAGTGAGTGAGTGAGTGAGTGAGTGAGTGAGTGAGTGAGTGAGTGAGTGAGTGAGTGAGTGAGTGAGATGTTATCATGAAAATGTACATTCAATGTACCTGGTTGTCGTTGCCCCAAAAAAATCACATTTGTCGATTGAGTTTTCACTAGTTTCAACAAAGCAAACAAATTTGTTACATGCAAAATATTTCACGAATTTGTCGTAAATAATTTTTTATTCGGTAACCCGCAACTAGATAATGCTGTCCTCAAATATTTGAGGACAGTGTAAGACTTTTCCTTTGCATAAATACAAAGTTTTACATGCAAAAAAGTGCGCAATTTTTTTGACATAAAAAATGTGTGCTACAGTGCTGAAAACTCTGTCGCGATCCTGATGACCTCAACTTAATCGAATTGAGTTACTGTTCAATAAATTTTTTAGCTCAGACACACCGTCATTATGATAGAAAATCATCGCAGGACCACGAGCTACACCATGGAAATTTTTTTCTGAAATTGTACACTTGCAAGTTATTAACTCATAAAGAAATACCGTAAATTTCAAAATTTTTGTAAATTTCGGGATTTTATTACATAATTAATCATTCACTCACTTACTTCTAAGTCCACATGCACTCACCCACTAACTCACTCACTGACTAACTCACTCACTCACTCTCTCAACTTACTCACTCCACCCTCTCACTCTATAACTCACTAACCAACTCACTCCCTCACCAACTCAGTATTACACTAACTCTTTAACTTACTCACTCTCTCATTCATTCATTCTCTCACTCACTCACTTGAGCATGATTAAAGACCCTACAGATTTTTTTGTTTTGGATTTTCTCGAGCTATTCCTTGCAAACTTTTACTGTTTGCGAGCCCCCCCCCCGTAACCTATCGTAAGGCTGGCTTGTCCGAGCGTAGCGAGGGCAAGCGTGTGAGGCCCCGCAGGGGAAATTTCAATATTTGTTCCTGCACGTGTTGTAGCATAGGCACTGTGCTGTAGAAAGCATGTGCGCATAGCGCGCCAGTTATAGACGTTTAAATGCAGCTTAGTTGCATCGGCTTAGTAGCACAGCGCAAGAGTGCTTGCCTAGCATGCGAGCGGCCCGGGTTCATTTCATGGAAAATTGCCTCACTTAGTCATTCACTTACTGACTCGTCCGCTTCCTCCTCACCTACTTAATCACTCACTCACTCACTTACTTAGTCGTCCAGTCACTCCTATCTCACTAACCTCGTTTACTATTTCACTCACTCACCTAACCACCCACTAATTTTTTTCTCTCTCTCACTCACTCACTCACTCTTTTACTCATTCACTCACTCAGTCACTCACCAACTCACTCATAACCAAACTCAGTATTACACTCACTCACTCACTATATCACTCAGCATTCACTCACTCATTCACTCACTCACACATTCACCTCTCACTCACTCATTCGCTCACTCCTAGCCTACTTAATCACTCACTTTCTTATTTAGTCATTCGCTCACTTTTCGCCAATTTAGTCACTCACTCTCTTACTCAGTCCTTTGCTCACTCCTCGCATACTAATGCGCTCATTTACTTATTTACTCATTTACTTGCCACTCAGTCATTCACTCATTTTCTACCTCACCAACTCACCCCCTCATTCACTTATTCTCAACTCACCAACTCACTCACCCATTCACCTGCTCACTTACTCACTAACTTATTCACTCAGTCACTCACTACTACTCACTCAATCACTCACGATTTTTCTCACCCACTCACTCACTCATTAACTTTTTCACTAACTCACTCTTTCTCTTTTCACTAATGAACCAAAACATTCAAAATAGTAATTTTACGGTATTTATTACGGTATCTCATTTTTGAGTTGAGAGAAATTCAAACCATTATCTAGTTGCGGGCGCACCTTTTTATTCAGAAATAAAAAAAAATAATTAAAATAATTAGTTTCATAAAGTCATTTTTCAATTGTT
>OZ038446.1:11515265-11577765 GCA_964036265.1 Daptonema setosum
GTATTGCTAACAAAGCAGTATTCAGACTCGAGTGTTGATAAAAGACACAGTACAAAAGAAGACATGACATAATCGGAGAAAGCAACAATTTCAGTATGATAAATTTGGACGCATGGTTCAGCGGTCACACTGACGGAGTTTACTCTCTCTCAAAGGGAGCAGAATTGCTCCGAAGAGGGTAATCTGTAGTTTGGAGGCTATTTAATTATACCCTTAGCGAACAAATTCCACTTTTGGAATCCCGAGTACAAAGTGGAATAATCCATGCTTTGCAAATTCATCTGTTAATGTTCGCAAATGGTCCAGAACACGTGAAAGTCGCCTGAACGCTGAGAATTTTATGCGGACTAGAAACCAGAATTATCGGCGCAACTATAATTTCTACTTTTTTCCGATTAAAGAATATTCTTCTGAACTGAAATTTGAAATGTCAATTGAATTGAATTGAATGATTTTACACAAACTTTGCGTTTTCAGAAAAGTTTTACAAACTTTTTTTTGCAGACCGACATTTTTGAATTTCCATCCGACATCCAAGCGTCCAAGCGTCCAAGCGTCCAAGCGATTCACTTTACCGCAGAAATGAACAGTTGAAAACGGTTTGCTCGAGCATTGTTTCAACTTATTAACACTTACAAACCCCTTCAAATGGAATCCCTAGTCTATACTCACTCAGACACACTCACTCCCTCTCCACTCACTCGCTCACTCACTCACTCACTCACTCACTCACTCACTCACTCACTCACTCACTCACTCGTTCACTCCCTCACCACTCACTCGCTCACTCACTCGCTCACTCACTCGCTCACTCACTCGCTCACTCACTCACTCACTCACTCGCTCACTCATTCACTCACTCATTTACTCACTAACTCACTCACTCTCGATTTTTCAGACAGACGAATGTGAGCAGCACTCGGTGATCAGTTACACTGTAGAACTCCGACTCATGTTTGAGTGCAGAAGAGTTTTGCGTGCTAATGGAATGATCGATGACGAAGCGTTGGATAATGTGATACAATCCGTGGCTAAGTTAGTTGCTTTTTACCATGTGATTGCTTTAAATTGAATTTCGGTAACCTAAACGACTCACTGACCCTGACACATACTCGCAGATTCTTTCCTTAATCACTTACACACTCTTATTCTCATTCACTCACTTACTTCTTTACCCAGAGACTCACTCAATACTCGATTTAGTCTTTCAGCACTCCACGTACTCATTTACTTTTATATGCTGATAATTCTTTTTCGCCTAAATTCAGAATTTTAATTAACCTCATAACGACTCATAATTTCACTTATGGTGGTAAATTATTGATTAATTATGTTGTGTTTATGTGTTCATTTTTTAAGGTCGCACCCAGGTCTCGTGTGTGTGGGTCTGTATCGTGCCTATCGAAACCACACTTCGCTCATGACCAACCCGTTACCCACCACTTCGGCCGCAGCTTTGCGTGGTAACACTGCAGGTCAGCATAAACTTGTATCACATCACTAAAGTTTGACTGAATGAAATAAAACTTTTTTCTTTCGTGTTTCTTTAAAACGAGCTTAGTCGAACTCCTTTTTGAATAATGTGTTGCTGAATGCCGAAGTTGATTTCATGCGTATAGACTATGGTTCTATTCCACTCCACTCTACCCGCATAAGTAAGGCCAAACTATCTTACTTTGAAAAATAACTTCTGTTATTGTTATGTCTAAGTGTTTTAGGTCGATCTGGTTCATCACAATCAAGTCTGACTGTGCCAAGCATCGCCATTCGACATGCCAAACAATTGCGCGCGTATCTCGGTGGTCTGGGCGATGGAAAGCTGATCGCTGAACTGCAGCTGCCGGTCGTCGTGATCATGAATCAAATTCAAGTCGAACATCAGGTTTGTAATTGTAAATTTATTAATTTTTTCAGTAAACAATATTTTTTTTATTAATATTACAGTCGGGGACACCAATCAACCAATCTATTACTGAATAATAATGGCGAATATTGTTTTTTTAAGACAAGACAAGTAAGATATATCTACTGTTTTGTTCATCGTTCTCATTGTCTATGTGTTATTTAACATTTAATTTCAGGCAATCGTGGAGACAGTCGAGCAGATGTTCGTCACACAAACCACGGGTGAACTGGCTTCCTGCATGCTCAAGATGCTTAGTCTCGGCTCGACTGCAATCAGTGCTGGCAAGCACAACTTTGTAAGTTAATCTTGATTTTTACAGTTTCGAGATGAGATGAGAGTTTACTGATATGTTTTTTGGCGTTTTTAGTAACTATAAGTACGTCAGATTTGTGCAGCTAAATGTAGGATTATACTGTGTTAGCACTAGCACAAACTATATGTAGCATGCTTAATCACATTTAGGCATGTTCATGTAAGTATGTTACCTCAGTAAACCTCAGTTTTCTGTCAACTGTTAAGCCATTTGATGCTTTTCGTAAGTTCACGGGTAATCAAGTTTGATCAAAATCATGCAAAAACTCTTGCTCTTCTATTTTCCGACATTTTTATGTAACATACTATAACTAGTGGACTGACAGTCGTACTTTGTGCTAAATAATTGCAGGCACTAACGGGTGGTGCCGCTGACGACTGTCTCATGTCTGCACCTGAACTTGAACAGGCAACTTTGCACGTTCAGCGCACCTGCCAACAAATCAAGTCTCGAACCAGGGTTGGTTGGATTTACTTTATCAAGTGAATTCTGATGATATTACGTACGTACATCCGTAAGAATATATTCTCTAATCCAATTGTTAGTTTTAAGTTTTGTTTATAAGTTTTTGAGCCTTGTAACTTCTATGAAATGGTATAGACTGAAAATGCGTTTAATTAAACGTTCTGTTTGTTTTTCTATCCTATTGTGGAGATTTTATTTATATGATATATATATATTATATAAATCAATTAGGATGGTGAAAAAGTACTTGTTAATTGAATGTAAAAATATATTTGTTTTATATACAGGAGCGCTTACGAAAAGCGAGTGATGCATGTAAACGGGTGCATCTGGCAAGTCTGTTAGACGAAAGTACGGAGGTGGACGTGATGCAGCTGGCATGTAGGGTGGTACAGGTTGGTGTTAGAGATGGAAATAGTAACATACACAATAGTTAAGTCATCGATTTGTAACAAATTAGGTACATATTGATTTAAAACAGAAAAATATTTCAAGTATTTACATAATGAGTTAAAGAGGGGTGAACTGTTGGACTCAGAATGAGTAAAAAATTGAAACTTTTACTGATGTGTCTGCCCTACCATGAAACATCGGTATGTTTGAAGGAATTAATGGTCAACGTTCCTGTCTTATTTGACGAGAGTCTGAGGTTCGAATCCTGACTTATCTCTGGAAACTGAGAAGTCAGTTATTTATCCTGTTTCACGTGAAGTTAGCGCACCAATTTCACTTTTATATAGATATATTTGGAAGCAGCGCAATTCGGAATCTTTACAGAATGATAGTTATGTCGAATAGCGTTGCATGTTGCTGAAGTTTTGACATGTGAAGTCACAACACAAGTCTGAAAATTCTGGTCTCATTGAGTATCGAAAATGTTCCGAATGTAACTCGATACATGAATAGCCCGGTTATCTGTCCGATTTGTATGCCTGGCGGTCATTTTCGTCGCGGGTAAGTTTTTTATATTTATTGTGGGCTGGTGGTTTGGCGTTATGTTATAACTGTCCGATTAGGTTGATTGATTCATCAGCAGTTTCTCATGGATGGAGTTAAAATGTATAATTTAGCGGGTGATTCACGTCGTCCGTTTTATAGTACTAAATATTATTATAAGTATAATGGTCTACTGTAAGTTTCAAGTGTTCCTGTTAGTTAGAATCATGAAACGGTGAGGTTATGCTTGATAAAACTCGATAAGATAACTCGTTCAGAAACTCACTGGTTTAATTCCCCGCTCATTCCATCTGACCACCAATAAAGCTATCAAAATGAACCGCACCGTTTCTGTATATTACCGAATACGTGTGGAGTGGGTTTGACTCAGATGAACTAGTGCGGCAGAGTGGGTATACATGTTGATTAAGTCGTTTTATCCTATGTAACTGTCAGTAAATGAATCATTAGAAGACTCTTGATAACCGTTTTCCTTATCTTTCCAGAGCTCGAGTGTGGTGGCATCCGAGAATTCCGAAGTTGGTCATGATGGACCAGGACTGTCCTCTGATACTGGCATTCAGTCATCGACCGTCCAGTATCAACCGCATGCTCACGAAAATCAACCTCATGAAAGTCACTTGCTGCATTATCAAAATGAACAACAACAACAACGGCGTGAACAAGATGATCTTCAACAACAACAACAGTATGAACGCGAAAACCAATCACAACAACAAATGCAACATCAACTGAGGGAACTGCAAATCCGTGAACAACAGCAACAACTGCAGCAGCAGCAACAACAACAACTGCAACAACAACAACAACAACAACATCAGCTCGATCACAGCGAGTATCCGCCATTAATGCAGACAGGTCCCCGTCCACCAACGGCTACTGAATCGGATCTGTTCCCACCAACGAAGTCATCGATCAATGTTGATCATCGTCAAATGAATCTTGATAGCCATCAACATAACGGTGATCATTTACCGTCGGATCGTGATGAGCTACCAGCGGTGAACACACCTTGTTCGGGCACTGCAGACGTTGTTGAACCGCCACCTGGTCTGGGCATTGAGACCACCAGTATGAATGACGTTGGTTATTTTCCTTTGCTTTGACTATTCGTAGTTTCATTAGTTTGTGTTTATATTCAATGGATGGATGAATGCATTGGTATTTAGAATCGTCCCTAATCAAAACATATTTTCGGATGATTCATTGTTTCAAAGTCACTGTAGTTTTTTTTTCAAAAGTTATCTAGTGTGCATAAAATATAGTATTGCAATTTGCAGCTTTCTAAATCGTCGAGTGTTGTATCGATCGGCAAGGGTCGAGGCAAGACCGTGCTAGCTAACATGAATGCCGTGGCACCACGACCAGGTTCGAAATTGCTTCGTATTATTGGTCAGTTAGATCATGTAAACAATGTTTGTATGGAATCAGGTGTGCTTACCGTACATTAAGTAACTGTCACGCAATTGATGTACATGCATCTTCGAGTATTCATATTCGCCATCGCCATCGGGGGTGCTTCGCGATAGGATGCTGTTTTACCTAGCCAGTGTCGTCATAGCCTTGAAGGGCTGAGAGAGCCTGAATAACAACAACGTTGTTTTACTATTAGTTTCAGGTTTTTAGAAGTAGTTTGAAATAGTTTTTTTATGTGTTTATGCGTTTTAATTAAAGAATTTCATTTTTAATAGACTGTATTATAGGCTTTCCCAATGACTGTGGTGCTGCGTCTCGAGCGATCGAAAATATATCTGGTGATGCTCAACAGCAAAAGCCAAGGCCAGTGCCGGTG
The DNA here is from genome assembly GCA_964036265.1 of Daptonema setosum. Taxonomy (NCBI): domain Eukaryota; kingdom Metazoa; phylum Nematoda; class Chromadorea; order Monhysterida; family Xyalidae; genus Daptonema; species Daptonema setosum. The sequence goes on from OZ038446.1 coordinate 11,520,699, forward strand.
GGTTCGAGTGGTGAATCGATTCCTGAAACAAACGGGGACGCCAAGAACAAATCCACTGTGCCTCCCAAGAAAGAATCCAAGCCGGCGCCGAAGAAGTTGACCAAGATTCAGGAGATGCAACTAAAGGTTTAGTCTTACTCTACTCATACTGGACTGGTAGTGGTATGGTAGTCTAGTCATACCTTACTTAATGTAGCAACATTTTCTTTTTCATTGATGCAACTATGCTGAGTATTAAGTTACGTGTTTTTTTCATTTTAGTTGCAAGAAAAGACAGCAGCATCAGCGACTCGACCGGCTACCGGTGGTGTTGGTCGTGGATCCGGTAGTCGAAAATGATTATTATAACACTAATTTATGTTAATTACATATTATTATATAACACATTTTTTGCCAGCGACTTTTTTTCTAAACATGGATAAGTTGCATCGTAATCGAGAAGTTTTACTGCCCCCGTTTACATTATTGATATAATAATATTTTTATGTGTGGTCTCCTCACAAATCGCCTTTATATAGTTCGCAATGTCTTCTCTTGTCTTCAAACGGTGATGATGAACATGTTGTGCTTTAATGATCTGGTCTTTATGAAGAACTTATTCAGTCGGGTTTTGAAAACTCTTTTTTTATTACAGAGTACTTTTCTGTAAGCATGAAAGATAGAATACGGTGTTCTCATGATGCCGATAAATCTACAATGAAGGCATTTAAAAGCAGTTTTAATTTGTGTTCATAATTCAAAATTTTTGACGCTGATGTCGGATTGGCTGAGACGCTTTCCAATCGCTGTATTTTTATATTTATTTTTCATAATAATTTTATGGGCTGTTTATTTCTGTCGAAATCAATGCATTACTTATAAAGTCACTTTACATCTGGTCTTCGTTTGCCGGTCGCACGTGTAAAACTTTTTATGTTTGTCGATTTTATGCTCATAGTTAATATTTTTACTATCCATTTTCTATTGCAACGAATCAAATTTATTTTGAAGTTTATTGAAATTATAGTGTGACATAAATATGTGTAACATAAAGGTGTTGAGCAACTTGTTTAATATAGCGGTCGTGTTCGTATGATCAACGATGAGAATCGTCCTATATTTTCAGTTTGTTATGTAACGTTTATCGTTTGCACGTGTTACGGTTTAGTTAGTTTGTGTTTCATCTTGTGTGGTGGTAACACTACGTGTAAATCTGGTTTGTTCTGACAGTGAGTGCTTTTATGTTATTCTTGCTTTGAGGTGTTTATGTGGCAAACTAGCAGACGAGAAGGAGAGGGAAAATTGGAATTCCACCCTCCTTGTTTGTTCCTCAATGTGTAGGTAAAATAGTCAAAATTCTGCCGATTTCCCCTTTTTGAAAGCATTTCCATTCCTTTCAAGGTTTGACTCGTACATGGTGTGACATGATCCAATACATTACCAGAAAATGCCCTATCATGATAACTCCGTGGAACTTGTTTGCTGCAGATCAATTTATTCCCTGATGTGCCACCATACCACAGTCACAGTCAATGTACCATGAAGATAGCCGAACACAATAACTGGTTGGTTGGTCAGTGTTTCTGGCGTGAATATCTTTTGGTTTGGTGGTCTCATTCGGATTGCGACTTTGCCGGGTAACATAATCATGAAAAGTGATTACCAGAGGCATGTCATGGAACTATATTTCATGTCACTATCAGATGTGCAAGGTATATTTTACGAACAAACAACATCAGGTTCTCGAAGTAAATATGAATTCATTTGTGTCATGTTTGGTAGCTCATAGCTATGATGAATCATTTCATCGTTTCCAATCCAGATATTTACCTGCGTTCTATCTGTTTGGCTATGTTTCTGGTGAATAATAAAGGGGTTGGTTTTATGGACCGTTTTCGTGAGGTTCATGATGACAAAATCATGGTAGTTTTATACTGAATATCAATGGACGAAATGCATGGTTTCTTTTTATGAATATTTTGCAGTTGTTTTCATTGTTTCTGCAGTTCACTGGCAGTGTTTAGAAGTTAACACGAAGAAACTCTGTACTTTTTCATAGCATTTCGATAGGGCGGGCAGGCACAAGTACACGAAAATATACAGTATGACAAAAATATCGTATGAACATGACGACTTCACTGCTAATAACTGCGAAGGCACTCCTTACTTCAGTCAGATAAAATGCAAGTCTATAGATATGCCATCATACATTTCCGATTATATGGACAAGCACAAACAGTGCGTGCCCCGTGTTTACTCACGTGTTTCATGTCATTAGCACGCCTTCTATAAGAGCGCATCAATACACGTTGTTACGAAAAATCTACAGAAAAACTTATTTGCTCTTCCATGGAAAATATCCCTTAGTTTTCTTGTAGCCTGCTAGTCGGAAAAAAACTTGATTCTGATTGTTAGGATTATGGGATCCGCTTTCCATTGGAATCATGCGCTCTAGTAAACAAACCATAACCAAACCATGAAAAAAGTATTTGTATAGGCCGGTATATTGGTTCAGAGCTTTGCTTTATATTCAGAGTGTCGAGATGGTGAAAGCAGTGAACCATTGTTTTAGACATGTATCTAGTTGAGACCCAAAGAAAATACCCGATGTGACATGACCTTAATTTTTTGTTCTGTGAATAAGAAAAACGTTGCAAAACAAAGTTTACCACCAAGTATTTAGCTAGCTGGATAAAAATGGGATAGAGTTCGTGAAACTGACACAACTAGCCGAAAAACTCAGTATAGACATAACAAACGTGCATTGATTGTGCTCGGGTTCTTACTATCATACCATTCATAACGTTCATGAATAGTATCTGTAAGCGATACAAGCTTTACGACTCATACTATAGTGAAGTACGTGGGCGTATGTATGCACGCACGTACTATAAGCACTGGCGGACGAGCCAAACCTTCAAAAGGATGGGAATCTCGCCAAAGAGGGGGAATCGGTAGAAATTAGCCTTTTTTACCTACACATCAAAGAACAAACTCAATTTTTTGAGACCGCCGAAGAGGGGGAATCCCACTTGTCCGTCCCATTCTCGTCCGCTAGTGTGGCCATGTGTGTGCTTGGTGGGCATGTGCTATGTGCCGGCCAGTAGCGCATTTATATTAATCAACTTTATCTTTGCACCCTTCCAATGTCACGTAATGTGAGTTTTCATTTCATAGCGAGTTTCCACTGTAACTCCTTTCCATCATGAACAACTTGTTAAGGATGTCTCCGTCACATAGATAAGTAATTGATCTACCCGCCACCTACAGTATGTACGTTCTGCAGCCGGTCCAGTAAGCCGGCAGTCGGCCCTTTGCGCTCGCTATGCCCTGTTTGGCGCCCGATTCTTATTTTTAATAAATATAAACCATATTTGGGTGTCTATATAGCATTGATTTATGGTTGTTTTGTTGGTTCTGGTTGGCGGCACTTAACGTTTGTTGTTGGCCGTGTTGTAAGTTGTTATTTTTTTCGAGAGATTTTTTCGTCTACTTTGCCGCTGGCTCGTGATCGTGTGCCCGGGTCTGGATTGATTTCATAACCGGAACATTGTTGTTGTTCATTCCGATTTTTTATAGACTTCATTCATAACTGTAAATTGGTTGTTTATCACAATTTCTTGTAGATCACTTGTGAAATAGATGTTTAGAAAATTAGAAACTGATGATTTACTTAAACATAACTGTTTCATATTTTGACACTGCATTCTTTTGGAAACACTGAAAATTTATCCAGCTTTTTGCGTGACATGCATACGCAGATATCGCATGATATCTTGCATACCGAATCTTCCAAGTTTGAAACAATATGATTAAGATAATAATGTGTCTATTTTTTACGTGATCTCAATTATTTCATCGTATTCTTCTTAACAGATCGATTAATTCGCTATAACCAAAAATGATGGAAGACATCCCAATCAGCGGTGATGATGACCTGGGTGATGACCAGCTGATTGAGTACGGTGACTTTGAGTCGGCAGACCGTAATGATGATTCCTGGTCACCAATGGGATGCAGACAGAGGTAAGTATTCTATACATCTTTATCTTTTTATATGTAATGTGTATGTGAATGAGTGAGTGAGTGACTGACTGAGTGAGTGAGTGAATGAGTGAGAGAATGGATGAATGAGTGAGTGAGTGTGTGGATGAATTAAGGTGTGAGTGAGTGAGAGAGTGGTCGGAATAAAAACTGTTTCCCAATTCCCATAATTATCATTTATAAGAACAATTAATTCTTAGTCCTGACGTGATCCCACCGGAAATCGAGCGTCTGCGAGCGTTGGAGGATGAGCAGGAGACACTCAACTCGTCACTACTGGCACTGACCACCCATTTCGCACAGGTCCAGTTCAGACTGCAACAGATTGGAATGGCGGAAAGTGCGGAAAAAGATGTTGGTTAATCAATTCAATCGATGAATGTTTAATAAATGAATATTTCTGAAACAAATTTTCAAGTGTGTGTCTGGCTTTATGAGAATTAACGCGATGGAATAAAAGCGGACAACATGTTGTTTCATAACTTTTGCTCTTAGAATTCGTTCATGTAATTTGTTTCAAGATGATAGGTTAACTTCATAAAAAATAACCTCTGTAAAAAAATCTTGCAGCACCTGTTGAAAGAGCTAGAGGAGTTTGCGTTTCGCGGGTGTCCGGACGTGTTGAGCGTGCAGAAGGAGACCAAACAGAGACGCATGTCCGTTAGGGTCGAGGTAAGTTGCCTTATTGTGTTTTTCGTCGTTGAAAAACTTTATTATAATTTTTTTGTCGAATTGCTTTATGTAAATTGTAAGTAGATAATGTGTTAGTACGACAAACCGTGAATTATTGGTCTTGGTCGTGCATAGAAACCAATATTTGAGAACTAAACTTGAAATTGAGTGATATGGTGATTTTACCTAAGCTGTAAAACGGCGTCTAGTTTACGGGATAAAACGCTTATAAAAAGTTCGAATTTTTCCTCCTAGTTAGTAAGTTAGATGGTTCTCCTGTCACTTATTGTAAAAGTCTTATTACAGGATTCTGGTCGGGATCGTTTGTCATCGGATACTGAATTCACCAAAGAAGAGCACAAAGTGATCGTACAGCAGCAGCGTGCTAAACAGCTGCAACTCATTGGTCAGCTCAGAGATCAGTTGGAAGATCTGGAGAAATTCGCGTATGAGGTGAGTTGGTTAACTTTGGTTATATTGTTGATTGTTAATGCGTTGAGTTTCTAATCTAGATCCTACAAATTGAATTGAATGAAACGACTACTGATGGCTCATTAAGTTCAATGAAAGTAAGAACATGCAATCGAGCAGTAATGGTTCAGTGAATCTAAATGGTATTTGGTAAAAGAGATATATTTTTTGAATGAAAAATCTGGGTTTTTTTTGTGAAAACATTAAACACTCCACTTTTTGTGATGTCGAAGCTGTCTACATTCACACAAAAAAGTTCTTCTCGGCTTGTAGTTGTTTCGTAATTTTGTTTTTGTAATCTAAATATTTTAATTATTACCCTAAATTATATTTGTATATTGACATTATTTTCAGTCTGGCGAGGGTGAATTGCCATCTGGCCAGTTGATGGAGAAGCAGCGGGTGCTAATCGATCAGCTGCGTCATCGCATCGACCTCGATCTGGACGGATTCGATCGGTTGTCGCCTGATGAACTACAACGACAGGTGGATACGGCTATTAAACGGGTACGACACATTTATCCTTTACTGACTCTCGCTCTCACTCACTCACGCATTCACTCAATAAATCGCTCACTAACTCACTTCCTCACTCAATCACTCACTCTTTAACCCACACACACTCTCACTCACTCACTCACTCCCACTCACTCACTCTGTCAAACTGCAGCTGTTCTGTTTTGAATGTATTGAACTCCTAGGTTATTATACCTGTATAAATTGCAGTTAATCAATCCGATCAAAGCTAAAGACCAGCTCGTCCAGCAACTCACCACCCAGATCGCTGACCTGGAACGTTTCGTCGAGTACCTGCAGGTGGAGGGCGCATCGGGCAGACCGTGCTCTTGTGATAAAGACGTCAGTTTGTTTTCAGTTGTATGATAAAAACGCTTGTAAAAGAAGATTACAGAATAATTTAATTTTTAATTTGATAGTTGTTATTATTTATTATGTTATGTTTTAACTGACACGACACATATTGTTGTATTTTATTGCAGAAATCGACGTGTCCTGCGCACTCTGTCACAGCAATGGATGTGGCCAAGGCTAAGGCTCTCGGATACAACAAACCCTCTTCCAGGTTACAGATTTTTTATGGCCGAATCAGATTCGTCTCACTGAGTTCAAAATTTGATGAAATTTTTACTTAAGGGGAACTTTATGCTGGCTCTTAAGGCGGTCCACAGCTGTCCCAGCTGTGGCAATTTAGCCACAGTCCGGGGGGGGAGATTGTGGCTAAACGCGACTGTGCTTAAACTGAGTCAGACTGTGCGTAAAAGGTACTGTGGCTAAACGGACTGTGGCTAAACTGGATCAGACTGTGCGTAAAAGGTACTGTGGCTAAACGGACTGTGCCAGGACGGGACTGTATGTGGACGGGAAGCATTAGCAAGTGTTTGTAGGTCTTATGACTGTGGCCGGGAAGCATTAGCAAGTGTTTGTACGTCTTATGACTGTGGCCGGGAAGCATTAGCAAGTGTTTGTACGTCTTATGACTGTGGCCGGTAAGCATTAGCAAGTGTTTGTACGTCTTATGACTGTGGCCGGGAAGCATTAGCAAAAGTTTGTACGTCATGTGACTGTGGCCGGGAAGCATTAGCAAGTGTTTGTACGTCATGTGACTGTGGCTAAACGGACTGTGGCCGGGATGAGGGATGACTGTGCCAGGACGCGACTGTGGCTAAACGTACATTGCCAGGACTGGACTACATGTGGACGGGTAGCATTAGCAAGTGTTTGTACGTCATGTGACTGTGGCTAAACGGACTGTGGCTAAACGGACTGTGGCTAAACGGACTGTGGCTAAACGGACTGTGGCTAAACGGACTGTGGTTAAACGGACTGTGGCTAAACGGGCTGTGGCTAAACGGACTGTGGCTAAACGGACTGTGGCTAAACGGACTGTGGCTAAACGGACTGTGGCTAAACGGACTGTGGCTAAACGGACTGTGGCTAAACGGACTGTGTCTAAACGGACTGTGGCTAAACTGACTGTGGCTAAACGGACTGTGGCTAAACGGATTGTGGCTAAACGGACTGTGGCTAAACGGACTGTGGCTAAACGGACTGTGGCTAAACGGACTGTGGCTAAATGGACTGTGGTTAAACGGGCTGTGGCTAAACGGACTGTGGCTAAACGGACTGTGGCTAAACGGACTGTGGCTAAACGGACTGTGGCTAAACGGATTAGTGGCTAAACGGACAGTGGCTACACGGACTGTGGCTAAACGGACTGTGACTAAACGGACTGTGGCTAAACGGACTGTGGCTAAACGGACTGTGGCTAAACGGACTGTGGCTAAACGGACTGTGTCTAAACGGACTGTGGCTAAACGGACTGTGGCTAAACGGACTGTGGCTAAACGGATTGTGGCTAAACGGACTGTGGCTAAACGGACTGTGGCTAAACGGACTGTGGCTAAATGGACTGTGGCTAAACGGACTGTGGCTAAACGGACTGTGGCTAAACAGACTGTGGCTAAACGGACTGTGGCCGAGATGAAGGTTGACTGTGTCAGTACGCGACTGTGGCTAAACGGGCATTGCCAGGACTTAGTACTAGTATAAGTGGAAGTTAAGGATTAGCAAGTGTTTGTATGTCATGTGACTGTGGACGGGAAGCATTATAAAGTGTTTGTATGTCATGTGACTGTGGACGGGAAGCAGTAGCAAGTGTTTGTACATCATGTGACTGTGGACGGGAAGCATTGAAAAGTGATTATACGTCAATTGACTGTGGACGGGAAGCACTAGCAAGTGTTTGTACGTCATGTGACTGTGAACGGGAAGCATTGGCAAGTGTTTTTATGTCATGTGACTGTGGACGGGAAGCATTATCAAGTGTTTGTATGTCATGTGACTGTGGACGGGAAGCACTGGCAAGTGATTGTAGGTCGTGTGACTGTGGATGGGAATCATTAGCAAGTGTTATAAGGTCATGTGACTTTGGACGGGAAGCATTATCAAGTGTTTGTATGTCATGTGACTGTAGACAGACGGGAAGCACTGGCAAGTGATTGTAGGTCGTGTGACTGTGGACGGGAAGCACTAGCAAGTGATTGTACATCTCGTCCACAGTCACATGACGTACAAAGATTTGCCAATGCTTCCCGTTTACAGTCTCATGACGTAAAAAGATTAGCCAATGCTTCTCGTCCACAGTCTCATGACGTATAAACTTTTGCTGAAGCTTCCCGTCCACAGTCACATGGCGTACAAACGCTTGCCAAAGCTTCCTGTTCACAGTCACATGACGTAAGAAGACTTGCCAATGCTTCCCGTCCACAGTCACATGACCAACAAACACTTGCAAATGCTTCCCGTCCACAGTCACATGATGTACAAACACTTGCTAATACTTGCCATCCACATATAGCCTAGTCCTGATAATGCCCGCTTAGCCACAGTCACGTCCTGACACAGTCATCCCTCATCCCGGCCACAGTCCGTTTAGCCACAGTCACATGACGTACAAAAACTTGCTAATGCTAACCGTCCACATGCAGTCCAGTCCTGGCAATGCCCGTTTAGCTACAGTCGCGACCTGACACAGTCAACCCTCATCCTGGCCACAGTCCGTTTAGCCACAGTCACATGACCTACAAACACTTGCTAATGCTACCCGTCCACATATAGGCCAGTCCTGGCAATGTCCGTTTAGCCACAGTCGCGTCCTGACACAGTCAACCCTCATCCCGGCCACAGTCCGTTTAGCCACAGTCACATGACATACAAACACTTGCTAATGCTACCCGTCCTCATGTAGTCCAGTCCAGGCAATGCCCGTTTAGCCACAGTCGCGTCCTGACACAGTCGCGTCCTGACACAGTCAACCCTCATCCCGGCCACAGTCCGTTTAGCCACAGTCACATGACGTACAAACACTTGCTAATGCTACCCGTCCACATGTAGTCCAGTCCTGACAATGTACGTTTAGCAACAGTCGCGTCCTGGCACAATCATCCCTCATCTCGGCTACAGTCCGTTTAGCCACAGTCCGTTTAGCCACAGTCACATGACGTACAAAACACTTGGTAATGCTACCCGTCCACATATAGGCCAGTCCTGGCAATGTCCGTTTAGCCACAGTCGCGTCCTGGCACAGTCAACCCTCATCTCGTCTACAGTCCGTTTAGCCACAGTCCGTTTAGCCACAGTCAGATGACGTACAAACACTTGGTAATGCTACCCGTCCACATATAAGCCAGTCCTGGCAATGTACGCTTAGCCACAGTCGCGTCCTGACACAATCAATCCTCATCCCGGCCACAGTCCGTTTAGCCACAGTCACATGACATACAAACACTTGCTAATGCTACCCGTCCACATGTAGTCCAGTCCTGGTAATGTCCGTTTAGCCACAGTCGCGTCCTGGCACAGTCATCCTTCATCCCGGCCACAGTCCGTTTAGCCACAGTCAGATGACGTACAAACACTTGCTAATGCCAACCGTCCACATGTAGTCCAGTCCTGGCAATGTCCGTTTAGCCACAGTGGCGTCCTGACACAGTCATCCCTCATCCCGGCCACAGTCCGTTTAGCCACAGTCACATCACGTACAAACACTTGCTAATGCTACCCGTCCACATGTAGTCCAGTCCTGGCAATGTACGTTTAGCCACAGTCGCGTCCTGGCACAGTCATCCCTCATCCCGGCCACAGTCCGTTTAGCCACAGTCACATGACGTACGAACACTTGCTAATGCTACCCGTCCACATGTAGTCCAGTCCTGGCAATGTACGTTTAGCCACAGTCGCGTCCTGGCACAGTCATCCCTCATCTCGGCTACAGTCCGTTTAGCCACAGTCCGTTTAGCCACAGTCACATGACGTACAAACACTTGCTAATGCTACCCGTCCACATGTAGTCCAGTCCTGGCAATGTACGTTTAGCCACAGTCGCGTCCTGGCACAGTCATCCCTCATCCCGGCCACAGTCCGTTTAGCCACAGTCCGTTTAGCCACAGTCACATGACGTACAAACACTTGCTAATGCTTCCCGGCCACAGTCACACGACGTACAAATACTTGCTAATGCTTCCCGGTCACAGTCATAAGACGTACAAACACTTGCTAATGCTTCCCGGCCACAGTCATAAGACGTACAAACACTTGCTAATGCTTCCCGGCCACAGTCATAAGACCTACAAACATTTGCTAATGCTTCCCGTCCACATACAGTCCCGTCCTGGCACAGTCCATTTAGCCACAGTACCTTTTACGCACAGTCTGATCCAGTTTAGCCACAGTCCGTTTAGCCACAGTACCTTTTACGCACAGTCTGACTCAGTTTAGCCACAGTCCGTTTAGCCACAGTAACTTTTAAGCACAGTCGCGTTTAGCCACAATCTCCCCCCCCAGACTGTGGCTAAATTGCCACACCTGGGACAGCTGTGAGGCGGTCTATTGCATATCTAATGCATTTTTGTACTACACCGATTGTTGGGTCACGAAATTAGAAGCAACTAAGATGAGTTTACAACTAGACTAACTAAACAACTATGAGAGTTTAACGGTAACGATCACTGGGAAAACAAAAAAGTTACTACGATGAAACCGCAAGAGTAAATGTTTCTCACCGAATGTTTCATAATTTTAGTAACGCGATGGGCGAAACAGGGCAGATGCAGGACGTGCTGACGCTGATGCAGCTGTATATCCTCAGTAATCTCGGGTGTCAGAGCAATCACTCAAAGGGCTTCCAAAGCAACGAACTCAAATCCTCGTCGAGGGGATGTCACTGGGGGTTGGTGTATTCGAATTGAATTTCTGCTTATGTTCAATCACTGGATTGTTTTACTCTTTGTTGGCTATATTGTTGATGACGAACTCGTGAAAATCACGGAGTAACATGTAGGTCGTTGGTTTTGGAACCAGGTGGATAATCAGTTTCACCGGTGATATGAATACGGCTTGACCAAAATCTAACACTTACGCTGAATACTCTTCAAGCAGCTTTTCGTATGTTCGGTACTAAATATTTATAATTAAAGTTCTGACGTTTCCGACGTCTTTTTTCATTTTATTTATTCAATTTTTTTCAGGGACCTGCGTGCCGCACTGGAACTGGCCGTGGATAAATTGGTGGACGTAACGATGCACAACGATGGACCACGCCGACAGATACCATCGACCCGACAGTCGTCCATCGGATCCATGATACACGACAACAACAATGAGGCTGTGAAGAACCAAAACGTATCGTATAACTCGGATGAGGACGAGGAGGATGTTAGTGTTGTTGTTGTTGTTCAAATATTTTTTTGTTTACCTGTATTAGACATAATCTCAACTTTGTAACCGATCGATGTTTAATTTAATTTACATTTTGTAGCTAACTCATTACACTGTAAAGCTGCTAGTTTATTTTCAGTTGGGACCCTGTTAACTCTTCTCGTTCTTACCCATGATAATTCAAGTTCAAACCCTGGTTGTTCCTGCTTGTGTCTATGACATCATTATTGCGGTTCATATTAACTAGTTGTTATTAATATTTCAGGATATTTTTGACAATTGTTCCGAGGAGGTTGTGATGGCGGTAAGGAGGTATTTCTGCCCGGCGTTACGAGATTTGCTGCAACATGGACTTGTCACGGTTGGTGACTTGTTGTTGTTGTTGTTGTTGTTGTTGTTGTTGTTTGTGCTTAGTAGGAACACTTTGTTTTTGTTACAGTCATTTTCGTATTCATCTGGTTTCGGTCTTGGTTTCGGCTGTATACCCACACGTCGACGGCAGAAGCCCATAACCACTGAACCCAAATCCACAAAGGTTTGTAAACAACAGTGGTAATATCAAAAACATATTTTATTATATCAATGAACTTGGAAAAACTCATTGAGACTTTGACGATAATAGAAAATTTAAAAATCTCTCTACATTAAGTTTCAATCCATGTTTGTTACATATCCAGCACTGTTCGCTTAGATGATAGAATATCAGATGATCTCTAAGCCGTTTACGTTTTATGTGATGTCCATAACAGATCGAGAATTGCTTTTTAGGAACAGCAGCTTCCCGTTCATGCCTGGGATGTCATCTTCAAGTACTACGAAATGAAGCACGGACGCGAGTTCAGTGAGGCACCGGTCAGGAAATTGTCACAGAGTTTCAATTTGGATAACATCGGCGGCAGATCGGTCACGTCACGACAGGTGAGTGAGCGAGTGAGTGAGTGAGTGAGTGAGTGAGTGAGTGAGTGAGTGAGTGAGTGAGTGAGTGAGTGAGTGAGTGAGTGAGTGAGTGAGTGAGTGAGTGAGTGAGAGAGAGAGAGAGAGGGTGAGTGAAAAAGTGAATGTTTGAACTTCAGATGTTATTATGCTGTATCGACTCAATATGTGTGAGTCACTCAAAGCTGAAGCGTTCGTCGGATGCCATGTTCAAGGCGTTCGTATGTGCTGCTCTCAAGTTGGATTATTTTTTGCTTCGTTAATTAGTTTCTCATTATGTAAAGTAAACTTATTGGTATAAGTTATGATGTTGCGTTGTTACGGTGCGGTTATTTTATGTTATGCTGAGTTTCCATGTTATAGTAACACTGTTTGCAGCAAACGTAAGCTGGTGCCCTGGCTGCGCATGATACTGCGTACGCGCGAAATTGTCGAGGAAAACTATGAACCCTGGAGCTATGTCACAAAGACTGGTTGGTTCCAAGTATCAGAAGTATCACTCACTCAAGTTAATAGCAGATGTCCCTCGTTTTCAACAGTAGTACAAATTTACTAGACTAGCATACATTTTCAGTTTTCTCAAATTGACTGTTGCAGGTTTCGAGGACGCGTTCGAGCTACTGGAGAAATTAGCCAAATTCCAGTACGCCCTGCCTGTCGATCTGGCCGTTCGACCGTTCAAACAAATAAAAGACGCTTTTTAAGATAATTGGAAACTATTTTGAATTCAAAGACCTTAATTTTTACTGCTTATTAATCTTTTGTTATCTGCACTGGTTGTGAGGCAGAACTGCCGTTTTAGCTGTGGATTTCGGAGATTCTTATTCAGAGAGTAATCTTGACGACTTCTCGTTTAACAAAAAAATTGTACTATATTAGAATGAAAATTCATTTACATTTTGAGAGGCATTTCCGCTTTATTTTTTGTACACACGATTGCTTGCGTAACATCGATTCTAATATTTTGTTTCTGTCTATGATTCACACTCTCCATTCCAACATTTTCACCCTATTCCATGTTTAATTTGCTGCAATTCTGTCACAAACACGTTGCTTTACGCATTCTCAGATTTTTTATTATATTACATTTGTATTTATTCAGTTGTGTCACCAATTGGTCGCGGGTCAGTTTTTTTGTTTCAAATCAATTTGTTACTTTAGTAAGGTTTATTGAAATGTAGTTATAGCTCAAGCCCAATAGCAGTATCGTTTATTATAAAACTATTAATCATTTGCCATTAGAGTTGGGCTAATTTATAACAATGATATTTGTTATCCGTCAGCGAGTCACAAATTTTTATACTACCGAAGATGTTCATTCCAGTCATCGAGTGATTTATATTCCAATGTTACCGTAACACTAGTCAAATTGCTTTTTGTAGTAATCATGTAAATCAATTATTGCTAATTCTCATTATCTGGTGCCCTTCCTCCCAACTTCTTTTCTTTGAATGAATGTCTGCTTATTAATTGGAAATGGTTTCCCATGAAATGGTTTCCTGCCCATCTAATTTTCGAAACATTATTTTTCCACTTTCATTTTGTTTGTCGTGCCAATTCGAGATCGTGGTAAATGGGATGGATCAAACAAAAGTACGATTTGACGGAAAAATGGTCTGTCTTGAATGAGGGAAGAAAAACTTTCAAATCATGGGTAAAATAATGATAAGCTATTACCGTTCACCACATAAAATATGGTGTTTCCTGTTACCAAGCTGCTATTTATTTTCACAATTTATTATCTGATATTTATATGTTTGATACTCCGATTGGCGATTATTGTTATTTATTTTATCGAAATTTTATTCAGAGATTAATAAAAGATGCATAGAATAAAAGATTGTATGGTTTCCTGGTGAATAATACAATTGAGCAGATTTCTTCCAATTCAGTACAGTCAATTAGAACTGTATTACGTCATCAATATGTGAAAGATGTCATACAATAAACACAAGCTACAGGAGAGACAATTATTCTTCATTATCTCGTGAATTGCATGCTTTTTAGAACTCGGTTTATGCAACCAGCTGAATAGGTTTAGGTGTGTGTCCGTGTAACTCACTCAAATCACGTATGAAGTTGTTGTGATATGTGAAGTTGTTAATATGCAGTTGTGACATGTGGCATGTTCAGATGTCAACGTCAATATACGATGTCCAGCCAGTAGAAGGGGTGCGTCTAACCGAGAACGTTAGAGTGACCAGCTTGGAGCTGTGCGAGTCGACTTTGTTCATTGGCACTAATACAAGGTTGGTGACCATATTTATTTCTGATTGACCGGAAAATTGAGCAATTTATTCTTGAAATATGTGCATTTTATTATTTTTCATTACGTTAAGTCATCACACGTGTATGTCACACTGAAGCAAGTTATCATGTCACACTGAAGCAAGTTATCATGTCACATTGAAGCAAGTTATCATGTCACACTGAAACAAGTTATTATGTCACACTGAAGCAAGTTATCATGTCACACTGAAGCAAGTTATCATGTCACACTGAAGCAAGTTATCATGTCACACTGAAGTAAGTTATCCAAGTTAACATGTCACACTGAAGCAAGTTATCATGTCACACTGAAGCAAGTTATCATGTCACACTGAAGCAAGTTATCATGTCAAACTGAAACAAGTTATCATGTCACACTGAAGCAAGTTATCATGTCACACTGAAGCAAGTTATCATGTCACACTGAAGCAAGTTATCATGTCACACTGAAACAACTTATCATGTCACACTGAAGCAAGTTATCCTGTCACACTGAAGCAAGTTATCATGTCACACTGAAACAAGTTATCATGTCACACTGAAGCAAGTTATCATGTCACACTGAAGCAAGTTATCATATCACACTGAAACAAGTTATCATGTCACACTGAAGCAAGTTATCATGTCACACTGAAGCAAGTTATCATGTCACACTGAAACAAGTTATCATGTCACACCGGAAAAGCCCATCACCGTAACGTGTCAGCATCATTATATAACACTGAAAGCTGATCACCTTGACACTCACAAATCGTGACATAGGTGTATGTCACTCTGTAACATGTTATGATGTTGTCACTTTGCATACACTTTGCTGTACGTATGCATAGCACCAGCCATCATAACCAGGCAGAGACAACATGGTGCACTGCTGGCTGTGAATGACTACGCTGTTTGACCGCCTTTAACCAAAGTATGCAAAGAGCAATGGTGAGGTTGTCAGCATCGCAAACGAGTGGTCGGGGTTCGAGTCCCACAATGGGAATCGATGAGGAGAACCACGGCTTCACTCGGAAAACCAATGTCGATGCAAACGTTGTTACACACTCTGAGATTCACCATTTTATAGCTTTGTTAAAGTATCTTGTTACTCATATTTGGTTACGTAAACCTTTCACCAGACGAAAGTATGTATACCGTTCGATTGGACGACTGCAGCAAAAGTTTATCAATTAACGGCGCTCGTAAAGATGCTGATTCTGGCCAATTTTCGATAGTCCAATATTCTGAGTTAGATATAGCAGTTAGAATTCTATCCATTCTCATCCATTTCGTTAATTTGGATGTTTTCGGTAGTTTTAACGTCTGAAGACAGACTGTTAAGAGTCATTGCTACTTGCAAGTTTGATGACAGAACGATAACCTTTGTGGTGTGCTTATTAAAAATAAAGTTAGGGATTTAAAAATTTAGTTCAAATTGATTGTTTGCTAATTACATTGCAGCGCGATCATCAGCTATTCGTTTGGTGACTCGACCAACCAACTCGGTGATGAATGCATCAGTTGTGCCGTGCTGGCACAGGCCGTACTGCATCAGGATGTTGGTGCCTTTGGTTCATCAATTACACCTTATCACAATTCATATTAATTTATGAAATTCCGGTCGCATGTGTTTCGCAATCAATTTTGTGCTCTCTCTTATGTATCCAGTTTCAAATCAGTTACAGTTTGCATTTACTTCAAGATCCATTTTGGATCACTGAGTTTAGGGGCTTTGTTTAACCATTTTTTGATATGTGAAATGTAGAACAGTACTATCAGAAACTTGTACACTTTTTATCAGGGGTGGGCCGGGTTTTTTGGCGTTTTGCAGGGGTGGGGGGGGGGGGGGTAGCCGACAGAAAATCCCATTTTACCCGACCTGTCCGAAAAGTGGGGGGGGTAAGGTCGGGTAGGGGGGGGGGGGGGGGGTAGAAAAAAAAATTTCGCATAAAACGCTTGTTTTTTGCTTGTTTTTGCTAAAAAGTCTTCTATTATATGGTATAAACATCACATATACCGGTTTTTTCAGGTTTTAACCAAGAAAATTGACCCAGAAAACGTGTTTCTTCGAAAAAAAATTCTTACAGCCAGAAAATGTTGAAAAATGAGCCTCAAAATCGAGGTTTTGAGGCCGATTTTCTCAAAAATTTCGAGTAGGTCGAGTAGGGGGGGGAGGGGGTAGGCGACCTAAATTTTTGTCTAGGGGGGAGGGGTAGGCTACCCGCCGACCCTGAAAAGTGGGGGGGGGGTAAACCCCCCTACCTACCACCTCTGCTTTTTATCAAAAACTTCATACTGAATAAATAATTTGCAGGCTTCGAGCAACGTGGAGTACCTGTTCGCCGCATCGGCACTGAGTCGACTACTGGCACTCTGCCATCACAATGTGTTTGTACTCGATCTGGAAACAGCGACCGTTAGTTATAAATACATGACTTTATTGAAAAGATTATTCGCAATGCCTTTTTAGAAATGAAAGCTTGTGTTTCATCGAGTAAAAACATTTTTACTTTTCCTTGAATCAATGATTTAAATTGGCGACGAATGAGTGCCTGTAAAATCATCTTTGGTGAAGTACAGTTCGTCACAAAAAAAATTCATTGTATTGCTAATTATAAAAAAATCCATGTAAATATCAATACACTTGGTTCAGGTATTGGGTGTTGCAAAAGTCAAGAACGTGGTTGCGATGAGCGTTAATCAGAGCCCTGTCCACGATGACCCGTTTGTCGTTGAGGTTGAACTTTTGTTGTTGTTGTGATTTTTGTATTTGGTGTTGTTGTTATTGCTATTCTAATTGTTGCTGTAAGTATATTTTTTGGCAATTTTCAGGCCGCACTCGGTCTGCGCTCCAAAAAGATTCAGATTGTGCATTTCTCACAAGACGACTGTCAGCCGATTCGAAGTCTCAGTGTGGAACACAAGATTACAGCCGTGGTGAGTGAATGAGTGAGTGAGTGAGTGAGTGAGTGAGTGAGTGAGTGAGTGAGTGAGTGAGTGAGTGAGTGAGTGAGTGAGTGAGTGAGTGAGTGAGTGAGTGAGTGAGTGAGTGAGTGAGTGAGTGAGCGAGCGAGCTAGTGAGTGAGTGAGTGAGTGAGTGAGTGAGTGAGTGAGTGAGTGAGTGAGTGAGTGAGTGAGTGAGTGAGTGAGTGAGTGATGAGTTAGTGAGTGAGTGAGTGAGTGAGTGAGTGAGTGAGTGAGTGAGTGAGTGAGTGAGTGAGTGAGTGAGTGAGTGAGTAAGTAAGTAAGTACATGAGCAACCTCTTGTTTTGCAGTCATTGAACGCGTACAGCCTGTGCGCTGCTGCCGACCAAACGTACGTGGCATTCAACCTGCAGGACGACACCAAACACGTGTTCCTCGAGTCTGTTGATGTACAGCCAATCATACAGGCTGTTGATAAGGTTGAAAGTTACAAACTGGATTGAAGGAATTAGTAGTTTGTTTGCTTAGAACACGAATCAGCGCTGGTGGTTATATTCTATGGGTTTCCATAAAATGATAGAGTTTTGTCTTTGTATGTGGTCATAATTGGACTTTCAGCGTAGTGTTGTTACCAACTGTCATGAGTTTTCTAGGGTGAATTTCTTGTAACGGGCATGCAACGTCTGGGTGTGTTTGCTGATGGCAACGGCATGTCCCATCGAGCACCACTTCTGTTTGGTGTCGATGACGTCACTGCACTGGCATACGTGCCACCCTACATTCTGTCGGCACACGAGTCGTGCGTCACTGTTTACAGGTGAGTGAGTGAGTGAGTGAATGCACTTGCACTTGAATGTGCACAAAAAACCCTTCATACTGCCGGCATGACTGATGTGATTGTTAATCAGTCAGTCAGTCTGAAATTTGGACAGTCAGTGACTGAACAGTAACAACAATTCAGTATCGAAGAATCGGACAATCACAAAGTGAAGCAACGTATCAGTGTGAACGGAGCGTGTATTGTGGGCAATTACGGTGGTCGATTACTGGTGGCCACCCAACAACGACTGTTCTCACTGCAGTCCGTGTCTTGGAGAACACAGGTGTGCCACTGGCCGACCAGTTCAACCTCCAAAGTGAGGGGAATCTTTTCAAAGAGGGGGGAATTAAAAGACAACAGGCCATTTTACCTACATCTAGGGAACAAACTATACTTTTCGAATCCGCCAAAGAGGGGGAAATTCCACTTTTCCCTCCCCTTCTCGTCCGCTAGTGAGGTATGCTGTCTAGGTACTAGGTTTATGCACTTTATTACATCAACACATTCACTCAAACTTCGTTCTTTTTTTGTCACTTTCATCTCATTTTCACACTTGCTCGTTACATTCTGCAGGTGGAAACTCTTTTGGCTGAAAATCAGCTGGATGAGGCGGTGCAGATTGCCAGTAAATATACGAATCGATTGAAGACCGGGGAAGAGATTGAGGTTAGAGCATGATTGGTTGATTGAGTGAGTGAGTGAGTGAGTGTGTGAGTGAGTGAGTGGAAAAATGAATGCTTGAACCAGTGAGTTGGTGAGTGAAAAATGAATGAATTTGTTAGTGGAGGGTTGAACCGTTGAACGTCTTCACCATAGGTTGGATTGATTTGTTTACATAGTATTAGTAGCACCCCAAGCTGTCTTATTACTGTCTTTCATAACTTTAGGAATATGATGATTGATTAAAAATAGTTTTCATAAATCGGTTGGCTGACCCGGAACGAGGACTTATGGTTTTCTTTTCTGACTTATAAAAACACTTGACAGTTGCAGCAATACCACAATTACTGTCAACGCGCTGCCTTTCTGCATCTGGCCGCCACTCAGTTTGCTCAGGCGAAACAGTTGTTTATTGAACATGAAACGGACGTGAGAGAGGTTAGCACACATGTTGGTGTTGTTGTTGTTGTTGTTGTTGTGGTGGTTGTTGTTGTTGTTGTTGTTTCTGTTGTTGTTGTTGTTGTTGTTGTTGTTGTGGTTGTTGTTGTGGCTGTTGTTGCTGTTGTTGTTGTTGTGGTTGTTGTTGTTGTTGTTGTTGTTGTTGTTGTTGTTGTTTGGTTGTAGTGTTGTGGTTGTTGTTGTTGTTGTTGTGGTTGTTGTTGTCGTTGTTGTTGTCGTTGTTGTTGTCGTTGTTGTTGTTTTTGTTGTGGTTGTTGTTGTTGTATTTGTTGTTGTTCTTGTTGTTCTTGTTGTTGATGATGATGATCGTAGTTATTTAACAGGTAATATCACTATTCCCTGGATTACTACCGATGACTACTAGTTTTGTACGTCATCAACCGCCTCTGCACTCGTTGCCCAACATCGATCGTGTTACGGGTGGGCAGGCTCGACTGAAACATCAGGTTATCCAGTTTATTGAAAAAAATTCAAGTGGGTTCTTTTTGTTTCCGTCATCTGTTTTGTTCAGTTTTTTCCTAAAAATTTTCAGGCAATCGAATTTCTGAACTCGTATTTGCTGGCTGTACGTAACAGCGAGTTCGTGACTGTGCATGGAGCGCGACAGGTTTGTTATGTGTCTGTTGCGGTTGCTGTGTTGTTATTTTTATTGTTGTTGTTGTTTTTATTGTTGTTGTTTTTGTTTTTGTTATCCCCACTGACTATTATTTAATTGCAAAATAGGATCTGGACACGGCCCTGCTCAAGCTGTCCGTGCTCACCGACCCACCGGCTTCCATCGATCACGTGACCTCCGTACTGCTCGCTGATTGGTCAGGTGACGCGAACGACGTCGCTGATTGGCTGGCTAAACGCACTGATTCTGCGTCGACTCGCGTTCGGGCTCACTTGTTGTGGACCGTTATGAAACATTACGATGAAGGCATGCAGCTGATGGTGGATGCCCATGAGAAACAGCAGTGGTTGTCGTTGCCCGAGATCACAAAACTGATGAGTGAAACGTTGGTAACCATAGGATCTACATTTTGTTTGACTAAAAATTACGTAATGTTTTTGAAGATCAAACGCATTTTATTCTGGCATAGTATTCGTTATTCGATCTTTTTGTTGGTTGCAGCCAGACCCCGGTCGCGGTGTTGCAGAAGTGGTTGCGGTGGCTGATGAATGTTGATGAGGACATGATGTTTACGGTTGGGTGTTTTCATTTATTAGATGTTCTAAGTTTTGTTACTCGTTGATCAAAATATTCGTAACCATTGATGATTGACTTGATGTTTTATGAAACTGGGAATTTATCCAACCAGGTTATCAGCAGCCAGCAGCATCGACTGAGTGCCGAATTCGTGGAAGAGTTGCTGGTTGACCAACCAATCCGATTCATCTGGTATCTGCAATCACAGCTGTTGGACGATGTACCTGATGTTAAGGTTGAGTTTTTAACAGCAAAAGCAACAACATTATATCCTATCCAGGGTTCTTTTTACTTGGAAAGTTGTTGGCTTGCAATACTTCATAGTATATGTTATACATTGGTCATTGCAATTCATTGAAATGTGTAATTCATTGATTATTGGTATACAAAAATTGAAAATTTTTATATTAAGAATTTTATAAACAAGAGCAACCAACAATAGTTTTGAGTGTGATGCCAACGAGTCAATAGTGCGCAGTCAGCACGCCCGTCTGGCTCATGCCTTCATCGACCAGCTGAGTAATCCGGCACTTCTCGACGCGGATCGGGAGGCACTGCGACAGGCGTTTCGTCGATTCATCGAACACAGCCGATACATCGATGTTACCGAACTGGCGACGAAAATGCGGGC
Organism: Daptonema setosum; assembly: GCA_964036265.1. Lineage (NCBI taxonomy): Eukaryota > Metazoa > Nematoda > Chromadorea > Monhysterida > Xyalidae > Daptonema > Daptonema setosum. The sequence goes on from OZ038446.1 coordinate 11,541,969, forward strand.
GCATCGATCACTCAATGCCGATCGGGCGTTCTTGCATGGGAAGGTGAGTGAGTGAGTGAGTGAGTGAGTGAGTGAGTGAGTGAGTGAGTGAGTGAGTGAGTGAGTGAATGATTGCATGAAAAAGTGAGTGAGTGAGTGAATGCATGAAAAAGTGAGTGAGTGAGTGAGTGAGTGAGTGAGTGAGTGAGTGAGTGAACGAACTGTGTGGGCTGGTTTGAATAGTCAACTTCGACGTAAATGAGTGAATAATTGTTTCGGTCTTATTTCAGAATGGTGAGCACGACAAAGCTCTACGCGTGCTCATCGACGAAGAACGCGATGTGGAGAGCGCACTGCAGTACTGCCAGTTGTACGTGATGATGCTCGATGGTTGGTGTTTATCTCTCAGTTGTTTTTGCGAAAAACGATTAATTTTGTTGCTTCCAAATACTTAGAATGTTAGAATGCGACTGAATTAGAGTCACTACCCACGTTTTACATTTAAAACATTAGCCAAAGCACTGGCGGATGAGCCGATCCTTTAAAGGCAGGTGAGTTTTTTCAATGGAAGCCAAGTTATTTTTTCTTTTGTTAAGGCTATTTCACTTACAACCTCAATTTGTGATTGCCAAAAAGCTCATAAGCCTAAAGGAAGAAAATCTCCAATCTGATGGACGATACGTTTTCAGCCGGTAAACGTTCATCGGTGTACGAGCACCTGGTTGTGCGTGTTTGTCAGGTACACGAACTCGGGAAACTGCCGTTGGATGACGTGTTGAAGGTGCTGGCTGTCGCTGCCAAGTACGCGTCGCTGCAAAAGGTGGGGTCAAGCAATGTTCTTTTACTAATATTAGCGTGTTTTGACGGCTTTCAGCAATGAAGAAGTCGTAATAAAAATTGTGATTGTAGATTCTGTCGGTACTGCCACCAGACGTGCCTCTGCAGTCGGTGTATGCCGCAGTGGCTGCCGGCTGCAGTCAGACGCATGCCAGTCGACTCAACAACGCAATCGGTGCTGCACTCGGTCAGCACGTGCTCATCAACACGAGTAATGAGCACGCTAATGTTAATGCCATCCGACATGATATCAGTGAGAAAACGTTCGTGGTTTTCGATTGAAGTTTTTTAGTTCAATCAGACAGACAGACTTACTCTTCCTTTTTTCATTCATCGATATTTTTCGGTCATTCACTCAGTCGTCCTAATCATTTTCACTCGCTCACTCACTCACTCACTCACTCACTCACTCACTCGCTCACTCACTCACTCACTCACTCACTCATTCACTGTATTGTAGTCGTTGTTGCGTATGCCAGTGCACGATGGTGGACAGCCTAACGGACGTGCTCATCTACCCGACAGGTGCCGTCGTTCATCTCGCCTGCGTCCGACATCGCGATCTTTGTCCCGAAACGAATGTTCCGCTTTCATCATTGTGATCGATATGATACTCATTTCAATTTCTTGTTCATTTTTTATATATAATATTTTTATCAATTTATTATTATTTTTATGATTTTTGCGCCATAATCACATGCTTTTGTTTGTTTGTGTAATAGTGCTGTTCTATGGTGTGAGTACATTAAACGGTGCTGTAATTGTGCCTTGCCCATGCCATAACTACTATTTGAAAGTTAATCTCCCTACAAGTTTCATTAGTCCATCAGTTTCTGTCTCGTTTACTGTGATACTTCCATTCCTACCTGTATCTACTTATCACTTTATTCAAAAATATGTACATACATGAATAAATCAACGTTAACATATGAATTAATCAACGCAAATGAATCTCTGAAGATAAAGTACCGAAATTTCATGAAGTCAACCGTAAACAAATCCATAAACAAACAGCACATTGAATAGCAAATCTTTGATAATGCGGAACATGCCGATTAAGGCGGTTGACAGATCCCAAACGTGTACATCACACAAAGGTACAGAGCGATTCCATTGAAAATGATAGTTTTCTGTTTGAATTTATGTGTTTAACTTGGTTAACTAGAATCGGATGGTCAAACTTGTTGAAGAAGAATAGTTATAGTTAGAAAAAGTTCCGAAACCAGCACTGACATTAGCAAACTTCAATGTATATGGATCTTTACCGCAGGAAATGGTATAGGCAAAACAATACAAACACTACATGATATGATTTGTATATGTATGTATCGTTGTTAAGAATAATGATAATAACAAAAATAGAGTAGACTTATACAATACAAAATAGTTACCAGTGCAACACAGTTGCAAAATATTTACAGTTTGTTCCATCCATTGTTTGTGGCATACAAACCATCTGCATGCCATGATTTCCGATATCCCAACATGTCCTTACTTCACCCTGACATTTTTCACAAATATCTGATCCCCATCAGTTTGGCATCTCTTATCATCCAAATATATAGCTTATGCTCCGACATACTCTAGATGTCCCCGGAGCACGAGCTCCTGGCGGCCTCACAAGTGGAGCAGGACGAGCATCGCTCCTGTACCGTATTAATAAATGCCTGGTAGATCTTGTGCACCACACAACTACTAAAGTTGTACCAGACTCGCTCCAGATTGGCGTGTTCCTGTTTTAGTCGCTGCAGTTGATCCTGTCCGTTACTGTTGTTGTGACTGGAGTGACTTCTCGACTTGGCCGTCATTCGCTCCGACATCAACTTGAGGGTGCATTCGTAGATGGCATCGCGGAAACACAGCCAGGCTGAGGCATCAAACAACAGGTGGCCGGAGCGACGTCGTGTCACGAAGTAGTGGACGGAGCCGGTTTCGGAGCAGATACGATCCACGTAGTCCACGTCCTCCCACTCTGAGAGACACGCTTCCATTAGACCAACGATACGCAACGCCTGACGACGGAAACGAGGGTTGGTTTTCCAGCCGTCGCCGTAGTTGGCCGCCTGCAACCAGAGGTGGTAAGGACATGTTAATTAGTCACTCACTCACTCACTCACGCACTCACTCATTCATTCACTTAGTCACTCACTCACCCCCTACATAACTTACTTAGGCACTCACTCACTCACTACTGACTACATACATACTGTACTTCACTCACTCACTTCTTCACTCGTTTACTTGCTTACTCATCTACTCACTCCTCACTCATCCACTCACTCACTCACTCACTCACTCACACATTCACTCACTCACTCAGCCACTCACTCACCTCCGGAAACATGTTCTTAATGGCCGGTATATAGGTGAACACAAAAGTGAACATGTCGGCGCAAAGAACCCGATGAAAATCGAACGAGTCGAATTGCCAGTGTCGCCGAAGACATGCCAACTCCGTGTCGGTGGGACTCCAGTTGGCCCAGTCAATGAACGGTGATGGTGACACTGAAATTGATTTTGGTCTTGTTGTTGAAATAAGAAAAAAGTTTTTTAACAGAATAAAATAATATTAAATTTTCATAAAATAAGTTTGCGTTCAAACTTCAAAGCCTAGAACTTCAGAGCAAAATGTTATAAAATAAGGATCTGAGTTCAAATTTCTAACCCTAAAGCAATTCTAAATAAGAAAAGACTTCAGTTGGTCAATGGAGGGTTTTGGTGACATTGAAGTTCTTACTTATTGTTGATTTGAACAATTTAAAGGAAAAATCTTTCTGCTTTCAATTCAGAAACCCCGCAGTCTAGAATCAAATTTCAGCGGATCAGAAAGGCCAAAAAAGAACTGCAATGATTTTATAAAATTAGAGTTTGCGTTCAAACTTCGAACATTAAAGCGATTTCAATAACGTAATGTGTGAATTAACTCATTCAATAAATATTTCATAGCTGAAGTTCCAAAAGCCCATGCACAACAAAATGACCTGTTCAAATTAAAAAAAAATTATTATAAAAATGCCGGCATTACAAAAACTATTTGCATTGATCCAAGTTAAATCGTCTTACCCGAAAGGTGCAGTTCATGAGGATCTTTGATCACCTCTTCTTCTACGGATATTTTATCTGTGAGAGATTAGTGGGAGATTACCGTGAATTAAAATCTAATTTTTTAGTGTAGATTATTCCATCTGAACGTATAATCCAAAGTATGTACTGTATGTGTATTTAAATAATTATTGCATTAAAAATTCTGTTCTGACTTCATGTAAATAGCCAAACCATACTATGTGTGTTTGTAGCAACGTCACTGTCATGGGATACTTTTACTAAAAAACGCTGAACACAGCACTATTTTACCTACTTAGATCGGTCCTGTCCCTAGTATTCTAAATCTTTACGTCCAAGTTTCTAGTATAACCGAAACTCAAACCAACAAGTCGGTGGTGTATTTGGTGGTGATTCATCCTCGACCCATTCATCGAGACTCGATGCCCGTGAATCGGGTGAATCGCGTTCCACACTGAACGAACGTTTCAGTTTCTCGCCCATCTTTCGCAGCAGTCGCGGCGTCCGACTGACCATCGTTGATGAGGGTGGGGGTGAACGAGTGCTCGATGGCTGTTGTGGCAGACCCGACATACTGTCGTTGCTGAATCTGGAAAGAATACCATTGAATATATAATCTCGTTGAATGTCGTGTCAACTTTAATGAATGACCAACAATCTATAATTTTGTAAGAAATAATGACATATTTTTTGCAAAATTAACGTAAATTAACGGGTTTCACCCGTCATGATGAACATGACGATAAATACGATAATGTAAGAGTCTAGTTGGTAGTATCATAGAAGTATATGAATGAACCTTGAGCCCAAATATGCAGCCACAAACGGGAAAGAAAGGCAATAACCACAGTACGTAAGTTAAACAAAACAGGTAGTTCTGATATAGAATAGAATACCGTAACTCATAATGAGTGCCTTCATAATCGACTTGAGACGTTTCAGGTTTACCATTTTTTGGAACTCGTCATAACGAGAACTCAAGATAGAATAAAATGTTAAACATTATGAAACACTACAAAACAGGTTTTTCAAATTGTTTGAGTCCATGTCTCGAATCTACTGTCATGACCTCAAATCTTCCGAATCAATGTCGCCTGAGTTTGATTAGTTTTAACGGTGAACATTCAATCAGTCAATTAATCTGGTACGTCTGTAATAATCAAGATATACATATATGTACGTAGTAATCCCGACAAGTTCAACCTTTCCCGGTTTCGCAAAGGTCGATTTTGTTCATACAATATGTGGTTCAGTCAATTTCTGATAATGAAAAAATGTGAAGATGTTTGAAGTGTCACTATCGACTGTCTGTATATTATATTATATGTCACATTCAAAGGTTATTACGACTACATCTACGTAGAATATTTGTCATACCTCTCAATGGACCACATGTAGGAGTAAAAGTAGGATACTGTATGTGAATGATTAAGGATGAGATAATATGTAAAGATGAAAACGGCTCAGACCACTTGATTTATCACAGAGCATATTTGGAAGTCGATTTGTTTAGGGTTTTCAAAAAGAACAAATATAATGGAGAACCATAGCTCATTTTAAATTTATAGTTTCAATCTTTAGAGGAAAATAAACAAACAATGGTTTTGTACTTTTTATGAGATGTAACAATGAAAACACCAAGTCTTATTTTTTCATTAATTCTGCCAATTTACATAATATACAGCTTAATTAATAAATTCTGTGCTTAATGTACATATTTACACATACACATAAATTATCGGCCACTGGATCAGCCAGACTTCATATAATATACCATTGAACGTTGAGTGCACCAGGCAGACGCCGACACAATGGGTTACGGTATTGGGACAGGATGTGCCACAAGTTTGTTTGTGCTACCAAGGATGCCATGACTCGCCAACAACACATGACACACGATGCAACTTCATGATTTTGCATGAACCATCTTTTCTTTTTGTGTTGAATTATAACAAACAACATTCAATTCAGCCTCGAAAACTGGCGGTCTTGGTTCACAACCTTACTTGAGACACGGACACTGACGCTTTGCTCTGGGTTTTCTGCCACTGCTCGCCAGTTTATTCAACCTCTCTGGCCGCAACGTTGGCTTTAGTAATGAATAATTCACATAAAAAATTGCTATTTATTAAGAACAGCCCATCCACACATACAAAGTTGGTACATATTTAAAGACAATTATATTATAGAAATAAAAATTTAATATTATTGTAAATAAAAACAAGTATTTATAGAAATCTAGCGTATAGTAATCTAAGTCTTGGCAGTGAAATATTGTGGTTACTAAAACGAATGAAGTTAATAAAAATTCAGGTCGTTAACAGTTGATGGTGTTTCACTCAACTCAGTAACCTCATTTGTGAGTCAATTTAATCGCTATGTAAATGAATCATCTAAGTGTGAATCCATATCAGTAACATATGACCTGATGACCAAAATAGAACGCCGATGATAAACATCGGGAATATGATTAGGATTACGATTTCTACGATTTCTTTATGATCCCTAGTTTCTTCAAGTCTTCGCATCCGAACTAGACTGACTACCGATATTATAAAAAATTACTAACAACATGTTTGACCAGAGAAAACATAAAAAAATTTTAATAGGCTTTTTTACTATAAATCCTCAGAAGAGACCGGGATTCTCTTCAAGCAAACTTTGCTTATTATAGTCCTTCAAGTATAAAAAACGGCCGGTCTGACAGTTTCTCATCAGAATCTGTTTATTAATCAGTGAAACCTGAGCAGTGACGGCATCACAGAGTCACACAATGTCCGATCCAACCAACAATGGAGGCAGAAAACGGCAGTACGAATCTGTTCAAGTTACGTACTCAAAAGATCAAAGTAAATTTCACGTTATGAAAAATTATTCGAAAAACAACTGACGTTCATGAACTAAGATTGCGGGATTTGGCATGGAAATTAATCACTTTTTGATGATCGACAAAGTTGAGTGCTTTAGGAAGACCCTAATAAAGCTAGTTTATAAGCCGTTATGTCTATAAACTACCAATTAGAATAATAATTCTTTCCTCCTTACATAAGCGTGAGTGAAAGATATAATGAGGTTAATGGGCAGTGGCACCATGAAACACACATCTTCACGTCATCCAAATAATTCATTCATTTATAAAATTCATGTGTGGTAAAATCGAAATAATTCAATGAATTGTCTGTCACAAAAACAGTTTGAACGACGGAATAGCCGATGATCCCACTCTGGATCTGATTAGAGAGGAACATGTCAGACATGCCTTACGGGCATGATTGGACGATAAGGGAAAGGAAATTTCCTCTCTTTGGTGATTTTGAGAAGTGCAGTTTTGTTCCCTAAGGTGTAGATAAAACGGTTTTAAAACAGCAAATTCTCCCCTCTTTGTCGAAGTTCCCCTTCCTTTGAAGGTTTGACCGCCGTTAACTAGGATAAGTGGACAAATCCCCAGAGGCATTGGTTCACTTTAATGAGTTAGATCATATTCAGAGTCTCTCAGACTCACATTGTTATTCGAGACATACATACAACGTGCATGCATGCCCTAACATTAGTTTCCCGTTTTAAGTTTGGCAGATAATGACAGACAGAGTGCATTTGCAACACTTCTATGAATCAATGATCCGTTTCTACAGGGGTAGGTGAAATCCAAATTAACTGCCAAAGTGAGCACTGTTCGAAATGCTGATGTTGATGAGATGTGAATTTTTGATAGAATGTCTACTTATCAAAAATTGTTTATGAGAATCAAATTTTTTATGAGAATCAAAGAATTAAAAGTTATTTATGACAATAAGAGAGTCCATGAACGAGAATCAGAGATCTTTATGAGAATCAAAGAGTACAAGAACGAGAATCAAAAGTTGTTTATGGGAATCAAAGTGTTCATGAACGAGATTGACTCGGAACATATTGACCAGCCGGTCATGTTAATACCCGACAACACGCAATGTCTTCGGATCGATTCGGCACATACAAAACATGTAAAAAAACGTATTTACGAATAGACAAATCACGTATATAAATTTAAGGTCACGTACACTCAATTCAAATACGTCATGGAAATAACGGGTAAGGGTGTTCTCTGGGCATGATGTTCTCTGGCAATTCTATGGACTGTCACTGGAAAAGGCGATAATTCACAGTTTTACACGCCGCATTGGTTGCTGCTTATAACAACTTGTTTCAGGAAAAGTCCAAAAAAGTCTATAAACGCATTTTGACAACAAAATTTTACAGTTTTGAGCTGAAATTGACGAAACTGCCATCTTTATAAGATATGACTCACATGAACGTGTAAATTATGGCTACACAGGTTAATCAAGTGGTTTGATTATTGTTATAGGTGAAAATTATTCGGGTTGTTGGCTCTCATCTTGTATGTATATCATCCAAAGAAGTGTGAAGACTAGCTGAGTTAAATGAACAAAAAATCTCGATTGAAAAGTCTTGTAGGGATCAGACTTTATTACCATTATTATTCTTACTGTCTAGTTCTAATCAGTCAATGGTTCAAAAATATGTCTAGGTTAAAACTTTTCAGAAGAGCCATGCTTACGAGTCAAGCCTTATGAGCCATAATATGAGCCGTGGAGCTCAACTGTGTACGGTAGAGAAAAAATTGCGTGGATCAACTATTTAATAAACAACCATAATTTATGTACGTGCTTGGCCGTGTAAGCACTGACAAAATTATAGAAAACTTAATGAGGACTAATTTATGCAGATTATTACTTCGAAACATAAACAGGCTTCTGTATATATGTAGTTTTGTATTATTAACTTTATGAAAGATTATGTTTATTCACATATAGGATTTAGCAGAAAATACACTTCTCTTTATTATCATTTTCTTTAGATAAATAGGAAGCTAACGAAAGCATCCGTTAACCTCAGTCATTCAAATGTATGTACATGTGTATCTTCATTAAACCGATCCGATCAATAAATTTTAGTGGGTTCAAGTGTCGATGGCACACACATGACAGGATAGGTACACTAACAGTAACTTCAACAATATGGTAACTGCAATATGTACATAACGGATTTTGTAGAACTGTGAATAACTTCACTCACTTTGATTGGAGTTTCATTAATTAAAAGTTTGGAGCGATCCAGTTGATTCTTACGGCGAACATGCGCTCTTGTACTTTTCTATAAATACAAAAAGCATGGGAAGTTGACCACTCACGCAATCTCGGTATTATAAGTAATTACGAAATTATGTGGACTGTCTGGCCAATAATGAAGAGGTGATAATAATTAAGGTGGATAATGACATTGGATTTTGACAATTCGGGTGAATAAAAAATTCAAGTCTAAACTAAAAAGTTTGCAATAACTTTTCGTATTAAAAATATAAAAATAATTACATAATTGTATAATGGAGAGTGATTTATCAATGAGTTCTCTCTTTATATTCTAAGTCAGACCAGCAGAATTAGGATTGGTTTGCATTCTATTTAGAATACTGTATATCGTGCAGAGAATAACTTTGCAGATGCCCGTGAAACATCACCTTTCTTATCAAACTCAACTGCTGGGCCGCAATCTAAACCATCACAGTCCTGTATTTGTGTTTGTGATGATTGGCTAACTATTGTGATGATGATGGGTCAGTTGGTTTGTGTTCCAATCACCGTCACCCACGTTAGCCAAGCTTGTGGCTCAGCAGTGGAGAATATCAGGAAGAGCTGGAATTTTCGCTTTTTACTGTTTGGTCTATGATTATTATTATCTTTTACTCACAGAGAAATTAATTCATAAGAAATTCATAAGTTTAATTAATCACAGAATCTTCACCTAATACACAAATTAACTTTGTAAAACAACATAAACAACATTAGGTAGATTACAGTTGTTGAGAAGGCAAATAATATTACTTTGAAACACGATTTTATTAAATAATAACGTTTTCCTGAGCGCTATGCCGGAGTTACCCATTATTAACTTGAAATACCCTGTCAATACTATTAGCAAGATAATACATATTTGATCAAAGCCTGCAAATTGTCATTCCAATTGCTAGCTAATCTGTATGTTTATCCTCTTTAGCGAATCACATCTTTAGAAACAACCCGATTTTGGGATTAGAAATGATAACACGTGGTAAAAACATATTTCCTACTGATTGGATAATCTGTGTCAGACTATTATAATCAGACTATTACAATGAAATTCGTAATAAATTATTTTATAAATCGTTCACATGTTCATGATAAGATTAGTATGACATGGATTATGGTGAAAAAATTCAAATACAAAATGACTGTCCATTGTTAGAATAATTCAATTACTTTTTATTTGTCAACTTGGCTATCTAAATGACTAAATCCCCGGGGTCCTGTGACCCTTCTGGTTAGGGCCAATCTGCCAAGAATATGCATATAATGGGATTACAGGTTTGATTACTATGATCTATATTAGTAAACGAATTCTAGTCCTACCAAGACACTGAAAATTTTCAAGTATGCAAGTATATGTTTATATAAACTATCGGCAGATATGAACCATAATAAGTAAGATAGATTTTAGAATACGTGATGAAATACAGTGAAGAAACTCGGCTAATCAGCGGCAGTTGGTAGACAAAACGACCATGTACCGTAATAACAACTACGTAGAATACATTCATATAAATACAGAGAGCTATGAAGAGTTCATACTATCGGTTCGGTGAACAAATGTGCCAAAGAATATAATAGGTTATGCACAACTGCAAGTGTGAAACTGGCTGAAACTTGCATTACCCATAAAAACATAAGATGTACAAAATTTAAGAAAGAAACAAAAGCTACATAGTTGCCTAGAATAGATAGACTTCTGCGTCTCACCCACCTTTGGTGTTTCTTTCTTACGTGACTGATCATTTGTTTATGACTGCCGAAGATATGGATTACGGTAGAGTTATTGCAGCGAAAACAATTGTTGGAGAAGAGGACATAAATTATTGACGCACTTACTGGACAGCGATGTCGCATGGCAATGGGTGATTAGCAAAGTGGAGCAGCATTCGTTGTATCTCACGTACTTTGAACTCAAAAAAATTCTCAAAAGTCTGCTTTTTTGCATTTTTTTAAATTACGTCACAAACTTTATCAATCAAAACACCATCAGTATGTCCTAAAATGTGACAACAGACTGTCATTCATTAGTACAATAGCAGAAAACGTTTCCAAACTGTACGCCTTTCTCTCTCTAATGCATTTATCAATCTGTCATATGGAGCTAGATCCGCCGCAAAACAAGTATTACTCAATATCCCGGTTCCCTAAACAGAATCTGTTCGTTTGCCTGGTTTATTCTTGCGGTATTAATCAAGGCCGACAGAGTGAACGGGGCATTCTCTGATGATAACTGTTGGGCCCAAATGTTGTGTGCCGCCAGCCATTACCAGTGGCACATCCTTATATACCATACTTTTATGATGCAGTTATGCCATGGCATGTACTCGAACATGACGAAGTTGCAACTTTTCATCTTGAATAGCATTATTGTATGCAGAAAGTGCGCTATTTAGCCGGCAGAAATGCGGCAACTTCACTATTATAATCCCACTCAACTATAAAAATATCCGCACTGGCGAACGAGTCAAATCTCCAGATGTAGGCGAACTTTGCCAAATAGATGGAATTAGCAGTTTTCAAAAGCCGTTTCACGTAATCCTTAGTGATACAAAACTGCACTTTGGAAATTCTCTGAAGAGGGGAAAATTCACTTTTCGTCCGCCAGTGTTCAGTGATAAAAGCAACAGCAATGACCAGTAGCAGATGGGACGGCTAAAAGCGAATGCGTGGTGATGGGTGCCTGCAGCCTTGTATTAGACGACCATCAGATCTTGTGGATAACGTGGGATACGGTATGATCTCATGATTTAATTACATGGCATTACACAACCCGACGGTAAATTTAGGGTGCCTTCATAGTGAGTTGCAAATACAGTTGCAACTTTTTAGCAATTTTACTGTGAACCATTTCCATGCCACATTTTTACATTGTATTCGGCCAACACAATTTATGCATGGAAAAGGTTTACGGAAAAATTGTGGAACTGACTATGAAGGCTCGTGCTTTCTTGAGGAGCCACGACCCGGCATAAATATTTTTGACACATATAGTACATAGATAGAGTGAGATGCTGAACAGACTAATTACTAAATAATCTGCCAAGTTTAAACTACTATTTGGATTGATTTTTACATCCGCCCACAAAAGTGTACTATTTTATAATGCGATCTCAAGATGAATACAATGTGTTTTATAATAACATGATAAAGTAGTTATAATAAGTTGTTGACACCATAATCCAATTGTACACTCTCTTTAAATATACCCCGAGAGTAACCCGGAAGCAAGCGAGCGAAAACAACGCTCAAATTAGTGCTTTGAGATGTGGCTAGTATGTTTTGTTGATGCCAGAACTGACAGTAAGAAAATACCCGATTATTTCACAATAACAATCATCATGTACAGAAACACCAATGTAATGTTCGGAATAAATTTGAAATCAAAACCTATCTGCAATCAGTATTTTAAGTGCCGTAGTCAAATAAACACTCCCATCCCATGTCGCAGCACTGAAAAAACCCACGGAGATAAACGCGCGTTCAAATTCAGTCTCCTGATTAATTGATAATGCTGCATGAATGATGTAACTTCTAAAAAGAATCATTTATACAATTCAACTTTTCAGCAAGTCAATAAATTTACTTAGTTTTGTAGACTTAGCAGACTTGGAGTAAGATAAAGTGTGAAGTGTGCCAGACAAGAGCTTTCATTTTTGTAATATACAAGGTATACATTGATTAATGGCGTAGTGGAAGCAGCCAGGCTTGACTGGGTTGAGTGGCTTTATGACCTGGTTTATTAGCTCCTACAGACAGACGGATATTTATGTACATACGGTATGGTATGTATGTCCAATGTTTGTACATGTATGTATGTACAATGTGTTGCTCGGACTGACATATAAATGCATGTCAAGACGTCGTATGCATCGAATAAAATATATAATTTATGATACATTATGTAGATTAACTTTTCACACTCATGCAGCCCATTTGGAAGTGATTTAACTTAGTACCTCTCATTTAACCGTGAACTCAAGACTACTGTAGATAGCAAAGGTTTATATAATTTATTGTTAATCCAAGTTACATGTAACTTGATCGTGAATTTAGTGAAATGGATCCCGGTGGATAGACATTGGTATATGTACGGTCATACCGAACTTATTTGCATTCGTTCAAGATGAATGAGTCCAGGTGAATGCTTCGAGTCGGAAAATCCCGTAAAAATAACAGATTTAGTCGAACGTTTTCAAGAGAAATGCTTAACATATTCAGTAAAATCTAGTCAAGTTGTAATTACTGTCCCGTAATAACTGTAAAAGGGGTGTGATTTCTCGACAACTGTCGTAATGACTAGCGTTGTGATTCACAAAATATTGGACATCGAGTCGTGGATCATTGGAAGTTTATCGAGGATTCAAGCACCTTCGAGCAGAGATTCGTTTTCGACTATAGTGCAATTTTCAGTTTGACCAACTAAACAAACGTCGTTTCCTCATTTATACCTCAGATAATACAAACATGTACCTACCGTAACCATTTGTAACATGTATGATTTCGATTGAAAGGTTTCCTTGTGATAATATGGCTTTTTGCCAATTCAAAAATGAACTCAATGTAAATACCACATCTCAATTCAATACCAGTTCAATACCGTACCAAGTTCAATTCACATCAATTCAATGTATTTATACGTTAACAATTGAATGAACTGGATTTTATTGGAGTCAAGTCTCCATGGCAACTGTCGTTTTGATTTGATTGTTCGGCAAAAAACATTTAATCGGTTTTAATCGAAAACTACTATTCAAAGTTATTGTACATATAATAGCCAGCCATTTGAACAGTTGTTAAAATGCAATAACAACGTTGTCTTGACCATAAGCGAAACTGTATTTGAGGCCAATTTAATTTCGAATTTGTATGTTTCGGATAAATTTTGTAAGCTATCGAATGTATGTAGTGTATTTCTTCAAACAGTTGAAAGTTAACCTCTCCTATTTTGTAAAAATCCCCTCTCCTTGCGTAAATTCACCCAACCCGTTGTTGTTATGTCGTCTGAAACTGGTATGACATTTTTTAGTTTGATTTGACGGCATAAAAGACCGGAAATGGGGTGAAGTGGGCCTGGCAATTGAACCGCTAAACATATGTGTCTACCGTAATACCATTGCACATTTTAATGCATTGTCCTTTAAATATGACTAATTTGTTATTTCTGTGCAATTTTTTTATTATTTTACAAAGAACTAACATCATCTATACTTGTGAGCAAAGCTACTAGTCCCATAGTTAAAGAAAAACACGATAGGAAAAAACTTTGTAAAAATGTTACGTACTGGAAAAGGAAATATCATATGCAGCAAAATATGTCCTTGAAGAGGATGTGATAAATCACTAATCTTAAAGTTGCTCGATGTTTATAAAGTGATACCAATACTTGCTAGGATATTGATTCGGATACTGATATTGAAAAACCGGTAACATGAATTCGAACTAAACTGCATTTGTTCGAGCTCATCGCACCGATTAATTGACATGCAGGGCCAGTGTAATTAATACCTATTTTGTTATTCGCTTTTATCTGATAATAAGACTTTGAAACTACTGATATTAGCTAATTAAATTCGACTCACCACACTAAATTCACTGTTCTTCTTTCCTCGATAATGAACCAACAATAACTTGATGAATCGTGTCTGAATGACATGAACAGCCATGCGAAATGTTGATACTTCTGCCAATGTGACATCGGATTACCAATAAAATGGAAACATGCATAAAATATGTTCGACATACTGTACATACATACTCTATAACTGCTTATGACTATCAACCTCACTAACTTTAAAAATAAGTGTCACATTCCAAACCCGCAAAATGTAGCTTATTCTCAACCGTGTTTCCTGACCGACCGCAGTGATCGCGATAGCGGATGAGGAAGGAACAAACAGTGGAAATCCCCTCTCTTTGGCAGTTCCAAGTGGAATTTGTTCCATAAGGTATAGATATAATGGCCACAAAATCTGGTCGTTTCACCTTAAATACCCCTCCCTTTGGAGGAATAGCTCGTCCGCCGATGAGTGATCGCCATATAACATGTTAGCTGAACACACATACTGTAAGGTATGTATCGTTAACCAACGAATCCAATTAAATGATAGACGTTCGAGACGGTTTGACTCAGTGACTGACGACGACCACCGTGGGTGCCGTTGGGAGGGGCAAGGCGTCTGAGCTCTGAGTCTCTAGGGTCCATGGCAGTGTAACAGAGATTATCGCAAACTAACGACCGATGAAAAAAAAATCATTAATATTTAAATTATTTTTGTATGAACTTTAGTTTTGCGCGCAGTATATTTTCTACAGCAGCACCGTAGTTGAGACGCACAAAAAAGTTAAAAAGTTAGCTTGACAGTTATGCGACTGTATAACAAATTATGGAGCTAAGAAGAATAAAACAGTTTTCGAATGGGATTATTGGCTGAAGTATGCTAGACCTCCAGATTTGTGGTTCATCCGAGAACTATCAAGATTATGACACAAAATTTAATTAACAGCATTGCAAGCAGACAAAATCTATAAAACTTGAGGAGTATAGTTTTCATACAAATACCATCCGTTCATGGGCTATCGTGGATGATAGCAAATACTTATTATATGTCATAAAATATGCCATTAATCATGCACCTGCACGAATTCGGCTGCAAATGAAATGATGAATGTGATGATAGTCACATAAATATGTGCTTAACGAAACGAGTAAACTACTAGGACTACATATTTTTTTTTCAGAGTTGGAATCAGTAAAAGTGATGAAACCTTCATTATAAATAAATAGTAGATATAACCTAAACAATTGGTTTAAAACCTATAAAAATTATACGCTATTGAGTTTGAACGTAAAGTGTATAACAGTTTGGTTCGGTTCGTATACTCTTAACTGACCTTTTAAGCTTAAACCGTAATCAGTTCTCATTACTGGCCGGATTCTTTCAACTGAAACTTCCGGGAACGGCTGGCTATTCATACGTCGTTATCGAGCCTTCCGGTTTCCACGCCCGTTTCTAGTTCATGTAAAAAAAAACAATTTTCCGCGCATTTGATGACTTTTGTTTTATCTCAGTGGCGATGAAATAAAAATTTTAGACAAAATATACATATACAAAAAAGCAAAACTTTTATTTTATGATTTATTTTTTTGGTTCTCCATTCTTTTGAGAAATGAACTAAAAGTAGTGTTTTCCCAAGCTTAATGAATCTGTATTATCGAACATGATCTCCTAAACAAAAAACCAGATCAGGTGAGTGGATCAGTAATCTCTTTAACAGTTTCTTCTCAATATCAAGATCTCACTACTTGTTTCTATGCACATACTATTATCTACTGATTAACTACAGTATGAATCAGACCCGAATCATGAAGCAACACATAAGTAGATTCTCATTTTACATAAACACCTGATTTAGCTTTTTAGCTTTGTTTTTTGACAGAATTAGTTACCGACTCCCGAGTAATTAATTCAACCTTTGTGTATGTCTTGTAATGATGTGATGTGTGGCGAAGCGGTTGAATATCGCCAATGTGAAAATAATCAATTTTACCCGTGCACCAAATGTGAAATGGAAGTAAAATTTTAGAATGCAACTTTTTCCTTGCATAATTTCATGTTCCAAAATTTCATTTTCATTCCACCATTTTCACGTTTGATTTATTCAACCGCTACTACATGAACTAATGTGATCAGGTAGACTTGACCAGGCAAAATTCTCAATTCAGTCTTTCAAACAGGTGTTTAACAGTTGACTTCCTTTAGAGTAAACAGTGTTCGAATTAAATGGAGATGATTTGAAATCATGATCAGGCTACATAACGTTAATGCTCGGGGAAAATTGATATGACGGAACCGTGTTGCTATAAATACAGTCGTAAGTATTTTATTCATTTCCTGTTATTATGGTTTGGCTGATGATGTATTTACGTAAATGTACCTGCAATACCGTAACCCATTTGGGGTAGAGTGCCTAAAGAAGGCAAGAAGTTTCTTGCTCTATGAATGAGCGGCTTGAAAAATATTTTCTTGTTGCCATCAAAACGAATGAATGTTATTTTACATGTTTTTTTAAGGTTGACTGAGCAACTGTTTGAAAAACATTCTGTAACTCAGTTTTATAGAGTAACGTGCATTTGCAAATGCCAACTCAATTTAATTCCATATCATCGTTATGGAACAACACGAGGAATTATAGTTGAATGATAATTATGTAGAAAAGTTATTTAACATGGCCCCACATGAAATCGTTCGGAAAACTTGTTTATGGTAATGCAATCATTTCAATAGGTTCACATCCAACTTGTATTCATTGTTCCTAACAATTGTTAGCTGTTCCTCGACTGGTGCCACCCGTGGACCAGTGACCGGTAACAAACTAGATTATCGGACAAAGACCATTGGCTCATAATAAGACGCCATTGGCACAAACCGGAACTGACTGCAGTTCAACGCGATGTGTGGCAGTGGCAGAGAGTCATCATCAAACTAAGTATAAACTAGTAAAAACTAAGTATAAACTACGTAGTAAAAACTAAGTATAAACTAGTAAAAACTAAGTATAAACTACGTAGTAAAATTTAAGTATAAACTAGTAAAAACTAATCATATAGGCCTCATAGTTAGTTATAAGGAAAAAAACTGAATTCGGGTCACTTTTATTAAATCACGCTAAATAAGGCTATACACAATCATGTTTCATGTTTGTAAAATGAGAATCTGATTTTAAATGTTCCACCACGAGGTCTAACTATTCCAGAACTTGAGAATCTGGTTCTGGATATAATAAAACTGATTGTTAACTTCTTTTTTAATGAATCTTTATATATTTTCTAATAGACATTTATGAGGTTTTAGCTGTACATGTGGAACTCACCTGCGTCTACTACACAGCTGTGACACCGAGCTCTGGCATCGTGGTCGCATGTCCAGACGGCTGCCCTTCAACTCCTCGGATGGACCGCACCAATGACACCTGCAAATGGTACACAAATTTACACTGGCTACATTATTGTGCTCAACGGACATCTTGGATCCAGATAAATTAACTAAACTAAACTGAACTAAAGTGAAAGAAACTAAACGTCATTGATTACTAAAATAATTAAGAAGTAAAAACGTTTATATCATCATGGAAGTTGAGCAGGATCACTCGAATTTACATAATTCATTCATGATCCAAATCCTAATACGATTATGAAACTGCGTAATTGATAAGTTGTGTTTATTAATAGAAGAATGTTGCACATGTCACAAGCTATTGATTAAAATGTTCCGAATGACACAACCTATTAGTTTGAATGGGAATCGCCTTCATCATGGGTACCGCATGATTAGTGGATGTATTCCTGACACGAAATCCATACTTCCAGTACCCAATGGTGCACTCTTCCACGTTGTGCCAGGAACCATGCCGGTACACTTTGGACCACATCACGGCATTGTTTTGATCATATGTCGTTATTATTGGTGGATTTTGAATAATTCAGTTATATTCTAGTCAGAAATACACATTTGCCAAAGTCGCAGCTACATAAGTGTCAGTTATTACAGTTTTCAGCCGGTGCACTTCACTTTGGGTTGATCTCAGTTTTCTTAGAACTGAACTCCGGAAAGTCGAAAACACGCAACTTGCAAGATTTCTTAACGCCTCGTGGTCAGTACTTGATATAAGGGTTTCTGCATCAAAGTAATAGACACAAAAGAACGCACCGGCTATGTCTGCATATACATTTTCCATGTGGTTTGGTTCCTAAACGAGAAAAAAGAATATCGGGAACATATGTACATGTAGGGCTACATTTTTTACAGTTGTTTTCTTTGTGTAAATGTGAATATGGCATACTTTGCCTGATCACGTCTCAGATAACAAACATGTTGTCGTTACTTTTATCAAACGAACAGCCATATCAATGCAACTTGGTCTTAGTTTCTTGTCACAAACGGGATCAATTTTTCGGCAAATGTTTCACATTTTGCACGTGGTAAGAATGTGGTTAGATTATTATTACTGAAACTGGTTTATTTGTATGAATAAGTAAAAAAATATTGTTCCATGACTCATTCTTAGCAACAAGAAGTTATAGAATACTTTTAATCGCCTTCATAACTGGTTATTTACGGTTATTTAACAAATTTTCATTGAGAACAACATATGAATGATTTATTTTCGTATGTCCCCAAAAAATGGACTGTATTCATAGAGTTTATATACAGTAATCAACTATATGTACGTGCAACTCAATGACTTCATGATCAAATTACGAAAACGCATGAATGAAGATGGGGCTCTGGATGATATCAAATAGATATATATACCCATCAAACAGTATATTTCGTAAATCGTAATTACTGCCTACAGAAAATTGTAACATGTTGAAATTACACCTGCTAATTCTTTCATCAATCATTGTCTTCGATAGCTTTGTTATTACGGCTATTGAAAAAAAGAAGCTGACTTGCAGTTCCGATATTGTGAAACATCACCTGCAAAACAGTTACGGTATTTGACCGTAATGCAACCTATCAAAAACAGTTTTTGCAACTAAACTGATAAGTTTACTTCATTGTGCAAGTAAACTAAACTAGTTTCCAATATATGATTTATAAAATTATTAGAAATCAGTGTATAAATGTGTGAATCAGTGAATGTTGAAATACATGCGGATGGCATTGTTCAGAAACAAGTTACCCTGAAGCCGTTACCGTAATCCAATATACCAACAAAGAGCATGTCATTCCATTGTTCTATGCAAATACATGTACTGCGTGAGAGATTGGTTTTTGTCAGTTATATCCCGTTTGGATTTGATTCTCATCTTTTTGTGAGACTGAACTGAACTGAGTGAAATTCCACTTCGGTACAATTCATTTCACCGTTTATATAGCTTGGTCAGGTATTGTTGTTACCCAAAATAATTTTTAAGAACCCGTTACCACAAATACAGTGAACTAAACACAACGGTCGTTTTTCAAATGTAATATGAGACTATGACTTTTTTCTCGAACCTTTGAACGCGCGCCAAAACCAGTTTTTAATTCAAATTGCGCGCCAAAAACGTGTGTGAGTAACAAGAAATCCTGGATAAGCTATAGTACGTTAATAATCACCAATAAATATTTTCAACTCATTTGCGAATACTGAAAATATTCGAACTGTTTACAAATAAAAAAATTAACTTGTCTTAGATTTAGCTGTCATCACAATATACAATACTAAAAACTGGACCAACTTTTCGTCGACGGCACACATGTTTCTGGGTCGTCGATGATGTCCGGGTGACTGCGGCAACGATCGCATCTCCAGCATGTCTTGATGGAGCGACTTGCGACGCGATGACTGGTGGAACACAAAATGGGGAGGTGTGCCCGGCTGAAACATTATTATCGACTTCAACTTAGTGAAACTTTATCAAGTTAAATGCCACTAAGTTAAGTTGGCTTTAAGTTAGTCGACTTTTTTAAGACGCTGTTTAAATCAAGGTAACGTTAAGACTTACTGATTTAAGTTGTTTTACATATGATAATAAGTTCAGTTTGCTAATAGCCAATGTTAATAGAAGAATAAATAGTTGGTTATAAATACTTATAAAACAAGCGGACGTGTTCCAGAATAAGATAATTATGTTAACACAATCTGACGTATAATCAATCATGGTTAGTAATAACTAATACAAACAAGCGAACATGTTGCAGGAAAAAAAGTACATATTCTATCTAGGGTTAACACTATCAGACATGATGTTAGTTAATCGAACAAGCGAGCCTGTTCCAGAACAAGATATTCTATTCAGGTAAACAGTATCAGATACAAATACAAACTCAAAACTAATGAGTAATGGATCGACCAAGTAAACATGTTCTAGAATAAGACATTTAGGTTAACACACTCTGACAAATGATAGAAGTTATGTACTAATGAAGTGTACATGTTCCAATATCAGTGTTCGGGTCAACACTGTCGGACATTTTGGACATATCCCGGAGAGCATTGGCGAAAATGTTCAATCATCATGAAGAGATGTTCAATAACTTATATTAATGAAAATATGAAATGTATTAAACAAACACATGGCAAACTCAAATGATAAATTGGAGTCAAATAAACGAACCGTAACACATTAAAACAACATAAAAACACACATGGGTTAGTTAAGATTGTTCTATTGTAAACGTACTAAAATATCATGAGCACTTTTGCGACGTGGTGTTGGAGGGGGAAGACCAGGTAGTTCAAACAGCGGTAGCGAGTGCTGCAAATTCAAGTTTCCGCCCTGATTAAAAAAAACAGATCGGCAAAAACACAACCTGAGTTTCAGCTCTGGGAAGTCTTGAACAGATAAATGAAGTTCAACAAAAGAAATATAGTACATACAGGAAGTACGTATAGGTTATTCAAAGATCCAAAAACTAGATATATGGAGCGTATTCGTGCCCCTCTGTTAATGCGCGGGAGAAACAAAAAGGTGTCGCTCTTGAAACATTATGCATTGCGTGTAATTGAATTGAGGCAGACGACGAGTTCGTATTTTTTATACGCAGTAATGTTTCAGGAGCGTTACCTTTCTATTTGCCGTACATACAGTAAACAAACGTCCCGGATACGCTACACGGTACATAAACCAGTGGTCTGGACGCCAAACATATAAATGTGTAATAAAATCATGAAGTGTGCCAAATAAACAAGTGCAGACCACTGGCGGACGTGCCAGTCCTCCAAACGGAAATCAACATCTTCAAAGGGTAGAGAATTAGCAGTTTCAACAAGGTCATTATGCCTACACATTATGGAACAGACTCCACTAATTGGAACTGCCAAACAGAGGGGAATTTCACTTTTTCGAGCGTCCATCGTCCGCTAGTGCTGCAGACAAGATAACGGTGATGATTGAGAGAGCACTCACTCACGGATGCAGGTCGCATCATCGTTAACCGGATACACTGGCGGATGACGGAGGAACGGAAACGTGGAATTTATCTCCTCTTTGTCAGTTTCAAATGAGTAGAATTAATTCCCGAAGCTTGGGTAAAATGGCCTCTCAAATGCTATTTCCCTCTTAAATTGAAGAAGTTGCTCTTTCTTTGTTGGATTGGCTCGTCCGCCAGCGACCGGATTCACTTACAGTCTTACATGGATGTGTCTGGGATGCATTTGGTTTTATGTATTATGTCCAAATCATCGCCAGAGTGAAATATTACCGGTGCAGCTTTTCCTGCACTCTGTACCTTTTTAATTTCATACATACTGTATGTAACAAAGGTTGATGTTTCACAGCCAAGAAAACCTGGAAAATTTTGGTTATGACGGGTTCATAAAAACATGCAAAAATTTTCCGGTTTCAAAAATGTTTGGCCAAAAAGTGTTTGCCCTGGACTACAATTAATGAGCCATTAACGACACATCAAAAAACCATCATAACTCATTAACCTTGGTCACTTGGCAATAACAATAGTCGCCGTCAATTTACTGTATATTTATAGTTCATATACCTTCTATATTTGCACAGATATGAATGTATATAAAATAATCTAAATATAACCGCATATTGCATCCTCACATTTAATTAGGTTTTGGCTCGGTCGAAACACTTCCCGGCTGTCAAACGGTCGAACGTTCGAGTTCATGACACATCATCCTACCGTCACAACCTCCAATGTTATTACTTTTGGAAATAACAATAATAACAAAGTTAATATCTACTCAAACGGTGAATCATCGGTAACTTTTGTTGCGGCTACCATTTTCATGTCAATTGAAAAAAACATGAAGATGATGATTATCATCCTCTGATTTTGGATGCTTGCGGGTGTCTTTTTATAAACGATAAACATATAGAAAGGTTTACAATGAAAAAAAATTATGGATATATTTAACAGATTTTTTGAGGTATGTACCAAGAAGCCTTCGGTAAGCTACATAATGAATATAGATATGAACATAGATTTATTGACTCCCAGATAGCGATACATTATCTCACTCACTCACTCACTCACTCACTCACTCACTCACTCACTCACTCACTCACTCACTCACTCACTCACTCACTCACTCACTCACTCACTCACTCACTCACTCTTATGGTAACCTGCTGTGGAACATGAGCAGCACTTCGCGCCCGTGACATCGGTGACATGGAAACGTTCATCATGGTCGTATGTAGCTGACGTGATTTAGAGAAATCCGAATATTGAAATATGTATACCAATATTTTTACAGTGATTCGCGAAATTATGAAATCCAAACTGGAAAAAAACGAATGTAAACTCATGTGGTAGACAAAATTCAGATCATATGAAAGACAAAAAAGTTCCCAAAAATTGGGAGCTGAAAACAAATTTGAAAGAAGTGCGTCGGAATTAATCCTCCAGATTCAAAACTCAAAATCTATAACAATGCAAGCATTTGTTTGACTGACTCAGATTGGTACTGTACATATGTGATTCAACGATCCGTGCGTGCATCGGCAGACAACAGCACTTGGCATGGCAAGCACCGTTTCAAGCGAACTTCCTTGCCACGGACATTGGATGTATCTGCTTGATTATACCACACTCAATTAGTGCCAGTCCGTGGTACACACGCCCACGTTAATCGGCAACCGATCATACATGGCTGTATAGCTCGATCCCGGTTTCTTGATATAAAAACTCATTCCGGTAAACCTTTTACCATAATATGGAATAACGTGAAATGAATCCTTAAATTGATCATCAAAAACATTTGTCTGTTAAAAAATAATTGTTGTCAGTGTTTTACTGAGTTTTTCCTCTCTGAAGTCATCAAGGCACACCAACACCGTATCAGAATGGTAATTTTGTAGTGGCCAGAAAGTTGAATGAACTGAAGGTCAATGGCAAATCTCACGGATCAAAGCTTCAGGGTGTGTGTCAGGTTTTGAACCAGGACCACCAGTTATCGAGGCTGGCACCCCACACACTAGACTGGCGACAAACCCAGACATGCGACAAGATACATGCTAGTCGAGTAATATGGGATACCTTCATCACAGTAATGAGAAACAAGTACGCAAATTGCGCCATCCAACGAACACAATGAACGTCGTCTAATGAAGTTGGATGGAGTGGGTAGCGGAAAGCACATAATTGGAAACGACCAATTTTCTCAACTCTTGTTAACCTGGCGATAAAATATAAAAACTTGGAAAATTTGAAAATTAGGTTCACAACGGGAGATTGACACAATTGCTTTGAATTGGGTTTGAATATGGTTCGCCACTGCCTTGTTTACGTACATGAACTCAAAGTCAAATCAAGACAACGAACGTTTTCATAGATCACTGTATTCAAGTTAATTTCATGATTGCGTCTTGCCTGGGGCAATATAGGAAACAACAGTCAATGCACTGAACCACAATCGTAATATCGTAGAGTCAATCGACCCAGGTTATGAAGAGAATGGCTCACGGGACAATAAATAAAGCCCATATGTTGTTTATGCAAGCAAAAATATTGTCCAAAACGGCTGATAATGAAACATCACTCAACTCGGTAGACACCATAGTTCAACACAGTATAGCATTGGGTGATGATGATTGATTTTCGTGTTAACACTGTTGTCAGACGTTTTGGGCAATATTTTCGCTTGCTGAAACCCGATACGGGCTTTAATTACTGTACGCACTATGTAAGTAGGATAGATGTAGGAAATCGGAAATTAGCCTTGAACTAGAATCAATGAGCAAACGGAAAACTCCATCTTCCAGCCAAAACTAGACTGGCATACGAACACAGATCTGGGAACACTCTTATTTATGTCAGCTAAATAAATGCCTGATCAATTGAGTACTTTATTAGTCACTGATTAATTACACGCTTGATAACTTTCGCATTCGGTAATCGATTCACGCCTAAAAATACACATCTGAACATGTCAAAAAACGAGAGCTCAATCAAAATATAATTTTAAACATTACTTCATGCATTGAAACCTATCAGGCACAAACTTGATGCAGATGATTAGACATTCTGATAATAACATGTATTCTTGGTT
Organism: Daptonema setosum; assembly: GCA_964036265.1. Classification (NCBI taxonomy): domain Eukaryota; kingdom Metazoa; phylum Nematoda; class Chromadorea; order Monhysterida; family Xyalidae; genus Daptonema; species Daptonema setosum. The sequence continues at coordinate 11,566,976 of OZ038446.1, forward strand.
AAGTCTGTCTGGGTTTGAGGTGATTGGATGCTTGGATACAGATGAGTGCAGTTTCATATTTGTATTGACAAGCGACCTCACCTAAAAGCCACCCAATCACGAACGTAGTTGTTGAACTATACGTATTTGTTTAGCTTCATGAGCAACGGAAGAAGTTCGAGGGATGAATTCTTGTGGACATATAAATGTACGTGATTATTTTATTCTTGACTCATTTCAAACGCTATTTGTTGAATCTGCCAAATCAACAAGTATGAAGGTGCCGGGATGGGACCGGGACTTAGATTTTTGGGAAAAACCGGGACCGGGACGGGACCGGGACTTTTTTTTACCGGGACCGGGACCGACATCCGGAACAGCAAGAGAAAGTCCCGGTGAAAAAAACCGGGACAGCAAGGCAAAGTCCCGGTGAAAAAAACCGGGACAGCAAGGCAAGTTCTCGGTTAAAAAAACTGGGACTTTGGTGTAGTGGGAGAGTGAGTGATTTATTTTCTTCATTTTACGTTATCTGTTGTATTGTGTGATTCTTGAACTCAATTCACAACCACAAAAAAAACAAAAAAAATCAAAAAAACAACAAAAAACTCTAAATATGTACATTGAAAAAACTGGCTGGAACTCGCCTTTTATTGCAACACAGAAGTCCCGGTTTGAAGTCCCGGGGACTTCGGGACTTTGGAAAACCGGGACCGGGACGGACCGGGACTTCGATTTTTGAGAAAAACCGGGACCGGGACGGGACCGGGAATTTGATTTTTGAAAAAAACCGGGACCAGGACGGGACAGGGATTTTGATTTTAGAAAAAAAACCGAGACCCGGTCCCGGTCCCGGTTGTCCCAGTCCCGGTTTTTTTGTCCCGGTGCCCATTCCTAGGTGCCAGTCCTTAAACAAAACGGGTCAAGAATAAAGTAATTGACTACTGAACTGTAGCCTGCGTCATCAGTGAACTCATCACGTGACATGACCTGCTATCTAAACCGGAACACCACATTTTCAGAGGAAATAAATACGGCGGTTCAATAACGACAATAACAAAAGGGCAACTCGAGTTCCTCTAGTTGATTAGCTTGATGTACATCCACAGTATGAAAGTAGTATATCTTTCTGTATACGGACACAACCAAACAAAAATTGAACATGATTCTCCGATCAATCAAAAAACGGAATGTGGTTCTACATTACATTGGTTCATACTTCGTCTTTATGAATACAGAGAGAGCAGATCTCTAATCAAGTAATAATAAGCAGTTATATCAATAAAATGTAGGTTTAATTAATAATTATTTTAACAACATTTCATAATCCATGGCTGTTCTTTATTTTCTTTGTTGTGAACTAACAGTAATTTAACTTCACCGTCTGCAAGATCAGCAGGATATCAAAAGCCACGTTGTGTACATACATATCTATCAGTTACCAATCGCGTGACTTTTTCCACTGAATTCTGTTTACCAAGATTATTAAAATGAAGATAAATAAAAGATGAAGATTTTTCGAAAAACAACTGTGAGCAGCACAGAGCTGCATTCAACTGATTGGTGAATGAGTCAAATCAGGTTGTGTATATGGAAGTTTGGCGTGTCCTCCAGTGAAGCTAGGAGTGTTTAATTATTGTAAATTAGAGTACGTAGGGGTGTGAGTCAGTTGATCCTCTTTAAATGATGTGAACAACACTGAAGCCAAACATAATTGCTGTGATTCAGTTAGTGAATCCATAGAGTTAAACTAATTTTGTGCTCAGAGCATGACAGCTAACAGTGTTTGGTGAAACCATATCGTTTAACGTATTCTTTCATCTTATGAAAACTATCGATTTAGCTAGTCATGGCACAGATTGACTTGTTTTCATGTCCAATCGCGTAAAGTGCCAGCCTCGTATACCGAAGCACCCCAGATTCGTCGTTTCATGAGTCTTGCACTAGATTTTTCGCGTATGGAAAACACAAAAAACCAAACTTTAATACAATACTTAAAATAAAATAATAATATTATACTTACTATTATCGGTTCCGGTTGCAAGAAAATCTACGAATCAGTTGTGAAAAACTTGCACACCGGAAGTAAGATGATATTAGTTATATCGGCACACGAGTGTGCTGAACTTATCAAGTCCGTCACTACAGCAAGAAGACATGAAAAATACATGGAAAACATATCCTTGTTTTTTTTTCAGTATGACTTCTTCCGCATCACCTTTATCCAAACCAACCCGACTTTGTAATTAGTTTAGTCAGACTTGAGACATCATCTTTGACACGCACGACGATATGAGTAGGTGAATTAGTGAGTGAGTGAGTGAGTGAGTGAGTGAGTGAGTGAGTGAGTGAGTGAGGGAGTGAGTGAGTGAGTGAGTGAGTGAGTGAGTTAGTGAGTGAGTGAGTGAGTGAGTGAGTGAGTGAGTGAGTGAGTGAGTGAGTGAGTGAGTGAGTGAGTGAGTGAGTGAGTGAGTGAGTGAGTGAGTGAGTGAGTGAGTGAGTGAGTGAGTGAGTGAGTGAGTGAGTGAGTGAGTGAGTGAGTGAGTGAGTGAGTGAGTGAGTGAGTGAGTGAGTGAGTGAGTGAGTGAGTGAGTGAGTGAGTGAGTGAGTGAGTGAGTGAGTGAGTGAGTGAGTGAGTGAGTGAGTGAGTGAGTGAGTGAGTGAGTGAGTGAGTGAGTGAGTGAGTGAGTGAGTGAGTGAGTGAGTGAGTGAGTGAGTGAGTGAGTGAGTGAGTGAGTGAGTGAGTGAGTGAGTGAGTGAGTGAGTGAGTGAGTGAGTGAGTGAGTGAGTGAGTGAGTGAGTGAGTGAGTGAGTGAGTGAGTGAGTGAGTGAGTGAGTGAGTGAGTGAGTGAGTGAGTGAGTGAGTGAGTGAGTGAGTGAGTGAGTGAGTGAGTGAGTGAGTGAGTGAGTGAGTGATTGAGTGAGTGAGTGAGTGAGTGCGTGAGTGAGTGAGTGAGTGAGTGAGTGAGTGAGTGAGTGAGTGAGTGAGTGAGTGAGTGAGTGAGTGAGTGAGTGAGTGAGTGAGTAAGTAGAGTGATTTAGCGTTGGTAAGACAGCGTAGCACGTTGTGGCAAACGCCACTTTAAGTCACTAGTGTCCAACGTAGCATTCAATCTCAATCAGATCTTGAACCGAGCCTCCATTTTAGCAACGGAACTCGTACTCGTAAATTTGAGTACTTTAGGTGGGCAACTAAACCGAGTCAGTTTAATGGGTACCTGAAGTGGCGGTAAATGTAACGATTAGAGGCCATTAGCTTACGGTAATGGTATCATTGCATGTGTACCAACCACATGACTGCGCTCATTCCGGCATATTTTGCCATAATTTATCATATACAAGTACGAGCATATGTTGTTTTTGAGGCAGCAATGAAAACAAGGGTATCCTCGAGCATGTGAATGAACAAGATTTCAATGAGGACATTTTATAGCAAAATGTAAACACATGTGTCGTTTTTTTAGGTAAGAAGTCGTTGCGAGCACTATCCCTTGCGGATCCGTAGAATTTTGAATGTGCGCATGATGAATTGCTAAGTCCATATGTCGAAATGAGGGCAAACTTTCACGTTATCAATGTCAGAGTGAATATTAGAGCAAGCCGGCAACCAAATGTGATCTCTCTGCTGAAATGAATGGAAAGGGAAACGAAACGCCATGCGTCAGTAGCGGCAAAACCTGCAAGGTCTGGAAGCATGTGGCTTGCAAAGATTTATCACACAGACTTATGTATTACCCAGATAATATTGCATGCAAACGGACGGTTTGAATCATCCAGAAATGTATACGAAGACATTATAATACCCAATGTAACTGTCAAGTCGAGTTTATTGAACGTATTTGTAAAATAAATTGACTTTTTTTAGTGATGATGTGAAACTGAAACAACCAAATTATGAATTCTATCCTTCGAAGTTTCAAGACTGTAAAAAGTTTTCAACCGATTATGCTTATGACATTAAGAAGACGTTTCCTCCCAAGTCCCAAACTTCTTTCGGTAATTATGGAAGGTATCTATTCGCATATCGCTCAGAAGCTATATACATATCCTAACTTGCTGATACTGATCAAATTTGTTCATTAGATGCGAAAAAAACTTCCTTGGTTAAAACTTTTTTCAAGCTGGCCTGACACTTATTGGAAAAGGCTAAGTTGCGACCAGAACCATGTTAAACTAATGTGCTTACAGGGTGGGCGAAAAATGATAAGTCGCGTTTGGCACTGCACAAGTTGAGATCCTGTTTACCTGTCATATGGAGGTAAATAAATCAAGACCTGTCTCATATCAATCATGTCTCAGTCTTTTTGTTTTTCTACAGTTCAAGATACAGTACCTCAAAACATACTGGTTTTTGGGGCACCCTGAAAGTGGGTGTGAAAAAGTACCTCGTATCATTTGAAATGAACGTTAGACGAGTGCGGAGAATAAAATGATAAGTAAGGCAACCAGTGTCTGAATGAATATATTAAATTTGATATAGCATACAAAAAACAAAAAAATTTGTAAATGTGTAGTAAAATGACTTTAGCATTTTCCTGCAATTAATAATGAGAGGGAAACCAGCATTTGCTTGATTTGATGCAGTGGTAGAAATTGTACGTGGGCAACCATAAACGGGACATTCATATGTTCAGGACAATGTAAGCCAAATTCAGAGCCTTTGGGCACAATATACTCCAAGGCATCATCAACCTACTCAAATATAAGCCCCAATAGTAATAATGTGTAAATTTTGGTTGCCTAAGGGAAGTAAGTTTTAAAAATAATTCCATTGGCTAGTTAATCTGAGTATACAACGGTGTAACATGCCACTGGTTCTATAGCAATAGGAAAGATCTCTCGATATTCTGAAAAGCAAGTGTTATATGTCTCAGTCTTCCGATCAATTTGTCTTCCGCATTTTATGAGAAATCAAAATAAATGTTTTCATATCCTGCGTTTTGAATAATAGACAGTAGCTCAGTTAAACCAGCCTTATATTGAATATTGGCCGATTGCAAAGTCACATAACTGCAGTTGACTCGTTTATAATCGTATGTAGGCCACTGAAGTATACTACAGTAACCCGGGCATTGAGCGTCGTTTATTACGTTACTGTAATCGTTATTTACGCATTGGCACTGGCAATGAGTCATTCTCGATTCGCCTACTTGTTACGATAAGACAATAACTTGATTCACTGAATCACTGGCGGACGAGCAAATCCTTCAAAGGGAGGAGTTTTTTTTCGAAGAGAGGGAAATGAGCAGTTTCGAGGCTACTTATTTTAACGAGAACTTCTATGAAGCAAATTCAATTTTCGGAACTGCTGCAAAATGGAGATATTTCACTTTTTCGTTCTTCCATCGTCCGCCAGTGCATTGAATACACCATTTCCGAAGTATTCCATTTTTAGAAATTAGCGATGAGGAATCGAATGAGGCACTCTCAAATAAGAAACATGACATAACATTGTTACAAAAAATTATAGGCGGACTAATGACTGATGGAAACAGAAAAGAAACTCCAAGTTTTGTTATTTAATGACGAAACGATTGGGCGATGTGGCAGGGGGCACCTTTAGGTTGTGAAATCGACCTATTTGAATAACTCGTGGGCAATATGGTTTATCCGAAATAACTTGGAACTTTAACGAAAACCTGAGGTAAGTATTATCACCCAACCAGGCGACCAAATGAGAAACTTCATATAGTTTGTTTGTCAAATAATCAGTTATTTTATGGCACGTTATATGACTCTAAATGACCGCAGTAAAATGTAGAACGACCATGTGAAATTTCAGAACAATAATTAAACGATATTTTTTTATATCGCCGTTTGAATACAGAAAAATGCAAAAATTCGGAAATCTGTGAAATTTCGTTTTCCGAATTTCAAAGTGGCCGTTCTCGAGATTGAAACATTTGTAGACCCTAATACTATGGTCGAATACTACCCACCATATAGAAAATCTAAAACCGCTAAGAGCTCACAATTTTAACGCCTTACTGTGGGTTTTCCCAAGCAATCCGATTAAAAAAACTACTTCAAACACATTACTGCAGCAAAAACGTCTCGGATCAGGGTCATTCCAGTCAGGCCAAACCGTTCGTACACGCTGTTGACTAGACCGTTTGATTGAAAATTCGTTCACGTTTCATCTTGTTGAGTTCAACGAATAAAGATTCCTTTTTTAAGGCAGCGAAGCTATCGTCATTTTTCAACACCAACGACAGCCACCCATTTCATTTTTTCGAAAAGTTTCAAAATTACGTTTATGTTTCAAAGGGGTCAATGGATGATAAATACGATTTTCAAACTACATCCTATTGGGCGTCAGCCCCAGCCGGGGAAGGTGAGCACTCAGTCGCTTCGCTCCTTCGCAGCCCTATTATTACCAACAATTTATTTTTACCATTGTTAGCCGTCGTTTGCTGCAGTTTGTTCATTTTTACCATATTCAACTGGATAAGTAAAATTGGACTAAAAACTTGAAAATGAAGAAAGCTGCTGAATTGGTTGGAAAAAAATATGTAAGTTTGATTAAATTAGGCCTAGGCAGACAATTTTTCTTGATGAATTTTTTTGTTGTTGGCTTGGGGGTCGATGATTATTGATGAATGCTGGTATAATGGCGGTTGAATACCTTAAAAGAAAATGTACAAACTTGCCCGCGCACCACGAAAAAAAATTGTCTGCTTTTTCAAAAATTAAAATTTTTTACCCCAAACGAAGGCGACGTGGGGGGGGGGGGGGAAGAGGGCTGTATGCCTGTAGATTGTGAAGTCGACCTATTGGGATACTTCGTGGGCTATATGGCTTATCCGAAATAACTTGGGACTTTAACGAAAACATGAGGTAACTATTATTACCCAAGCAGGCGACCAAATGAGAATATTCATATAATTTGTTTGTTGAATATTCACTTAATTGCCACATTATAAGGCTCAAAATGACTGCAGTAAAATGGAGAAAGACTATGTGAAATTTCAGAACAACAGATAAAGACTACCACTTAATATCGCCGTTTGAATTCAGAAAAATTGAAAATCTATGAAATTTCGTTTTCCAAATTTTAACGTGGCCGTTCTCGAAACTGAAACATTTGTGGGCCCTAATACTATGGTCGATTACTAACCACCATTTATTGGTTCTAAAACCGCTAAGAGCTTATGTTTTTTTTTCGTCAACGCCTACTTCCATACAAAATGTAGGTTTTCTCAGGCATTCCGATTCAAGAAGTAAGCAGTAAAACGAATAAGTGGGTAAAGTATTGGCTTAATAAACATAGGAATGTGCCTAAATGAGTGTCTGTCACGATATACAAATTACGATGTCTCGATTCTTCGTTGTTTACCTCAAGTTAACTCAAAACGGACATATTAACGATAAACTAACGTTGAATTAGATTTTCTTGTTACTTCAAGATTTTTCTTGTAAAAGTTTTCGCAGTCGACAAATTACTGGCGCGCTTTCAACTTTTGGTCATTTCAGTGGTTTATCCTGCAAATAAGGGATATGATGTTCACAATTCATTATACATTCGGTAAACGTTTACTTCAAAGTTATTTTAGTCATTCCTAAAACAAGTGGTTTTAAAAAACCAAACACGTAACAAAAAGTATTTAGTGTATGGACAGTAAATCCATTGACTAGCTTTGTTCGCCCGCGCCCAGAGCTTACAAAAGCGAATAAGCATAAGTTATACCGGATTTTTTTTTGTAAAAACAGCATGGATTATTCTAGAACACTGTCACAGAACTTACATTTAATAACAAAGTTCTTCCAGAACTAAATAGATTATTAGCTAATAAGATCAACGTAAGTAATACATTTTTATGTCATCTGGCATCTGTCATTGTGTACAAACAACACTCGTCAACAATTTGACGTCATTTTGTGAAATTTTGAGGGCAAAAAGCCCACACCGGAAGTTGATAATAGCGTAAAAAGTCATTAATGACAGTTTTACTATGATGTTTTACTACGAAATAGTATATCAGGCGGATGAGTACAGAACTTGAACTTAGGCATAGGCTTGAGCCTCTGATTAGTTTTCACTCAATATTATGAGAGATAAAACGATTTTACTAAACATATTTTCCTCATATGAGCCAAATATCACCTTTTTCGAATCTCGTTTGTTTTATGAGATTACAGGCCACCGAAAGAATTCACAGACGAACGAAAAAAAAGAACGAAAAAGCTGAGTTCCCAATCTTCGGTAGTTTCAAAAAGGAGAAAGTGATTTTCAAGGTGTGGGTAAACCGGCCTCAAAACTGCTGGCTCCCCGTTTCTCCTTGATTTGGAAGTCTGGCTCGTCCGCTAGTGGCAGAAAAGTGAGGGTGGAGCCAATATGATTGATGTGGACACAAAACACCTCTCATTTTGAGAAATTGTTACAAATATAGTAAATTCGTCAAACTGCAAAAACGTACGTCATTTACTATATGTACTTATGACAACAATTTGCAGTTTTTCGCAGTTGCGACGCAATACCAAAGTCGGACATGAAGTTTTTGCAATTAATCGTTTTTTTAACGAAAGTTGAGTAAATAGTGAGGTAGATAAATCTATCGCGAAATAGCGAGAGAATGAGCGAACGGTCTGGCAGTGTCAGAAAGGTAAACATGCGCCATTACAATACATCTGCATTAATATAAATGCCTAACAAAATTTTTACAGTTAATAAATCTTAATATTTTTACATTCAATAAGTATAAGAATCGAATAAACATTTCTCATTCATATGGTGTAATTTCCTCCATTCTACCGAGTTACTGTAATACGGGTGAATGAATCACTAATTGAAGCAATTCATCGCAGTTCGACTGTTCATAACTGACAATGATTAGCGTTGTTCAAATCCCATTATGACCGATGAATCATACAATATATTTATTCTATACATCATAGTATACTCTATATCGCATTGCCTTGAGTATTAATAATGATGGATCTAATTTAGAAAATGTAGGGCAGGACATAATATACAGTAGATGTCTGTTATGATGTCCCGGACCCGGAAATTAAGCAAGGTTTTTATTATTGGATTTCTTATCAATATTCAATAATCGTTATAGCCCTTCGTTCAGTGTGATGAATATTCAATATGTAAAACTTTTCCTTGCACCAACGTCTTTCACGAGTTTTGGCAACTGCAAGCCTAAAATATTTGCATAGGATTACTTCCTCAGTTGATTGGGAAAAATTGAACCCCGCATTTTTTCTACTTCCGTTAAAATGTTTTTTTGTAAAATGTTACAGCTGCTTTATGTCTTCTAATAGTACAGACGGAAGAATCATCAGAAACTTTGAAAAAAAACAATCATTAGAAATGCAATCTCAACTCAATTGAGAATTTTATATTATTCAACCAGTTTGAAAACTTTTCAAAATTTTACCTTTTTAAACATATGACATGAATCACTGAAGAGCCTATAAACCATGTTTGAAACTAACAAACGTGTGGTTTTGATCGAGTTCCGTTAGTTCAGGCTAATTCGATCTCGTCATTAACTTTGAAATATTAAATCTAACTAAAAAAGTCACACTATTTAGGATCAATGTTTTGAATTGTGTCAGTTCTCATTAATAATCATTCTATCGTTAAACTGTTTTTACGTGTTGGATATTGTATTATGCCATGTAAGCGGTTGAAAAATAAGAATTGAAACGATTTCAACCCTGACTCACTTTTATCTTCATATCTTTATTTTATTTTTTACAGAGTATACAATAGTATAATTATATCAATATATAAAACATGGATCTCCACACATTTCCATGATAGAAAAAAAAATTGTGAACCCGATTTTTGCCGACCGTTAAACTCAAGTGTCAGAACTTTGCGAACACAACGTTATTTGCATAATACGAGATGGTCAACCATTTCCTGAGTTCATTAAGAGTTAATTTAGGATAGTTGTCTTTCAACAATACCTGGAAAACACTTTGATGTAAAAATCATATCAATTTCAGGAAACTTCCAGTGACAATTATAAACTAACAAAACCCATCTCACGTTATGATGAACCCTACACAGAATTATGTGATTCAATTAATAATTTGATACTAGTGATCAATCACCATTGACAATTGTGTGATATTGCTGTTGCAACTGACGCAGCTGCAACTTAGACCAAAATGTGAGCAATGTGATGCACGCCGTGAATACCTGCAAAATGATTTTAAATTGTTGAATAACAAGTCAAAATTGAAGTCAATTAAATCAAATATTGAATTTATCGCTGGCTATTATATGTCATCATCAGCCATGAACTTAACGTCTTCAGCGTCAAAAAAGCACATTGAAACTACACTCAAAATATCGAAATATATTGCAACATTTATATGATTATTGTCTTATCCAAAATATAAATAATTATTATTTAAAAGTAGTTGCCAACCGTAATGGCAGTTAGTCTGGTGACGGCAAACGAATGTCCCAACGTGATATTCCATCCTTGATCCTGTGCCGCGCGTCGAATCCATTTGGCCTGTGATTGTGAGTGAGTGAGTGAGTGAGTGAGTGAGTGAGTGAGTGAGTGAGTGAGTGAGTGAGTGAGTGAGTGAGTGAGTGAGTGAGTGAGTGAGTGAGTGAGTGAGTGAGTGAGTGAGTGAGTGAGTGAGTGAGTGAGAGATTTTCACCAACGTATTTCTTCTCGTCCTCTGGTGGATCGTAGCCGATGAGCAGTTTATCGGTGCAATGAGCCTGTAGTTTTTTTGTCACTCACTCACTCACTTACTCGCACACTCACTCACTCACTCACTCACTCACTCACTCACTCACTCACTCACTCACTCACTCACTCACTCACTCACTCACTCACTCA
>OZ038446.1:11582765-11585265 GCA_964036265.1 Daptonema setosum
GAAAATGGTAATGTTTACTGAACAGACTGATTAAGTATTGCATTTGATTAAAACAAAATGAAGACAATGAATGCGTGTATAAATTGACTGGGCTATTGAAATCAATAAAACCCATTTATATTCATATTAAATATAGGATATTAAATACTACTTAATGTTTTTAGTTTTGCTAGTTATAACTTGTGAAATATAATCTAAACTTAAGTGAACAGGAAGTAAACTGTAGACAAATAAAACTGTGTACTTATCATAGTAACCTCCACCAGCCACACTGACTTAATTCAATTATTCACTTTGTATCTTTCTGCATGCTAATTTGGCAAGACACGATATGACGATAATTGATCCCTTGAATTGAAAGAATGTTGCGACGCTGGATTCCGTGACAGTGGTGAGATTCTATCAAAAAATTCTACTAAGATCAAGTACGATCAATGGGAAAGAACTGCAATTCAACCGCTCGTTTATATCAGAAACCTCAACAGGAAAACAGCCATTCGACCATTGACCATGGGTAACTTGGACAAAGCTGGAGACAAAGCGTTCACATGTTTGTTGAAAGATAAATGACAACGTGCCTGTTCATATGTAGTCGCACTCATTACATACTGCCCGCAAAACGTTCATGTTGTCTTGGCAGTAGTTTTTCCAAACATGTTCCAATTTAATAAAGATAGAAATTGAAGATGATAAAGAAATTAAGAACGTGAATGAATTTTGGTCATTTCATATTTAGCGGAATGCATACATCTTACCTGCTGTACCTTAACTTGAAAAACATGCACGTCCGACATCTACAACGAAGTACATGTCATACTGCACCACATATCTGCAATGACATTGTGCCTCATAATAGAACACATTATGCCTCATCCAACGATAGATAAAACCATGATTACATGTCTTCCATGCAACACTTATCCAGTTTCGTTTATCAACTGACCTTTAAAATAGACACCAAAACTGTTGGTTTCACAACAACAACAAAAAAACACAAAGCCATTCTTCGAATGTGCGGCTCTTTTTCAAGTTTGTTCTAACCAGATAATGGTTGGATCGGGCCGCAACTAGCCCGAGCGACTATTAAATGGGTGGAATCGAATCATGAGGGAATTGAGTGTTAATGGAGTCTTAATGAAAATGTTGCTGAAAATATTGCATGCCAGTGTATTGTGTATATTTTCGAATATGTTGAACTATGAGAAAACGATTACCGAACGAACCTTTCCTGGGTGTGTTCATGGTGACCCTCTGTGCAGTTTATGACAAAAAACATACTGAACAAAAAAAATAAAAACCAAAAATTGAAACAAAAGTATGTTTAAAAATAAATTATGAAAAAATTAATACCTTTCCTGGGTGTAATTAATAGCCTCTGTGCAGTGAACGCCTTCATCATCACGTCCATCGCCTGTTGGATCTCAGCATTACGACTGTTCCGACGTAGGGAAGGCTCCGGCGAACTCTTCTCCTCCAAATCTGACATTTTTTCGTTTTTGACTGAAATCGAAGTTCAGGTTAGTCGATAAATATTAACATTATCTTAATCGAACCATATTAAGGAAACGGACTAGCGTCCGTCCCTGGAGGGAATCGGTCATCTTTGCCACCGAGACAAGTTTGCCACTCTAAATCGAGACAAGTTTGCCACTTAAAACCCCCCAAAAAAGTGGCAAACTTGTCTTGATTTAGAGTGGCAAACTTGTCTCGGTGGCAAAGATGACACACAGTCGTCCCTGGATACTGTTTGTATGTAATGCATCTGTTTGCCAATTACAATGATACAAACACCACTCTGATCAGCATTCAGTAACAGTAACCACACAGCTCATACAGCGCCAGACGCTAGTTAACGTAATTGCCTACGGTTCTCTCAATTGCCTTTTACCATGGAATCACAGCACATTGAAAACCATTGCTACGCCCATTCACCATCAAGTCACGTGACCTGGAAGAAATAACGTGCCATTCATCTTAGCAGTATGCATTAGCAATGATGGTGAAAGAGTTATTTGACTAATGGTAAACCTTTATCATAAAACATGAAAGATTACACTCCATTTGCTGAAAAAGTCTTACTCGCAAATTCGCACGTATTCCCATAATCAATTCTGCAGTCTTTATTTACATAAACACACTCGGCGAATGTCAGACAACGATGAATTGTTCCAAACTCAGCATTCGTTAATGATCGAATTGGCATCGAACTTGTTATGTAACAATTTGAGGTTCATTTGAATATCGGATGGCGGATTACTTTATGGGATTATATGAACATACAGGGGGGGAGGCAGAGAAAAACCGAACGACTTTTAACGTTAATGACTCGAGCTATAAATAACCGATTTAATCGTTCTAGCTCTCATTTGAAAGCCAATGTTTTGACTTTAAATCTCTTCAACTTTAATTCAGTTTTTTAGCTGCTCTTAAAAATCAGGCACATCTACATACATAAGCACTACTCCAGATGGTGAGCGAGATGTAAAATTTGAATAATGTA
>OZ038446.1:11590265-11614654 GCA_964036265.1 Daptonema setosum
AAAAGGAAGTTATTTCTCGAAGACAGGTAAAAGGACGTCAAAACTGCTAGATGACGGACACGCCAAAGTTGAAAAACAAGAATAGATGGAAGGAAACAGGAGGGAAATAAGTTTATAAAAAACATGTTTTAGTATTAAAATATGGAAGATGGTTCTAATCCTACGGTGGTGCAGTCCGGTAATGGAAAATCAACATATCTCACAGTAGACCAAATGGCGAACTTCTCTAGATTACCATGTCATTTGCAGATTTTTGTAATATACCGTCAAAGTCCCGAAAAGGCTTATATACCAATGATCTACGTTAATGAAACCTGCCACAATAGTAAAGGTGCGATCCTGTTATCATTCTGATTTGACTGATAACATAAAATCAACGACGGCTAATACAACTGATAATGGCAAACAACCCCGTAGAAATTATATAATATGTGTAGAATCGCATTGCTCATTGTTGATGATTTATCAGCCAAACGTGGAAATTTTCAATGACAAGTGCCGTAGGACTAATTGTATTGGATGACTGTCTTGGACAGACCAGGAAATCTGTCAACGACATATTTTGAGAGAAAATGTGTCGTGAATTGTGTTTTTGATTATGTTTCATTTGGTTGTTCCATTTCATGTACACAGTAATCACGTGAATTCAATTCGAATAAAAAAATATCATCATGAATAATTAAATATAATCATTGACTAGGAATTTCGAACATTCATTTATGCATGTCTCAATAATTCACAGCCAAGAGGGCCATTGTGTCAAGAGGCAAGACTAAGAATTGAACTGATGCAATGGTCTGATAGAAAATATGATAGTCAAAAAGGAAAAACATCAGATATCGAGTTGATGCTTTATAGGTTTAACACAATCAGATTTTTTTGAAACGTGACGTTTCTTGACTGAGGTCGAGAAACGAAGAAGTATCCCTCTACCCCCGGATGAGGCTGACGCCCGATTTGTTGTTGTATGAACGGTGTTTTTATTATCTATTCTATTCATGAAACAAGAAACTAAATTAAGCTTCTTGTGCTCATGGTTGTCGTTATACCCCATAAAAAGTCTATAGCTTCGCTGCTTGTGTATAGTTGAAGGGATCTGTTCAAGTTGAAACAATAGAAACATGAATCGAATTCTGAAACCAGATAACTAAGGGTGGCTGTCGTTCGACTCAAAATCGATCAGAGCTTCGCTGTTTTCGAGACATTTTTACCACAGATGGTCAAATTAAAATGAAACGTAAACTATTTATCAGCAACATTCTAAGCCACTGCAACTGTCGTTACCGCCCAATTTAACACCATTTTTGCTTCCAGGATCTATACGATCAATGAATTGTTAATTGATAACTATCAACGCCGCTGTCGTTACCGCCCATTTTGACTATGGTTTTGCTTTCAGTATTTTAAAATGGTAATCAAAGAGTCTATACCACCAATGAAACGTGAGTTGATAACTAACAACACTCTCCGTCGCTGCATTGGCTGTCGTTCCAAATGACAACCGAGTAAAAAAAATTAATTCACACTTTATTTTGGTCGTTCGGGCCTTTGTTCTTCAACAAAAGCAGATTAATAGCAATTGGTGAGTTTCTGCAAATGGACATCTAGAGATTTCTAGTAGTTCATAGACGTTTTTATTTAAAAAAATGGTGCACAGGAGTGTTTGACTACAGTTTCACTCTGCAGAAACCGAGCGATGACTATAAGTGTATTTGTACCGTAGCTGAACAACTGGAAGTCATCACAAAAACATAACGATTTAGTGTAAGCAAATGAATGGGTTAAAATATTCATATGTACCAAAGAGAATGACACCAATTCAGTAAAATTTAACATATTTTTCAAATGTTATGTATTGTAATCAGTATATGAAGCCAAAAATGACTATAATCACGGCACAATAAATTAACTCAACGACGTTTGTGATTGAGTTTAATTGTAATTGTGCTGAATCACGTGATTTGACAACATTGAATGGATGTGTTATGGGGCCAGGATTGACAATCAACGACCTCGCAGTTACGCCAGTCACGCTGCACTTCTGACGATAGAACTCTAAACCACCGTACAACTACACTACACGATTTGTTGAGCCATTACTTGCAGCTAAATTCGTCCACAAAAACAACAACCGACGCAGCTCATTTTTCCTTCAATAAGCTAGTTTGATTCTCTTGAAAAACAACACAATGAATTCTTTGAAACAACATCTTTTATTTTACACAAAGCGATTTTTATAAGCCCATTAAATATTATAGAATAACACTCATTCATATGGAGTATGAAACCCGTACCATACATAGATGTAAATGGGTTACAATGTATCGATGCAAAAAATAGAACAAAGCCTCACTTTCTTACTCATTTAGAATGAGAGGATGAAACCATGATGAGCACACAATGAGTATCAGCCAGGCCAGGAGGTAGCCACATATAATGAACAAAAATGTAAATTTATGTAACAATGAGTTGCCTTTCGCTCATTATGTAATTGTATCAATCAATTAAAAAAATAAAAAATAAAAAAGGTTTGAAAACCGCAGAGTGAACAAAATTACAAATGGATCGAACAAATAAGTAAAACATGCAGCGAAAATATCAAGTCAGAACAAACATGCAGATGAGTCAAAGCGGAATGGAAGGGAGTGAGCCAGTCAAATGCGATGAGTAGATGCTGAGAAAAAATTGCATCGTGGAACAGAAGGAGCCGTACTTATTAGACTTATGAGACTTATGAGCCTTACTTACGGTATAAGAGAATGCAACTTTGGTAAACGCATGAAACGATAATGAATGATTCAGGTGTTATATGAATAAATAAAAATGAGAATTTATTCATAGGATAATGAACCAGGTGATAGAAGATACAAAAATAAAAAATTCTGTCAATAAGTGGATGTAGTTGAAAAAAACAAAGTGCACTCGCGAATTAGTTGTACACCCAATAAAAAAGTGAAAATGGAATGATGAGCCAAAAAAGTAGATGAAAAACTGAGACGAAGGAAACAGCGGTATGAATCAAGTATAAATGGGTTTTAAACAAGTGGATCATGGATGAGAGTAAAGTCAGAACAAACCGACAGATGAATCGAAGTGAAATGGAAAGTAGTGATCGTGTAGATCGAGTAGATGTTGAGAAAAAAACTGGATGGTAAGTCAAAAATAGTGAATGAAAAATCTGAGTCGAAGTATGCGAATGAAATAAAAAAAGTCGAGCGAAAAACCTGAAATAAAATCATATTAGGAGTTTGGGACCTCTTAGCTTCAGGACGGAACTGGGTGTCAAGCCAGCTCCATCCTTACTGACACACCACGCCGCGTGAAGGCGGGTCCCATTGCGGAGTAGAGAGAGCCTTACTTACTTAATTGAGGAGGAGCCTTACTTACTTACTTACTTAAATGATCAGATGATGTGAGAGGATGCCACCATGATAATGAAGCAGAGCAGGTGTTAGATAATGTACCAGGCAGGAGTTACATGAATGCACAAAAATGAGAATGATATTTCAATGAGTTGATTCTGAATGATAATGAACTACTTACTTACTTAATAAGCAGATGAACTATGAGAGAACGTAACCACGAGAATACACAATGATAATGAACCAGGTGTGATACTGAACAAAGATGAGAATGTATGTACACCAACGAGTTGACTACAAATGTAGATGTTTCAATACAAAAATCAAAATCAAAAATAACTGACAAAAAAACGTTGTAAGAGGTTGGGGACCTCTTAGCTTCAGGTCGGAATCGGGGGTCAAGCCAACTCCGTCCCTACTGACACACCACGCCGCGTGAAAGCGGGTCCCATTGCGGAGACTTATAGAGAGCCTTACTTATTAATTGAGGGGGGGCCTTACTTAGATGAAGTACTTACTTAAATGAGCATATGAGGTATGAGAATATGCAACCATGATGGGCACACAATGAACCAGGGGTTAGATGAACAAAAATGACAATGTACCAATGAGTTGATTCAATCATATTGAACCAGGTGCACAAATATAAATGTTGACAATGAGTAGACCCAAAGTGTAATGATGATGTATTAATACAATAAAGATAAAAAGAAATTCAAAATTGATTCAAATTGAAAAAAGAAGCAAAGTCGATTCCAAGAAAAAAATTTAAAATCCGTCAGTCGAAAAAACTGAGAGACTGAAGAGATTGGGACCTCTTAGCTTCAAGACGGAATTGGGTGTCAAGCCAGCTCCGTCCTTACTGACACACCACGCCGCGTGACATTAGTGGAGTAGACAGAGCCTTACTTACTTAATTGTTTGGGAGCCTTACTTACTTAGGGTGAAGTCCTTACTTAATTACTTAATGAGCATGAGGCATGAGAGGATGCAATCATGATGGGCACACAATTATAATGAACCAGGAGTTAGATGAACCAAAAATGACAATGTACCAATGAGTTGATTCACAATAATAGTGAATCACGTGATAAAATGAACAAAAATGCAAAGGTATGTTGACAATGAGTAGACCAAACAATGTTGATGTATAAATACAACAGTGAAAAGATATTAAATGATTCAAAATGAAAAAAAAATACCAAAACGATGAAGTCGATTCCAAGTTAAAAAGTTGACGAAAAAACCCGTCAGTCGAAATAAAACTGTATAAGAGATTGGGACCTCTTAGCTTCAGGACGGAATTGAGTGTCAAGCCAGCTCCGTCCTTACTGACACACCACGCCGCGTGAAGGCGGGTCCCATTAGTGGAGTAGACAGAGCCTTACTTACTTAATTGAGGGGGAAGCCTTACTTACTTAGGGTGAGGTCCTTACTTACTTAATATGATCAGATGAGATGATCAGATGAGTCATGACAGGATGCAACCATGATGAACACACAATGACAATGAACAGGATGATGAATGAATGGGGATAAAAATTAACAATAATGCAAGAATGCGGGTGAGTTCAGTAAAAATGTAAATGTACCAAAATGTTGAGTAAAAATGTAAATGTACCAAAATTTTGATTTGAGTAAAAATGTAAATGTACCAAAATGTTGAGTAAAAATGTTAATGTACCAATGGAATGAGTCAAAAAGTGTGTGTATTTAATGAGGTAACTCGATATGTGAATGCACGGATAAATGAAAAAACGTCGTATGTTTCGATGTGGATGGAAGAATATGATCGATAAAAAAACGTACAAATGATATCCAAATCAAACAGAATGAGATCAGGCAGATGGTGAAAGCATTCAAAATGCATGCACATGGATGATTAAACAGAGCAAACAATGCAATATTAAAACTAACAACATGACTCTATGCTATGCAAATATGAGTATGTAAATGTACGCTAATCAAATGTGAACTGAATAATACACCGCATCAAACTTAAAAATGAACTGAAAATAAACTGAAAATAAACTTAAAATAAACAAAAAATAAACTAAAAAATATCACAGCGCGCATACGGGAACCGGTTTAGCAGATTTTCATCCAAGAATGTGTCATCCATCAACGTTAACGCCGTTGAATCGAGCACCACGAATGTAGGAGCCTGAAAATAGACACTTATCTGAACTGACAATAGAAAATAACGATCTGAACGGACAACATAAAAAAACGATCTGAACTGACGATATAAAAAATAATGCTGGCAACATCAACATCAACCTTTTTCATCTATATTGCTCATCAACATTGAAAGTGAGGTTTTTCCGAATTTAAAGGCCTTCAAAAACTCGGAAAACATTACTTTCAATGTTGATGAGAACAATACGTAATAAAAAACGTGTTGCCAGCCTATTGATAACTATCAAAACATCATCACAATAAAAAAATATAAATGTACTGCACTGAAAATAAAATTAAAGATAATAAATAATCAAAATCAACCCACCTCACGCCCAGTTGCCGGTGACGGAATCACTGACCCACTGCAGCCCCGATTAACATCCATCATCCAGTTTGGGCCGTCGATAAAGAAGCAGCTCGAGTCAGGATCGTGTAGAGGCAAGGAGCGAGCTGAAATGAAAAATCCTGTTGAAATAGTAAATCCATGAAGGTGAGCTTGAAAATGAGCTGTATCATTGATCCCTGAGTAACCCAAGACTCTGAAATATGCTAATTCTGAAATATGCTAATTCACTACAGTCAACAATGTAGCATACAATTCAGTGAAAAATTTTTATGACCAAGAAAATAATGATTAAATGAAACAATAAAACTAAACGCACCTCGTTTCCGCAGCGAAGAATCGGTATCGCCCCACATGCCAACATTACCCGCGGGTATACCACGGGCAGCGGCTGGCGCAGGCCTGGAGTCAGCTAACACAGGTTGTGGGACGGACGACGTCAACGGACGTGACGAGATGGAACTGAAATAACAAAGTCAGTTTATGAATGAGTCAAAGAGTGAGTGAGTAAGTGAGTGAATGAGTGGGTGTATGAATAAAAGCATGGGTGAAAAGTGTAATATGAATGAAAAATTCATGTCATAAGTAAGTTATATCTATGCATGATTGAGTAAACAAACTACAACATTATCTCGAAGAAATATTGACACAAAACATAAAAGAAGAAAAATAAACTAAACAAAAAAAATGTATCTCACCTTATTCCATGTCCTCATGTGGCACGTAAATCCCACATGCCAACATTACCCGCGGGTATACCACGGGCAGCGGCTGGCGCAGGCCTGGAGTCAGCGACACAGGTTGTGGGACCCGACGGTCGACGCGGTGAAGATGGAGCTGAAATTAATTTTTGAGTTGGTGAGTGACAGAGTAACTGATCGCATTTGCTAGTAGTAGATGTCAAAGTTCACGTTAATGTTAATCTTAAAAACAAGAAATGTTGAACGAATGAGTGAAGGAAATGTGAAATTTACAATAAATATGAATAAATAAGCAAACGCGAATAACAAAAGAAACTAGTAAATAAATGAATAAACGCAACTCACCGAAGCTCCATGTTGATGATACGAGCGCAGCCCCGGTCGACGTTTTCTGTCTGATCGACAGGAGCGGCCGACTACTGAGCCGGGCTGTTGCTGGGCTCACCTTCTTTCTTCGTTTCTTCTCCATGGGTAACGCATTTACCCATGTCGTCATCGTCTTCTTTCTTGCGGCTGGGTGACGAATTCACCCCTTCACTTCTCCTTTCATCATTGGCCTCATCTTTCTTCTCGGGCGGAGGCCTCGTACGGCTGGGATGATGATCTGAAGTGAGTTGAGTGAGTTGGTGAAAGATACGTGATTGAGTGAGTGAGTGAGTGAGTGAGTGAGTGAGTGAGTGAGTGAGTGAGTGAGTGAGTGACTGAGTGAGTGAATGAGTGAGTGATGAGTGAGTTATTGAGTTGATGAGCAAGTGAGGGAGTGAGGTGAAACAATGAATGGTCAAATGAATATGTCAAATAAGTCAAAGACGAGAGTGGTTATCGGAAGAGATAAACAGTATTGACGACGAAGAAGTAAATAAATAAATAAATTCAAAGTAACTCACCGAAGAAATCACCATCCAGGCGGCCGTATCTTCAATGTTCTTTCTTCTTGCCTCTCTTTCTTCTTCTTCTGGTCGGAGGCTTCGGACGGCGGGGCGGCGACGAACTGAAATCAAGAAGTGAGTAGGTAAGTGAGTAAGAATAATTGGAGCAAAAAAACTATCTCACAACCCAGCTTTCTAGACATTATTTGAAAAATACTCTCCAAATTCTGATGAAATGTGTCAATAAATAAAAAGATACTAAACGTCGATAATATATCAAATCAAACTGACGATTAAATCGCGTTGCCTGAGAGAATCTACGGTTAGCGGTCCAAATAACAACTTCCCAGTTTATTGCGGTTTTTGATACATCTTTGTGTGGTTATTCACCATATAAGACGATTTTTCGATTAAAGCATTATTTTAGTGAAAAATTAGCCCTCAAAACTCGAAAATTTCGAAAAAAATCGGTTTTTACATTTTTGGACGTTTTCTGCGGAAATCGGTTCATAACTTCTTATTGACTCATTCAATAGACCTGAAACTTTATATACTGTTTTTTGGCGTCAATGCGGTCATTTTGAGCTATATTTGAAGTTGATTCCCAAAAAATTCGTTTCTGAAAAAATCACTTGAACATTGGTGGTCGAGCACTGATGGTGTCAACTTTAGCTCAAAATTCCAAGAAAGCCGAGACACGGCGGGACTAGCGGTATACGGGGTTTTATACCTTATATCATCCTCATAAACGCCTGATGAATGCACCCCCCCCGCATCGCTTTATTTTTCGGTGAAAAATTCGATTTTGTGAAAAAATTGCCTAAAAATCACGAAATTTTTGGGTTTTCAGCACTTTGTCGCAGTGCTGCTGACACACTAAATGAGGAATACTTTTCAGACTCTAGATGATTATTGCCCTATTAATTAGCTTTCTTTTGAGCTCTAAACAAAGAGTTTTTATGGATTTTTCATAAACGAAAAGACGTGAAGAAGTTTTCTGATTTGATGTTTTTTCTGTTGTTTGATGTTGCATGAGATGTTGTTGAACGGGTGATGATCATGAAGCTTCGTAGACGTAACTGGGGGATCGAGAAAGTTTATTTCTCTCCTATTTTATTTTATACGTTGACTTTAAAGAAGATGAAACATGATTGTAGTAGTATTTTATCACATTATTTCATCAAAATTGGGCGTATCTCGAAATTTTTTACACTAAATCGCGCAAAAGCGTACTCCCGAAGTACTCAGCTGTTCCATACATTGTTCATTACGGATTTTTCATCTCTCTACACTTATTTACTAAAATATGGTTTTATTTTATTTTTGAATTAGGTTTCTAACACACTCAATCAGCCATTTTTCTCGGTGATACCTTATTTGGCGGTTCAAATAGCATACTCCTTGTACATATTATCGCGTTAATTATCATAACCGACAGATAAAAACTAAATTATTTTTATTGCATGTTTTACACTCCGATTGTATTTTACGCATGAGTCAGAACGATGTTTTATGTTCTTTGTGAATTAGGAAGAACTTATTGAATGGGAGGGCACAAAAATTGTATTCAGAGGTTGGCGCTAGTGGTTTAAAAAATGACATGCGTCCTAACCTGCATGCCCCTCTGACAAAAATCCCCATCCCCCTGGTAAATTGCGCGGCTAAAACCTTAGCCCACCCTTGATTTTAATAGATGGAAAATGTTAAAAGAATGGCTTGTGCTAGATAAGAACATAAACTTAGTAATATTGTCAGTGACGTTTGCACTTACCGTCTATTGGTTCTATACTAAATACATAAAAAATTTGCGTGCCTATTTTTACATGACAAAGAATAATTTAAGTATGATGTATTAAGAGACGTGTTTCACGCTCAAGTATCATGCCACTAAGCAGTGATTGGCTGCATATACCAGTGCACAGTTACAAAGTCACACCAACGTACCATGCCACTATAAACACAGTGCGCCAGTTTACGGTTGTGAGTTACTCATCATGATTTACTTTGTGTCTACTCATTCTCCAGCATGGTTTGATTGAATAATATTTTGATGATGATGATGGATGGCGGGTTCACCATACCTGAAAAACTACCAGGCTACAACGCATTCATTATGATGATTTTGAATGTACAGGGTTTTCCATCTGGTAGTTAAGTTTTGTTTTCGCTTTTGTTATCGTTATGTAGAACCAATATCAAAGTTTTTTGCGGCATATAAAGTACATTTTAAGACGGTTGTTTGGGCCACCGAAATTTCTTAATTGGGGCTTAAACCTTGTTTTTGTCAAATCTACGAATTTCTCTTACCACACATATTCGGCGTATCATTCCTGTATATCGCACACTATTAGGAACTTAATGACATATTTTGACCATAGCCATCGAAATCAGTTAAACACAACTTGAAATACATTACATACTTGAATTTATCGAAGCCCTTTATTTTCTGCAAGATAACCGGGCTTATTATATAGACCCTTTATACAATGGCGGACGAACCCATCGTCCGAAGGTACATAGTAGAATCCTTAGGGGACAAAATTCACTTTTTTAACCCGCCTAGGAGGCTGATCCCGCCCTTCTCGTCCGCTAGTGCCATCATAGATTAATATCAATGTTGTTAGAGAAGTGGAACTGAGAGTTAGTAATTTTTATAAGCTCATGCTTCATTTGACTTCTTTAGCCGATGACAGTTCTGAGGAATCACGTCCAGAGCATGCGGATCGTTGGGTACTGTACATTTTAAGGGGTAGTGATCATGCTAAGAATTTGACAAGCTTATTTCGATAGGGTTCCCTTCTTTTTCAAGCCGTGGTTACCTGTCTGTTAAAGTATTAATATGGTAGTCCATTTTCTTATTTCATGAATAAAACGCAGATTTTTTAGAAAAAAGGAATTTACGTAGATTTGACATGTAATTTAATTGATTGTAATAATCAACGATTTTATTATTTAAATTGCCCAAAAAGTTATCATAGATTGTATTTTATATACCGCGAATGAAAAAATCGTTTGAACAAAACAAGAATCAAACGAAAACGAAATTT
Source organism: Daptonema setosum (assembly GCA_964036265.1). Lineage (NCBI taxonomy): Eukaryota > Metazoa > Nematoda > Chromadorea > Monhysterida > Xyalidae > Daptonema > Daptonema setosum. The sequence goes on from OZ038446.1 coordinate 11,600,769, forward strand.
TACTTTTAGATGAGACACCTTGTATATGCATCATGCTACAGGATGCGCTGCACGCTGGTAATTTTGCTGGTATGGGTTTGGTAGACTGGCTTGATCTAGTGGACAAGCCATTCAGCCACTGGCGTTTGGTATTTGAGGTGGCCATGATAGGTGGGTGGGATTCGGTGACTGTGCACTGGTATACAATATTTGTTGTAATATATGTAAGTATGATAGGATTCTAAGATTTGGTTTGCGGAATCATAGGATATCAGACATACAATTTTGTAAGTACTTAGTATAATGTCAACAGACGTCTAGCAAACAATGTCAAAAAGCAATTCAATTCACAAGTCGTTCTTTTAAAAATTTCCATATAATAAAATCAAGGGTGGGCTGAGTTTTTTAACCGCGCCATTCACCAAGAGGTATGGTGATTTTTTGCGGTGTTTTTTGGCCGCAGGTCACTTTCTAAACGAATCCCTCCCCTACACGAAAATTTTCCCAAACACGAAATTTCATGGGCGCACGCAACGGGCAAACGGGCAAACGTATAACTGAGGTTCGAATATTTCCGGGACATTGTCGGGACAGTTCTTTGTAAAACAATTTCAAGTACACCATTTTTTGTTTGTTTTTTATAACATTTTATCCAGGCATAAAAATTTCAAATTTTCAATTTAGAGAAGGTGGCAATAGTTTTACGAAAAAAACTGTGAATTTGTCGCCTTTGTCGCAAAATATTCGAACCTCAGTTATAGCTAACCACTGAAAAAACAGGGCCATACGCACTTGTCCTCGCTCTCGCTCGGCCAGCCTTACGATAGGTAATCGGGGGTCAACGGACAGTAAAACATCATAGAATGTATTTTTGGTGACAAAAAATCGCTACCGCTAGCCCCAGCTCTGATTACAATTTTTGTGCCCTCCAATGAAAAAGTTCTCCCTAATTTACAATGCACAATCGTTCTTACTCATGCATAACATACAATCGAAATGTAAAACACGCAATAAAAATAATTTAGTTGTTATTTGTCGGTTATGACAGATAACCGAAAAATCTTAGTTAACGCGATAATATGTACAAGGAGTATGCTATTTGAACCGCCAAATAAGGTATCACCGAGAAAAAATGGCTGATTGAGTGTGTTAGAAACCTAATTCAAAAATAAAATAAAACCATATTTTAGTAAATAAGTGTAGAGAGATGAAAAATCCGTAATGAACAATGTATGGAACAGCTGAGTACTTCGGGAGTACGCTTTTGCGCGATTTATTGCAAAAAATTTCGAGATACGCCCAATTTTGATGAAATAATGTGATAAAATACTACTACAATCATGTTTCATCTTCTTTAAAGTCAACGTATAAAATAAAATAGGAGAGAAATAAACTTTCTCGATCCCCCAGTTACGTCTACGAAGCTTCATGATCATCACCCGTTCAACAACATCTCATTCACTATCAAACAACAGAAAAAACATCAAATCAGAAAACTTCTTCACGTCTTTTCGTTTATGAAAAATCCACAAAAACTCTTTGTTTAGAGCTCAAAAGAAAGCTAATTAATAGGGCAAAAATCATCTAGAGTCTGAAAAGTATTCCTCATTTAGTGTGTCAGCAGCACTGCGACAAAGTGCTCAAAACCCAAAAATTTCGTGATTTTTAGGCAATTTTTTTAACAAAATCGAATTTTTCACCAAAAAATAAGGCGATGCGGGGGGGGTGCATTCATCAGGCGTTTATGAGGATGATATAAGGTATAAAACCCCGTGTACCGCTAGTCCCGCCGTGTCTCGGCTTTCTTCACGTCCAGAGCATGCGGATCGTTGGGTACTGTACATTTTAAGGGGTAGTGATCATGCTAAGAATTTGACAAGCTTATTTCGATAGGGTTCCCTTCTTTTTCAAGCCGTGGTTACCTGTCTGTTAAAGTATTAATATGGTAGTCCATTTTCTTATTTCATGAATAAAACGCAGATTTTTTAGAAAAAAGGAATTTACGTAGATTTGACATGTAATTTAATTGATTGTAATAATCAACGATTTTATTATTTAAATTGCCCAAAAAGTTATCATAGATTGTATTTTATATACCGCGAATGAAAAAATCGTTTGAACAAAACAAGAATCAAACGAAAACGAAATTTTACTTTTAGATGAGACACCTTGTATATGCATCATGCTACAGGATGCGCTGCACGCTGGTAATTTTGCTGGTATGGGTTTGGTAGACTGGCTTGATCTAGTGGACAAGCCATTCAGCCACTGGCGTTTGGTATTTGAGGTGGCCATGATAGGTGGGTGGGATTCGGTGACTGTGCACTGGTATACAATATTTGTTGTAATATATGTAAGTATGATAGGATTCTAAGATTTGGTTTGCGGAATCATAGGATATCAGACATACAATTTTGTAAGTACTTAGTATAATGTCAACAGACGTCTAGCAAACAATGTCAAAAAGCAATTCAATTCACAAGTCGTTCTTTTAAAAATTTCCATATAATAAAATCAAGGGTGGGCTGAGTTTTTTAACCGCGCCATTCACCAAGAGGTATGGTGATTTTTTGCGGTGTTTTTTGGCCGCAGGTCACTTTCTAAACGAATCCCTCCCCTACACGAAAATTTTCCCAAACACGAAATTTCATGGGCGCACGCAACGGGCAAACGGGCAAACGTATAACTGAGGTTCGAATATTTCCGGGACATTGTCGGGACAGTTCTTTGTAAAACAATTTCAAGTACACCATTTTTTGTTTGTTTTTTATAACATTTTATCCAGGCATAAAAATTTCAAATTTTCAATTTAGAGAAGGTGGCAATAGTTTTACGAAAAAAACTGTGAATTTGTCGCCTTTGTCGCAAAATATTCGAACCTCAGTTATAGCTAACCACTGAAAAAACAGGGCCATACGCACTTGTCCTCGCTCTCGCTCGGCCAGCCTTACGATAGGTAATCGGGGGTCAACGGACAGTAAAACATCATAGAATGTATTTTTGGTGACAAAAAATCGCTACCGCTAGCCCCAGCTCTGATTACAATTTTTGTGCCCTCCAATGAAAAAGTTCTCCCTAATTTACAATGCACAATCGTTCTTACTCATGCATAACATACAATCGAAATGTAAAACACGCAATAAAAATAATTTAGTTGTTATTTGTCGGTTATGACAGATAACCGAAAAATCTTAGTTAACGCGATAATATGTACAAGGAGTATGCTATTTGAACCGCCAAATAAGGTATCACCGAGAAAAAATGGCTGATTGAGTGTGTTAGAAACCTAATTCAAAAATAAAATAAAACCATATTTTAGTAAATAAGTGTAGAGAGATGAAAAATCCGTAATGAACAATGTATGGAACAGCTGAGTACTTCGGGAGTACGCTTTTGCGCGATTTATTGCAAAAAATTTCGAGATACGCCCAATTTTGATGAAATAATGTGATAAAATACTACTACAATCATGTTTCATCTTCTTTAAAGTCAACGTATAAAATAAAATAGGAGAGAAATAAACTTTCTCGATCCCCCAGTTACGTCTACGAAGCTTCATGATCATCACCCGTTCAACAACATCTCATTCACTATCAAACAACAGAAAAAACATCAAATCAGAAAACTTCTTCACGTCTTTTCGTTTATGAAAAATCCACAAAAACTCTTTGTTTAGAGCTCAAAAGAAAGCTAATTAATAGGGCAAAAATCATCTAGAGTCTGAAAAGTATTCCTCATTTAGTGTGTCAGCAGCACTGCGACAAAGTGCTCAAAACCCAAAAATTTCGTGATTTTTAGGCAATTTTTTTAACAAAATCGAATTTTTCACCAAAAAATAAGGCGATGCGGGGGGGGTGCATTCATCAGGCGTTTATGAGGATGATATAAGGTATAAAACCCCGTGTACCGCTAGTCCCGCCGTGTCTCGGCTTTCTTGGAATTTTGAGCTAAAGTTGACACCATCAGTGCTCGACCACCAATGTTCAAGTGATTTTTTCAAAAACGAATTTTTTGGGAATCAACTTCAAATAAAGCTCAAAATGACCGCAATGACGTCAAAAAACAGTATATGAAGTTTCAGGTCTATGGAAGGAGCCAATAAGAAGTTATGAACCGATTTCCGCAGAAAACGTCAAAAAATGTAAAAACCGATTTTTTCGAAATTTTCGAACTTTGAGGGCTCATTTTTCACTAAAATAATGCTTTAATCAAAAAATCGTCCTATATGGTGAACAACCACCCATAGATGTATCAAAAACCGCAATAAACTGGGAAGTTGTTATTTGGACCGCTAACCCCATACAAGCCGTAGAATCTCTCAGGCAACGCGATTTAAACAATGACATTATCAATAAAAACTAAACATCGATAGCATGATAAACTGACTGAATCGGCAGACTAATGCATACAAAAAGTATACATACGAGAATTTAAAGTAACATAATAACATAAAGTAACCCACCTCACTGGATTGCCACCCTCGCTTGCCGCCAAACCACTCAGCCAAACAGCCCGTTCCATCCCATCGATCGGCCTCCATCGGTCTGCAGCCCAATCATGACCGATCGTTGGGATGAGACGATCGCTGGCTGAGTGACACTATCGAGACGACGGACAGTAGACGGGCTGAAAGAGGTGAGTGAGTGAGTGAGTGAGTGAGTGAGTGAGTGAGTGAGTGAGTGAGTGAGTGAGTGAGTGAGTGAGTGAGTGAGTGAATGAGAAACGATTTAAACCAAAACTTCAAACTTAAGTGGAGTGGACATCATAAACTAGTAATTGATCAAGAGGAAAATTTCGGACAATTAGTAACTATAAACCGAAATAACTATCGAAAATGAAAAAGTAAAGGAAGTAATAAAAAAACTCACCTCATCTCTGCTGCACGATTCCATTTGATGTTGAGCGGATGACGGGCACAATGACGGCACAATTACGAAGACGACAGCCAATTGGGGACAAAAGGAACCCACCCCTTTCAGCATTTCCAAATTTGAAACTTTTGTGTCACATATGAATAACATAGAAACAATCGGAAAGAAACATATGTGACCATAATACCCATTTCAGAAGATGCCATGCCACCTAGTCCATGAGCCACACCAGGAACGCCGAAGCGTTCCCTAATAGTTCATATCCCAGACAGCCCTTAAAACTCGGACTGTCCAAAGGACATGAACCAGAACGGCCACCTGCCCTGCCACACCAGAAGTTGTGACACGGTACATGACCATCCGGGACCTACATTGTGATTGGAAATTTTTCAATTGAATGTTTTTCTTATTTATGGCCAGGTCAAAAAGTCAGATCAGAATGGAAATTGAATTGAAAATTTAGAAAAGGAAGAAGGCCATAAATTTCATGTAGGGCTGGGCGCTGGTTTATACTCGGTGGGACAGCCAGGTGACCCTATGGCCCATTCGCCTGGCGCCCACCGGCGTTCCAACTATCAGCCAATGTCCCATTGGTACGACCCGGGACTGGATGACATGGCACTAGCACAAAAGAAATCGTAGAAAACAGAGGACATAATTAATTTGTTTTTGTATAATAATTTTGGAAGCTGCATTTACTCAATGATTTCCATAAGTTTTATACATGTTTGTAATATCAGTTTTTGATTTTTTTTTTGTTCATATTTTTGTGATGGCGTGCGGTCAGAGCGAAATTAACAGGACAATATGAAATAAGGAAAAGCGACCGCAGAACACGTCTGGTCGGCACTCACATTAGCGAGACTCCTACACTTCCCCGTGCGTAGACCCGGACCAGGGCATTTGACTGTTTTTAAATCACACACATGAAACAGTTTCAGAGTCAAAAACTCACCAGCAAAACATTAGAACAATTTCAAACTTTGAAACAAAAACAATTTCAGAATCAAAAGACACCAGCAAAGCAACAGAACATTTTCAAACTTTGAAACAGAAACGATTTCAGAATCACCACACACCAGCAAAACAAGAGAACATTTTCAAACTTCGAAAAAGAATTTTTTTTTTAATAATACTTTTGACTAACAGCCTACTGAGTGCGGTATGCCACTTTCCTAAAAGTGTACGCACCCCGACCCAGATCATGTTCCTCTAACCCCATATAAACAAGCCAAACCAGTAAATGCAGCTAATTTGAAAAATTCACAAAAGGGGAGGGTGGCATTGATTCCTTGCAATACCCGCAGGCATCTAAAAATATAAAACCATTTAGATTCCGAAGTAGTAGTAATAAAACAAATGAAAGCTTAAAAATCCTACACCAGAATGAGCAAACCTAAATCCATATGACACAAACTAGCAGAACAAGTTGATTTGAAAACGGTATGAGAATACCCACACGTTATTTGACCAAAACGGAATAAATGATAACTGTTGCTGACTCGACCAGTAAGTCAGCAACAACAACAACGGCAACAACAGAACAGTCAGCCACAATCGGGTATTACGTCCGATAGGGCCAACCGACGAGGAGACATCAACGAAAAAATCTAAATCACGAATGATTTATTTAGGTGAAATCACCTTATTTATAATAGTGCGTGCGTGCTCCCAAAACTACGGTAGGATTAGCGCCCTACTTGGGTGAGGGGACAAGGGGGCGCAACATGTTACATAACACAACAACAGCAACATAACAGGCTGCGACAACAGCGGACGGAAATGCAAGCGAAAATATGGTTTTCCCCTATTGTTTCAAGTTTTAAAATAAAATTATGTGAGAAAAGGAAAGAAAAATGAAGGCAAAAGTCCCAGTTACCCCCTTCTGGAAAGAATTCTCCTACTGGGATGAGATTCGCCCATCCGCCAATGCACACAACAAAAACCACAATGGAAGCGAACGAACAAAATCTCACTCACTCACACCAACCCACCCCACCTGCCCGAATTTTGGCGCCCAAAAATGATTTGAATTTGACGGCATGAATGAGTGAGTGACCGACCGTTATCGATTGAGCAGTGACCAACTGACTTACAGGCAACAGCAACACCTAAAACAGTCGGCTATCGCAAAACGGGTTTTATAATAAGATAAATAATTATTGTTTAGCATTCAAACCTGAGTACGAGACTAAATTTGAATGCGCGCTTTGCGAAACTCTTTTGGTAAAATATAGTTGTAACGCTTAGTATATATCTCAAAATCATGCGATGAAAAGTCTTACACGACAACGAAAATCAACAAATTCAACGTTGGTCTAATAGTCAGTTATGCATCGACTGAATGAGCCAATTCATTCTACTGAATCGCTTGAGAGTGAAATGACTAAAGTACTTATCAACAGATGAACGAATTAGACTACTGAAGTCTAATGCCATTCAAGTGACCGATTCTGCAAACGGGCAACATCAGTTGCCATTTGACAATCTTAACGTTGTTAACCGAAAAAAGTGAGCTACCGTAACCGGTTGAAATAGTTTACCTATATCAACTGACATTGACTATTGTCTGAATGAGTGTAGTTACTAATTGCAATTATATAGCATAAGCCATGAACTCAGGCATAGGTAATGCCGGCTAACACGAATGGACGAGAAAGATATACCATTGGGCATTGGGGAGGGGCAGGATGGGTTACGGACCGTATACTTACGGGTTCCTATCTTTCAGGTACATGCAAAACATGCAGGTATACGATTCTAAATATCTCGTCATCAGCCAAGTTATGAGTTATTAATGAGTTATGCGGAGTTATTGCGATAACGGATGCTTTTTGAAAAATCCTAATAGAACTTGAACGCAGTATTTTATTCAAACACGATTCTTTGCAAAAAATTATAAATCAAATAACAGCCATTCATTTACCGTGTACAGCTAGAAGCTACCACACGTTAGCTGCATAACATTCATTACCTTGCCCATAGTTTAAATAAAAGGCGTGTATACCAAATTTCAGTGAAAAAAATGTTTCACCCCAAAAGCAGTGTTTATGTGAAGTTTCAGCTATCAATTATGTACGTGTTGTAGTGAAAAACTACTTTCAGTGTTTAGACACATTCATGCCAGAAGCATCAATCGATAAACAATACGCACCCTCTAAGGTAAACGTGAATATAATTTTCTTTTAGTTAAATTCAAAATCAATACTCACATCTGTGTAGTGAATTTTGAAATAGCTTACTGTTTTAAACGGCTGGTGTCAAAATTGATATCATTACTTTTCAATTTCAATAACTTTGATAAAAAACAGACTTACCGAAACAGGAAAACTGTCTTTCAACCTGTTTCAGACCAGAAAAACGCTGTCATGTTGCAATTAGAATTCAGTAACCCAAAAATTTCAAGTAGTAGCCATTTAATCTATCTATCATAACCAATCTTTTCATCAACATAAATATTAGGGCGCGAAGTGAATGGAACCCCCAATGTCCCCTATCTTTCTCGTCCAATACCGTACTTTGATCTTCACTTTACCCAACCTGATTTTGATCACGATGACATGTGTACGTAGTGCACATTGACCAGTCTTAAATTACCAATTAACGGTTCGGTTTGCCATTCATCAATGCTGTGGCATTTCACAATGTGCCATGGTACGATTGATACATCCCGCCGTGGTGGTTGTCGATGTTGAGTGAGGCAAGTTAAGAAATGTATGTATTAATTTTTTTATAAATAAAATGGTGCAGAAAATCATGATAGCTGATGAGTGCGGTGTGAAAGTGCAACGCGTGCAGAGGCATATCGGGTCCATCCAATAATTAGGACCAAACGTATATAAAATCTTTCATTTCTTTGCAAAACATAAATTGAGCAATAGTTCACATATATTATATTATCACATTATATATAATTCATCTTGATACTTTATAAAATTTGAGTAAAAGAAGATTGGTGAATATTAGTGTCCACATTATTGCCAAGTTATGTGCATGGAGAATAAATACAAACATGATCCGCAAGACAGTGGCAGTTTCATCTAATAAAAATAATGTAACTATTTCATGTAATCCAGTTGTATGTAACACTTACACAATGAGTTATGCAACTTGAACGAGTTAGTGTAACGTTCTTTCAAAAAATTCTTGAAGCTGAACTCGGACATGGATAAAATAATCAATGAATATATGGAATGTTTAACATTAATAGCACATTGAAAATAAGTATTGACATCAATAACAATTAGTTTTTATCTGTACGATGTATCATAAAATTATCATTTACCAACAAATAAATAATCAATGAAATAATCGAATGTTTTAGCACTAATAGCACATTGAAAATAGAGTAGTTCATCTTAAAATAAAAGTGTTGTTCTTGAGTGTGATGTATCATAAAGTAACGAGCAATTTAGTGAATGATATGATGACGTAGCAGAGTGTTTGTGCACACCCAGCACCAGGGCCAGCATGGGTGGTAGACTCGTCGTCACAATCTGCAATCCACATCCAACTGTTATATGCTATAGCCTATTCACAATTCCCAGTCCTATTCTCAATTCCTAGCCTTCTGTAATTTTCAAAACAACTTATTTTGACGAGCAATAAAAGTTTTGAATTTCTTCCATATTTACCACTCTTGTAACGTAGAATCATAGATGAAACCATGCTAAAGTTATATTTGATAACATCAACTTCAATTTCATTTCACTATTCATTACATTATCCTTCTATTCATGCCACAAGAAAATCTAGCTTAAAAATTTCACAACTCCACTGACTGATCGATCGTAACCTGTTCCAAACAGTACGCAAACACGGCCGATGTAAGCGACCCCATAATGACTGCTTGAACCATGATGCCACCCACTGAAACATCATCTATTATTGCATAAGATAACTATAAACAAATGTACTTACACATATCACATCACGATCACACGACACGATTTCATTCCTTTTGAAGTAGAAAATATTTCCGCTATAGCTGTAGTGTAGTGATATAATATAATATAACAAAATCCGAATTAATAATTAGATGAGTAAAACGTAAAAGCAAACGTATAGATAGTGAAACATTAACATAAATTCAACTAGCTAACTTATTACACGTGCTAGTCCTATGAAAAAAATAAAATTATTAAACTGAAAGACGGAAGTCAAAAAGGAGAATGGATTAGGCTGAATGAAGTGAATGACGATACAAAATGACAAGCCACACCAACACAATATGGATAACGTAATGATGGGATTCCACTTGTGTTTATTGAGAGCGATGGCTGCGACGAGTGATGTGATCGTGTGCACCACCAGCGACGATACCAACACCCAGAAAAAGATGTACCTAAAAATATAATCACATACGAAATTGGCTGTTATATCATAACTACAAAACTTCATTACGATCTCGTTTGATTTCACACGTCCGCCATAATGACAAAAAATTCAACAAAAATAAAAAGAGTAAACGTACATCCTAGTTAGATTGATGACAAGACAGGTTGTTGCGCTCCTTATTTATTTAATAAACTATCTAAGATAACTTCATACTTGTAGTTCAACGTTGAAACACTGAAACACCATTCCACAAGCAGGCCAACTACTAAAACGTTTTGAAAATGCTTAACTTGGCAGATAATAAGACTAGAAAAACATTCCTTGTTGACCTGATCGCCTTGCGCCTTACAACTCTTCCAACGATCCAAACACTTCTTCTTACATAAACATCAACTAACCACCAGCAACGTGTTCAACTTGCCCTGGCCACCCTTGACGTTGATCGAGGCGTTCACGTCGAACTTGACCAAGTTGAGCAGCGAGCACTGGCTGTCGTTGGTGCCGATATGAATGTTGGCCAGATTTGGGTACTCGCCTGCAAATAACTAACTTTTCAAGTAACGTGTATGACTGAGTAAAGCACACTGAAAAACTCGGGAGACAGAATGGGTATAATTGCCTGAAAGAATGTACTGTAGATATAATCACTGACGGACGAGCCAACCCTCCAACGGGAGGGGTATTTCGGCAAAGAGGAGGGAATTAGCAGTTTTTGGCCCTTTTTACCTACACCATAGGGAACAAATTCTACATTTTGAAAACGTCAAAGAGGGGGGAATTCCACTTTTCCCACCCCTTCTCGTCCGCTAGTGGATATAATAAATTGTGAGTTACTGCGAGAAAAGCATAAATGATCGTTTACTGAATAACCATATCAATATTACTGCACGCCAAATCTTTCACGTATTCAACTAATCATCCATAGACCAACCGTTTCACAAACGACATAACTCCGATACTCCATTATGAAAATTTATCCGAGTTTCACATCGTATTTGCTACTACGTGTTATCATCCACCAATAATAAGCACATACACAACAATCTGATTACTTTATTATCTAAAATTTTATAACCAGTGAAAACACCACCAACATTCAGTATCCTCAAGTTCGGTCATCTGAGTCAGCCATTCGGATGTGAATTACGCGGCCAAGAGGGTCGTTGCTGCTGTTGTAGTCGTGGACTGGACGATTGAACCTTCACTTTCGGCATTAAAATGAATCTCCACAATATCGTCAGAGACAGCCATGTTTTTCTGTAATCAACGATTTGATAATTTCGCTTAACCCCATATAATGAATTACTGTTCCAGCGCAAATCTGTCGATGTAGTATTAGTTTCTTAGATTATACCGACCTATGGCCCCGTGCACATCGAAATCTTGGATTATTTTTAGATCCAACTCGGATAAATCGGATTACAACCGTATTAAACTTCCGTTCAAACATTCTCTAGACATGTATATAGTCGATAATGAATTACTGTTCCAAAAAGGTGCGTGAATTTTCTATAAACATTCGGTTCGATATATACTGACTATTTTAACAGCTAATAGGAAAACCACTATACAAAATCTAAAAAAAAATAATAAATCGTATTTTGGATTCACAAAAAAATGAGTCGAAAATTTGGGAGTGAGTGAGTGTATGAGTGAGTGAGTGTATGAGTGAGTGAGTGAGTGAGTGAGTGAGTGAGTGAGTGAGTGTATGAGTGAGTGAGTGAGTGAGTGAGTGAATGAGTGAGTGAGTGAGTGAGGGAGTGAGTGAGTTTAAATATGAGTGAGTGAGTATATGCGTGAGTGAGTGCGTGTATGAGTGAATAAGTGAGTGGGTGAATGAATGGATGACTGAGTTAGTGAGTGAGTTTTTGAGTAAGTGAGTGAGTGAATGAACAAATGAGTGAGTGAGTGAGTGAGTGAGTGCGAGTGAGTGAGTGAGTGAGTGATTGAATGAGTGAGTGATTGAGTGAGTGAGTGAGTGAGTGAGTGAGTGAGTGATTGAGTGAGTGAGTGAGTGAGTGAGTGAGTGAGTGAGGTAGATGTAGGGAGATGTATGTAGGTATAATACATAGATGTAATGGTGAGTACGGTAAGTGAGAGAGTGAGTGGCTGAGTTAGATGAATAATTGAGTGATTGTGCAAGTGAGTAGATGTGTTAGTGAGTAAATGAGTGATTGGGTGAGTCAGTCAGTCAGTCAGTAAGTGAATGACTAAGTGAGTGGCTAACCTCGGACCACATTGAAGCGGCCGAGCGTATGCATCATAAGAGTGGGAAATGGCAACGGCATTTTTTATAGTTTGTCAGAATTTTTTTATCGTTTCTAAAATGAACTTAATTTTAATTTTTACGGCACTCATTCACCAACATATTTTTTTACGATCGCACCTGTGTATTTAGTATAAATAGGTTTGTTGATACAAGAAACAACACGGTAAACGTACATATAGAATATGTACCTTGCGATTATTATGTTGTGGTTAACGCCGGTTGATGTAGTATACAATACTACAAGGGAAGAAGCATTTGACCTATGGCTTGGCTTGTCTTGTCTTTTCTCGGATGGATCCGTGACGCTTTTTTAATGATTCTCAATAACGCTTAAGTGAGGGAAAATTTTGATGAATTAACTTTTTAGTGTATACGGTACGAGTATATTAAATGTCTTCGAGTAGTATATACACTATCTTAAATACAAAACTCTCGTAGACTGATGTAACGTTTCGCAACTTCTCTTGTGTTTGTTTGTTGCGTTAGAACTTACATCAGCCGTGAGGATTCTTTTTTTTTATTTGAACTTATCTCTCCTAAAGTTTTTGTACTTCAAGTGACATTGCAACAATACGCAAAGTTGTGCGGACTGTTTTTCGACATTGATGTTGGAAGTAAAATGAACTTATTTACGTTTTCAAGATGTTTCATGGGAGAACGTTGTACACATTCACAATTTTTCATACTTTTTGTAACATTGCAATAATATGTACGTTATCAGAACTTTTTCTCGATTTTGATGTTGAAATATAAACTGTACTTTGCCACAGTTCGAATCTACACGCAACTTTGTAAAATACTAATCTGGTCAATAAAAAGAAAAAATTTAAAAAGAGAAAAAATTATTTACTTTACTGTTATTTTCAGCGTGCACGTTGATGGGCCTCTACACAATGTCAGACGGTCTGGGATATTTCCTACTGCCGGCACCCGGTGAAGAAATCATTCTAAACAACAAGCAGCAACAGAAAAACTGATTGATTGTTGTTAATTTTTTTGTTTTATATATTATATTTGTGTGTTATAGCAGTCTCAGATTAGGATAATAAATATGAGAACTTGCCAGTTTTGATTTTTTCAACACTTTCTCATGCATATGCCATGAGATCAGGGGACGAGAAGGGGTGGGAAAAGTAGAAGTCCTCCTCTTTGGGCGTTTTCAAAAAGTAGAATTTTTTTCTAAGATGTAGGTAAAACTACCTGAAAATTGCCAATTCCCCCTCTTTGTTGAAATTCCCCTCCCTTTGGAGGATTAGTTCGTCCGCCACCAAAAAAACACACGGAATAATCTCGAAATTACTGAGCAAAATAAGACCCGGTCAGTCTCTTAGAAGTTTGGGATTGCTATATTCATTCGAGATCCAAAATTCGACAACAATTGCAAAATGTAGTGAGTATTTTATGATCTTCAGTCGTGTAATTAGCCATTT
>OZ038446.1:11617354-11632354 GCA_964036265.1 Daptonema setosum
CAATAGATAACCATGCCATTGTTGAGCTGATGGTGTTCCAACCAGAATGATCAGCCAACTAAAATTACCAACCAACTCACTCACGCATTCACTCACTCACTCACTCACTCACTCACTCACTCACTCACTCACTCACTCACTCACTCACTCACTCACTCACTCACTCACTCACTCACTCACTCACTCACTCACTCACTCACTCACTCACTCACTCACTCACTCACTCACTCACTCACTCACTCACTCACTCACTCACTCACTCACTCACTCACTCACTCACTCACTCACTCACTCACTCACTCACTCACTCACTCACTCACTCACTCACTCACTCACTCACTCACTCACTCACTCACTCACTCACTCACTCACTCACTCACTCACTCACTCACTCACTCACTCACTCACTCACCCACTCACTCAATCACTCACTCACTTGAGTATCCGAGGACCGGAGAATATGAGTATGATGTTAGTCAACTGCAGCGCACATCCTCCCAACAACGTCAGGCCATGTATCCTTAATATCGTCCAGATTACGGCTGTGCTGTTACGTTTCTTTTCTTTTGCGATCATTGATTTACGGCGACTCAACGAGCGAACCAGTCGACTTTCCTGAATATGAATCATACATTATTGCAAACTGATCAATAAAACTCCTTCATTTTGTTCGTAGGAGTTTCTTTAACTTGATAATAAGACTAATGAAACTAGAACACGAATTTGTGCGACCATTTATGTGACTTAAATTGCAGCTTATTTGACAAATTCAGTATCGGAATGATTGAGAATGACAGATATGATTTGATGGTCGTGATTCATGAAAGAGATAGACTTGAACGGCCAACCTGTAACGTTGTCTCTGTACCACCATTGACTGAAATCGAGCCCGATATAGTGTGTGGAATGGTAAAGCTTTCTTCGCTTTCGATTTTCTGTCGTCCGCGCAAATATTTTTCTTTCCAGATCTGAAGGTAGACGTTCGTTGTTCGAGTTTCAGTTTCAAAGCGACATGGTCGAGTAACTCAAAGTAATCAAATGATTTCTCTAGTAATTCAAATGGATGACTCGACTTCAGTTTAATTTATTAATCACTTGCTGTAACCCACCCGAATCAGTGTTCCCAACTTGTCTTCTTCATTCAGCAAGTACAAATCGTCAGTATCCAATGGTTTCTTGAATCCCTTCAAACTGAATTCATTGAAATACCAGAACAGCGCTCGATTCAGAAACGAGCTGTACAGTTCCGGACTGGGTGACTTTTCCACTGAACTTCTTTTGCTTGTGTCGCTTGTGGATGGCAGAAGTTTGAATTCGACCTCTTCTTCGCCGTCTGTAAGATATATAATTCGTTCACTCGTTCACTCACTCACTCACTCACTCACTCACTCACTCACTCACTCACTCACTCACTCACTCACTCACTCACTCACTCACTCACTCACTCACTCACTCACTCACTCACTCACTCACTCACTCACTCACTCACTCACTCACTCACTCACTCACTCACTCACTCACTCACTCACTCACTCACTCACTCACTCACTCACTCACTCACTCACTCACTCACTCACTCACTCACTCACTCACTCACTCACTCACTCACTCACTCACTCACTCACTCACTCACTCACTCACTCACTCATTCACTCACTCACTCACTCTTTCACTCACTCACTCACTCACTCACTCATTCACTCACTCACTCACTCTTTCACTCACTCACTCACTCACTCACCGACAACTAGCAGCTGTGGTTTGCCCCTCTGTACCGTTGTATCCACAAAACAGTGCATCACAGTCAGTACCAGCCCAGTTGATATAAACACGGCACATAACACGAATTCAGTTGAACTGTAGTCGTTCAGCTGTAACATTGAATTACTTTCTTTAAATAGCTTTATTTTAATGATAAAAGATTGAATATGTCTATATACGTATTGATAACCGACCATAACAATACTGTAATGCAACTGTGGCACGGCACATAGAGTCAATGACAGGCATGCCAGGAACACTGTACCACTGCTCAGCACGCCCTCTGTGAAGCAGACGCCTAAAAAAATATGAACCATTTAAAACTTTCTGTCATCTCCAAAAAAACGGTTTAAAATTTTCAATACCTAACACATAAATTTCGTCAAGCACTTCTTTATGAAAAGGTTTCGGCATAACCTGTAATGACTCCAATGTAAGTGACGGTGATCAGTCTGACGGAGACACCCTGTATTTGACAGGTCAGACGTGTTGAATGTTTGTCGTCAATTGGAACATCACGTTTATTATGTCTTATGATGATGTACAACAATGTTACAAGTAGATTGACGATCATTGCACCCGTTAGCACCCATTTTATGGTTAGCCAGACGGTGAGCTGCAGTCTGAAATAGAGATATGTACATGGTGTTGAGAATTTTTTTGGATCAATGGTGTTGAACATTTTCGTTATGAATAGTGTTGAGAATTCTCGGGAGAAATCACAAATGTGTACAAATTTACATAAATCGAACTCGCAAGTATCATAGGCGTAAACTTAACATTGTGACGGAATTTCAATGCAATATGAACTTACTTACATATGTACTTCAGCATTATAAGTTCATGTCTGACATCTTTAAAAAATTTGTTTCTAATGTTTCAAAAACTACAGAAATAATTTTTGTTAACCTCTGTTTGACGCGCTGTAGTGAATTTGTATAGAAGAATGCGGGTGTGCAAACGATAGCGGCCACGGCAGGTATCCATGATAGCAGAGTCTGTTGCATGCAGGGTGTCAGGAATGGCCGTGACGTGTACCACGTTTCGTTCAGATCCTGCGTAATCCACAGACTTCAGTCATAGTTTTTATTGATTATTAATTAATGAGTAACAAATTACTAACCGCCTTACAGTTTTTTGCTAGTATTAATGTATTATAATTAATTTTTAGTGAGAGAATATACTGGATCTGGAATCTCTGTAAATCTGCTACAGTACTTGAAGCAACTGATATCGCGCAGTTTTTGAGTGACTACAAAAAAAGTATAATAATGAACGTCCTTTTTCCATTATTCACTTTTTCTTTTAAAAAGTTTTAGTTCGTCATCAGTTAACTTTTTAAACTGAGTAATCCGTTTATTTTGATGGTAAATAACCCGTTTTCAGTCACTAACCAGGAGTGTTGTATTGCAGATACTGTCGATGAATGTAGAAGCCATGTTGTTGAATTTTCTTATTGTTAATAAACCTCTGGAGTTAGAATTTCATTATTTAGTATCGTAGCACCCTGCAAACAGACACAGTTTTCATAGTTATCGCATACGAAGTTCAGACAATTTCTAAGGAGTACAAAGTACAAATCTTAAAGCTTCTGGGAATAATAATTTCAGTAACCCTTCAGATAAATGATCCCTTTATCAACCGGAATTATACGAAAACTAAAAACTTTATAAGAGTCTTTGCCACTAAAAAGCACCCCAGCGAGCCCGATTTCCGATAATTTCCAAAATCACGGATTTGGCTGAAAACAACTCCATATGTGCTAAAATTTACGCTGATTTCAAATATATTTTCAGATTTCACTTGGGTGCTCCGTATAACTTGAAAACAGAACTTTTATGACAGCAAGTCAAAATTATTTTGAGAAAATGCTTGATTTTACAAAAATACGAAATGTGAGAGGTGGGAATGACCTACAGCGATGAAATTTTTTCCTGTAAAACCTGAGATGGTAACCCTAATGGCATGCAATTTGCAGCTTACAGAACGACGTTTTCGGCAGTTAATTATTCCACGAAAATAGGTCGTTAGCTGAAAATTTTCTATAAAGTTTTACGTTTCCAGACTTTTTAAAAGAAAATTAACATTATATACGCTGGCTAAACTAAAATTAGATGCAGTTTTTCACGGTGAATCAGGCTTAGTAAAAGATCCTGCAAGGTAATGGCTGTAATTTATGGAATTAAACCGCAAAAACTAGGTTTTCACGTTGATAATTCAATGGAAAATCAGTTCGTTCACAAACAGCCCGACACAATTTTATAAAACGCTAGTTATTTAGTATTTTGAAATGGTTTATAGAAAGAAACACGAGCAAGAGGAACTGGCTTGTCGTTCTGAGCAAAAACAATATAATTCCGCTTCAAAATAACAAAAAACAACGTCATTAACCGACCGATGAGAATTGAACCTAGGACTGATGGTTTATAAGTCTGACGCTTTAACCACTGAGCTACGCAGGCGACGAAGCGCGGATTAAAAAAACTGACTATATACGCGAGGACTGAGTACTAGCGTCAGTTTGGCGTTCCAACGTGTGATCCAGCCAATGCACCGGACTCGATGTTTTCGGTGATTTTCAGTTTTCGGCGGTTAATTCTGAGAGAAAGAGGAATTACCTTGAAAAGGTCTTCAATATTTCCTGATTCACCGTGAAAAACTGCATCTGATTTTAGTTAAGCGAGCGTATATAATGTGAATTTTCTTCGAAAAGATCTGGAAACGTAAATTTTTATGGGAGATTTTTAGCTAACGACCTATGTTTCGCGGAATTAGTAACTGCCGAAGACGTCGTTTTTCAAGCTGCAAATTGAATGACATCTAGGTTATCATCTCAGGTCCTACAGGAAAAAATTTCATCGCTGTAGATCATTCCCACCTCTCACAATTCGTATTTTTGTAAAATCAAGCATTTTCTCAAAATAATTTTGACTTGCTGTCATAAAAGTTTTGTTTTCAAGTTATACGGAGCACCTAAGCAAAATCTAAAAAGATATTTGAAATCAGCGTAAAAATTGGCACATATAGGGTGGTTTTCAGTGAAATCCGTGATTTTGGGAAATTTCGAAAATCGGGCTCGTTGGGGTGCTTTTTAGTGGCAACGACTCATAAGCTTGTCGAGCTACTCGTGTGATTCGATTCAAACGGTTAAAAAAAATTTGTTTTTTTCTAGTTGACAAAGAATTATAACTTTGTTCGAACAAATGAACGTAAAACTGAATTATTTGAACTAGTAAACTGCACTCTTGTCGAGCGCTCTTCATAATCCAGTATGAAACAACAACTGCCAAGTAATCCCAGGGAATAGTAAATAAAACTACGAATATTCGCGTGAAATTTTGCAGCTCTGTGCGCAATGGGGGATATCTAGTTTCGAAGGTTTTCTACTTGTTCAACAAGTATGTATGACAGGTTTAGTTTATTTAACAACGAAAACAACAACAACAACAACAACAACAACAACAACAACAACAACAACAACAACAACAACAACAACAACAACAACAACAACAACAACAACAACAACAACAACAACAACAACAACAACAACAACAACAACAACAACAACAACAACAACAACATCAACGATAGTAACTCAGTTATCATTTTTCATTTTATGTGCGGTGTTTTGCAGTACATACAATTTCGCAGCTCTTATTATTTGAACTGTCATTCAGATGAGGCTGCGGGAAGTTCCCAGTTGAATGAGCATGTTTGTATGTCCATTCAATGGAGTAACTTGTAAAAAAATAATCGCGCCATGCGTGTTTCATCGTTTAGCAAAACATCATTTATCGGTAATTTTTATACGGACGTCATGTGGGACATCAGCGCTGGCATCATTGTCTGATAATATAGAGTTGTTGCACGGTTTGTTGCTGCGAGCCATTGCTATTTTTTGATTCATTATAGAATTGTTCTGATCCATACATAAATGAAAAAGAAATTTCTGGAAAATCATTTGTGTTTTCTAATTCAAATATAATTTATCGGTTACTTTAGAACTTATTTTATTAAAATATCGATTTATTTCCTGGACCACATCTCCATTACGGGATAGTTTAGGGCGGTGACGCAGGTACAAAAGTAAGAAGCGGACACTGGCATAAACATCTAAACTGTACATTACTGATAAGTTGATGAAATGGAAACTGATTGTGGTATTGTACAATCTCTTTTGTTTTGGTGATTACTTGTTATGTCAGTGGCTGTCTTTTCATAACAACTACAGTAGTTTTGCTTTTACCACCAGGAACAGTAAAAAGTGGGTGATTCATCAAGTTCACCAAAACACATGTCAATGAAAATAGTTCCAGCCGTTTTATGACTTTCATCTAACATACATATCAACAAAATGCTCTAGAACGTCAAATACATTACTGGAGCCACCTCTTTTTATTGGTACCAAACACATTAGTACCAAACATATTAATACCAAACATAGTATTACCAAACATATTAGTACTTTAGGTTTATAGTACAGGTACTGTAAATTTCGATTGCGGCAACTAAAAACACTCTTGCAATTTAAATTGATGAGCGCATATATTGATTTAGAGAAGCTTCTACCTACAAGTTCCACTTGATGGAACGCTGAAGTGAAGAAAAATTTCACAATGTCCGCCAGTGATTCAGTCAGTTCAAAAGAACACTGTTGTCATGACAACGTCTTCAGCATGCAACCTCAGTTTTTGATTCGACCCATCGGTGCAATCTGAACATTGCACTCTTTCACTGGTTATGAAACCAATAAAACTCTAAATCAGTTTCAGCAGAACAAGGTTATTTCCTTGCTTTTTCAGTGGAGTTCAAGTGAGAATTGTATGACGAAATCGGACATACGTACAAGGCAAGTTTGTCAATACTGATGAAATATGTCTATAGGTACGTATTAAATGTAAAAAATGAATGTAAATAAAATACATGTTTCTGTATTTTGATATTATAACATTTCTACAAATGTTATACTGAATCTGAACATACAATGGGAACCTGCTACATTTTGGTTGGTTTCATATTAGTAGATAGTAATCTATGGTGAACGTTGTATTAATATAACATGAAAACAGTATTCTTTCTGTTCAGTCGGAAATTAGCTTCACAGTTTGATATGGGTTTTCACAAACTCTCTCATGGTTTTATTCACATGTTCGATAGGTTATGGATTATTTACATGAAATTGGTCATACTGCACGGTACAACACTGACATCATCGTCGCCCATAACAGCAAACATTATGCACACAGCTGAAGGTGCTGCAGCAGAATGAAAATGTAGGGAACGTGATGTTTCAGGCCATCTGGAACCCGCTATAGGCCAGGGTAGACTGCCTTCTGTGGTGTGGTTTACCGATGTTGCTTGCTGGTTGCAATGAAAATCTAAATCCTGTTTTCTTGATGAAAATGATTTAATAAAAAACGATTCCTTTGAACGATTCCTGTTTGTCTGAACTTTCAATCATAAATCACGAAATAAGAATAAAAGAATGTGTTCCTCACATACAAAATTAACATTAATCTTTAGCAGTAAAATTAGCCAAGTGAAGGGGAAATATGGCAGATAGTAGGTTGAAATACGTGAGATAAGACGATGTTTGTGTTTATGTAAAAAGCTAGAGAACATGTTTTGCGTCAAATGTTGCACGTAACGCTGTTACGCTTGCGTCTATTCGTTTCCTCTGGATACGCGTGCAGAGCCGTTTCAACTTGTCCTGATTAACCAGAAATTTTTTATAGACGTATTTGAAAAGAAATTTAAAACGATTTTGTTTTTATTCAGAGAATTCCCAAAAACTTAGCATGATTTTTTATGAGGAAAGTTTAGAGCAATGTTGTTCTTAACAAGACTTAGATTTTCATTGCAACCAGCAAGCAACTCCATCACATACTCTGACTGAATGCAGTGTTGGATAGCGATTTTTATAGTCATGATTCACGCACAATGCATGTTTATGCGCTCAAACAAACTGAATAGCGACACGGCTTACTCGGCTGAACCACATGTATACTGCATCGCTATATTAACAATCAACTTATTTATTTCATAATGAAACATTAGAAAAAAGTAATTGTAGCATGCATCCTTCATTATCACATCAAGCTTCACAATGTTAAACTTTTAAAACCACTGAATTATGTCATAGCAACTTTTGTTGCATAATTTTTTGTTTTGGAAATGTGGAAAAGCAAACAGTAATGTCCCGCATGTGGGTAACAAAATATTCGACCTTGGCAACGCTGAACATGAAAATTTTTAGGAGAAAACATGGTTCCGTTCAATCATGAATAGTAAGAGACAAATGTGTCAACAAAAAAACTCGGCAAGTCTGGTCATAAGAAATATGGGGACCAAAAGATCATTCGCTTTTCATCTGTTGAATAGTCGGACAAGTCGAGCGAACACTATAACAACATGCACATACTGAGTTAAAATAATTCAAGGATTTCTCCGAATTGCCGTCCATGTGTCACGGTAACGAATGACGGATCTTATGTAACGCAGGTACAGACAGGGTGTGCATTTATTTAGGTATATTTTGTATTTATGCGAAAAAAAACTAATAATATAACTAAATTATCCATGCGGATAGACACAAACATGTTTTATTTTATGTCAGTTATTATTTTACATCATGTCTAATATTCTAGCTAAAACAGTATATTATGTAGTACGAAACATCATGTTATAGCAAAAACTGTAAATCATATCTTCACTCAGCCACTCACTCACTCACTCACTCACTCACTCACTCACTCACTCACTCACTCACTCACTCACTCACTCACTCACTCACTCACTCACTCACTCACTCACTCACTCACTCAGTCACTCACTCACTCACTCGTTCACTCACTCACTCACTCACTCGCTCACTCACTCACTCACTCACTCACTTACTCACTCAATCACTCACTAACTCACTCACTCCCTCACTGTCCAGTTTTGTATTATCTTGCTGAATATTGATGGGTGGTATGGTATGTATCGTGTGAGTATGGTCATGTGGGTCGTAAACAATATCACAGACAGTTGGCCGGAAATTGTGTAAAAAGGTTAGATGTTGACGCAACTATGATTCTTAAGTCACTGGCTGATACCTTGGAGCTTTGAATGAAACACTAAAAACAGTTCTGTGGTCTAGTTAGTCAAATTATAGGTTAGATCACCGATCTCTCACAGTTGTTTCACTATTTATCTATGTTAGGTTGACTTTAATGTTACCTAGAATATGAGGTCATGTATTTTATTTGTTTCGTCATAATCAGTCAATGGCTAGGCACTCAGCGTCTAAAACATCCGATCAAGTTATATGAAAATATTTCAGTGGAATATGTGTTTGATAAAACTTCCATTCCGTTATAAGTACATATTAAATGTGTATATTTCAGGTTCCATGTGCTTCTACACGAATTACCCATGTGCGAACGCTTACCTGCATATTTGCATCCAGGTACTCCATACATACATACATTATAACCAAGTCCCGGCATACTTGGATTGCGCGACGGCATGTTCAAGAAAAAATGCTATCTTACAGTGTCGTAGGACACCTGACGCTGACATGTTAGCCAATCAGATCAGTGTGGCGGACGAGACCGTTTGACGTCATCTGCTAATTCACCCTTCTTCGGTGACTTTTAAAAACTCATGCTTTTGTGCAGTATAATCGCCTTTCTCTGCTGGAAGTTCTCTCCTTTTGACGATTTGCTTTTCCATTAATTAGAGGGAGGTATGTACTTAGTTAAGCTGGGTGTCTGCAGCCACTAGCGGACGAGGGCAGAACGAAGAATTGGAATTACCCCCTCTTTGGCGGTTATACGGAAATACAATCGTATCTCTAAAATGTTTGTAATTTAGCTAAAGTTTAGCCTCCAAATTCCCTCTCGTAGAAAAAATTCCCCTCTCTTGGAGGATTAGCTTGTCCGCCAGTGCGTGCAAGCATGCATGCACATGCACGTCGGCATGGCAACACACACGCACACACACATCCGATATTACGTACATACGATTCTGACCAAGCACCACCCATTATATACTTCGCTGCCACATTTATTAAATACAACTGCAATGTCATTATGTGCGGTTGTTGTACATTGACATGTTGGAACACTGATAACTGATTAGAAGTAGGTCGGCTCTTTCATGTGCTGTCATTGTGCCTTTGACTACGTGATCGCAAAGCGTTAAGATGTCATGAAGCCATCAGTATTTATATGTTGTAACCTGATCTGGTTTTGCAGAAGATAATCCATTTTGAATTCCGTGTTCTGTAACCAATGAGATTATCCCACGTTGTCTACTGATCTTATTTTGTCTCCTAATCTCACCTTGTTTGAGTATCTGATAGGTTCATTATTGATCAATAGCGCTACTTTAACCATAACGGCTTCTGGATCAGCATGATGAGTCATTCCATGTATTTCTGTGTGCCAGGTTTCCCAGGTGAAAAATTCCATTAAGCCAAGCCCCAATGGCTAATGAATATCAACTCAGTAGTTTTATGTTCAGGTTTAAAAAAACCTGGAAACCGGTGATACGTTTGTAGTTTTGTTAAGTGAATAATCATTTTTGAAGAGCATGGAAAATTTCACATCATCCGAACTTATTCTTAAAATAAGTTTTGTTGAATTCACCATCACATATGAGCTCACTATATCGTTTCTATATTGAGATTGTTTATGGATTGAGTCGCAGCAGTGTTGCTGGGATAAACAGGTGATAAACATACTGTAGTTGTGGATTAATCAGCTAGAATGTTTTGTGATTCAGCAGCAGTCTGCAGTCGTAATGACAACTGTATCTATTGTTTTAATAAACACAGGTTTCAGTTAATCTCCAGAATCACCTGTTATTATAAATCACTATATTCTATATGTACAACGTTACTGATTCATATCTTCTATATTTAACAACAAAGTGCAGGATTGAATAGTCATGCTAGAATACACACACACACGGGCGGACGAGCCAATCTTCCAGAGGGAGAGGACTTTTTCTGAAGAGGGGAAATATCAGTTTTGAGGAAGTTTTACATACACCTTGAGGAACGAAATTATTATCTTCTGAATGGTCAAAAATATTGGAATTTTCCCTCTAATTTCTTTTTTTGATGACTGTGTTATAAAAACCAGCTTTGATTTTTGATCCCCTTCGTATGTACCGGTGTCATCGCAAGGTGACGAAGCATGGCTGTCCACTTTTGTATTGTTACCATGACACACTTATCAGTTTAGTTTATGCTGGTGCTGTCAACGAATGAATTATCATATTTTTCCATGAAAACAACCATATATGGAAAGTCACTGCCTTTCTTAGATTCTTAGTTTTTTCAGTTCGTACAAATTTTTTTAATAAGTCTGACGGACAGTCTTCATATTTTTTTTTTCAATCAGTATAAAAAAATTTCGTTCCACAATAGCAAACGATTCTTCCGTTGTTTTTCTCCCACTTAGTAGCCATGACAATTTGTTCAGATAACTCGTAGTCGTAATGGCTGAATCATAATGGCAGAAAATATAAGCAAGCGACATTCATTCTTCAAGTTCATGGATTCGCCATGCATAGTATATGTAGGTACATACTGTCCAGTAACCATGGTTTCAAACCGTTTCGCTGAACTTTTGGCAGCCTTTCGCTTTAACTACAAAAACAATGCGGCCTGGCCTGGCCTATACGCAAAGGTGAACTTGTGGGCTGTTTTTTTTTGCTTTTTGATTGTGTGTGTAACTGTGCAACGTGTAAGTAATAAAATGGTTATCATATACACGTCTGTTTGTTTGTTGGATGTTTTCTATCTTAGGCACGAGGACAAAAAAATAGTAAAATCAACTCACTTGTTAACCATACAACGTGTTCCCATGGTTTCCGTGTTAGCTCGCTGCTTTGGAAAGTACAGATGAGTTTTTGTTCGAGGTTTCACGAACAAAGGGCGATTTGGATGTACAGTAGGTTGGTTGCCTTTGAAGTAAAGGCCTACGTTCAGTTGATCAACGTGATTGAATGGCAAGTTACAGTAACACACAGTTTTGAAAATAATTACGTGTGTGTAACGTAGTTCAGGAACGAAGAGGATCCTTTTAATCCAGTAGTGCTCACCGTATTCAACGACTAATTCGAAGTCATGAGATTGTGTTTCCTGCAGCATGATTAGCCGCTGCCTGTAACAAAGAGAAGATACGCCGACTTATTTCGATGCTTCCACATATCCGAATCGATGAAGAGAACAAGATGAGTGATGATCAATCTAATGTTTCTTTTCAGATTCTCATAAATACCACTGTTTCATTATGAACATGGTCATCAAGTAAAATCAGACCGATTCTGAAAGGTTAATCACCATATAAATATCACTGACTACAACAACGACGACGACAACAACAACAACAAAAAACAACAACAACAACAACAACAACAACAACAACAACAACAACAACAACAACAACAACAACAACAACAACAACAACAACAACAATGTCATTCGTCGCGGACACACAGGCCGCGTACTCTGGTCTGATCGACAAACCCCCATTATTGGAAAAACATTTACAACGCCCACCAGTTGCTTTCATTCATGATGTGTTTTCAAATCTACAGAAAAAGACCGGGCTCTTCAAGGTTGGGTCTATTTTTAGGAAAATATACGCCTGGTTTGCATAAAAATTTATTTCATTTCATATCATTAGGGCCAGGCCCAGGAAATACAAAAGCATGACAAAGGTATTGTATGAGCATGAAATTTGCTGAAGATATAGTTGTTAATATTCAGTTTTAACGTTTTGTTCCCATGGCGTGTAGAATAAAATCACTCCCTTTATCACTACATATTTGATCAGAATCGAGAGCAATTAACTTCAAAATTACCCTCGTAAAACTTTTACAAGACTTGCCACATATATAAATTTTATCCTCAAACACTACTTGCTAACTCTCTGCTTCTGCAGGGTCTTCTTGACGGAAACATGAAGACAAAAGATCAGATCAAAGATCTGAAACGCGAAGAGAAGGTGCTGTTCATCCAACTGTTGATCGATGCCACAGAACACGCCATCCAAGAAAAGCTGGATGTGAAGGCTGCCAAGGTGGTCGGGGGTGCTGATGCTGAGAAGACTAACTTAATGCTGCAGGCTGGTTATTGTTGTTGTTGTTGTTGTTGTTGTTGTTGTTGTTGTTGTTGTTGTTGTTGTTGTTGTTGTTGTTGTTGTTGTTGTTGTTGTTGTTATTGTTGTTGTTGTTGTTGTTGTTGTTGTTGTTGCTTTTGTGAAAACTGGTCGATGATTGCATGCGCAACCCAGATTGCTCATATTTTCATATGTGATCCGGTCATCTAGAATGAAATTATATCTAACTTAGTTTTACTGTTGCTATAAAGCATAAATATCACGGGCCTGTCGTTAGTCCGTTCCCTTAATATGGTTCAATAGAGATACGCTTTTTTGTAAACAATATGAACCAGATGTTTCAAAGAGTATGAACTCAAATCGATGAATTCGATGAAAACCTGTGAGTTTCAGGGTCTAGCGACGGCAGCCAAATCATCGGATAAGCAAAGGGATGCCACCATCGTTGCCAAGGTTAAGGCCGGTGAAAAGTTTGATCCGTTGGGTGCAAGTAGCTCAGGCTCTGCCGGCTCGAATAAAGAAAACAGGTGGGATCACTCACTCACTCACTCACTCACTCACTCACTCACTCACTCACTCACTCACTCACTCACTCACTCACTCACTCACTCACTCACTCACTCACTCACTCACTCACTCACTCACTCACTCACTCACTCACTCACTCACTCACTCACTCACTCATTCACTCACTCACTCACTCACTCACTCACTCACTCACTCACTCACTCACTCACTCACTCATTCTCTTTTGTATTTATCAATGCATTAACTCACTGTTGCTAATTTGAATCACCATGAGTATTTAACTGTCCGAATTGTGGGATGCCAAAAAATTTGCTTCATTTTTGGCGTAATGGCCATGGAATGAGTTAATCGATCATTAGTCAGTTGCTTGGCGGACTAGCCAATATTCCAGAGGGAGGGGAATTTCTTAAAAAAAACATGGGAATCGGCCGTTGTGAAGCCGTTTAAAATACGTTTAAAAAAGCTAACTTTTTGAGATTACCAAAGAGAGGAGATTTCCACTTTAGCGTTCCTTCCCGTCCGCTAGTGAGCCAGTAGTCATGCCCGTCCAAACATGACTGCGGTCATACATAATCAATGACACACAGCTGACTTGCCAAACCTGTAGTACATACATACATTGATGTAAATTAGGTGGTGGTGCTGTACCAATTACATTACATAAACATTTGAACGATAAAATAGATATTAACAAGCATACCGGGCTGCAATAAACGCATGCGGTGAGAGTCTGCTTCGATAATCGGGGGTAAACGGGCATGGAATCCGTGCGTAAAAACTTATATGTAGTCCGCAAATTTGCGTCCGCATCCAAGTACATAACTAACCTAATTTAGTTGACCAAAAACTAGTATGACTGAAAGACTGTTTTGTAAAATGCATGTTTTGCATCGCTCACTTGCCAAACTTAATCACTCACTAATCAGAAACTTTGCAGACGCTCTTCAACTACAGAGGAGCCCGTCAGTGACCGTCATTCAGCCAAATCAAGAGAAAAATCGAGCGAGAGAGAAAGATCATCATCAAAAGACAAAAAGAAAGATGATAAAGACAAAAAATCAAGCTCCAAATCAAAGGACAAAGACAAAGACAAGAAGGATAAGGACAAGGATAAAGACAAAGTTGGTTGATTTTTTGTCATGTGCATAATGCCGTTAGAAAAAAACTCTAAAGAGCGCTGTTTAACTATATTTTTCAGGAGAAGAAACATCGCAGCAAGTCTTCCGACAAGGACAAGGATAAAGATAAAGACAAAAAGCACAAAGAAAAGGACAAAGAAAAGGACAAAGAAAAGAAGCATCGCTCATCATCATCAAAAGATAAAAAGGACAAGGCAAAAGATAAAAAAGAAAAGGCCGACGACCACGATGTGCCAATGTCGACGTCAACACCAAATAACTCGAATGCTCAAAGTTTGCATGATAACATGGATTCTGCTGATGATGAGTTGAAGATGTTCGATAACAACAACAACTTATCTGCAGGTAAGTCAATCACTCACTCATTCACTCATTCACTAACTAACTCACTCACTCATTCACTCACTCATCCACTCATGCAGGTGCTGCACACGATTCGATGCTAATAGACCCGG
>OZ038446.1:11634854-11722354 GCA_964036265.1 Daptonema setosum
GGTCGCAAATCTTGATTATACCGTGACGAATAGTTTTAATTTCAATTTCAATAATACTATGCTGGTATGCAAAGCTGTCTCGGAACTGTTTTAGATCTTTTGCCTAGCAACATTACAGAAGAACCTTAACGCGAAAAGATTGGGGCTTTAGTGCGGATGCGAAAATAATTATGTGTACAGTTACTATAAATTAATGTTATATAAATTCTTATTCTATAATATTACACTGCGATTCTGAACGTTTCGAATACATTTTATTCTCTGTTGTTACCGTTGTTTTCTTGACTTATTCTTTATCCCAACCCCAAAATCTTAATTTTGTATTATACTCGTCATTGGATATCTGTATTATGGCTACACTTTGGATGGTTTTTGTTGGCCAATCAATAAACTGGTGATATTTATTACTGTTGACTATTATATATTACAGTCATTGCTGAATGTCATATACATAGTTTATACATAAATTAATAATTCAATTACGTACGCTGAGGACGCTGGAAACGCATTCAGTTGTTTTCATAGTTTAAAAGTTTTAGTTTAGACATTAACGGACATGTTAGTTTGTCTGAGAATAAAAGGCTGGTCAGATATCATGATATTCCGAATGAATTTACACTTACTAACCATTAGCAAGTTTATACACTATATTTTATTGTAGTTTTGCAATACGAATCATAAAGAGGGCTTATGGAGTTCAATAGAACGTAAAATGAAGAATCTGCAAAGTTACACAATTCAGCATCATCATCATTACTAAAAAACGGAAAATCAAGTTTGCATTTGAATCGCCATGATCGGTATCGTGACGCGTTCATAAAAAATTTCGCTTTCCTCCATGGAAATCTTCTCAGAATCGATACCTCATCTGAAGTTTCATAGCTTAAATGAAAAAAAATTACTAAAAACTAACAAGACCTTATGAAAAATGTTGGTCCCACGTAATCAGAATGCATAACCAGTAGTTTATGTAATTGAGAATGATACTGTATATGGTTTTGTACGTAATATCATTCAGCTAACTAATCGTGTAAGCTACAATTGTCATTGACGTAAGTAACTATTGTAGTTTACAGTACAGTGTACAATCAACAGGTGAATAAATTGATGAGATGTTAGGGCAGTATGTGCTGTACGTGTACCACTCTTAAAATATCCACTCTAATCGGCTTGCATTGCCTTCCACATATCTATGATGAGAATGACCATAGGGTTTTCAGTAAAAAGTGGCGAATGAATTTGTTGAAAAAGTGCTTTCTCTCATTTTTGTTATCGGTTGTGATTATGACAACTTATTATTGACAACCAATCATAACCGACTCTGTTCTCAACATAAAAAATTCTCAAAATGTACATCTAAAGTACATATAATACATACATATGTACCTGGCTTGGCCGATAACTGTTCCATTCATTAATATTACTTTTCGCGGCATTTTGCATATGATATTATTTCAAGGTCCTACATAAAGTTAAGTTTAGTTAGTTTGATATTTTAATCTATTTATCCGATGCACTTGATCACGTCGTTTGATTTCTTTGGAAACACCAGATGTGCCGTCACATTCAGTAAAGTTATCTATGAATAACAATAGCCAGACGGTTTATTTTCATCAATAGTGGGGGCACGTGAGTTTGTTGCGCTTTTACCTTCTATAGTTCGTGCTCACATGCAACCACTTGTACATAAAGAGAATATAAAACAAATAAATGTCGGCAGTTCGTGTCAATTTCGCCAATATTTCTCCTGGTAGTTTTATCTTTATCTCCAGTTTAACGTTTATTCTTTCAAGAAGACTGCTAAATATCGAGATGACTTGATGGTGACGGTCTGGAAAACCTGGATTGTCTGTTTTGTTAGAATCCCAAAATGGTCTCTACCTTGACCTTTCTCTTGTGATTTATTTTCAAAACACTTCATGACGTTTTGCTTTCAATCAGTTTGAGTACTTCTCAGGAAACTGTTCCGTTAATTCTGTACATCACGTTCCGTAAAAATTTATTGCATACTTTTATGTAACTAAATTCAGTTAGGGCAGTTTCAGAGTTGTCTTGAGAAAGTCTCTAGATTTTTTTACTTTCGGAGCTTGTAAAAATAACTTTTGTTCCAAATCAGAAATGTCAGAAATATTTCGTTGACAAAGTTCATTTCCGTGTGTTCTACAAATTTTACAAAAAAACTTTTTGAGACTTTCTCAGGAAGTTTCTGAAAGCCCGCTTAAGACAGTGTCCTTTGAAGTTGCCAATTGGATGTGGCAGAGGATGAGTAATGTCACCTGCATGTCACCTGCCGACTCTTATTTGCTTATATACGGTTACCTCGGTTACAATGAAATTGGTTCAGTCCAAATGGGTGGGACACATCAACCAATCACATGTACCTTCTGTGTCATATGCTCGGAAATCAAGTTTTAGGTTAACACAACTTTAATTTTGTTTCTATGTAGGAGCACAGCTTGTTTTATTCAATCTCAAACACCTAGAAAAAGTATTTGGATGATAGAAAGTTCACAGAGCTTTCTAGGTTATGTTTTCTATATGTAGCTTTTTTTCGTCATGACACACATACAGTATGTGGTAAGTACATAAATGATACTTGAGTAATTGCTTAATATGTTGATATTTTCGTTACGTTTCTAATTTATGGGCTCTGTATTATTATAAACTGTATAATGAAGAACTATCACTACATTCAGAATTCGGAATATAGAATATAGATCACATAACCATCCATAAACTGTTCACTGTTGTTATTACTCACGCTTACTTGTCATGATTTTGTTATGTATCTGCCTTCTAAGTAATATATTGAGCTGGCGTCTCTGAACAACAGTTCATGACATGAGTTTTTACCTCTTGAAACAACTGCTACATAATAGACTTACTGTATATGATTGTAATGGCCTAATTGCCCTTCGGTACCTGTAATTAAGCATCTTTTCATTTTCAGCGTCAATATTGGTGGTCCACAATGCTTGCTTGTCTATACGAGTGCATCCGTGTTTTATGAAAGCTCTGTAAAAGAAAACAAAGCTGTCAAAGTGTTATGGTAGAAATTATTTATAGGTTATGATTTTAATTTCGAGTAATATACATGGTGTTGACGTACTTCGAGATTTGTGTTAATTCATGCATGATTTTTTATTCAATATCGAAGCAAACACTGTAAGAACAGCATTAACATCATTGTCGTGAAAAACAACAATAACAACAACAACAGCAACAACAGCAACAACAACAACAACAACAACAACAACCACAACAACAACAACAACAACAACAACAACAACAACAACAACAACAACAACAACAACAACAACAACAACAACAACAACAACAACAACAACAACAACAACAACAACAACAACAACAACAACAACAACAACAACAACAACAACAACAACAACAACAACAACAACAACAACAACAACAACAACGATGGGGTCATGCCTGAATAAGGGTGACCAAACAGCCGTTGACCGCAACAAGACCATTGAGCAACAGCTGGTCATCGAAAAATCACTGCGTAAAAAGCACATAAAGTTACTACTATTGGGTTAGTCATTCTTAAAAGTGGAGAAAAACTTCGCCAATGACGAACAATTTTTTTCAGCATCTGTCGAGATAATTTTTGTAAGGAAAAAGCCCGTAGCTCTTTTAGAGACAGACTGCAGTTTCGAGATTCCCTCCTATAACTTAGTATTCAGTTAGGATATACCTTCCGACTTGAAAAGCAGCGATGCTCAACATCTATTAAGATCGAATAAAATAGGGTACGTTTTTTAACACCCATACCCTGAGTGTTGGGCATCAATTTTAAGTGCAGATTCACAATAGTTGGTAAAAAGAAGACAAGCTTTTATTACAATATTCGTCTAAAATATCATATTATTCAGGTGCCGGAGAATGTGGTAAGACGACTGTGCTGAAACAAATGAAGTTAGTTTAACAAACAAAGTTAGTCTGAATCGAAGTTTTCTATAGATAGAGACTCAACCACTAATGAAGTTATACACGTGTAAGATAAAAACGACCGAATTGGGCATCGTGAAATTGTGAGCATTATAAACTGTTGAATATAAAATGAAACATAATCAGTCAATCTAACAGACAACAAAAAGTTGAACAATCTTCAATCATAACGTATTTTTTTCATTGTCCTTTTATAGAATTTTACACAACAACGGTTTCTCGGAGGAGGAAACAATGGAACAGAAAGCGGCCATCTACAGCAACATTGTTACGTCCATGTGCACACTACTACAGGCTATGCAACAGCTCAACATCATGCTTGAACACGTAACAAACGAGGTTGTCACTCACTCACTCACTCACTCACTCACCGTCTCACTCACTCACTCACTCACTCACTCACTCACTCACTCACTCACTCACTCACTCACTCACTCACTCACTCACTCACTCACTCACTCACTCACTCACTCACTCACTCACTCACTCACTCACTCACTCACTCACTCACTCACTCACTCACTCACTCACTCACTCACTCACTCACTCACTCACTCACTCACTCACTCACTCACTCACTCACTCACTCACTCACTCACTCACTCACTCACTCACTCACTCACTCACTCACTCACTCACTCACTCACTCACTCACTCACTCACTCACTCACTCACATACTCACTCACTCACTCACTCACTCACTCACTCACTCACTCACTCACTCACTCACTTACTCACTCACAGAAATACGCCCGTGTGATACTGGACTGTATGGAAGCCAACGAGCAATCCGAACCGATAACACCTGAAATCGTGACGGCCGTGAAACAGCTCTGGGCAGACTCGGGTGTCCAGGAAGCTTTCGAGCGCAGAGCTGAATTCCAGTTGACTGATAGTTCCAGACAGTTCGTTGCCATTTTTTGTAAGCTCGAGAATTATTTTTGCAGTCAATTACAATAACTGTTCACTAAATCACATCACACTTGTTATTCACACATTTTTTTCACCTGTTATTCTGAAATAAATCAAACAGAGTTATTACACAGATGTGAATATATAAAAACCGTTTAACGAGTGATTCATACCTTTTCAGCTTCTTCAACTCGGTAGAGAGAGTCGGGGAAGCGGGCTATCGACCTACAGAACTTGATATTTTACATGTCCGTATCAAAACAACGGGCATTAACGAAATACACTTTGTCATAAAAAAACTGACTTTCAGGTTGTTGTTGTTGTTGTTGTTATTGTTGTTGTTGTTGTTGTTGTTGTTGTTGTGGTTGTTGTTGATGTTTTTGTTGATGTTTTTATTGTTGTTGTTGTTGTTGTTGTTGTTGTTGTTGTTGTTGTTGTTGTTGTTGATCTTGATTCGATCCAGAGTATTCGATGTCGGTGGTCAACGCTCGGAACGTCGTAAGTGGATTCACTGCTTCGATGACGTCAACGGTATCATCTTTATCTCGGCCGTCAACGAGTACGATCAGGTGCTGGTGGAGGACGAGAAAGCGGTGAGTGAATGAGTGCGTGAGTGAGTGAGTGAGTGAGTGAGTGAGTGAGTGAGTGAGTGAGTGAGTGAGTGAGTGAGTGAGTGAGTGAGTGAGAGAGTTAGTGGGTGAGTGAGTGAGTGAGTAAATGTGTGAATGAGTGGCTGAGTGAGTGAGTGAGTGAGTGAGTAAATAATTTTTATAGAACCGTTTAATCGAATCGCTGCGACTATTCGAATCAATCTGCAACAGTGTGTGGTTCGCCATGACTGCCATCATTCTCTTTCTCAACAAAACTGATCTCTTCAAAGAGAAAATTCTCAAAGTGCCACTTAACGTTTGCTTCGATTATAATGGTTAGTTTTCAGCTGTTCGATAGTGAGACTTGCTGACTCACATAATGAACAAACCCAAACTTGTGTATTCAAAACGGCATATCATATGTTAAAACTTACTTTCAATGTCGTCAATCATGAGTAAATTTCACTCCTGATCATACTAAATATGACGAGTAAACCGACACTACATACGTTCAAGGCACTGTCGGACAAGCCAACCCTCCAAAGGCAGGGGAATCTTTCAAAGCCAAATGAACTCGCAGAATAAACCATTTCAACTGCACCGTTAGAAACTACCAAAGATGGGAGAAGTACACTTTTACGTCCCCTTCCCGTAATGCTAGTCGATGATGTTTACTGATTCAGGCGCTCAAGACTACGATCTCTGTCTGTCCTACATCGAGGACAAGTTTCTGCTGGCCAACCGTCAAGAGAACAAGCAGATCTTCATCCACCGTACCTGTGCCACCGACACCAATCAGCTGCAACTCGTCCTCGACAACGTGCTCGACATGCTCATACACAAAAATGTAGAGGGATGCGGACTGGCCTAGTCGTGAACGTGAAAATCTATTTTTTCATTCTTTTTTTTCACTGGGATCCTTTATATACTGAAGCCAACAGCCACACTATATCAGATTGAAATAGTGGATATGTGCCTGGATTGAAACTTGCGTTTCATGGATTGGACTTACTAAAGGGCCAAACATCGAAATGGTGAAACGCAATATTTTTTAACGCTGTATAGATAGGAAAATACTGAAGGCACACAAATTTTTCTTCACCTGTGTTTCGCTAATTATTGTAGTCTTTTTTCAGGCTCTTACATATCTAATGTAGGATATTATACTAATACGGCTGTGAAAAAAAGGCATGTATGTATATAAATTATGTTTATTCATTCGTAACTTGAACTTGAATCAAATAATGAACAATAACCATGCATTTATAGCAACCATGATCACAGGGATGAGTTTCGAAAGCGTAAATACATTCGATCGTTTCAGAAGCGGACTGTAAAACCGTTTGAATTGATTTCTGGCTGTTCAACATTTAGTTTGTCTAAAAAAATATTTCATCAATTCAAGTGTTCGTGTCTGTCACCGTCCGTAGTTAGCATGGACAATAACCAATAATCTATTGAATTAATGAAAGTAAAAGGCATCTTGTAGAATATCTGCAGAACCAATATGAAAAGGAACAAGCAATAAAAACCGTTGACCAACACTTTAACAATTGCAGGATAGTATGGTATCAAGTGTATGCGATAACTCGTGTAAATATAAAGCTCACAAAAAATATCAGCTACTCAGAATGCAGAATGTATCATTGAGACGTTGTCGCTGATTAATATTATACAAATTATAGGGAGCATATGTGGAATAATAGAATGCACAGTATTTGGCACGACCCACAAGTATAAATCATGCGCAGAAAACTCGTATGAAAATGAACAGATTAATGTGTCTGTTGGTAAAACTGTCAATAGGAGAAACTCATTCTGAAAAGAAGTCCACTACTCCGATTTCCTTGACGAGTTTGAAGTACAGATTCAACAGTTTTCAGCAGTTTTCGCTGAGTATTCAATGTTGTATGTCATAAAGTCATATGAATAAATATATTCTTCAAAACCGTATGCTAAACAGTGGTCATTTTACGGTGTATGAATGCAAGCTGTTCGGGTGTAACGGGCACGGGTACGACCTTGCCAGCGTGCTCATCGTTGGGGGCACATGGCACATGGATACGGGCAACACACACCGATGACGCGTCCAGTTGCTGAGTGAGTGAGTGAGTGAGTGAGTGAATGAGTGGATGAGTGAATGAATGAGTGATTGAGTGAGTGAGTGAATGAGTGATTGAGTGAGCGAGTAAGTAGTTGGTGAATGATACGCATTTGATTTGGTCACGAATGGCAGAAGTATGCAACCTGTGGCGTATAGGTTGACACATGACTGGCAAAGTCCGTGATGGCGTGACATCCGGCCAACTGCTGCGCCCGGTATTTATGCATTCGGGCACTTAGCTAAAATAAAACATTTTATTATATAATGTGTCTCTTATTTAACATTTATCTTTCATTCTTATTCGATACAGAAATTTCACAGTTCATTTGAAGCTCCCTGCCAATTCTAATCAGATTTGTTCATGAATTCTCATGATTTTCTTTGATGATTTAGTATTAATCTGGAGCTGGACTTCAACATATTGCTTATTAGAGAGTATCGGTGTAGGCAGCAATCATTTGGTTACGAAAACTGTCGCACTCAAATAGTGAGTTGTCAACTCGCCTACATGCAATATACAATTTAACCAGCTACATATACTGACCGTAACCCTGGCAGCAATCAGATTAACGACAACTCAAGCTCATAATGACTAAAAACCGGAGGATTAAGAGCATGCTGCTGAAACACCTGTCGCAATCGAACACTAGCGGACGAGGGAAGAACAAACGTGGGATTCCCCTCTTTGCAATCCCAAACATTATAAGCTGTTCCTTACGGCGTGGATAAAACAGCCTGAAAACTGATAATGCCCGGCCCCCCTCGTAAGAAATTACCCTCCCTTTGAATGATTAGCTAGTCCGAAATTGGGCTAGAGCCTGAGTGTTCTCATTTGTTCAGCACAGAAACGGATAGATTAATGATTCGAACTAGGGTTAATCTTTGCAACAAACACTAACATATCTATTTGAACCTAATAACATTTCACAAAAGTTTGGAGCCATAATTTCCATGTTCATTCTTTCATGAAAATAATTTTCGCATCGCCTTTGTAGAAAACAATGAATTGACGTTCATGCATGCAGTTCATATTACCGTAATCAAGAATGGTACAAACAGGTGAAATTCATCGAACTAATGGGGGATAAGCAAAATTACTTATTGCTTTTAGTGCTCGTCGTGCTTTAGCCTAGGGGTTAACTGAATCGTACTATGAAGATGGGTTGGCAAAGGATGAGGCTTAACTCAAGTTGATGATTTTCATAACCAGTAATAAGATGCTACCATTTTACACTCATGTGGATCAGCAGCATCCATATCTATAAGTATCTATAAGTTGTTAAATGCGCGATAAAACTCAACATCATCATCCTTGAATCAGTCAAATATCAGACTGGATGCATGTGAGCGGAGAAATAATTGTGATGAGTACATGCAACCTGAGGCTGAGAGAATAAACAAAATCAACCTATTTGGTAATGGGTGCTAACCTGTTGCAATGACTGTTGCATTTGTTGCGCATCGGCAACCTGTCTGGCCAGTTGTGCGGCGGGTGTGGCTGACTCAGTCACGGGCCAGTGACCGGCTTTGCGTTTGCTGATATCGATCACCTTGTTGCGTGCAACGAAATCGATGTATTGCTGAAGTGGTGCGTAACAATGCGTAACGTGATTTTTATTTAGATAGAAAATTAACCAGCAAAAAGGATAAAAACTTTATGTTAAATAGAGAAATTTTCTTAATCCACCTGAATGAGACATTGAAATTTTATACCAGAGTCAGAGTGAACAAGGCCAATACTCAAATTATTATTCCATTACTAACTATAAAAACTAATTCATTCGTAAAGTAGTATTTTTTCTCGATTAAAATTGCCAATTAACCATACCAAAGCAACCAACATTGGTAAACTTATTGGTGTCTCGCATGAGTTGAGTGAGTGCATTGTGCTGCATGTTGGTTGACTTGTCCAGATCGAGTAGACCTCCCATCGACGCCCCGCGGTTCGGTACTTTCAGTGGTCGAAGGCTTCTGAGTATTAGTTTGTTTTTCTTATTTTTCAGAAAGAAGATTAGGCTAGCCAAGAATTTTTTCGTATAACTAAACAAAAAAGTGTCAAACCTCAAATCCTTTGCCATCTGCTCGCCAGCCACACGCCATCGTTCAGTCTCACTGACATGCAACGCCGCACGCAGTTTCTCAATCTGAAACATCAGGTTATCCGATACGAATCACGCTCTGCACTTATTACTTTCTTTTCCCCGCCCTCTATTTCCTTCACATTTAGGCTGTAAAAACAGGACCTAAAACTATTCCGTTTACCTCCTCCAGGTTTAGAACTTGAGTTTTCAACACGGGCATCCTTCGCTAATACACATGGGAAGAACGAAAAGAAAAAAGTCTAAATTAGAATAATATGAAAGCGTAATAAAAAACTTATAATCAAATTTGAGAGAAACTAAAGTGAAAATAAGAGCATTCTTTTTATTGAATTATTGACATACCTCTTTAACGAGCAACGGTGAATCGCCAGCTCCGATGGTGGGCATGTGGGTGACCGATGGCGTGGTCGGTGTTGACATTAGACCCGCTTCCCGAGAAATACCCTGCAATTGAAAGTAATTAAAAACTTCAAAACAAACTTTTCTACTGGTGCTCTCAGAGTTCAAAGGAAAGCGAAACGGTAAGGAAAATGAGCCTGAAAAAAGTTCTCGGAATACGTTTTTCAATCAAAAGGTTTACAGCTTCATTCTTTTTCACTTTCCTTTGAGCTTTGAAAGCACCCTTAACGGTTAGTGTTCGGTCCGACGACAACTATTAGTTTACCGGTTCGATCCCGCAGTGACACGTTAGCGAAAAGAAAATGTAAAATGAATGCAAATCTGTGGAATGGGATTTCATCAACAACTCATTTTAGTTTGTATAGTCATATATTAGTTTTTTTTCGGTTGGTTGAGCGGTGCAAATATCAAATCGGAAACCAAAAACAAATAAAAAACACAAACAAATACTCAAATAAATCAAGTCGACTTCCAGACAGTCTTGATACGACACTGAGGTAGGTCAATCTGCTCAATGGGAATCGCATACGGCCGCATGTTTCCATTTTCAAAAAGGACTTCATATAGTAAACCGGTCAAATCATGCACCGTTGAAATCAAATGGGTAATTACTGTTTCATTTATTCTTAAAATTGATCTTACAGGTATAGGCGCTGACATAAATCCACCACCGCGTATTATACCCTGAAAACCAAAACCAGCGTACCGTATCCTAGTAATATCACCCAAAATACTTACATCATCAGAAAATTTTACATGAAATGTTATAATATTAAAAACTGAGGGAGCTCCATTAATCTGCAAGAGTCAACCTGCAACAGCGCCTTTTTACTGTACGACTTGAGGCGTTCCTTCAGGTCGGCGTTCTCCTTCTCGGCTGATTCGAGCTCTTTGCTGAGTGCCTCCAATGCCTGTTCATACTTTCTGCAAATATCCAACTAAGGTTGCACAACAAAAGCATCTTAATCTATAAACAAATTTATGAATTTTTCAAGTTAATAAACAACTGTCAACTGTGCTCCATGATTTTCTTGTCGTGCATGAAGCTGAATGAGTCAAAAATGCCGACAATCTTATAATTTCAAATAAACTAAAGTTTTTCGATGCACAAAAGGAAATCGTCAGTACCGTCAAAAATTGATTAAATATCAAGAAAGAACAATAAGACCAACTGTTCCTGCTTCTTCAGATCGCCCTGCAGCTGCTCCACTCGATTTTTCATGTCGACCACTCGGTTGTCGCCCTCTTTGCCAGATGTAGTAAGGCTGAAACACCAGAATAAATAACAACAACAACATCAACAACAGCAACAACACAACAACAACAACGTCATAAACAACAACAACAACAGCAACAACAAAACAACAACAACATTAACAAAAACAACAACGACCACCAACCGTTTCTCGGCCATCTCCAGCCGCACCTTGAGCTCGCTGATCTCATCGTGCCTGACGCGCATCTGCTTCTTGACTT
Source organism: Daptonema setosum (assembly GCA_964036265.1). NCBI lineage: Eukaryota > Metazoa > Nematoda > Chromadorea > Monhysterida > Xyalidae > Daptonema > Daptonema setosum. The sequence goes on from OZ038446.1 coordinate 11,646,411, forward strand.
CGAGTATTTCTGCCTCTTTCTTCTCCAGCTGCCAGCGCAGTGACTCAGCCTCGACCGCGTCCTGTTTGCGGGTGTGCGCGCGCTCCAGTAGTGGTGGGAACGACTGTAGTAACGTGAGTGAGTGAGTGAGTGAGTGAGTGAGTGAGTGAGTGACTGAGTGAGTGACTGAGGGATTGAGTGGGTGAGGGTGAGTGAATGAGTGGGTGAGTGAATGAGTGAGTGAGTGAGTGAGGACTTGAGGAGTGAGTGAATGTGTTAACTGAACATACCGTCTTTTCTTTGTCCTTGGGCGGCTTTGGCACCTCAAACTCAGCCTTGTCCATGGCATCGGCCAGCTTGCCAATGCTGACCGTGGCACTGCCGTATGTCGTACTGAAAAATATACATTATCATTGTATCAACTATCAATATGGGATTTCTTTCTCGAAATTGGAAACGCGGGAATACGAGTATTAAGATTAGACTGCAGAAGCAATGCTCAATTGTACATGCACTAACCGCATCAGCTGCAAGGGTTCATTGGATCCGATCTTGCCGAGCACCTGTTCGCCGCCGGCCTGCAGCATCTCCTCGAGTCGGTCCGATGGAAGTCCATCCACATCTGAAATCGGTATTCACTTTTTGTACCTAGGACATGTCAAAAGGATGTTATAAATTCATGGTACATTTCGATGAGCATTCCAGAAACTTTCAACGCTAGTTTTAGCAACAACTGAAACTAATAACCTGAATACATATTTTAAATCTGCTGGGTTATCATGATAAATAATACCAACCGGGCATCATGTTGACCTGTGTGGACGCAGCAGCGCACGATGCGTGCAGTGCATGCGCTGCACGTTCGATAGCCATCAACATCTCCTGCACTTGCGTTTGCACCTATCAATATAATAAAATAATCAATGTCATATAAATATTAAACAAAAAAATTACAATTTCTCAACAAATACAAAACGTTTTGTAGTATGGTATTTAGTATCATAATCTCAATAACGACTGATTTAGCTAGGGTCAGTGTCAGTCAGCAATACAATATTAATCAATGTAATAACCACAAAAATTTTTACACATTTTAGCCACTGATTTGACTTGAAAAACTTGAATCACATAAAAAAACATGGAATAAACAATAAATAAAAACCAACGGCTTCCGGAAACTTGAGCGTGACGGCACAGTTGGGGTCTTCGTCGGCCGGAATGTGGTTCTTGATGCGCAGCGCCATAGCATCCGTCTCCTTGGAGAAGTTGGCCAGATCCGTGAGGAACGTGCTCAAAGGGTTCTTGTCCGATGCGTCCTGCAAAAAGAAGTTATCATGTTAAACGTTTTGAGTTTGCAACTGCGAAATTCTGATTGAAAAAAATATCCTGTCTTTCCATGACCTCTTGAATCCATGAACAAATCCTTTACAGTTTTAAAAAGGCAAATATTTAGGTAAAGTATTAAAAGCATTTGCACAAAATTGTCCAACACTCGAGTGCTCCTTCCTTATTCACTGAGACTTCTTCATTCATCAAGGCACACCAACACCATATCAGAACAGAATGGTGTTGTCGTAGTGCCCGGAACAACCTGACGGGCAATAGCTCCTTCTAATACTACTAACGGTCTGATAAGCCTGCAGTCTGTGCACACCGATGTTGGCCCAACGAGTGCCGGCAATCACCTGCGATACCGTATCCCGAGCGTACTGCACACCATCAAACGTTTCCGTGGTCAAATGCACCGAGTAGATGTTCTGAATACGTACAACATGCAGAGTATAGTATACTTTAGAAAATGAGGGTCATTTGACAAGTGAAATGCTAAGCTCACCGAATTCCACTAGTTCACAGGTGGATTTTTGTTACATTTAGAGGTAGAATATAGTTTACAACCTGGGGTTTTTATTGTTGTTTTGTCTAATTTATTCAACTTTTTAGCATGGGGAGGATTTTCTTTACTTTCGTTAGTAGATTGGGTCAGCCTATTTAAAAATGTTCTGATCACATCACACCGATTTACCTTAACTTTATAAAGACGGCGGTATTTCACGAAAGTTTTTAGTAGAACCACGGTCACCTGATCTGAATCTGACATAACCCACCTGGAAGTAGTTGATCATTTTATGCAACGAATCGAGCGTGGTGTTCTCGTCCAATCGGTTGTTCTTGAGCAGCTCAAAGTACAGATCCAGATGACGTTCCTGCGCGGCCATCTCGGTCTGCAGCTGAGCCAGACGGGCCAGACGCTCCACCGTACACTTGCCGAGAATACTGCAAAACAAATTAGCTCACTTAAAGATATATTCAAAAAACAAAACATGATTACAAAAAAATATTTTTTACCCCGTTAATATATAAAAGGAGCAAGAGAAGGATGAGTTGATATTAACCCGTCTGAATAACCTAGCACCATGTTTGCTTCTTTGTTTACCTTGTGAATTTATGTAGCACAGTGATGAGTGCATGCAGCAGGTAGTTGACACGGGCAACGAACGCCCACTGCTCGGCCTTGTGCGACTGCACTACGTGCTCTCGACGCATACCACCCGGTACACCAGGAAACTGGAATACAGTTGTAGTGTAGTGGTTGACATCACTCTTCATATATATCTCATTTATTAACAACAACAACAACAACAACACACCTTCATCTGCAGCAGTCGACACAACAGCTGTGATTTGCCAATCAGTCGTTCGAGCACAATCAACATCAAAATGCTGTCATTGTCACCGCCGGCCTTGCTAAAATTGTCGGGCAAAAAAGCGCGGAGATACTTGATGTGCTGCTGCGAAACACCGTGCTCTAGACGGGTCATGTCCGATTCGACCAGCTAAAACACACGTTGTGTAAAAGATAGCAGCCAGGTTATGTTGAATACTTGTATTAATAACACTTTAATTTATAATAAAAGTTTTCCTGGTTCAATTTTTTCCCTTCGTTTCCAAGTTTCCAATGTTTCTCATACAGCCCTTCTGGCATGTTTTGGTTCCCACCTGTGCCAGTTTTTTATGTCCCTGTATGCCATAATAGCCGGTGGTTGTCAAGGCGGCACTATCTGGGTCACCACCGTTGTCGTTAATCACGTCCTCGTCGCTTGACTGAGTCTGCGATTTCGACTGTTGCAGTCTGCAAATAATCAGTTCATAAGTTAAGCAACGAATGCACAGAAATTTTCAAAACTAGTTTTAAACAGTGGCGGTTTATGATGACCCACACTTAAGATAATAAACGAAATATAAAAGTTCTATAATTAAGATAAAATTGTGGGTAATGAACCTGAGTATCTCATCCTTGAGCTCCTGGTTCTCCTCCTGCTGCTCGGCGACTCGGGCACGGAACTTGCCGATTGTTGACTCGTAGTCGTTGATGCGCTCGTGCATTTCCTTCAGACGCAAATTCAGCTGAAAAAATACTCAGCTGATTTTACTTTTCCGTAAAGATCATGAAACTTTGTCACATAAACGTTAATCCAAAGTCTCACCAACCTCACTGCACCTGGATTCGACCATGGCAATGTCCTGCCGCAAACTGCGTTCCGTGTCCCTGGCGTTCTCCAGCATTTCATCGTCGATCAATTTCATCTGCTCAAAGTCCTCAATCGACTCTTCCAGCTCGCGAACTTTCTCCTCGAGCGCCAGATTCTTTGTGGTCAGCTGTTCGATCATGTCTTCACTGCCCAACGCTGCATCAACCTGAAAACAAATCCCAATTTGTTGGCAGAAATTGAACCAAGTTAGCTTTACAGCGACAACCAATGTGGACCTTTTTCTTCTAGTATACCAATGGACTTTATAACTGAAATTTATATTTTTTATCAAGAAAACAATTAAAAAAACTTGATTTCTATGACATATCTCGTTCACACTAATTGTGGCGTTGTGTTGACAGTTGACTTGTTCTAAAATACGTTAGAAGAATGAATGAGCGCACGGAAAATGAAACTGGGCAAACTAACTAGGAAACAGTGAGACGGATTGTTGGAACAAAACAGCGGATAAGTCTCAACCCAACTAGATAATAAGGGTCAATGTACAGATAAACATTGTAAAAAATAATTACTAATGAACCGCTGAAAATCAACCGACATGAGCGAAATGGCATATACCACAGCCCAGCTGACAAAAAATCGTGCCTAAGAGAATAGTTGTCGAAATTCAGATATTGGCCATTTCAAATGCTGTAAAATAGAGTGAAAGACCAAGAAAAATAATAATACTTGAACATCATGTACTCATGGATTATTCATAAATTTACATGGAACATGAACTGAACTTTACAGGCAAAGAAATGGCCTGCAGACCCAGAAAACACCGGCGTAAAGAAGGACTTGCATGAATGGAGACTTGAACAGAGTTACGTCAAACAAACCTGTTTGCCCCAGGCCTGAGCAACAATAATAAAACAACTATTTAAATTTTCTTAAGATAAATAAATGAAGTTTTACTTTAACAAATATAAACGAACAGATTCAATCGAACTATGATCAGTCCCAACCTGTTCCTTCAAATCAGTAATCTGTTGTTCGTACTCATGATTAAGCCCGCTCAACTTGTCGGTCTTCTGCGTCAGAGCCAGCAGCTGTGTCTTCATGCTCTCCGACTCCTTCAGTAAACGCGCCTTCTCATCGCTGGCAAACTCGCTGATGTCGCGCATTCTGCAATTTTTATATGAGTCAAAAAATTTATAATACCTCATTACCCCCATATCCATCATGGTATACAACAAAATGCAATTTATTGTTATTCTTTGGGTACATTTCCTAATTCATGCAATATTCAATTTTCTACCAGGATTCAATACGAAATTATTATCTTGTAGTTAGGGTGCCTTCGTAGTAAAGTTGCAACTTGAACTTTTTCCAAAATATTTCGGAGCTCAGAAACAGAACCGAAGTAAATATCGAACCAAGGTTGCAAGTCGACTATGAAGGCACATTAACTGATTCTGATAAATCTGTGGAACAACCAACTTGACGAGCGCCTCTTTGAGTCGCTCATTTTGCGTCTGCAACTGTTTGATCTGAATGCCGACATTCTCTGAGCCGGCATCACCGCCCGCCGCCGCACTCTCAATCTCGCCCTTCAGTATCTCCAGGTCCACCTCCAACTCCTGAATGCGCTCCTTGCACGAGTCCAACTCTGTTTGCATCAGTTCGCATTTCTCTTCTGAAAACAAAGGTTATGTTCAAGAAAATCTAGGTTGTCTCCTCCGTATGTGAGAACATTCGATTGTCATATACGAAAAAGCTATAGCCAATGCGCTAGTTAGTTTTTCAGTGACATTTTTCGCTAGAAATGCATATCTGTTTAAATTTATCAGTTCTACGACTAGAAAAATTAACAATATAGTTTATTGCCAAAGCCATGTGAGCAGGGGTGGGCCGGGTTTTTTGGCGTTTTGCAGGGGGTGGGGGTGGGGGGGTAGCCGACCGAAAACCCCGTCCTACCCGCCCTGTCCGAAAAGTGAGGGGGTAGGGTCGGGTAGGGGGGGAGGGGGGGGGGGGGGGTAGGAAAAAAAATTTTCGCAAAAATGCTTCGTTTTTGTTTGTTTTTGCTAAAATATCTTCTATTATAGGGTATAAACATCACATGTACCGGTTTTTTCAAGTTTTAACCAATAAAATTGACCCAGAAAACGTGTTTGTTCGAAAAAAAAATTTCACAGCCAAAAATTTTGGAAAAATGAGGCCGATTTTCTCAAAAATTTCCGAGTAGGGGGGGAGGGGAGGGGGTAGGCGACCTAAATTTTTGTCTAGGGGGAGGGGTGGGCTACCCGCCGACCCTGAAAAGTGGGGGGTAACCCCCCCCAGCGGCCCACCCCTGCATGTGAGCAAGCATTCAAAGTAATCGGATTCGCCAATAATCCTAATAGCTAACCGGCCATTTCTTTATCAAGAGTAGCCATCTCAATAGCCTCGGCCAGACCCGACATCTCCTCGGCATGAGTGTCCCGGGCCTCCATCGCTTCGCGTGTTTCCTGTATTTTAATTGAATTTTTCTAAACACTATTTTAACAATTCACAATTAGTCTAGGAATACTGGAAAAAACTTCATAATCAAAATATATGGCGTTAGTTATCATTAAATTATATTGATTAACTAACCTTTTCAGCAGCCTGCAGTTTCCTCTGCAGCTCGGCGTGTGCCTCCGTCATCTTGTTTTTGAATTCAATCAACTGTAAAAAAAACAAGAACCTCTGGTGACTATAATAAATGTGATATGGAAAGTTTAGTGAAAGCCTCTCTGAATAATAACACTCTATGAGAAATTTACAAAGCCATTGTAATAATTATTTAAGTAGTAATAATTTCAATGCAGAATATCGCTAGATATATCAACAACAGAGCATGGTGTACCATATAAATAAAGACAAGATAACATACCAAGTCTATGTGTACGTCCACCAATATGAACTTTTGTAACACAATTACCAACCTGTTGCAGTTGTATTTTGCATCGTTCATAGTCGATTAGTTTCTGCTTATCCTCGGACCGTTTCATGCGCAGTGTTTCAAGCTTTTCGCGCAGATCTTTGACCTCAGCGCGCAGATACTCGAGCTGTGCACCCTCGGACATGTCCGGTGGCACGTCACGCAGAATACCATCGTCCGTGGTAGATGGCTGAAATAAAGTCAATAAAGATGAAAAGTTTGGAAAAAGTTTGTAAACAAATATAAAACTATTAAAATCAAGCATCCACAGTCATACATGAACGGTTTTTCTTCTTCTTCAGTATGTCCGAAGTGGAAGTCAGCCAAAAGCCTATCCTCCTTAAAAAACCCTTTCAAGAACTGTTCATCGACTGTAGAAAAATCAACTCAGCTAAAATGTTAACCTTCTGAAATCGTGCGACAGCGGATGTAACACTAGGTGTATTAGGTTGGTCATCCTCATCAGCACCCAATTGCATGGCCTTGACCGGTGGTGGTGACAGTGTGGGCGGTGACGATGCCTTTTCGGTCGCTACTGATGAAGCTCCGGAATCCTTGACCACTTTCTTCTTTGACTTCTTCTCAGGTGTCGTCTGTTGGGACGAACCGGAGAGCTGGAAATTAATGGGATTATACATATTATAGGCACAGCTTAGATTATCGGCTGGATTATGCACACTGTACTGTTTTTAGGTAAATACATGATCCTTCTGACTTTCGCATTTTCAGATTTTAGTTCACGAGATGTATCTTAACTCGTCCGGCTCTGTATTTTTTCTTATCCAACTTATCTGTAATTTTTTTCAATTATTCCGATCAAGATCAACATTTTACTTAGTTCCGACTACTCTTCACTTATGTATTTCAAATCCAATGATCAAGACAAATAAAATTGAAATTACCTGAGTGGGACACAAAAAAATTGAAAAAACATGTAATCATTAAGTGAAGCATAATAGATTTATAACAATATCTTTAGTGGAATACTTGTGAACTTCTGAAGGATTTCATCCAAGGCAAGCGTGTTCAACCCAGCAATTTATCACGTCACTCACTCATTAAACTAACACTTACTAGTGTTTTTTTGACCGGTTTGCCAACTGCTATATATAATTTATATCATTGGTTACCGTCAGAGTATGTTAAAAAAAACAATTGGCCCAATTGTTTTTTTTTTTTTTTTTTCCTTGTTTTTCCTTGTTTTATTTTTTTTGAACGAACTTGAAAAACATCGAAAATTTCAAAATTTCAATGAAAAAATAATGATGAAATTTATTGTTTTTCGGCATTGGCAAAAATTCTACATTGAAAGGGTAAGAGATAATCGCTATGATCCACCAATCCGCCGGGTTCGGGTACTAAAACTTTTTCGGCTTTGTATTTTGGGATGGAAATAAAAGCAAACTGTTATTGTGGTGATTCGATTTGTCATCAACTCATCATTAAACACTTTCGGCCCATTTTTTATGCAAATCAAATCTGAAATGACTTTTAGACTCTCATCCATGCTCGGGTACTCTTCTAATCAAGAGTTTTGACATGTATCTTTCGAACTGAAAGATACATCTGGCAAACGCACAAAATTTGAAATGTATCTTTCGAACTGAAAGATGTATCGAAAGATACGATGTATCGAAGATAAAATCGAAAGGTACATTTCAAATTTAGTGCGTAGGTACATTTCAAATTTAGTGCGTTTGCCAGATGTATCTTTCAGTTCGAAAGATACAATCAGTTTCTGAGGGGTGTATGTTTGCGGGGAGGTGATGATGAGCCGACGTGTACACACTGGTTGACTTTATTAGAGATATCGCTTGCCAGTTACAAATGGATAAAGACCTCAAGAATACAATGATCACTCATATTTATATCACTTATTGAACATATACATGATAAGACGCCTACACATTATCGAATATACACGTATTTACTAGCAAGATGCTGACTCTTCCCCTACAATAATAGAAAATAAGATGGAAGTGTCAATTAAATAGCATAAAATCGTCATTAAATATTCAAATTCAGGTTCATAGACCATAGAACCATACATTGACGACACGCCTTGATTGTTGCCATCTGCCATGTTATTCGATCCATACCTGTCTTGACCATAAATAAATGCAGAAAATAAGGATTAATGTTTTCTCATCTAACTCAAACTGTCTGAACTCAAACATATTTAATCTTCAATAACTAACACTGATTAAAACCAACTTGTATAGGGAATAAGACAACATTAATTTAGATGCATTATTACTAAATGTTTGCAATTACCACTGTTGTCCGATCATTCCTCCCCTATTTAAAATTTTTCTAGTCGAGAACAATATTATACCAAATACCAGAAAACAAAATACCTATACTAGATTTACAATTTCTGTTTAGAGAAGGATCACACGCTGGTCTTCACAAGCCTTCGTTCTAACGGCGCACATAACCTCGGATTCTCGGTCCGAATAGCTATTGTTGCCCACGTAGCGTACACCATTTGGACCCATCATGTAGATGCCCAAACGTTCCATAGTGTCAAAACCAATCAAAATCCGATACTTCATGTCATCCACAATGTTACATTCAATAACATCACGACCACCTTTTATCGACACATTAACCGTACACGCCAAATTACTGAAAATCTTTGATCCGTTGAATGTCGATATCTGATCATCACACTTATACACTTTCACACCTAGTGACTTGGCAAATATTGACGAAACCAGATTCGTGTTAGCTCCGCTATCCATGGAGTACTCATTGTGTTTCACCTTAACACTATTCACACGAATGTACGGCGCACTATCCTTTTTGGTCTTCAAACCCTTATGCTTAACCTTAGCAGTCTTTTTCTTGTCAACACGAAACTTATTCGGATGATGTTTCAAATAATCATTCGACGGGATTTCATTAACCGTCTCTTCGGTGTTCATGACTGACATAACCTGTTCCTCCTGGTCATAACACTCATCAATCTTAACCTGTTTCTCATCCACTGGGCAGTTCATCGCAATGTGCCCTTTGTTACCACAATTATAACACTTACGGAACTTATCCCTATCATACAACCGTGTCTGTTGTTGTTTCGTACTTACGGTCTGCTTATGTTTAACCTGACTACCGTAGCCGTACTTGTTGCGTTTGGTAGCATTTCCAGCATACCAACATTTGTTCGTGTAGTGAGAGGTGTTATTGCAGTTACGACACCATCTATGACTGTACTGTCGGTCGGGAATTCGGCTGTTAAAAATTCCATGCACAGATTTGACTCCGTCCGGATGAAAGGCTTCATGCTTCTTCGTCGCATGACCTTCAGTACTCATCATCAAACATTTCTGTATCTTGGCTGAATTTTCGTTAACCTCAACACTCTTAATCAGATCGTCCAGGCGATTCTCTCCTTCCTTGAGCAAAGACTCGATCGCCATCTCTTTATGCTTAGGTGAAATGAGACCTTGACTCAGTCTCTGCATCATAACCGTTTCGAACCCATATGTCTCCCTGTTCAGGAAACATCTCGATTCCAGTTCACTCATGTACTGTCGAATACTCTCGTTCGGTCTCTGATCACACGAATAGAACGTACTGTGACGTACTGCAGCACAACGCTGGTCACCAAATCGATTTTCCAAAAATCGCCAGGTTTCAGGCAAACTCAACCTGATGTTGTCACCTGCGGATTCGTACATGCGCAAAGCATCACCTGTCAAACATGTCCTAATGTGTGTCAGTGCAGTCTGTTCATCTGCCTGTGTTAACATAAGACGTTTCTTGACGCCTTCCGACCAGGTATTAAACTTGGCACCATCTTTGCCATCCAACTTATCATAAACCTGAGAGAATAACTGCAACTGAGCCATGTCCTTTTGCTGCTGTCGTTGTTGCTCAATCAACAAATGAATGCCTACATTTTGTGCATTTATATGTGAAACATTACCGTATGTCACATTACCGTAACCCGTTGCATCATGTGCACCATTATTATTACTGTAACCTGTACCATGTGCCATTGGTGTAACACATACACCTTGCATACCTGACTGCTGCACATTACTACCGTATTCCAGTCCAGGCGGTGGACCGATCGGAGTGCTAGTCTTCATGGGATTACCCAAACCCTGTTGTATATTGGTATTATTGTGTGTGGGTTCAACATTACCACTACCCATCGACACATTACCCGAATTATACACATTACCTACAACTTCACTGTGCGTTGAATCCTGAGTGTTATCTACAGTCTTGGCTGTTTCAAAACTTTGTACTGAGATGTTGGTGAGGTCTACCAGTTTCCACTTAGCCTGATTTACACGACCCCATTCTATTTCATCAACAACATCATACACATCAGACAAATAATCAAACATGAGGGCCAACTTTTGCTGATCCCTGTACCCTTCATCTATATGTGGCACAACAATACCGTCTGCACCCGGTGTTAGCCTACAAATTTCAGTGATTGACTCGAACAAATCCAGAGCCATCTGAACATCATTGCTTATATAATGTCTCAACAAATGACGACATTCACGCAGTACAATGCAATTATTGTGACGATATCCATTTGCATTTGTCATTGGCATAGCGATTTTTTTATTTCAGAGCTTGTGGCTTATCAATTTTCCAAGTGGACACACAGTCGCACAATTTTGAGTGGACTCACAGTCACACCGTGCACTCACAGTCGCACAACACGAAAACAAATTTTGAAAATACCGTTAAAGTGCACTCACAGCTGCACAATTTTTTAAGGGGCTCACAGCTCCGCAGTTTTTTTGAAATTGGGCTCACAGCTTCTCAATTTTTGATTGGGCTCACAGCATCTCAATCTTGATCGGGCTCACAGCTTCTCGATCTTGATCGGGCTCACAGCTTCTCGATCTTCAGTGGGCTCACAGCTCCACAATTTCATGAAAAGTTTTTAAAAGAAACAGTTACTTTCCATAAGCCACTAGCCAACAACCACGATGTACACGTTGCCTCGTCTTCCTTCCACGCACACACAAACAAACGTTTCAGAGAACCAAAGTTGACTTGGCGCCAGTCAGTTTCTGAGACGGAAATGTTGAAAATCGGCCTGCAAAAAACTTACCATGTAAATCTTTTGCCTTTTTCGCACAAACAACACACACACAAACAACCGTAGGCGCTTTTTGTGAAACCATCCTGAATTAAAGAGAAAAAATGAATAAAAAAAAACAAAACGGTCCAGTTGTTGTTTTTTTTTTTTTTTTTTTTTTTTTTTTCCTTGTTTTTTTTTTATTTAACATACTCTGGTTACCGTTGAAAATATCATAAAGAAAATTGTGTTTTTGTTATCCCAAAATAACTGTATAACATACCTGTTCCCGACTCTGCGATTGTTTCAATTTTGAGCTGCTAGCCGACTGTTTGAGCTGTTCGGTCGATATGGCCGGACTCATACCGGGACTGCCACGCTGAAATGTTGGAATATATGATTATGTTGTGAGCATGTAAGATGCAGGATGTAAGGCACCTTACAGCGTAAGCCACAGATATACGTGATCCATCATGATCAACCCTGTCCTGACAAGCAGCAGCGTTTCACTGTTGTAATGTATTCCGCTTCGGTTTGATGTTTAAATATGGTTTCTTGAAATAGTCGTAGTCGACATTACCATGAACACAAAAATACTGATGAACAACACGGACCCGGATGTCATTAACTAGACAAGTTGATGCAACCAAAATCAGTCAGAAATCCTTCAAAAATCACTTAAAAGGTGGAGTTTGTGTAAGCTAAGGCAGAGAAGCATGGCTGTGGCTGGGTTGACAATAATTGTGATGTGAAGGCAGAATGAGATGAGATAGACAAGCTACTGTTCATGTATGGGTTACCATCGAACAAACACATAATGTACGCACCTGAAACATCCATTCAATTCAAATTCAAGTTATTCTACTTGGAGTTTATGACCCGAACAGGAACATGAGTAACATGATCTATCCGGTAGTGAACTAGAAAACACTTCAGGATCAGAAAAACACTGGGATAATGATATTGCGTGGCCTCTGGAAGAATAATAGCAGTCAACTAATACTGCTTAGTGCTTGCAACATGTACATATGGCATAGAAGCATGAGACAAATTGCAATAAACAGTAATGGTATGCATGAATTAGAGAGCATGCGACCATAATAGCATTCGAACACACCACCAGTGCTGGCTCACTGACCAAACAGCGCAATGCAAATACAATAGCAATGCATGTTACTGCAGGCGGGCCGGGTATGTTGAATTTAAATTTTTTACCAATTGTTTTTTTATATACTTTGATGAATGCTTACATACTGGTACCAAAAACTGTCCGTATGTATGGAGGAAACCTATTAATTTTGATATTGATGATAGACCATTTGGTCATATTTGCTTTTATTTCCAAAGCAAATGCGAGAATAGACTTTGGAGCTTAGACTAGTGATGGTGAGCGGGCAAAAAACAGCAGATTATTAATGCTTTTTGACCAAATAAATTTCGAATGCAACCACAATATGATTTTATAATAGATTTTACAATAGTCAGTAAGATAAGGCAAAGGCAAACAAACGCAAAATGGCTCTGCCTGCTTTCAAATGTCTTAGAATAGGGGCGGACGACGAAATTTACCAGCAGCTGATTCCCGCGGTTAAGACTTTATGAACGTTTTTTTTGCTGTACTTTCAGACAAAAAACCTATAATATATTGGTTCACAAAAACTTGCTTAATGTTTGTGAATGTCTTAACTAATCCGCAAATATAAGGTACAGTACCATTGAATGGAACAGGAAAAGACATGCCACACTGAAGCCAAAGCTTAGCCAAATGTGCTACGCAAAAGTCCAATCTGTCACAACGCGTAGGCCTAGCACAAGTCGAATCTATACCACAAAAAAACTGATATAGTAAAACTTCTTCGTCTGAAAATCAAAAACAACTTTAGAAGCAACAAGCGTAGAACTTTTCAACAGTAATAACATGTTTTTACATTAATGGTTTTTGCATGAAGGAATTCGTTTTTAAAACAATTCGCAATTCGAGTCAAAGACAAAAGCAATTCACGTACCGTAACTGAAACTGATTTTACACGCCGATGCTTCTCACACGGAAATATATACTTATTTTTTTGACAACGATATGAACGATTCAAATGTATATAAAATTGGATACCACTGCGTGCAGTGCATTGAAAACTAGTAAACTAAGTCGCGTGTTATGAATGAAATCGCGTGTATTATTAGTACAATCAATCAGACCCGAAATGCAGAAAGCTTCTCGGAACTAAAGCATTCAGCTTACAAAAAACTACAGCAACCCATTAAAAAATGAAGCCCGGCCCAGATAATTATTATGAATGTGGCATCATAACTAATAAATGTCATAAGTACTTCTTACCATCCCAATGCTGCCACTACACGGAAAGCACAAAACATTCAAAAAGTAACCCGTACGAACAAATTTGAGGTCCCGTTTCTGAAACAAAGTTCGTCATAGTCAGATGAAGTTCTATGAATTCACACACATTTTACCAAGCGGATAACGGACAGACACCAGCAAACATAAATGATGTGGTGTGATTTGGCGAATAAAACGAATAATAATAATTAAAACAGAATACGGAATAAGCTCCTAACCGGTGTGCTCTTCTGGGAGTCGCCGGCCATCGATGTTCGGCTGGTCGGCTTCTTGAGCAGACTGGATGACGCTGGTTTACGCAGACCCGATGAACTGGATGCTGCTGGCAGCTTGGAAGCGGGCGTGATCGATGATACCGATTTGACCTGAATACATGACATGTTGAAGTATTGTGAAATGTCACATTGGTCTAATAAGGTACCCTGGAAACGAGTTAATCTTATATTGTTACCCAATTAACCTGAGCGGGTCGTACAAACAGACCGTAGTTGTCTTCGCAATCAAAGTACGATTTGCCCTTGACCGTGCCATTGTTCTTACCCTTGGCCTCATCCAGAATAACGCCAACCCAGACGCCATCCGAAAACTCTGTACTCCCGAAAAAGGCAACCGTTCCAATGTAGCCTTTCTTCTCTGGAAAACCGTAAACATTAACAAATGAGATTCTTCTAAACTCTAACTGTCAATGGTAAAGAAAGATTTGAGTCACCTATCAGCTCCACACGAGTGCCCACGGGAATTGAAGCGCTGCTCATTATACTGAGTAAACCTGAAAAATAAGTGTTTGATCGAATAGAGTTTTAATCGTCGAGGTGAATCGGTTTTTTTGTTTTTTTTTTCGCGTTTTTAGGCGCTATTCATACTTATTTTGCGATTTTCTGCGATTCACGCGCGAGTCTCGCGCGTGTATCGCAGAAAATCGCTGGAAATCGCAAAAAGTCAAAACTCTATCTTTTTCGAATTCTTTTGATTCTAATCGATAGAGGAAGTTGAACTGAACAAGAAAATGGTATTTTTAGCTCAATTCCATTCGTTTTCGAGTGAGAAAAATCATTTCCCAATCTGGGTTTGCGATTTTGCGATTTTCTGCGATTTTCTGCGATTCACGCGCGAGTCTCGCGCGTGAATCGCAGAAAATCGCAAAAGAAGTATGAATAGCCGTTAAAAATATATTCACTATTGTCATATAACATATTTTTTGGGTTCGTTGTTATAAGGATATTGAAAATAATGAATAGGAAGGTTTTTACAGTAAAAAAGACAAATCAAATATTTTATGCATAGGGAAAAAACTATGTCAATCGAAAAGGAAGTCGAAAATTGTATAAAATGATTCCAAGTATCTCACTTATTCACTCACTAAGGGTGCCTTCATAGTCGGAGTTGCAACTTTGTTCGCAACTTTTCTGTAAACCTTTTTTATAGCCGGAAAAATTATTTGTGTCGCATGTGTCGAAGTTTTACACATGCGACACAAATAATTTTTCCGGCTATAAAAAAGGTTTACAGAAAAGTTGCGAACAAAGTT
Organism: Daptonema setosum; assembly: GCA_964036265.1. Classification (NCBI taxonomy): domain Eukaryota; kingdom Metazoa; phylum Nematoda; class Chromadorea; order Monhysterida; family Xyalidae; genus Daptonema; species Daptonema setosum. The sequence goes on from OZ038446.1 coordinate 11,661,762, forward strand.
GCAACTCCGACTATGAAGGCACCCTAACTCACTCACTCACAAACTCACTCACACACTCACTCACACTCACTCACACACTCACTCGCTTACTCACTCACTCACCACTCACTCATTCACTCACTCACGCACTCACTCACTATACTCATTCACTCACTCACTCGCTCACTCACTCACTCACGCACTCTTTCACTCACTCCTTCCCTAACTCACTCATTTACTCACACTCACTCACTCACTCACTCATTCACTCACTCACTCACTCACTCAATCAATCAATCAATCAATCACTCACTCACTCACCTGACTACTCACTCACTCACTCTGTTACTCACTCACTCCCTCACTCACTCACTCACTCACTCACTCACTCACTCACTCACTCACTCACTCACTCACTCACTCACTCACTCACTCACTCACTCACTCACTCACTCACTCACTCACTCCCTCACTCACTCACTCACTCACTCACTCACTCACTCACTCACTCACTCACTCACTCACTCACTCACTCACTCACTCACTCACTCACTCACTCACTCACTCACGCATGATTACAAACCCCACAGATTTTTCGAATTTGGATTTTTTCGAGCAACTTTACTATACCATGTAAAGTTTTACTGTCTGCGAGCTCCCGATAACCTAACGTAAGGCTGGCTTGTTCGAGCGGAGCGAGAACAAGCGCGTTAGGCCCCGCAGGGGAGATTTCAATATTTGTTCCTGCACGTGTTGTAACATAGGCACTATGTTGTAGAGAGCATGCGAGCGTAGCGAGCCAGTTATAATCGGGTTTATGCGGCTTAGTTTCATCGGCTCAGTAGCACAGTGGAAGAGCGCTTGCCTAGCATGCGAGCGGCCCGGGTTCGTTTCCCAGATTTTTGATAAAAACTGTAAACTTTCGAAAAATCTGGGGGGTCTGTAAAATTGCCTCACTCACTCACTTAGAAAAAATTAATAAAACTGAATCTGAAATAATTTTTTACTTTAATTAAATTTTTACTACCACGGTAGTCATTTTCCAAGTTACCATTTTAGATTTTGGATTTTGAATTTTGTATGGCACTTATGTCTCACTTCATTTGTATGGCCGTTGTGTCTCACCATCCTTATCTCAAAACGCCATTTTTTGTCATATAACATATTTTTTGAGCCGCACAAAATACCAACCCGCACAAATTTTCGCGTGGCTTGGTAAATTACTACACGCAGAAAATTTATCAAACTTGAAATTTTTCATTATTGATTCTGAAAAAATACATTAAATTCAAATTCAAATTTTTAATCTCTCAAATTTTTAATCTCCTTGCTGACTTCCTCACTCATTCATTCATGAACTCACTTACTCGCTCGCTCACTCATTCACTCACTCGCTCACCTACTCGTTTAGTCACTCATTCACTCACTCAACTCAGTTATATTCACTCACTTTTTCTTCCACTCACTCACATACTCACTCACTCACGTAATCACTCATTCACTCACTAGCTCACTCTCTAACACGCAACCACTCATCCAGGCCTTCACTCACTCACGGACTCACTGACTCACTGACTCACTCACTCCCTCAATCACTCTCTAATTTTATCATTCACTAACTCAATCACTCACTCACTTAGTAACTCACTTGCTCACTTGCTCACTCACTCGCTTACCTACTCAATTATTCATTCAATCACTCATTCACTGACTCACTCATTCACTCACTATTTCACTCACTCACTCATTCACTCACTCACTCACTCACTCACTTACTCAATCACTCACTCACTCACTAGCTCGCTCTCTTACACATACTCACTCATTCAGGCATTCACTCATCCACTGACTCACTCACTGACTCACTCACTTATTCTATCATTGACTCAATCAATCACTCACTCAGTCACTCATTCACTCGCTTACTCACTTGTTCACTCACTCACTCACTCACTCACTCACTCACTCACTCACTCACTACTCACTTACTAACTCATTCACTTATTCATTCAGTCACTCACTCACTCCATCACACCCTCACTCTTTTACACACTCACTCATTGAATCACTCATTCGTTTAATTACTCATTGATTCGTCTGCTCACTCCCTCTGCCACTGACTCACTCACTCACTCACTCATACACTTACTCATACACTTACTCACTCACACACTCACTCACTGCCTAATTCACCGATTCATTCACTCACTCACTCTTCCACTAATTTCCTAAATCTCTCACTCACAAGTTTCCAACACGTTATATAATTTCGAATCCAAAATACGTTTTATCATTTTTTAATTTTTTTTGTAGTGGTTTTCCTGTTAGCAGTTAGAATAGTCAATATATATCGAACCATGAATAGCGCCTTAGTGAATTGAAAAAGCTTTTTCGCAATCTGGCATTCCGATAATCCAAACTGGAATTCTAAAATACAAAAAACACGCACAATTATTTTGTAAAACTTTTCTAACCATATTTTGACATTGATTATTATTCGAATCAGTGATCGATAGCGAAAAATGAAAAAAATCGCTATAGCCGATCCAGGGGCTTCTTGTTAGCTAAAAAGTGTTTTGGTGCGCAGTTTGAATTCAAATTTGCTTTTGGCGCGCTTTCAAATTTTCGATAAACAAATAGTTTTTTTTCTGATGCATTTGCATAGCAAACGAACAGTACGCAAAAATCATTTCACACGTTTTAAACGTTTTGTCAAAATCAATTCCAGTAACAGGATACCCTGGCCAAGCTGTAAGCTTGAGAAATAAAACCTTCTAACGAAATCGTTGGCCCCATACACGTTCAAAGCCTGACTAATCTAGATTAGCCTAGGCTAATCTAGATTAGTCAGGCTTTGGACGTGTATGGGGCCGTTATTTCATTTCGTTGGCTTAGAATAGCGAAACAAGTTTTTTTCGTTAAGGATTTCGCTAATGGTGACTTTATATTTCGTTGCAAAAAAGTTGCAACAGTGTTTCAACAAAGTTGAAATTTTTTTCGGAACACTTTTTGACGTTCCGAAACGTTTCGTTTCGACATTTTCTTCTGTTTTTGAAGTTCAAAAAAATATTTCGGAACATCAAAAAGTGTTCCAAAAGAATTTCAACTTTGTTGAAACACTGTTGCAACTTTGTTGCAACGGACTATGAAGGCATCCTAAGAATATTGAGTTTCGCCAAGGGCGCTTCAAGTTCAAGTTTTATTCAGGTTGCTCACCATAATGGCAGGAATACCAAGTCACAAAGTGAAATAACGGTCATTCCTAAATTACAATCACGAAGACAAAACTGAAGGAATATCTTAACAATTACATGAAATTAAAAACTGGTTAGTTTAAAGAACGAGATAAGAACCATGGACAAGGGAACAGCTAAATGTGATAAAAATATAGGAACTGTTTATGATTATAAGGGTTTGAGATGGAGTAAAAGTTTAGACGTATGAATGGGATGTAAACTATACATTATTATTCGATTGGGTAACTGTTTATCAATGAGTTCGGATATGAATTTTGTTTTATTGATTGTTTTCTTGATGCTGGGGAGGCTTTGACCGAGAATTGATGGTGAGATTAGATTAAATATATGCAATAATTGTGGTATAGGAGGAGGGGATTTGGTAAAAAATTTAACGGCGCTTAGGAAAATATTTATAAAATTAGCATGCTTCTGCGTCAGTGTGCATCCCAGTGTGACAGTTGTCTAGCCCGCTGTCAATATAGTCTGTAGGTTACATGTTAGAATTTCGTTTCGTATGTTATCGATCCCTGACGAAACGAAATGATTTAATGAAACGAAACCCCAACAAAAAAAACGAAAAAATTTTGAGTTTTCTAAACGAATAAAGGTTCCGTACACGTTCAAGGGCCGTCATGTCTACCCTCCAGAGCTCAGCTAGTGCTGAAGTATATTAGGTATCTCTGGTTCAGCAGCTGAGACTAGTTTATCGAGATGGTCGACTTTTGCCGATCCAGGAACTAAAGAAGATCTCTTTCAGTCTAGTCTCATTGAGCATATCTCGGATGATGCTGGAATATTGGGCCAGTGCATTTAGCTTTCTAGCTGGAGTGGTTGTTGACTTGACTGACTCAGACCCAAGAGTTTACGGAAGGTGACTTTTTGCTGTAACTGGATGTACTCCGGTTTGCAAATCATGGATGTAAATCATCACCTGAAGTTGGCTAATGCTTCCTGGTTGGGAAGAGCTGGACTATTTTTGTGGCTTGCCATGTTGCAAGACCAAACCGCTATCAGGCATTGAGGTGTTTTGAAAGCTAACGTACGTGAGGTTTCTTGAGAATTTGAATCAGTTACGTATCTTTATTACTAAAGAGTTGAGCAAAATTGAGCTAAGTTGAGCAAGCTGTGCCTCGTCGCTGGAAACAACATTGGAATCTTGGAAGGCGCCCTACTAAATTTAGGGGCTCGTTTTTTGCTGTTGCCTTTGGCGCTGTGGGGTTTCCTGTGATGCCCTTATGACTAGCAGTTGGGTGAGTGTGAAACTTTATACTCGAAACTCTGCCCAACTCTTTTCAATTAAAAAATATTAAACAGAAAAGTTTAACAAAACCTTTTTGTGCGGCTTTGCAGGATTTTTCACTTCACTTTGATTATTGAATTACCTGACTACCCTTCAAAACTCCGATTTCAATTTTTTTTCTTTTTAATTTTTTTGGGTTTTTGTTTTTAATTTTTGTTTGTTCTATAGAATACAAATGCTCGAAATTCTAATTCACTGAAGAAGGCCATACAATTCTGACCCATACTGTGTGATGTCGCATCATGAAGGTTAGTCTCAGCCCGGGCCGTGGTGACTCGGCGGAAAAGTTTATTAATTAGAAGAAGACATTCTTCTTTTCTTATTTCAGGAGTTTCGTGCGACTCGTGCATGCGTCGCGATTTTTCGGGTGATCGCTTCAAGTGCCTGAAGTGTTTCGACTTCGACTTGTGTCGTCAGTGTTACGAAATGGACAGGTTCGGGTCGAGCAGTGAACACTCGACTGATCACCCCGTCCAGTGCGTACTTACCAAGGATGATTTCGGTTCGTTTTCGTTCGATTCTCACGTCTGTTTGGGGGAGGGATTCATACGGCACGGCTTGGCAGTGTAAAATAAGTAAAGTAAGTTTTCAGATTTCACGTACTGGGGTGAACCGGCGTCATCAGATGAACTGCGTAACATGACGTTCACGTGTCCGTATTGTGCCACACTAGGGTACTCAATGAAGAACCTCTACGATCATATTCGAGGGGATCACACCGATATAAACTATGAAGTGGTTGGTGCTGCTCTCTACTTTTTTGTTCTTTCATTCCAATTGTTATTCATACTAGGGTAAACCCGTTGCTACGCAACTGAGTGTTAATTTTACAAAGATTATTTTTCAAACAAACCCATCGATATCCAAAGTTAGCTTTATGTACCATGGACCTGTATTATGCAACTCAAGTCGACACAGTTTTAACATAAGTTATAGTATACCAACTAATTTTATCACCCGTTTAAAATTACACAGGTCATAAGGTTCCTTTGTTTTAACTAAAACGGGTCGGGAACTTGTTATAATTTCTTGTTCGAATTCTGTAGTAAGCTTAGCTTTTCCTCAAAGCCTGATACTAAACGACCAATTGTACTGTATAGGGTAAACCCATTGCTACGGGTCATGTTTACAAAGCTCTACTATCCGATTTAGGCTCAGACAAAAATCATCGATTTATTTATTTGCTTCTCTTTAGCCTTACTTAAAAACTTAATAAGTAGTTACCCTATTTCATTGTTTAAAATGTTACTACAGAAACTCAAGTGAAAAATACAATACTCAAACCGTATGGCCCAATTTGTTCTGAGAGTTCAACTTATTGTAATTGAGTTATAATATGATTAGTCAGTCTGTTAAAATCAAATGATTTCCTGAATTCGAAAGTTATTTATTTTTAGCTGAACGATTTGACATGACAATTCTTCTCTGCTATATCACCAGTTCATTTTCGGATCCAAAGAGCATGAACTACAAAAATGTTTTTCATAAAGTTTACTTGAAAGTTTTGTGGTCCGAAAGTTCAGCCATTCGAGGTGGGTGCTGATGATTGCACCCTTTGTTGAGTAGAAATAGTCAGTGAATGAAATGAAACAGTGGTAATGGATTGCAATTAATATGACCTTACCGAATTATCATGGCCTTATCCTCGGTTGAGGTACATACATTCTGGTCAGGTTGAAAGGTAGGCGATGATTTATTCTATTGTTTCCATGAAGTAATAAAAGGTGTTTTAGTGTTCTTTCGTGATATTTATACTCAAAGTGTGACAGACAGACAGACATACATACATACATCGTCTAATTTATATATAGATGAGAAATTCATAATTTCGTGATTCAGTCTGGAAAAATAATGACATCGCTATTGCTTAATAATTTTTTTTACTTTAAGATGCGATGCACGTAAAAGTCAGCCAAAATTTGGACCAAAATGAAATTTTGAAAAAAAATCAGATTTGGATACAAAACGACTCACTTGACTCCCGTGAACTCAAAAATGTCCTTGCTTCACGTTAAAACCACGTAAACAGGCCAAAATTCGCATCACTAAATGGTTGCACCCTAATTTCCCTATACAAATTAGGCAAAACTTTAAGACCGATTTTCTCATGTACTTCCGAAAAGATCGGAAAACCAAACACCTCAGGTTGAAGCTGAAAATTTTCTCTACAAAACCTGTCTAACTAGCCAATGCAATTTCGACTTTTTTTTCAACTACCGTAATCCCAAACAACAATTATTTTTTAACTACCGTAATCCCTGTGCCGTCATTAACGAAACATTAGGTTTTGCCATCAAAAATTAGTTCCGTGTGGATCATCAGAAACAATTATTTGTATAGTCGATGATGAATTACTGACTGTTCCACGACAAACGCGCGAAAAACTCTAATTTGATGTTTCACACTGAATTCCGCTGTCGATGCAACACTGGCATTCGACGAAATGTTCGTTTCTCCAATTTGGTTTTCGAGCTGTACTGAACCAATTTTTAAAAAGTTAACGCCAATTGAAAGAGAAAATTATTCTCTTTCGTTTGCACAAAAAATTTCCTGTAGTAATCAGAGGCGGGCCGATGGGGGGGGGGGGGGGGGGGGCAGGGGGTTCCCCCACTTTTCAGGGTCGGCGTGTAGCCTACCCCCTCCCCCTAGACAAAATTTAGGTCGCCTACCACCTTCCCCCGACTCGAAATTTTTGAGAAAATTGGCTTCAAAACCTCGATTTTGAAACTCATTTTTCACCCCCCCCCTCCTACCCGGCTTTACTCCCCCCACTTTTCGGACTGGGCGGATAGAATGGGATTTTCTGTCGAATCATAATTTAGTATTTTTGTAGTAAAAATATTTGTTTTCTGATGATCCACACAGAACTAATTTTTGATGGCAAAACCTAATGTTTCATAATGACGGCACTGGGATTACGGTAGTTAAAAAATAATTGTTGTTTGGGAATTCGGTAGTTGAAAAAAAAGTCGAAATTGCATTGGCTAGTTAGACAGGTTTTGTGGAGAAAATTCTCAGCTTCAACCTGAGGTGTTTGGTTTTCCGATCTTTTCGGAAGTACATGAGAAAATCGGTCTTAAAGTTTTGCCTAATTTGTATAGGGAAATTAGGGTGCACCATTTAGTGATGCGAATTTTGGCCTGTTTACGGGGTTTTAACGTGAAGCAAGGACATTTTTGAGTTCACGGGAGTCAAGTGAGTCGTTTTGTATCCAAATCTAATTTTTTTCAAATTTTCATTTTGTCCCAATTTTCATGATGTTTTGGTCGTCGCTTACGTGCATCGCATCTTAAGCTACTCCCGCTATTCCTTAGTTATCTATTCTCATGTATTGTGTTAGTGTCATTTTTGCAAATGCTCATTCATCGGTTGACCTAAACCTAAACGTGTATGCTACAATAAACCATACAATCAATTTTTCAGATCTGTCCCGTGTGTGTGGCTACGCCCAACGAGGACCCAAATCGTTTGACGGACGATCTCGTCTCTCATCTGGCTGCTGAACATATCAAGTCGGTGCTGATTGCAGTTCACCAGCAAAAAGACTCACTTTATTTTTTAATTCGTGTAGTGAAGGTAGTTAAAAATTTTTTCATCAGGCAACTCTGGACTAATAACAAAAAAATCGCCATCCTATTTTATTTATTTTGCTGAAATATTTATTGCACTAAACAAACGTTCAGTAAATAATTACACTTTACAGACAACTTAATAGTTTGTGTTTCAGTCGAACGGGTCGTTCTTCGACGGATGACACAGCGGCTGCTCAAATCATTGCATCGCAGACGGGCACTGGTCAGTTTTATACGTTTATAATTATAGTACAATACAAGCCCATATTAATACAAACATGCTTACCAAAAATAGGCCGTCTTTATTGAATATTCTAATTTCTAATCTAATTATTCTGATTATTCGAATATATTTATACACATCATGCCACGACTAATTTGTTAGTAAGTTTTTGTGCCCTCTTGTCAGTATCTTATACACCGAATAAAATAAATCGAGTCGGGGCAAAGTGAAAACGCCGTTTTGATATTTCACCGAAATTTCACCTGGACGACATTTCAGTGTGTTTTTCAAAGTTTCACAGGTTTTAGATACTTCAAAAAGTACAAAAATGAAGTCTGATAAAATAATGTGTATTTCAGGTGGTTCCCGTCTGCAACGACGTTTGATCGGTGGCACATCGGGTAATGGTGCCCGTCAGACGGCCAGACGTGGTCGACCACTTGGGCTGCTGGCCACGGCTGCCATTAATGGCAATGGTGCACAACGAACACAACAGTATAATGATGCTATTACTGGTTGGTTAATAGATATATACTATAGATGGTTGTTCTTGTTGTAGTATTTTGTATAGATTCAATGGCCTCATTGACGAATATATCAAATATTATAATGATGATAATACTGCCCCTGGTCGGTTAACTATTATAAAACTGAGTTTACTTTTTGGACGATTTCTTGTAAATTCAATAGTTGTTCTGGTTGTAGTTCACATTTGATAACAGTAATCGCTGGTATGAGTGTTTATTATGTGAGGAACACGTCAAATCTGATTTCACAAATAAACATCTGATTTCACATATTTGATTTGTTATCGCTTTAGTCATCGCACTTATCTGATTTGTAGAGTCGGGAATCGGGATATAATATGTAAAGAAAAACTGAATAAGCACGCTTCCATAAAGTATATGTTCCGTTGTGATGTGTTTTGTTATAATCCTGAGATAATTACCTACAGAGCTGTTGGCGCAAACGCAGAATCTCACGCGGCGCACGGGCCAGTTGACCAACGCTCAGGGTGCGGCCGCTAATGATATTTATCAGGTTATTCAGCTTGTAAAGATATCTCGTAATAGATTGACTCCTCATGACTATTTATCTTATATCCTTTTTGGATGGGTTTGCTTTGTGTAATGTTGATGCTTAACACTCTACAGGTACTCAATCAGCAGATTAGCAGTCGACGCCAACGTAGTCGACAGCTTATTGGTTGGTTCATTCTTTGTTTCATTAGTACACGAACGAAACAATATCTTTCATCACTGGAATTTCTAAATATGCTTTTATACAGTTCAATAGGATAAAGTTTTCATTAAAATAACACGTTGTTTAATTATAAGTGACTCACGCAAAAATATCAAAACATGATTCGCCCCGGTGACACGAGTTCTGAGTGAAACAAAATTTCGTTTCAAACAATGATAGTTTAACTAAATGAAACGGGCTTATGAATCATTGGTTTGACAATGGGAATTCAATTCAATGTTTAATGTAAGTTTGAATTCACAATTTTTCTGTAAAAGTAGTGACAGTGAGTTTTCCTATTTTGGACTACAATGCATTGGTGAATGCAGCGAATATGGCCGGTGATGATCTGGACGATATGGCACTGTTCGAGAGCATGCTCGTCCGTGATCCGGGCCTCGTCGAACTCTACTCGCAGGCCCTGTCCTCTGGTAGTCTGCCTACTGTACAACATGTGCCTGCACCACCAAATGACGTTAATTCATTACCTCTTACCGACTACCGTACTTGAATTTCGTTAAAAATCTCCAGCCTGAAAATCGTCTTACTATCGAAACTTTCCACCCCCTCCTTCTACACACTCGATTCACAGGACCACTCGTCTCACTTGATTTATTGGACTCAGTTGACTCACCGGACTGTCTCAATTCATTTACTTCACTGACGAAATTTTTTAAATTTTGGATCGTGTTTCAGTCATCAATGGCGGACCCGTCCGCACGTCAGCCAACGTCAGCGGCTCGACTACGCGGCACACCCCTGCTGTCTGCACTACAACAGTATTCAACATCGCACAATGCTACGCATGCGCAGACGGCTGCTGGTGCATCTGCACTCGCCAATGATCCCAACCCACTCAATAATCTACCCGCTATTGGTTGGGGTTGGGGCATTGAATAATTTTTGTGTCAACCAACCGGTTTTTTATGTAGCTCGAGTCACACAAATGAAATTTCGTTTAAAATGGGGTAATAATTGAATTTATTGAGAAAGGGCATAGCCGATTTGATTTGAGTGAATGTCATCTACATTGTGTTCTCAGTTTGAAGTGTATTTCAATTTAGAACAGCTTAAGAGCATGTTCATATTTGACGTGTATTCAGTTCATAATAACTGTTGTAGATTATATTTTAAATAATTCACAGTTTCAGACGCATCAGCTGTGGCGGCCGTGCAAGAACTGGTCACCGAGTTGGTGCCTGAATCGGACGATATTGCTACTTTGTGGTCGGATAATAGATATCTGGCAGCCAGGTTGGATGGACGGACTATTACTGTGCAATATTCTAGACAATCATGGTGGTATAAAATTTTGGTGTTCCACTTGATGTAGCATTTCTCAGCCAGTCAGCCGCCCTGTATCACTTGTTTTGTCTAGTGCGCTGAACGCTCCCCTCCCGGTTCAAAAACATGACTTAACCCACTGACAGCTACGCTTTGCTCTATGGGTTACTACTGCCATTGCCCATCAATTTATTCAACCTCTTTGGCGTTTATGGCAGCACAACACCATTCATATATGTTGTAGTATACATTGGCTTGATGACTTCATTAATGAAGAAGTCCAAGCAAAAAAAGTAAAATTACTTGATCATGACAACGATCCCATTGTGGCTGTCGTTCACACTTGTAATCAGATTCAGCCTTCACGTTTCACTCATCCTTTTAGAGCTGTCCTCGCCGTTTTCTCACTGGAGCGATGATGAGTTGTGCAGGGGTCCTGAAATACCGTTCATGTTATGTGGGACGGTCACCCTCACACGCACGGACAGGAGTCGACTTGACTGACTGTAGTCCACCGCGTGTTTGGGTGCGACACACAGCACATCCTGAGCTCCCATTTTATAAAATAAGTATATCATATCCGAAAGATAAATTTACTTTAATAAAGATTTCTTTATTGCCTAACCAAAGTCGTCAGGGCATCGCACACTAATACCATATCAGAATGGTGTTTTCGTAGTGGCCAGAGAGATTAAATAAACTGACGGGCCATGACAGAACCCACAGAGCACCGCATCAGGATTTGCGTCTCGAGTACGTTTATGCTATCGAACTATCTATATCAAAACTAAGCTCAATTGTGTTATGTTGTTTCAGATATCTGCGCGATCAGCAGCTGGCGGCAGTTCGTTCGAGCAGCCAGCCACCGGCACCACCACCGCCTCAACCTGCCACCACATCCAATAATGCCGATACGTCAGCCACAACCACGTCGTCCACTGCTGCCTCTTCCGACCAACAGACGGCATCGGCCACTTCAGCGAACGCAGATACCGTATCCGTGCCGTCACCGAATGAGCAGGCCGAGTTTCTGTGTCAGATGTTGGCGCTGTTGCTGCAGACGGGTAATGACGGACAATCTAGGTCTGGTGATACGTGATCATGAGAAGACAAGTTTATGCATTTTTATGTTATGACTGGTAGAAGGCATTCATAAAACTAAGGCTTCTCATGGTGCCTTCTTCATAGTCGATTCGGAAGTTTTTATGACGTTCGAAATGTTTCGGCGCTCTGAGACATACAAAAAAATTTCAAATAGGAAAACACCTTCATTCCCTCAACGGGCTAAATCGATTGGGGTTAAGTGAAAATGGCTGCTAATTGCGGTTTCCGAAATAATCAGTGTGTGTACCCCTTATTTTTACCACTTTATGTGAAAATTAGGGGTAAAAACCATGAATAGTGTTACTTGAAACATTCTCGTTTCAAAATGAAACCAGTGAATGCCTGATTAATGCCTGACTACACTCGATATTAGAGAAAGAGAATGGAGACCGGTTGTATTGTAGTTTATGTACAAATGTAGAATTCATGGTACAAACTCCATGGACCATCTCATGTCGTAACCAAGAAGGAACAATTGGTATACTGCCCGACTACTAGGGTGTTTTTGTAGTGTTATCTGTCAAATGATATACGCTTTGCTCATCATGTGTAATACGCCTATACGAGTGATTATATACTAATATTTGCTTTTATATACTATCATGCTGATTTTTTTGTTGGTTTGCGTTTTTCTTCTTTTAAATTAATGGCCCAATGCTTTTTACGCTGCTCTCATATGGCTAACGCGCTTTTTGGTGCTTTTGATTTGACATGTAAGTGATCGGTAACAAGTTTTCTTTATCAGAAAATTCTATGTTTTAGCTTTATGATGCCGAAAGCGCGTTTTCTCTGCGAAGATTTAAGTTCGAGTTGAATCGTTCCGTCAACAATGTTCACAAAATGTTTGTTCGTTTTATTGATTTTCTTATGTTAACTGTGATCTGCTGTTTGTTTTTCTTTACTTTGCCAATCGTGATTAACTTGGTTGGTGGTTATGGTTTTCTTATAAATTCAATTGTGTCGTGTTATTCTTGTAAATGTCCCACTTCTTGTTCTCATCTACTCGGGGACCACAGTATTTTGTATGCCTGGAACAAAGTTGTACAAAGAGTATGACACGATGCTATACATTCGGCTTCTGTTCCCACAAAACATGATCGGATGTTTATTCAGCATCATTTTTGTTTTCGGAAATGGTTCATGCAAGAAACTTCATCCTGGGAACTGAAGCGATAATCAAAAAATTGGTTTTTTAATAATGCGATATCTCACATTATGCCATGAATATTAACCGGTTCACATTATACTATTGTTGTGTTTTACATCTGACTTCCCGCATCCGATTTCTAAATATTTGACGTTATCATGAATATATACAAAAAAATAAACACAAAAGTCATGGTCACGTTTTTGGTTCTCAATAACCTTTCAATGTTAAGCCTGTTAAGTATTCCTTCGTGTATATTTTTCATTTAAATGTAAAATGCATAAACCGAATGGTACGGTAGGAAAATGGGTGTAACATAACTGTAATACGAACTCTTTATAGCAATAAAAAGATTTATGTTCAAGTACGACTTCTCCTTCGTAAGAACTCAGATTGTGATGATGCAGCCAATGTGTCGAGTAATAGATTCAGTGCTCGTCTCCTTTCTTCGAATGAGTTCAACTTGGGATTGGAAGGTAGAGGTTTGGTATCTCCAGATAAGCAACCCAGGTCGCCAGGTGGTCCTGAGGTTAAGTCATTTGGTTGAAAAACTTGATTATGTTCACATAATTAATTCTGAAGCTGTTGTTGATTTCCTCCTGTGAAACTAAAATACATGAAGAAGAACAAATCGTAATTGGTTATAAGAAAAAAATCAGTTGAGGACCATTTAATCGTGGTCTCCAGAACCAGAACATAAGAATCTGGTTATGGCTATGTCAGAACTCGATTCTCAACTTAATTAGTTTCTGCATCCTTTTCGTTTCTTATAATCAATTATGAGGTCTATAGTTAAACTTGAAATGATATTCAAAATCGTTTAATCACTGGCATGTAAAATCTAAGGTCAGAATTAGATTACTCTGAAACATCAAACAATCACCTCATGAAAAGTACTTGCACTGTTTTTTTCTCACTCATTTATTCAACATTGATTCACATTCTTACCTCTGGCACCTGGATCACCCGGAGCACCAGCTACCCTAATGTTAAACAGCCGCCTAACAATGGTCCAGTGTTCAACGCTGGTTTGGTGCATTCCACTGATATAACGATTGACCGCATTCAACTGAAATGAGCAAACGCATATTTCTATTGCTTCTTGATTGACTTTGAGCTGTTGAAATGCGGTTCAAATGATTACCACTTCTCTTGAGACATTTCAAGTGTTACAGTCTAGTTTTATCAAGTACACTGTATGTGTCGTTTATGACACTGTATCACTTTTACTGACGCACGGAGTTCATGCCATAGTGAACGAATAGTTCCTAACCTGCTTCAGAAGAAAACACATAAAAATATTTTAAAATAAAGTTCAATGGATGGATCAATGAATGGTGATCGTTATAACCTTAATGCGGTCGCGCTGCAGCAATGTAATCATGTTGACCATCATTCGTACCTGAAAGGATAACTTTATACATACAAAACAGACAGATATTCCACTATAATGCTGAAAAGTTGGTCAAACGTTTGACTGACGAGTCGGCTAATTCATTCACCGGTTGATTTATTATCTTGATTTTTTTTTTTTTAAACTCAACTCACCAGCTTAACAATGTCACGCCTCAGAGTACCGTAATCTTCACAGACATCGCACTCGGTGGCGAGCCGATTCTCAGTGAGAAATCTGGCAAATAGTCCCTCCATTGTGTGTTTATTTGATTTTCTTCCCGGATTATAGTAGTACCTGAACCGACAAATTTGCATTTATTAACAAAATCCTTCACTTACACTTCATTTTCTTCACCCACGGATTCACTCACTGACTAACTCCTTAACTCACTCCTTACTCACACACTCATGAACTCCATCGCTCACTCAATATTTTACTCAACCACTCATCCTTGCTAACTCACTTGAAACTTTCATTCACCAACCACTTTCTCACTTACTTACTTACTGACTCATTCACTCACTCATTTACTGACTCATTCACTCACCGTCGAAATCGTCTCTGAACGTAAGTCCTTGGCACTATCAGATCGTTATCCAAAATATGCGGATATTCGGTGGCAATAATTTCAATCCAAATTATTACAATAATACACACGAACTTCATCATCTTACGTTTAATTTTTGATGAATTGAACTATACTCCAAAAAGCGACCATTATCAAGAACGAGAGAGTTTTTGGAATATTATAAGTTTGGCAACAATTGGAAGCATTTGAATTTTATACGTAAAGAATAGCGAATTGACCGCCAAATGACGCCATGCAACACATTATAATCTGTTTTTCACAGACGGTCATCATTCACGTTTCAATGTTTTAAGATAAGAGATAATTGGTGGCGACGGTCGTGTCTGAAAGTCTGGAAGGCGGTGCCTGACGGGAATCTTGGTGATTATGAAACTCAAATAATGATCCTTTTTTTATATAAAACAGCATGCAACCTATGGTTAATAAACGTAACATTTATTTTCATAAAATTTGATACATATTTCAATTGTTTTAAGAATGTACAGTTCATACATATGTATGTAGCGAAAGCTCATTGTTGCTGCAACTGAAAATCAGATCTATAAAACTTACAGTTCGTTGTCCAAATGTTCAAATTCGTCTTTTTATCTTGACATGCGAACCTCACATAATTGTATTGATGTGATTTTTTAATATTCAACATTTTTTATATTCATTCATGTAAACGTAGGTGATAACACCTAAATAATAAGACAACTGAACTTTTTTTCGTATCAACAGTTCAGACGGCACGTGAACAAAAAAATTCTAAACTCGCGAAGGAATTTCAGTCCGATAAGCAATTGTAACGGCTTTACATTCATTTTTGTCATGTTTATAGTATTACCCTATAGATGTACTGTAAACTCCAATCTGTAAGATATTGTTTATAGTTTCCCCCAGCTCTCCATTTTTCTGGTTTATTTTCATCGCAGGCGTGCACCTTCATTTCAAACATGGTAAGAGAGAATCCTCGTGAAAGTTCATCCACCGATTCCAGTTCCAAGCAACCTACGGGTCGGATCCCGAAGAAAAAGAGGGAAGAGAGTCAGCCAAATAATTAGGTTATTGCTTTTCGTTTACCTTTTTGTCTTCGTTTCCATTTACACTCTTCTAACTATATATTTTTATGCGCTGTTCACACATCGCAGGATTAACACGTGCTTAAAATTTGAAAAAGTCGTATGGAATAAACTTATGAAAATATGTAAAAGTTGTTGATCATGAAGCGTCATTCAAGAAAATAGCGCACATTCAAATTCAGTATGCTAATCAACTATTAATTGTAAAACCGCACTCAATGCACATTCATAAAGCATTTATAACTGATTAAGAGACCGGATTTAGACGCGCGTAATTTGCCTCCACGCGCACTTTTCCATTACACAAATGTAGTTGGAAACGCAACTTGGAAAAGCGTGTACAGAAAAACATAATATGTGCACATGTAAAAGACATGGCACACAATCGAGTTAAGTCTTCTAATCAATGTTGGACTGTCTAATTTTTGGCTTCAGTCGAGTTTTATGTGAGTGTTCTGCCTCGATGTTTGGGTATGAGAGCATCTGTGACAAATACAAAAGTGACACATCCAAGTTAATCTTTTGTCTATTGTAAACGTTCTGACATAGAATTTTTTCACTTCTTTCTATTTAACGAGTCTGTGGTGACTGGTTAAATAGAAAGTGATATGCGAGTGCGAGTTTTATTTGATGCAGTATAACAATTTCTTTCCGAATTCATCTTCGTGAAAAAGTTTGCGTCTATGCGTGCACAGAATAAAATATTTTCAGATGTACAAATTCAGTTTGCTAATCAATTGTGAATGCTTTCGTATGTCAAATTATTTTCCCATCGTTCAAATCGGCATGTTCGGTAACGTTGCGCCGTATAACATTATCCCTCAGATCGGAATTCATGTGTCAGTCTCTGCTCCAATCTTTGCGCACATGGACAAAACCTAAAAATGTCGTAGAATCAAGTTCAGTCTTAGTTTGGTAATGTTTAGTGAATGGTTTAGAAAGAAATCTTGTCGTGAGTTGGAATCTGTGCGGGAGTCCAGCCAGGGCAAGCCAGTATATTTTTAACATTATTCCTCCTTCTTATCTCCTGCATCCATGAACCGACACACCAACAGAGTCTGCCAGAATCGCTGACTCTGTCCAACCGAGTTCGTCAAGAGAAGGAAAAACATTCTCATAAGAGATACACACATGCACTGACTGACAACTGTAGTGAAAAACCAGTAACATTTTTCAAATAGCTTATTTCATTTCGGACATTCCCCAATCTATCTATGGTAATCAGAGTAGTTAATGTTGTGCCTTCCGCTTTGAATGTGTCTACGTACATATGTGAATACTCGTGTTCGACCCGTAGTGCATTTGTATGCGTGTATAGAATATGCAATGTGTTACGCGCTGTGTCTGGCTGGCTGCGGCCCCTAACCAAATGCACACGCTATACTCGCTCGGTCGATATGCTCTATTCAGTCGCGTTTCGTTCACGATTTTGGCCTGGTAAATAATTATGACCACCATGTATGTAAAGATAAGGCAAACGAGGCTGGGTCTTTATCAAGTCATGAAAACAGAGATCTGTAGTCTTTTTTTAGTTCCACCCGCGAAATTCCGTGAGTTTGCAAGTTTGTGCGTGAATATGTAACACAGAGTGAGCTAAGCATTTGCCAGCACTATACTGCTTCTTACCCGTGTCGGCACTGTGCACTCGCTGCACCCTTTGCCGATCCTACCACCGCTAATCTTATCACCAACATGTTTGGTTAACATTTCCAAAATTGTATAGAACACCTAAGAATTTAAAACAATTTGAAAAGTTGATAAGTGCAAGTTCATAAACATCGTAGAACCTAGAACATGTTATTATAAAAAAAACTATGGAGTTGTTCGTGTTTGTGTGTGTAGTGTATAGTATTCACAATTGTTGAGGAGGATGAAACTGAATACCCTTCGCGTATTCAGCGCCCTGTAAAAGTTTTCCATGCGGAAGCAGTCCTGTACCGGTACGCCGTAGAGGCACTAGCGGACGAGAAGGGGAGGGAAAAGTGGAATTCCCCCCTCTTTGGCGTTTTCAAAAAGTGCATTTTGTTCCCTAAGGTGTAGGTAAAATGGCCTGAAAACCGACGATTCCCCCCTCTTTGACGAAATTCCCCTCCCTTTGGGAAATTAGCTCGTCCGCCAGTGCGTAGAGGGTACGGTATAAGTAGCTATGTAGTATCGCGATCACTGATTTAATCCTGCAATCACTAGCTGACGAAAAGGATAGGGGAAGAGTGGACTTCCCCTCTCTTTGGCGGTTTCAAAAAGCTGAGTTTGTATCTTAAGATGTATATAAAATACCCATATTCCTGTTAAGTCTACATCTTTGGGAAGATTCCCCTCCCTGTAAGGAATTCGCTCGTCCACCAGTGCCTGCAATCTCATCATTATAAGCATGCAAAATTTTCATCCGCCAATAGATTGGCATTCATTCAAATTCAGTCTCGTAATCAATTATGAATGTGTGCTCGATTGCCAGCTCCATATAAAACTGCTAAAGGCTGTGCGCCCGTCCGATAGTTCAATTCAAATTTCAATGCATGAATAATATTTATAAAGTTATGCTTTATAATCTGGAAAATACGCGATAAAATGTTTCAATGATCGAAAATAATATTTTCGGTAGTTAGATGGGTCGGGCTGAACAGTAGCAATCAGTAAGAGGACTGAACTCAATTTCATGCTAAATAGTACTGCACGTTTCAAAGCTTATTTTTATTAAAAAATCATTCCTCAATTATTCTTGTCGTGCCTCTTCTGGGTAATTCTGCAACATATTTTGTTGCATGACGAAGTCCTACCGCATTCGCATTAGATTTTTTACGAATCTTTTGTGTATGTTAAGCCATCTTTATAACTCTCTGGAGGCTAAATGATAATCAGTTTTATTGCTCCATTATAGAGATATAGACCCGTTTAAAAAATTCCAAAAGCACAGCCCAACCCTCATCATGTTGTCAAAATTTCAAAGTAACCTTTTCCTCGAAAATTTGAACACGCGCCAAAAGCAAAGTAGAATTCAAGCTGCGCGCCATTTTTTTCAAAATTAGATTTTGGCGCGCGTTCAATTTTCGAGATTTCACAAGAAAGTATATAGGCAACATTGAATTGAACGCATCATTGCATGGGCGTATAATATATGCACTGTTTTACGGGAATTAATTTTTTATTTTACTAACGACAGCCAAGCAATAGAAATGTGTTTGAACGCGCGCTAATTTTCTCACTGCTGATTGGTATATTCAAATGCAGAACTGGTCAATCAGTGTCGTCGAGTCCTTACATTTATAGATCCACCATGGCGGAAAAAAGTGCTGCGGAATCCACAAGCCAAGTGTCCGATGAATCGTCATCACCCGATTTCCTTCCGTTGGGTATGGTTGCCGAGCGGACGATCAAGCTGGAACCTGGTCATGATGAACATGAACCGCAAGGTTGTCTTTGGTACATCTCTGTTTTTGTTGTTCCATTCATTCCAGTAAATAATTTCTGACTTTTTAGATCTCTTGAAAAGTTCAAGTAAAGGATTCTGAGACCTGCAGAAAACAGTTTCATAAAACGATATTTGTCGAAAGGGTTTTCCGGTTCGAAATCTCTAATTATCTGACTCTACTCCGTTTGCTCCTTTCCTTTTTTCACACTCAGCTGCTGTTTTCATTTTGGTTCTCATCTCACCACAACTGTTGTATTTTAGCAGCAACGTCAACGGCGGTGACCACCAGTGAACCTGAAACCGCAAACATTGATTCCACAATCAACAGCATTATTTCTTCGGCTTCTGGTACCGAATCTAGTAAAAAGAGTTCAAAGGGTTCAATTCTAGACAGGGCTCGAAGAATAATGAAGATGAATGTGAAAGTTGGTTTCAGTCTATTGTTATTTTATATTCAGATTTTCTAAATTTGGTTTTTATATGCCGTTTCCATGCTTTATTTCGGCTCTAACAAGTAAGCATTTACAGATGAGATGTTTAAAGAAGAGCAAACAAACCAATTGACGATTTGCATTGCGAACATTGAAACTGAGCCTCACCCTCAGAAAATCAATTTTTCCTGTTTTTTTTAATTAAAGTTATATATTCATATTATAATGCAGAAAACGAGAACCGATCGTAGTTTTGTCACTCCAAACGTGATGCCGTTAAAACGACAACCAATCAACAACAAGGAGTTCGAGGAGTGGGCTAAGTCCCAAGTCGAGGAATCCAAGCCTTTAACAGAGCCTGAGACGAGTGCACGATTCACAAGTCAGTCAAAATCGATCTGGGAATCAAGTTGATCTAGGATCTATGTACATTGACATGACAATCAAACAAGCTTTAAAGCGGATCACTGATTGTCATTTGTAAATCGGATGACCGTTGTTTCACTATTTGTGACTTGGTATCCTACTTTGCTATTATGGCATAACCACTGAATAAATTATATTTCTTGGTTTGTTAACATTAACCTGACTTTCGGATTTCATATTTATGTAAATTATTCTATTTATTTCTATTTTATTTTGTGTTTATGTTTTGTAAATATTGATAAATGCCCTGATTTCAGTGTCTATATCCAGCCAACAAGAGCTCATCCTTCCCGCGATCACCGTCAACCGTTCGCCTTCCCCGGATGGTGCTGCCGACATCTCTGTTTCAAAAAAAGAAATTCCCGATTTGCCAAACAAGTCGCCCATCGCGAGTCCTGAGAAAAAAATTCGTGTGGGTGTGTCGAGGTCTGTAGTTTTTTCTTTTTTTAATTTTATCTATTCTAATTAGAATATTTTTACTTCAAAGTATTCATTTGACAGGTTCATAACTGTTTTGTTCTTAAGTAAGTTCGGTGACGGTGTTCACTGATATCCTTAAAAACATAAAAGCATGGAGCCATGGAAACTAGCGCAAACGCACCCGACTGATAAACTATACTTCTGTTAATGCATACCGTAGTACCGAATACTACTTATCTGTACCGCTAAAAGTTTCACTGATTGATCGCATGAGTTGAACCCAGTATCTATCAGTCAATCCGAAGTTAAATGTTTTAAGCTTAACCAATGACGCTATAATACACAGTTAAGGTAATCTGATGTTGAACCAAACAATAACTGTCCAAGTGTTCTTCAGAGCCAGCAGAAGTCTTCTATCCGACATGGAAGTTCTTCCACCACGACTCGATTCCGACAAGATCAAAACCAAAAGGCTTTCAACACTTGACGACACGATCACACAACAGAAGCACAACTCTGCCGAACCGAAATCCCCATCGCCCAAGAAACGACCAAAACTTGTGCCTGGTTGGTTTGACTTTGAATAATTTAGATTTTTTGTATTTCGTATGATTGAACCGATTCTACAGTAGATAAGACAACAACATGTTTTATGGAGAGATCAGTTAAGTAGTTTCAGATTATCACAAGTGACGAAGTAGTGAGGTACACGTACAAATGTTTAATTTATCATTCCAGCTGAACCGGAGGTAACAGAGCCTGAGCCTGAGCCTGAACCCGTTCAAATTGTGGATTTTCGTGAGTACCAGCGACAACAACGACGAGCACAACTTGAACAACAACAAAAACGCAATCAAGAAAGACGCAAGCAGCAACTGCAAAAACAACACGAACAAGAGCAGCAAAAGCTACAGCAAGAACAACAACGAAAACAACAACTAGAAAAAGAACAACAACTACAACAAAAACAACGTGAAAAGGAACAGCAAAAACTACAGCAAGAACAACAGCATAAACAACAACTAGAAAAAGAACAACAGCTACAACAAAAACAACAACAACAAAATCAACAACTAAAACAAGAAAAGGATCAGTATCCACTAGATACGCAACAACAACAACAGCTGCACCAACAAAAACAACAGCACGAGCTTATTCATCATCATCAACAACAGCAACAATATAACCAACAACAACATTTACAACAATACCAGCAATTACAACAACAACAGCAGCAGCAACCACTACAACTACAACAACAGCAGCAGCAGCAACCAATGGAACTACAACAGCAACAGCAGCAACAATATTTGCAACAACAACTACAACAATATCAGCAACTACAACCAAATCAGCAACAACAATCACAACACCACTTACAACAATATCAACAACAACAACAATATCAACAACAATATTTACAACAATATCAGCCATTACAACAACAGCAACCACAACAACTTCAACCACAACAGTTTAATTATCAACATGTACCTAGTCAACATCCTTATCAACAAGACGACCAACAACATCATCAACTGTTATTACTGCTGCAACAACAGCTTCAACAAACACAGCAACAGTTAATGAGCACCAGCTTGGCTAGCTCTGTCGTAGACCCGACTACAACTAATACAAGCCATACGGGCTGGGGCGCAGGCCTGCTACGTTAGTATATTGTTGTAAAAATGATGCTGTTATTTGTATTTGTTTGCCTGTAATCTGTTGGTGTTTTTATTTGATTGCCGTCCGTTACAGCTTATTTTATTACTTTTTATTTGATTACAGCTTCCACATCTACAGTCATCGACACGCCCACAATCTCAGTGAACGATAACCAATCACAACCAACCCCGACAACCACTGCATCTATGCAATCGTCAAGTCTGGCCATGGCGCACTTGATGAACACACTTTCCGAAATGTCATCGGCATCGCGATCAGCCGTGTTACCGACTTCTGACCAACCGAGTGCCACACCGACTTCCTCGCAGGTTTTTTTGTTAGCCTGTTAGGTTTCTGTTTCTTCAGTTCTTCAATCATGTTATTTGTATTTGTTGTAACAGAAACTACTTCAGAATCCGGCTGAGCCTGAAGCCTCGCCGAACCCGAGAAGAAAAAAGCGTGGCAGCTATTCAAAAACAGGTCGTCGAGTGGACGATTGTGTCGTGACTGATGGTCCGTTGCCGGGCTCACATTTTGTGCAGTGCTACATTTGCGAATATGAAAGTTGGCACACCAATTTTGGCTTTGTTTTACTTCTGTGAATTACATCCGTTGCTCACATGATGTCTTTTCTCAAATCAGCGCAAAAAAATCACTTTTTGCATCAGTGAAAATGCTCAGATTCCCCTTTTCAAATCCTTGCAAGTATTGTACAGGTTCTAGTTGTTTATATTTTACTTCGTGAAAGTTATTTCAGGTCTCTCAACTGCGCACGATCCTTATACTGCGCTGCTCAAGCACATGCAGGGTCACGACGAGAAGTTTTTCGGGGAGCAGTCATCATCACCCTCACCTTCACCAAGCAAACGGCATATGTATCAGTGTCCCATCTGTGAATGGTTAGGTATATATAGCAGCAACAACAACCCAGAAAAAACCGCACATTTGAAATCAAGCTCCTAATCAAGGATTTTTCGTGCTTTATAAACAAACACCAAAATGGTCTGACCTACGAATAACCAGTTGAATTGCACATTTTATTACAATTCACCAACTTGTGCATGTGAGGGAGAATGATTTGTAAAGTTCCTGATCTTCTGTTGTTATTAAAATTTATTGATCGGTTGTTAATAGATGAAAAGGCAAACAGTTTGGCTAGACGATAAGATTCATAATTTTAAAATTTTTATATATGGTGTGATATAAAAACAACCAGGCAGGCAATTTGTGTAAATACTTTAATATATTTCAATTATAAGTATAATATTGTCAGGCGCACCACTCGACCGCTGACTTACGGTCGTCATCTGTACAACTGTCATTCTCGACCGCTGACTGAGGCCAATCAACAAGTGGTCGATACGGCATTGGCACATCTCGATGCCACACATCCTTACAGGAATCGCATACGCGTCGACAAATCACAACAACCAGAATCGTTCAGTTGGTTATTTTACTGACTTATTGAGATTTCTTCACTACTGATTACTGAAGCCAGCAGGGCACACTGATGCCATATCAGAATAATGTTTTCGTAGTGGCCAGAGCGGTTGAACAAACAGACAGGTAGTGTCAGAAACCCTAGATCCAGTCAGATTTCGAATCAGGACCATCAGTCCAGTTTTCGAGGCTGGCGCCCTACGCATTAGACTTGACAGGCAACAAACTTCCATTGAATGTCAAAGCGAAAGATGATGTTAGTATTTCATCGGTGGTGTGGTAACTTGGAAAATCGATTTATCGAGTTAATTTAAAATAGTAGATTCATTTAGCCTGCGAAAAGTGCGGCCAGACGTTTGCGGGTCGTCTATCGTTATACGACCATACTGTGGGGCATGTCGAGTCGTTGGAATATAAATGCGATCAGTGCGACTACTCGTGGAATACAAAGATGAACATCACCATGCATAAACGGGCCGTACATGGCATGGCACCCAGAAAGTGGCAGCTCAGTACCGCGGTTGGTACAGATTTCGGAATTGGGCTTAGGCACATATCTGATCTACTTCTACATTTATCTGCTAAACTTTTTTATCTCCGTTTGCATGTAGTCATCGCAAATGAGTTTTCACTCACATGTATCCAGCCAGTCTGATAATTGACCAGTAAAGCGATTTTTTGTGTTATTCAGTATCAGCAAAAAAGTAGTTTATGCTTTCAGCCTCGCAAAACGTACCAGATCAATAAGAAGAAAATCCAGTGTGATCGGTGTCCGGCGGCGTTCGAGAGGTGAGATTTTTTTCGGTATAAACATTTATGTGAATCGTGACACACTTTTTATTACTTGGTCAACTAACTTGATTATCTGACGAGATTATCATTGGATGATGAATCAGAATCAGTATCATCCTTTATTGTTACAAATAGTATTTACTGTTACAAATTTGTAGTAAAAATGCAGTCAATCTTAATAATCTTTAAGACATCGTCCCTTCCACACTCACCAACTCGGACACGAAAATCAGTTCGCATTCAAATGCTCGATCTGTATGTGGTCACATCAGAAGTTTAGTGGCATTCATACGCATCTGGTGAGTTAACAAGTTATTTAATCAATGGATCAGTGAGTGAGTGAGTTTATGAAAGAAAGAATCCGTTGAAAAGTTCTACGTTTCACAGTATGGTTCCTTTCAACTATGATTGCACTTGAGAGAGGCTAATAACAAAAAGTATGTAACATTGCAGGAGAAGTTTCATCTGGTGCTCGAGCCACGTAACTACATCATTTCACCGGTCATTGATGACAACGTCGATCTGAAGCGACGACTCAAAGTCTGTTGTTTGTTAAAATTAATTTTCAATAGAATCGACTGGTCTTACAATAATAACGATAATTTGAATCATTTTTCAAAAAATCTTCTTTATTAGCTGTTTCAGCAGTACTCATAGTTTGACTGTTTTCGTTTCTTAAGTCACATCTTGGTCAAGTGTTGCTCAGTTTAGTCAATACCTCATGTGATCAGTGGTCATCCTCCCGCCCCACGTATATCTTCCTTGACCGTTATTTTTCTTTATCTGTGATTTGTTATCCAACTTTGCTGAATATTTGGCATATTAACTGAATGAACGACTTTGAGTAACCACATTCAGGGCGTCACTCAGCCGAAGCTGATCCACGTCAACTGCGAGATGTGTCCGTGGAAGGGAACGAGTCCGGTGGCACTGGCTCTACATAAGAAGGGACATGAAAACGCGTTCGTGTGCGTGTGCCCGCATTGCCAGTGGTCGCACATGCTCAAGGATAAAATGGACGAACATGTACTCAAATGGCATATACAGAGTTGGTGGAGGATTGAGTGGTTGATTGATTGATCGGTTTGATTGATTGATTTAGTTAGTTAGTCAAGGACGAATTAGACGAGTGGCTTGGCGATTGATTGTTTGATGAGTGGCCGAGCGGGTAATTGATTGATTCATTCATATATTGCATTGATTCATCAATTGATTGGTGGATCGAGTGATGACAGATTGATCGTGATAGTGATTAAATTATTGATTTAGTGAGTTAGTGTCTGATTTTTTGATTTGGCGAATGAGTGATTGATTGATTTGGTGAGTTAGTGATTGATTGGTTGATCGATAAATCGATTTAGTAAGTTAGTGATTCACTGGTTGATTTACTGATCGATTGATTGATTGATTTAGTGAGTTAGTTATTGATTGTTTGAATGATTGATTAATTGTTTTAGTTGAATGATTGATTGATTGAATGGTTTGAGTGTATTGGATCAGTTGATTGATTGATTTTATGAGTTAGTGATTGGATTGATTAATTGGTTGAGTTAGGGATTTATTGATTGAGTAAAATTGAGTGTGTTTGATTTGTCGATTGATTCAGTGAGTGAATAACAATTATTGATTTTGAAATCAAGTGAGTGGAAACTTTTTCAATTTACCTTCTTTCATTCCAGACGCCGAGCAAGCAAAAACTCATACGGTGGAAGTGGACTTGAATGAAGGTTGGTCAAATCAAATCCAGGTGGGAAAAAATCCTTGGTCGTTTTTTGTCAGGCTAAAGGTCATTGGTGAACAAATCGCCAGAGAGGAAAATCAACAGATGGCTGTTCATGTTACCGTATTACATGTCTGTTTATTGCTATGTTTTCTCCGAACTAACATAACATGTATTTCAGCCGTTCCCCAGCCGTCGGGTCTTTCGATGGTATCGCTGAAACAACCAGGTCAAGCCTTCAACAATGCTTCCGTTAACAACGGTTGGTGTATTTGTAGCTAAATCGGGATTATTTATTGTTTGAATGTTCTGATACCGGTTGGGCCAAAAACTGATGCAGAAAACGGTATTCGCGGAGCAAATCTTGTTGTTCTTATTTAAAAAAAATCTATTGTTACTTGAATTCATTTTTATTGACACTAACAGTATTGATATTCTTTCTGGAAAAGGTTTAGCATCAGTAGATGGTATTCTCAATATGCTTCATTGTTGTATTCTGTTTCAGAATGGTTATCACAGCCACTAGTATACCCCCTTCCGGTGCCGCCGTCAGCCGCCCGTGATCATAACCGTAACGTGCCCACACACGTCCATGATCTTGATGATGTTGATTTATAATTTTGTGAAAGAATACAAAAAATAGATTTTAATTTAAAAAAATCTAAGAATATAATGATTTTTTTTCTAAATTTTTTTGTACATAATGTGATAATTTTATTCAACTATCTTTGAGAGGATATCATGATTGCATGCTAATTTATTATAATCTATGTCTCAGTTAGTGACAGAAAAAGTCGTTTCTTATCATTTCGTAGATTTTATGTGTCTGTATTTATTTTGTCTCGCCAATTTATGAGCTTTATATGTGATCATGTGGCAATGAATTATGACTTGGAAGACGATGGTGTTTTACAAAGTTGGTTTATGTTTTGTTGATGATCTGCACGATTTCGTTGCTGATCAGTTTACAAAAGCTTATTTAAAAAGCTTTATTTTTCTCAGTTTCTCGTTTTCATCTGGTTTAATTATAAAACACACCCTCATTTTGTTCTCGCACTCACAAATATATTATGAAAGACTAAATATGATTCCGAATTTGAGTCTCTGTATACTGTATAGCAGCGTACATTTTCGATTTGTATTGTGTTGATCTGGCCATCTGTATCTGATCATTCCGTCGATCTCGATGTAAGTGTCGATCATATCAGTATTGTATGTGTACCATTCACCTAGCATGAGAATAGCCGGGCGGTGGTTATTTTTAAAAGAATGGCTGAAAAAAGATGACATTTACCTTCATTTTCAATAAATTCTGCTTTTCGAGATCGTCTATGATGGTCGGTTGGAAGCCTTCTGGTCTACAGTATTGGAATCTGATATATACAGTACTGCCCATCTGTTTATCAATTCAGTCTACCCCTTGTATCGCTGCTATTCTGTTCTGAGTCTCATCCCTCAGTCTCATACAATAGTCGATTATCACACACGGACAGACAATCGTGTTTATTTCAGTTTGGTCGAAAAAACGACTGACTTCTGGCTGGGCTGCTTTCGCGCCATTGTGAATTTCAAATGGGTTTGTTCGGATATTTGTTGCTGAGAACTGAGAGAACCTGAATTCTTCATATCATTGCCACAAATGGGTTGGTGGAACTTTACTGAAGTGGTAAAGAGAAAATTGGTGAAGTAGATTAGATTAGATTATGATATATATGCCATTCATGAAAAGTGTGCTAATGCTATGTTGGGCTGAGGGTTTGACCCACCAAAGTGACATCAGGAAGAAGCGGGGATCAATCACCAAATTTTTTTAATTAACCCATTCAACCAAACCAATTAGGGAGTTCATCGTTAAAAACACAAGGTAATTTTATCTGTAATTTCGGGCGCTTTGCGCCTTGTAGAATAATAATAAATTGATAGTAATCGCAGAGTATTTATAGAGTATGCACTTTACATATGTGTTGTCTATATCTGTCGTATCTATACGATACAGTCCAACCAAACATTAAAAATGCTAATGTGACCAGGGGTGGGCCGGGTTTTTTGGCGTTTTGCAGGGGGTGGGGGGGGGGGGGGTAGCCGACAGAAAATCCCATTTTACCCGACCTGTCCGAAAAGTGGGGGGGGGGGGGGGGGTAAGGTCGGGTAGGGGGGGGGGGTAGAAAAATTTTTTTTCGCATAAAACGCTTGTTTTTTGCTTGTTTTTGCTAAAAAATCTTCTATTATAAGGTATAAACATCACATATACCGGTTTTTTTCAAGTTTTAACCAAGAAAATTGACCCAGAAAACGTGTTTCTTCAAAAAAAAATTTCACAGCCAGAAAATTTTGAAAAATGAGCCTCAAAATCGAGATTTTGAGGCCGATTTTCTCAAAAATTTCGAGTAGGGGGGGGGGAGGGGGTAGGCGACCTAAATTTTTGTCTAGGGGGGAGGGGTAGGCTACCCGCCGACCCTGAAAAGTGGGGGGGGGGTAACCCACCCCTACCCCCCCTGCGGCCCACCTCTGAATGTGACTATATAACAGTCGATGTGATTGGCTATTCACTTGGTTTGAATGGAAGCCAGGTTAGTATTGTGTACGTTTTTTATACAAATATGTTCCCTTATAGGTGCATAAAGCAGTTCTGCATTGTATGAAAAGCTATGTTACTCTCTTCATGAATATTCCATTTGCATTTTTTCTCAAAAATTAACTGTAAAAGTAATCTTCATCTTCTGAAAATTAGTTTCGTCAATATGATTTGATCTGTTTCTGAATTTACAATACCATGTTATGAGTTAGGAAAATAAAAAAACATGTAAAAAAGTGGTGCCTCGAGTTGGAGCATAGGTTTCGAATACGCGCTAATTGTGTGCCTGTGACTTGTGGGGAGGGGTCAATAACTGTAGCGGATCAGTTAGCTCCCCGTGTAGATTACTTATCATCCACAGCGAGGCCGAATATGTATCAGGTCCTCAATGCTCGTCTCTTTAAAAAGATTCAATTGGAGAATTATAAAAAGATATGATGAGTTTTCGTGCTTTCTTCCCACCCGCTAAATTTGTTCTGGTATAGAAGTGGCGCCTGGCGCACTAGCCAAACCTCCAAAGGCTGGGGAATTTCGTCCAAGAGGGGGAATCATCAGTTCGAAATGGTCTCACTACCAACACATTAAGAAACTTATTCTAATTTTTGAAACGGCCAAAGAGGGGAAATTCCCTTTTTCTCATCCCATCTCGTCCGCTGGTATGTTTTGCGTGTATGCACTGGCGGACGAGCTAATCCTCCAAAGGGAGGGAAGTTTATATCAAAAAGGGGGGTCAGCACTTTTTATTTCATTTCGCCTACACCTTGAGGAACAAAGACAACTTTTTGGATCTGCCAAAGAAGGGGGAATTCCACTTTTCAGTTGTTCCCTCGTCCGCTAGTGCGTGTATGTATTCGTATACTACATACACGTTTCATTTGACGGCCAAGCCAACAGCAGCGAGCAACATTGACTGATTGTCTCTGGACCCCCAGTATTTGGCTTAGTCGCGTATGTATTGCAGTTTATAGACGCGTTTTATATTTGATTCATATCATATGTAATGTATGTACACATACTTAGATTTTTGTTACAAAAAGTTACGTCTGGTGGGGGGAATTTTTTCAGTATTTCACGTTTTTTCCTTCAATTAACCGTAGTAAAATTATTCAATAAAAATATTATTTGGGGTTTTGCCAACGAAAACCCACAATCCTATTAGGTTCAGTAATGGCAATTGATCGCAACAAAGAAGATGAGAAGACGACCCCCAGGCTCGCGCAGTTTGTTCGCCAGACGAACAACGTGCTCGCGTATATGTAAGTAAAGTTTTTTAAAGGCCATGAATTTAACAAAAAAAAATCATTTTTTTACTATTTGGCTGCACTTGATGAATCAATCCTAACTTAAAAAGTCATCACATTAGGGGAATCCCCTTGCCCTAATTCCTGCCCTGGTGTGCTCTGTCCCTCTCTTGTTCACATCTTAGTGTTTACTGGACTGGTATATCTGGTAAAACTGGCGGATGAAACGCAAACATCATTGTTGTATTGTATATATTCTTCATCAGTATTTTATGAAGTTGAGTTTCTCGGGTGGAAACGAGCAGATAAAATTGCTTGAAACTGGCTATCTCCCCTATATTAAGTGATACCCCAATTTTCGGATGATTTGCCGGACCGCGGTGACCAGCAAAATGATGATATGCCTTCACGATCTCATGTTTGTAAGTCGTGTACGTTAAACGTACGCTGTTGTGTTATGGGATAAAAGTGTGTAATGTAACACCACACATGTTGTGTTTATTTATGTTATGGATACTATATCAAGGATTTTCGGACACTTAGATAAATGGGCTGGTTCTCTCATCCAAATCCAATCGTTGATCTTGATGCTCTCTCAAGTGAACAATTTTGCTCGCACATAAGTATTTATTAATTTGGACTTATATATACGTCTTAGAAGTATTTGTTTGTTGTTTTGTTTTTTACAGTCTCGATTACGGTAGACGGTTTTCGAAAATTTATGAGAACTCCCGTTTATCAATGACAATTGAAGATTACAGTGAACTGTCATGGCTCAATATCATTAAGAAGTTATTAATCGTTATCATTTCAGCGTGACTCGCCTGCTTTATCTGTTATTGGCGTGGTCTCGCTCCGTTTCAATTTACTAACAACACAACACTAATTACTTCTATATTCATCTGGAACAACAACACTAATCACCACCAACATTAACAACAACAAAAACAACAACAACAACATGTCGGATGAGAAGGGAAATGAAAAGGATTTGGAAAAGGACTCGGGTGTCTCATCGGGTGCCACGGCTTCTACTGGACGTGGTCGAGGTCAGCGGAATTCAACCACTATTTGTTTTTATTATTTATTTTAGTATCATTTCATACCTCAATTGTGCTATTACAGTGATCAGTTACCCTTTAACTCATCCAAATCGATCAATTTCTCGATAATCAATCAATGTTCATTCAGCATGTAAATACTGAAGAGAGGGCACAACAAACAGTAAAGAATATAGTATGTATGAGAAAGAAAAGATTGAAATGTTGATCTAAAAACGATGGTTTTCAGGTCGCGGTCGAGGTCGTTCATCAGCGGCCAGCTCGACGACGACTGCCTCCACGGCCTCAACACCGCTGCCCAAGGATGAGAAACCCAAAAACATTGATGATGTTAATAGTAATGAACCCGATCAACTCGTGAATCGTGCCATGAAGCAGTTCAATACCATGGATCTCGTTGGTATCATATATTTATTTTTCATCATATTCTCTTGTTTAGCGCGTAGGGCGCCAGCCTAAAAACCGGTCATCCAGGTGACATCAGTTCAGTTCATCCAACTTCTCCGACCGCTATGAAAAAAACCGGGAATCGGTCATCTTTGCCACCGAGACAAGTTTACCACTCTAAATCGAGACAAGTTTGCCACTTTTTGGGGGGGGGGGGGGGTTTTCAGTGGCAAACTTGTCTCGGTATTTCACGAGACATGTTTGCCACTCAAAATTCAGGAAATGAGTGGCAAACCTGTCTCAGGATAAAAGTGGCAAACATGTCCCACATCGCGAACCTAATTCCATGAGACAAGTTTGCCACTCTGACTACCGTAATCCAAGGCGGCATCCCTTTGTGAGTGAGTCATAATTATCATCCGATGAGATGACATGGAATATGTACGTTGACAACAGCACCTCATTTGAAGCTCAAATCAATAATCACAAAAATTGCAAATTTCAATAATTCTGACATTTTACAATAAAAACAATGTAGATAGACTAATTCGAACATGAGGAACGCGATTTTCTTACTTATTCTTCCATACCGTGAGTAATTTAATCAAATTTTTCACTAGAGTGAGTGAGTGAGTGAGTAAGTGAGTGAGTGAGTTAGTGAGTGAGTGAGCGTGTGAGTGAGTGAGTTTTGTTTTGTTTTTGTTTTGTTTTATTTTCAGTATACACTGAGGAATACATTCATACACATAAATGAATACGTGACAATCAGAATGACCCTATAAGTACCTGGAAAAAAAACATTAGGTTTGAAGAAAAGTTTAGACATTAATGGGGGAGATGATTTTAGATTCAAGCTTAGCAATTTTAGTTGTAATGTACGAAAAACAAGCAGGTGAGCTAGAATATCGATTAAATGAAGACTTATTAAGATATACAGTTTCGTTACTCAAAAGGTTATAAGCAGTAATCGTGGAAATAAAAGCAGAAATGTTGTAACGGGTTGTGTTGCACTGTGGGATGAGGACAGAAAAATCATGGTTTGCACGTGCGGTTGAACGAATATTGGAATCACGTTTAAGAGTGAAGAGGTCGGTTGGACAATGTCTGAATTTATGGACATAGGCGTGGCAGAGAGTGAGTCGTTTGGAGAGTATGGTTTTGTAAAGCGGCTCTAGTTTCAATTGAGATAGCAATGAATCGTATGAAACATCATGATCAAAGTTAGATAAAATTAGTCGGGCGACAAATTTCTGGGTTTTTTTCAGCAGCTGCCGATCTTTTAGGTTGACAGGGTATGCAGATTCACATGAGTACAATAATAGACAACGCATTAGGGTTTTATAGAATAACACATAAGTTTTGGTAGATATGGATTTTTTAAATGTATGATAGATATAACAGAACTGTTTCTTAACTTTAGCGCAGACTGTTTGTGTATGTGAGGCGTAAGTTAAATTTGAATCGAGAGTTACTCCTAAGTATTTAAGGAGTGTCACACGTGGAATGGGAATATTGTGAATACGTGGTTGGTAAGAAGAATCAGCTACGACCGTGCGATTGTTGTGAAAAGGTATAAAATGAGATTTGGTTGGGTTTATTGTGAGAAGTTTAATATTTTGAATATGATTTACAATCAGGTCAAGGTCATGCTGGAAATCATTAAAGCATGTGATTGATTTAATTGGACGCAATAGACACAGATCATCGGCAAACAATATTATTCTACTGGACTTGGAAATCAGTAGTTTTGCAACAGAGTTGAAATATGCAATAAATAACCACGGTCCGATACAAGAACCTTGTGGTACTCCACTCAAAACGGGTACAGATTCTGAGAGGCTGGAGCCAACGCGAACTCTTTGCATCCGCTCTTGTAAATATGAAATGAGTAAATTGATAATATGAGCAGGCAAAGAGTACTCGGTTTCCAGACATGAAATCAGTGAATTGAACGGAACGAAATCGAAGGCCTTGGAAATATCCAAAAATACTCCGGCAACAAATCGTGAGTTGAGTGAGTGAGTGAGTGAGTGAGTGAGTGAGTGAGTGAGTGAGTGAGTGAGTGAGTGAGTGATAGAGTGAGTGAGTGAGTGAGTGAGTGAGTGAGTGAGTGAGTGAGTGAGTGAGTGAGAGAGTGAGTGAGTGACTGATGAGTGACTGGGTGAGTGAATGAGTGCGTGACTGAGTGAGTGGGTGAGTAGTGACAGTGAGCGAGTGAGGCAGCGAGAGAATGACGGAGTGATTTCCAAGAAGGTGGGTGAGTGAGTGTAAGAGTTATAAACCATAATCACTCAGTAAGTGAGTATAAGAGTCATGGTACTGGAGAATAAGTGAGAAAATCGCGTTCCTCATGTTCGAATTAGTCTATCTACTTTGTTTTTTTTGTAAATGTCAGAATTATTAAAATTTCCAATTTTTGTGATTATCAATTTGAGCTTCAAATGAGGTGCTGTTGTCAACGTACATATTCCATGTCATCTCATCGGATGATAATTATGACTCACTGACAAAGGGATGCCGCCTTGGATTACGGTAGTCAGAGTGGCAAACTTGTCTCATGGAATTAGGTTCGCGATGTGGGACATGTTTGCCACTTTTATCCTGAGACAGGTTTGCCACTCATTTCCTGAAATTTGAGTGGCAAACATGTCTCGTGAAATACCGAGACAAGTTTGCCACTTTTTGGGTGAGACAAGTTTGCCACTGAAAACCCCCCAAAAAAGTGGCAAACTTGTCTCGATTTAGAGTGGCAAACTTGTCTCGGTGGCAAAGATGACACACAGTCAAAAAACCATTCCGATATGGTATCATTTTAGTTAAATATCAAGCTGGATACATGGGAGCACAAAATGTGTTGCGGTAAGTTCATAAAGCATATAGAAGTGGAGAGCATAAAAGTCAATAATGGTAATAAATGTTTAGGGCGTGATGACTCGTCCTGCCGCTACGGGCCGTGGCACACTCGGACGCAAGATCATGCTCGATGCCAACTACTTCCGTCTGAAAATCGGACGTACCAGCAACAGTGCGCTGGTTGTACAGCGATATCAGGTCGAATTGGTAGACGGCCGTCGGAAGTTGCACAAGTTGGTACTTGTGGGTCCTGGTTTTTTTTAACTCAAAATTCATTGTGTGACTTTTTTTGCACTCACGAAACGAAACCACGTGGGCACCATATTGATGATGCTTATTGATAAATCAACACCAGTTTGGTAACGGGTTTTGAAAAATGGGGTTTCGACTTTTGTAACGACATTTTATGACCAAGCTAAACATAGATAAATTTTATTCCTGTAAATTTACCGACTTACATTTTCAAGTTTTCCCGCGTAGTGCCTGATTCATTTAACATTCCATTTCATATTGTCAAAATCCTGACTGGAAAATCAACTGAAATCAACAGCACGTATTGCGCCTGACGACAAGTCAATCAAATGTGTAACGTTTTTTCAGAGAGGAGTACCGACTGCTGTTCTGGAAGCTCGTTGAAAACTACCCAGATGTGTTCACCAATCACTTTGAGCTGCTGTATGATGACAGCAAATGCTGTTACTCGTTGTCGCAGCTCAATTTCAATGGCGCCGGTGAAGTTAGTAAATGTTACTGGCTTACTGTCATATTTAGGGCGGGACAAAAGCTTACGATGTGAATTTAGTTTTGTTAATACAATACTAAATATTCATCAGAACTTTACGATACACGTATCATAATCACCAACGCACTTATTTCTCTCTTAATCTTTTAAATGAGTGGCGTTTCGTTCTGTACTCACGTGTTCGTGCCGAAACTAGATTTGACTGCCCATGTGTGATCTGTTTATTTTACACAGTTACCATTTCTGATATATGCTAAATTGCGGAAACAACGAAAGGTGGTCTACTTACAGCAGAGTTAAAATGCCAAAGATGTATGTTTCAGCGCGTGTTTGAGCTGCAGTGCGCACTGCCAGACGACAATCGACGCATGCAAACGTACGACATGCGCTTCCAGTATACCGGTAAGTGGCATCACATTCACAAACGCTGATTCATTCAATTATTGCATCTTCACTATTTCTGACACATTTATTCATGTGTAGATAAGCATGGAAGTGCACATACTCACCAATTTGTGAGTTTTTGGCAAAAAATGGAGGCTGAACTATGAGATTACAGAAAAACCGAGGAATTTATTTGCTTGTTTTCTGCTAGGTTGTGAATTCTTTTATTGTCCAATCGATCATTTATGTGCAATGATAATAAACTCAATTCATTGACCGTCAATTTCACTCAGTTGTCATCTAACTCGACAATATTCCACCTCTCTGACCACTACAAAAACAAAATTCTGATATGGTAATTGGTATTAATGTGCCCGATGGCCTCAGTAATAGAGAAGTACCGATAATAAATCATTTCAGGTCCACACAACGTGGATGTACGTGAATCGTATCGTGGCAACGACCGTACCATGTCGCCCGTTCAGATCATCGACCTGATTCTCAGCCAGAACATTCGCTACGCTCTGAATCCGTTGGTGCTTTGTTCGCTTATTAAACTCTTCTCTTTAGTTATCGATTGATTTACTTCACTTGATCACATTTTGTTTGTTTGCTTTTACTTTTAATCTTGCTGGTTAGTGTATGAAACATGATATGAGTATGAAGTACTTGCATCGTGGTAAAGTTATGAGCTGCTAAACAGAAGGTAGTTGGCATTTATATTTATAATAACATAAGTCCCGGTCAATCGGATATATATTTGCAAGCTATTTAGAGACATAAAACTTTTTCCAGTGCCCTGTCCAACCGCTGGTACACGCACGGCAAGTCTGTATTCACTCGTCCTTTGGAGGGTCATCAGCAAGGACAGTCGGTTCGTATACTTTACAGTTATTCTGGAATTCATCAAACAAATTATCAAAAAGTTACAAACCAAAAGGTTTTCGAAGTGACTGATTGCAGGAATGACTCGAGATTTTCAAAACTGCACAAAAAATGTTCCTGAAAACTAACATATCATCAAAATCATTATTTGGGTGCCATTTTTATTCATTCATTGTTCGTAATGATTGGGTTGGATGTGTATGCTAAGCGTTTGATGTACAAATATGTGGTACCGCACCTGTTCTTGCAAGAATAGATAACATAACTTGTAAGATAATACATTAGTAAAATAATACATTACAGGTGGTTAACCTAACTATGGGCCGCGAGATGTGGGTCGGCTTCCACTCGGCTGCCAAAATGTCCGAATCGGAAGAACCGCTGATCAACGTCGATGGTCGGTGCTCTTTGATTCCATTATAATTTATAAAAAAACGTATTTTTGACGCGCAATTAGCTTTAATTGTTGCATTTTGTTGTGGGTGACATAACAGCACTTGATCACTTGCCCTATCACTTATGATAGACGTCTTGATGCACAGAGCATCAGGCCGCAAGATTAGAAAATATAGTTGTGTTGTAATATTGTGTATTATTATTTCAGTTTCACACACGGCCTTCTACGCGCAATGCTCGGTGATCCAGTTCCTGTGCCACATCTTGAACGAGCATCGGGATGGTGATCGCGCCCAGTACACACCCAATCGTTGGTCACTTTTATTAGTAACCAAGCTATGTAAGCAAGTATTTGTCTTGTATGTGTAACACTAAACTAGATTCCACTCAGATAGAATTTATTCAAAACCTTTTTTTTATCATTTTCTCAATCGAGGAGAAGCGTCAGACTATGGATTGCCCTTTTTTCACTAACCCATGCTTTGCTTAAAATCGAATCAGCCGCCACACTGCTCCTAACGCTAGATTGCCAAAAGACGATACCATGATAACTCATCCTGATGCCATATTTACTAAAAAAATCGATCACTGTGTGCAAACAATATTATTATTGCTGCAGAAATGAACGAGAACGTGGTCTGGGATGCGAACTGGACGACGCGATTAACGCGCGAGCTCAAGGGTTTGAAGTTGCGAACCAAGTACTCAGAGAAGATGATTCACAAGTTCTTCAAAATCGGACGTCTACCGGCTCAAGAAATGTTGGTTTATAGTTTTTATGCGTTGTGCTCAAGTTTTATGGCATGTCTGGTTGGGGAAGGTTGTAATGCACAGAAATAATCTATGTCCATGCCATAAAATTAAGTGTTTTAGAATTGAATCTATTTAAAAAAATTGTCATTTTTTGTATCAATTAAAGGCGTTCGTTTAACGGACTCAACAATTTTCCTGCAGTTTTTTTTCGAGTATGTTGAACTGCTCTTGAACTGCGTGAGTTGTTTTGACAGAATGAGTTAGTTCTGAATTCTGAACGTGTTTGCAGGTTTGCAACTAGAGACCAGGGCGAGATCTCGGTGCTGGACTACTTCAATGCCAAGTTCCCGGGCCTGATCAAGCTGCCCAATCTGCCGTGTGTCTGCTGCGGTACCGCCAGAAAGAACTGCATGGTTGGTCGGCCATCATATTATGCATATTCTGGTTGAAGAAATCTCCCTTTTCACCCGCAAATTTTTTTCCGTAATTGCTTCACGAAGATGCACTTCTTTCTAACTCCAATAAACTTAGCAGCCGGTCTTCGTTTCGAAAGCTCAGAATGATAAGATTGAGTGGCTTGATAAGCCCGCTCAACTTCCTGGTTTTGTAAAATAGTGAGTTGAGATTCCCACTGATTTGATTATTGGAAGCTGTCAGTTGACTGTAATTTCTTAGTTGCAAAACGATAGCCGATTTATTGTTGTATAAATCGTGTTCATAATGTTGTTGTTTATCAGATCCCGATGGAGCTTGTGCTCCTGGACGACAACCCGCAGAAGACCCCGCATCAACGTGTGTCCGGTGAGCAGACGGCCAGACTTATCCGGGTTGGTTCAGTGGGGCTTACGTTCAACTTTAATTTATTCGCTGTTCTCAGCTACATATAACAAAAAAATGGGTTTGCTATCTGTCTGACTTTAGATTCCCGTCTGAGTGATTTGAAATCCATTCTTCGGGTTTGATGAAAGTTTCAATGATTAATTTTAATTGATGGTATAGAACTCGGCCAACCCACCGGCCCTGCGTCGTGCCAAGATCGTGGAGCTGTTGCGCGCTGCCCAGGAGACCGGGGAGGTCGACAAGTTCAAGGAGACATTCGGCGTCACCTTGAGCACCGAACCACTGCAGGTAAGTGTCCCTTTGATTCAGTTTATTTCATATTGGTAACTTTTTATCATAAAATTTGAAGTGTCGTTACAGTCACCATTGTATTGTGTTTGTTTTTCATGACTGAAATATCTAAAGTCTGACAGCAATATGATTTACAAAAATTTCAGTAAGTTAAACTTACATTTATCGACGAATCTCCGCATATTCTAAAACCCTTTTCGACTGGTGATTGTCAAGTGCCATATCCATGCATAAGCCAATGTGCATAAAGGATAA
The DNA here is from genome assembly GCA_964036265.1 of Daptonema setosum. Lineage (NCBI taxonomy): Eukaryota > Metazoa > Nematoda > Chromadorea > Monhysterida > Xyalidae > Daptonema > Daptonema setosum. The sequence goes on from OZ038446.1 coordinate 11,700,864, forward strand.
ATCTTGCTTCAAAATCCAAAATTTAATTGTCACTTTCAGTTGGAAGGTCGCGTTCTGCCGACGCCCAACTTGCTGCATAATGGTGGTCAGAGGAAGACTATGGTTGGTCTGGTGATGGTTGACTAGTTCGAGTGTCTGGCTAAATGATTTGAACGAAAAAGTAAAATGCCCCTCTTTAACTGTTCTGAAACGTAGATTTTGGTCCTTAAGGTGTAATAAAATGGCCTCGAAACTGCTAAATCCCCTCTTTAAAATAATAACGCCTACTTCGGAATGATTAGCTCGTCCGCCAATTTACTGATTGGTTCATTTCTACCAATCCGGTGACAAATTTTAGCATTACAACACAAGCTCTCAATGCACGGATTATCGAATTAGTAGAATTTTTTCACTTTTAACCACAGTGATGTTCTGATAGATCAAGTTATTATTAAATATTTTGTCAGCCAAATAACGGTGAGTGGAAGATGGACCGCGGCTGTCAATTCTACGTGCCCATCCAGATTGATGAATGGGGTGCGATCGCTTACCGAATGCACAAAAGCAAGAACGATGCCTGCCAGTTGGTCTGATTTGTTACTCAGTTAATCATAGTCGGTTATGATTAATCTTTCTAAAGTCATCACAGAATAATCTAACAGAGACACGAAAAAGAATGTACTTTTCATCATGTTTATAAATGAAAGATAAAGTTTACAGTTCGAAATGTTGAAGCGAAAATCAATTTTTTCAAAAAACATATTCCCTATTTTTTAAGAAGTAAAAAGCGAAGAAACAGAATTAGAATTTCTCTATGTCTATGACTACCATTATAAAATTTGCAGATTTCATTTTCTATGTAAATTGAAGAAGAACCCATGAGAGAGCTAAAGTTGGGTTGATTTATTGAAACTGAAGTATTTTGGTTATGTTTACTTGTCGGTATACGCTTTTGATATTTATACAAAAATGATGATTTTTTAATCACAGTGGCGCTCAAAAATTTAGGAACATCCTCGATTTGTTGTTGTCTCCCTATTAAACACGGTCGGATGTATGTATAAATTGGGCTGAAATCCAAATTGAAGGTGTTCCTAAACTTTCGGTCGGTACTGTAGTTGATGGTAAATTGGTATAAATAATTTTGCTTATAACCAGGGAATTCTGTGCGCTGCTGCCTCAATGGATGGCTCACTTTGGCGCCCAGATGAAGCCGTGCTCGCACATGGCGGCGGCCGAAGACTCAGCGGCCCTGATCGCCCAGATGTACCAGTGGGGCAAAGATCATCCCAACTGCAAATTCGTGCTCGTCATCTTCCCCAATCGCGATCCGGTGGCCTACAGTTGGTGATTTCGTTTATTACTTTCTTTTTTTGGCGGGTTTTTATTGAAATTCAAAGCTTATAGGTAAAGAAATGCAGAAAAAGTAAGCATATTAATATTGGTCGTGTGTCTTGTCCAGTTAAGTGCGTATGGCGCCAGCCTCGGAAAATGGTGTTCCTGAGTTCGAAACCTGGCTTGAGAAACAGATGCCCGTCAGTTTTTTCAACAGTGGCCACTACGAAAAGACCATTCTGATACGATGATTTGGCTTCAGTAATGAAGAAATCCAGCGACAAATATTTGAAATTCCAAGCTTTTAGTTAAGGAACAGTAAAAAAAATTGCACAAGATAAAGATAAGGTAAAGTAGTCAGGAACCCTTGTCAACTGACGACCTCTGATGGGTTCTTAAGTTTGGCTTCTTGATGTACGGACCGAAACGCCGCGTGAGTTGCATCAAGTAGGTAGAGTTTAGTTATTTTAGAGTGTACTATTATGATATTAATAATTTAAGACAACATGAAGCGAGCGGGCGAGATCGAGCTGGGCATCATCACCCAAGGCATTCTGGTCAGCAACGTGGAGAAGGCCATCCGATCCGGTCAACGACCCAACGCCACTTCGGAGAATATCTGCCTCAAAGTCAACATGAAGAACGGTGGCATCAACAACGGTATTGAGGTGGACGAAATGTTGGTTGTTGTTGTTGTTGCTGACTGTTGTTGTTGACTGTTGCTCTTGTTGATTTTGTTGTTAACTGTTGTTGTGTTGGTGACTTGGTGTTATTGGCTGCTGTTAAGTGTTGTTGTGGACTGTTGTTGTTTTTGACTGGTGTTGTTTTCAGTCAATGTTTTCTCAATATCCCTGTTTTGCAGTTTCCAAAGAATCACTCAAGACCCGAACGAACCTACGCTGTTCCTTGGTGTCGACGTCACCCATCCCGGTTGGTTATTTCGGATTGCGTTTCACATTTTTGTAAAACAACAACGGTTTCTGTATTATCATATTAAAAGTTGAAACATTTGGTATTGTATTTGAGTTGTGAAACGAGTGCATGTAAATTGTTGTTTCCAGGTCCGAACGACCGTGGTCCTTCCATCGCCGCTATCGTGGCCAATACGGATGAGGGTGGATCGCGTTGGACTGCCTCTGTCAAGGTGGGCCACTTATTACCGTTTTATCTAGCATCAGATCGAAAGTTTTACGATCAGTATTTGAAGTGTGCCTATCATACATGTGATTATTTTTATCAAATCGATATCACCTTTTAAGGTGTTTTAACAATATCACCTTTTAAGGTGTATTAACATTATGATCTATTTAAGGTGCAACGTCATCGCCGCGAGCACGTGATCTACATGCGCGATCAGATCACCGAACGTTTGATGTCGTTTTTCAAGTGCACCAAGAAACGACCCACTCGTCTGGTGGTGTTCCGTGACGGCGTCAGTGAGGGCGAGTTCGAGAAGGTTGGCTGTCGTTCGATGGGTTTGAAACATTGAGTGAATCTATAAAAAATCTGCTTCCAATTGAAAAAAACTTGCTACGTAAAATAGTTATCACATTAAATACAACGGAAAGGTCAAAGAGAGCTAGGGTCCAACTGAACGTGTGAATTTGAGCTCACCTGCACTGCAATGATACTATATTCTGTGATTTTATTAGCTGATTAAGCCAGTTGAACATTCTCAATAATTGTAGGTGTTGCACGAGGAGGTTGCTTCTGTGCGTGACGCCATTAACAGCCTTAACCACAAGGCCAAGATCACTTATATTGTCGTGCAGAAACGCCATCACACCAGGTCAGTTCTGGTTTTACTGTTCTTTAACTTATTTATTACCTGTTGATTTCACTCAATTTTTTTTCAACTGATTCACTAAACATTTTTTTTCATTTCACCATGATCCCACTGTGCCAGGTTTCACTTTCTTCAAAAAAATACTTGTTGATTCAGCCATTACCTCACGCCTTAATAGGGTGACCGTTATCTCACTATATTATTTTGTTTTGATATTAAATTGATTTCAAATTTCAGATTTTTCCCGACGAATGCGAACGATGGTGTGGGTCGTATGGGCAACGTGCCGCCTGGCACAGTAGTCGACAAGGAGATCATCAGTCCCGATCGATTCGACTTCTACCTGTGCAGTCACAACGGTCTTCAGGTGGGTGTACGATGATTTTTCACCGATTGTCGACATTTTCATTGTTCCATCCGTGTGTTTTATGTTATACTTCATTTTGAGTTGATTTTTCTTGGCTTTTTTAGTTTGTATTTGCGCCACAGTTGATTAATTCATTTGTAACTGGTTGGTTTACTTACCTTCCTCTGAACTGAATCAAAACTCATTTTATTTTCCCTTCTCCTGCATCACTGTTAATGCCTATCAAACTGTTGAATCTGTTGCTTACAGGGTACGTCACGACCGGCGCACTACTGCGTGCTCCATGATGAAAATCAGTTCACAGCCGATGAAATCCAGATGCTGGCATTCAAGTTGTGCCATACATATGGCCGATGCAACAAGTCCGTGTCCATCCCGGCACCCGTGTATCTGGCTGATAAGGCATGCACCCGAGCTCGTGTACATTACGATGCTGCATTGTTAGTAGTTGTACATGTGTATCTTATGATAATTATACAAATATGAAGATATAATAAAATGTCGTATATAGTTGATGGCATATTGTTCTTTGTTCGTACTTCCGCGTCCAATATTTCATTCTTGGTGGTCCACTAGGTAACCCACACAAATAATTGTTGCAAATTGTTTTCACAGAGCACTTGCAGGTCTTGTCTACTGTTGTACTCGAACTTTAGTTATACTTATACTTACTACTACTCAACGACTACTTCAACTAGCTGAAGTCTCTTTAATCTTGTTCGAATTGTTCTATTAAAACCTTTCTACTGGTATGTTAAACCCTGGTGGAACTGAAATTGGTTGGATTTGTCCATCATTTTTTAGGTCCGCTCAATTACGTTCAATAAAAAATCTTGATTGGATGTTGCTTAACATGAGGTAAACGTGACAAAACGCAACTGCGTCAATCAGTGCTTTGTGTTCGCATTACTTTCAAGGTTACGTAAAATGTAAACAAACTGCCATGCATCTCAATGACTCGCACGGTGTATAAAGTGAGTGACTATACTGCGGTTGGGTTAACAGTCGAAATAACCTGATGTTTCAGAGTAAAACAGTTAGTAATGTGATTTTTCAGTGGATCGACGTCGACGGGCACGGATCGGTCACTGGCCGCCGGTGGTGCTGGAACACGTGGCAATGAAACATCACAACGATCGGATGAGGATCTGCAGCGTGCCGTTGAGGTGCTGCAGGGCATCAAGCGCATGACCTACTTTGCCTGATTCATCAGGTTCATGTGTATCTGCCTGATTCACCAGGTTTATGTGTATTTTGCTGTAAAGCGTACTTCAATAACAGTTTTTTGAACGAAACTAACTACCCTTAGGTGGAGTCTGCAATTTTTCACATTTATCGGCAAATGCTATTTTAACAGCAGTCTTTGTTGAAGTTCAGTTTTGCACGCAAGGCACACTTCTCTCATAAAATGACATATTTTTGGTGTTTATTGCAAAAAGGTTATCAACATGTTTACTTGCCAAATATGACGTACTTAGTCCGTTCAGGTGTTCGTTTCTTTTGTATACTCTTCATATCGTTCCGATCCGAATTAGTTATTTGTTGTTCCCATCATCACATTACCCTCATGATTCATCAACTGACCACACCAACCTTTTGCCTTTTTGTTGATTTATCAAATGATAACATGTTCCAAAATTTGAGATTGATGTACTCTTCTCATACCCCACGACATTGGATTTGAACGTGATGCCTTTGAATCAAGCATTGAATGAAGCTATGTGGAGTGTGAACTTCGGGTATCATACCGTATCACTCTCAAGTTCATTGTAATTAACCACTGCCCATTGTCTTGCGGTTGGGGTCTATTCTTGGGTGGTTAAATTTACCTGGCCTATGGAGTTTGTCGCCATTTTATAAAATCTTTTTCATCATGTTCATCAAAAATTGTTCTTTTCCTCTCTTTCTTCCTTTTATCTTCTATCTATCTCTTATCTTTTCACTGGGATTTCGCTTCAATATTTGTTTTGATTTAGTTTTTGTTTTATTCCGACCATTGTTTTTGTTGTTGATAATATTGATGTTTTTTATGGTTCGGTATTTCATGATTTTTGAAACGATTACAGATGTCATGAAATTTCGGAACGTATTTTCATTTAATTACATTGTTTTTTTCCTCCTTCAATTTTCTCACGCCACTGTTCTCAAACGTTTGTTTCTGTTTTCATATCCCATATCTTGTTATATTTGTATATATCATTTGGTTTACGTTCCTACTACTTTACACTATTCTAACTTTTAAGTTGGGCAATTTTTCATCGGAACTAATTACGATTTGTATAAAACTTTGGAAAAAATTTTTTTTCGTATATGTGCAAAACTTTTTTTTTGATTAAATTGGTTACCTATTAGAAAATTCTGTATGTGCACTTTTTAACATGCAATACACTTGCTGGAAACATTCTTTTATAAAAAAAATAGCATATATTCTTGCTAGTGCTAGATAAATATTAAATACTGATTCTACCATATTTCGCCACTCAATAAAGTTCAAATGTGAATTGGTTGGTATATGTGCATTTGTGTAGAAAAATTTAGTTTACTTTTTCAATGATAGGAAAAGTGTGATTCGAAAAATTGACTATTAATGCTTAGCTTAAAAGATGAAAATAGAATAATGCAAAAATATTTTCAAGTTGAAAACAAGTTTCATTTAAATAAAAAAACGTGTAATCACGTGTGTAACTCTCCATCAATCAGTTGGTTTCGTTCCTGACAGCCTGGCTTCTAACAATCGTTATCAGTAATGAAGTACCCGTCAAACAACGTCTGTTCGTATAAAATGGCCAAGTTTACGGTGAAAGTAGAAGCAACTTCCATGGTATAAACAAGTAAATATAAACTGCTCCTTATTTGTATTTGGCGCAATAGATTTTTTTGTACAAAGAAATGGTATAAAATATCGGCCAATAAATAGTTAATCTGACAAGTGAAGTCTGCAAAACAATGACAAGGATGCTATTACATTGTTAGCCATCAAACATTCTACTGACAACATGATTAATATTATAAATCAAGTTGTGTTAGTTTAAAGAACCGCTTAATAATGTGCCAAAGATTATATTTATTACAAAAAAAAATTCTTAAATAATAAAAGCTTTCATTTAAAAAAAATATGCTAATTTAAGGTGAATTTTTAAGATTTATCGGAAAACATATATCCTTGTGTTTTCAGTGGCAGCCTGGTTGCTGTTCCCATCCATCGTGTCATCTACTTCTCTAATGGATGACCCTAAAAGTTACGGTCTGAACCTGCAAAAACTCTTGTTCGGCAATGACAGTCTGTTATCACACTACCTGGACTTTAATGCCAAACGCACCAAGCTCATGCAAGATAAACTTGATGCTGATGGTAAGTTATGGATGATGACGCCAGTCATCTATCGTTTTATTATTATGTCCATTATATTTATTTTTCAGTGGGCTTGTCCTTCAGTCGGTTAGTTTGTCATTCAACATTTCAGTCAATCATTAAGCCAATTAGTAAATCACTAAAATCGCTAGTTGTGTTATCTGTATGTCTGGTCTTTTTATCTGTCAATCAAAAGTTTTATACAAACCAATAAATACAGTAAACTGGACCTAACCAGCCGTTTCATTTCATCAGAAAACGTGTTTGGTGATTCCTCCTACCAGTGCCCAACATTCCTGACAAAAAGTCTAGAAGTTCCTACTTCGGTACATGCACTGAGACCTGGTGACATTCGTGTGATCGCTGCGATGGGGGATTCAGTCACGGTTAGCTGTTGTTGTTGTTGTGGTTGTTGTTGTTGTTGTTGTTGTTGTTGTTGTTGTTGTTGTTGTTGTTGTTGTTGTTGTTGTTGTTGTTGTTGTTGTTGTTGTTCTTGCCATTGTTTTTGTTATCATTTGTTTTTTCTAGGCTGCTTTCGGAGCTGGTGCAAATGGAATTTTAGAATTGGCCAATGAATATCGTGGGATGTCCCTTTCGGTCGGAGGTGATGATGACGTATCAAGCATGATAACCATCGCAAGTTGGTTTGACAGTCAGTCAGTCAGTCAGTTAGTCAGTCAGTCAGTTAATCAGTCAGTCAGTCAGTCAGGAATTCGGTCAGTCAGTCAGTTAGTCAGTCAGTACGTCAGTCAGTCAGTCAGTCGGTCAGACGGTCAGTCAGTCAGTCTGTCATTCAATCGGTCACTCAGTCAATCAGTGCGTCAGTCAGTCAGTCAGATTTGCAGATGTAATAAAAAAATTCAATCCATCACTCGTTGGTGCTAGTGAAAAAATTAGTCCGGTTTGGTTCGAATATTTTTCACAACTGAATGTGGCCGTCAGTGGGTCCCGAGTGGAAAATCTAACGGTGAGTCACTCGCTCACTCACTCACTCACTCACTCACTCACTCACTCACTCACTCACTCACTCACTCACTCACTCACTCACTCACTCACTCACTCACTCACTCACTCACTCACTCACTCACTCACTCACTCACTCACTCACTCACTCACTCACTCACTCACTCACTCACTCACTCACTCACTCACTCACTCACTCACTCACTCACTCACTCACTCACTCACTCACTCACTCACTCACTCACTCACTCACTCACTCACTCACTCACTCACTCACTCACTCACTCACTCACTCACTCACTCACTCACTCACTCACTCACTCACTCACTCACTCACTCACTCACTCACTCACTCACTCACAGGAGCAATCCGTCGAACTCGTCCGTCGATTGAAGGGGCACGTGGACATCGATTTCGAGAACGATTGGAAAATGATCAATATCTTTATTGGAAGCAATGATTTATGTAAGGGATGTCAGGAGAAGGTATGTAAGTTTTTAGCTATTTCACTCACCCACTCACTCACTCATTCACTCACTCACTCACTCACTCTCTCTCTCTCTCACTCACTCACTCACACACCCACTCACTCCCTCACTCACTCATCTACTCACTTATTATATTTACTCAGTCACTTGCTTCTTTTCTCATTTCAGGTGAAGTACAGCCTTGATTGGTATTCCACCCATTTTACATCCGTACTGAATTATCTAAAGCAGAATGTTCCGCGAGCATTTGTAAATGTATTGGGTAACGAACACATTGATATTCTAGCGACACTGTATCATCCTTACTGTGACACGATGCATGAGTTAGGAAATGACCGACTGACTGATTGATAACAGTCTGACCCATTAACGGACTGATTGACTGACTGACTGACTGACGTAGTGATTGACTGATTTATCCACAGAATGGAATGTCCGTGTTTGTCGGATCCGTCAATCGAATCGATGACAATCGCTTTTCAAAAGGAGACCGCCAAAATCGTGGACAGTTTTCGAGATGACAACGATAAATTTATAGTGGTGCATCATCCATGGATTAACGATGAGAATTTACTTCCAAATACGGTTAGAGTGGCTGACTCACTCACTCACTCACTCAATCACTGCCTCACTCACTCACTCACTCACTCACTCACTCACTCGCTCACTCACTCACTCACTCACTCACTCACTCAATCACTCACTAACAGGCTAAAGGCGAACCCGACCTATCCTTCTTCGCACCCGACTGCTTCCACCCGAGTCAATTTGGTCATTCATACTCGGCCAGACATTGGTGGAACAGTTTGTTGACTGAAGAGCAGCAGAAGTTTGAACCCATCGACTTCCAAGAACCATTGCGTTGTCCCAATGAGGTCGGGTTATGACGAAGCATACATACAGTATGGTCCAGTCAATGAGGAGTTTATCGAGAATTAATTTGTTCCCAAATATGCATTTTTTTCTATTTTCATGCCGCTCGTGGACCAAAACAATTTCAGTTGAAATCTTAATGAACACAACTGTTTGAAAAGATCAAGAGAATGTTCGAATATTGAAAGGTTTATTTCAGGACTGTCCTTTCTTGCGCACGTATAAAAACAGCGATAATGCAGCCAGTATGTGAGTGAGTCGGTTCCTTTTGGTTGGTGTTCACTCACTCACTTACTCACTCACTCACTCACTCACTCACTCACTCACTCACTCACTCACTCACTCACTCACTCACTCACTCACTCACTCGCTCACTCACTCACTCACTCACTCACTTACTCATTAACTCACTCAATAACTTACTCACTCACTCACTCATTCACTCAATAACTTACTCGCTCACTCACTCACTTACTCACTCACTCACTCACTCACTCACTCACTCACTCACTCACTCACTCACTCACTCACTCACTCATCCACTCACTCATTATAGAAACGAGCGCACCTCTCATCCGTGCACTGCCAATGTCTCCTCAGTTACCCGGATTACCGAAAATAAACACCGACGTCAACTTTGAAGGTCTGCCCGATAAAATCGAAACAGCCGATGTAATGGATTACAATGAGGAATTCACGGAAGAAAAGTCGCCAATAAAGGTGAATCTACCGCAGGATTTGACCTTGACCTTCAAGGAGACATTGACGCCGAGATCCGAGTTTGGATGGACCACTTTGGGAATGATGTTGGGTGTGCTGCTAACTGCCGTTATTGGTGCCGGGTTTTACTGGTTAGGCTGGTTATGGTCAAATGTTTCGTTAGTCATTCGTTCATTCGGTGGCAATTAACGAGTCAGTCTTTCAGTCACTCAGGTATTTAGCAGTCGTTTAGACAGTAAAACAGTCAGTCAACCAGTCACTCAGTTTGTCAGTCAGTCAGGTAGCCAGTCAGTCAGTGAATCAGTCAGTCGGTCATCAGACAGTGATTCAGTCAGTCAGTCCTTCAGTCAGTCAGTCAGGCAGCCAGTCAATCAGTCATTCATTCTTTTGTAGGCATCGAGTGATTGAATTGAGGCGAACGAGTGAACGTCAGCCACTGCTTACCGATGATCGCTACCCCGTACAACTGTACTGATTTGGATTATATTTATTAACAAATTTATGGTGATTTTATATTAAATGAACTGTGGTTAATAAGCCTAATTTATGAGTTACAATCTGTACAATAAACATGTGGCACAATTACGATTTTTACCCACTAATCAATCAAAAAGTTACATCCGCTTCGATTTGACCGAGAACGAAATCGAAAGTTTTATTCGTATCTAGCCGCCGACGTCCGCTTATTGTGTGTTGATAATACTGGTATTATAATAATAACAGACTTTTATTATGATTTATAAAAGTACATCGAATTATTGATCCGAGCCCAATACAAACATGATATTCAATACGGGCATCTGCATCAACACACATTCACTCATGCGTTGCCCTTCGAACACGCGACCTGCTCGCGCGATGTGTAAAATTTTCGCCACCCCTCCCTGAAAATTTTCCGATCCTCCCCATGAAAATTCGTCCGTTTTCATTTGCGGACAAATTTCATCCATTTGTGGTGCTGTTCACAATGTTCTTGTTGTTGTTTTTGTTGTTGTTGTTGTTGTTGTTGTTGTTGTTGTTGTTGTTGTTGTTGTTGTTGTTGTTGTTGTTGTTGTTGTTGTTGTTGTTGTTGTTGTTGTTGTTGTTGTTGTTGTTGTTGTTGTTGTTGTTGTTGTTGTTGTTGTTGTTGTTGTTGTTGTTGTTGTTGTTGTTGTTGTTGTTGTTGTTGTTGTTGTTGTTGTTGTTGTTGTTGTTGTTGTTGTTACTGTTTGTGTTTGTTGTTGACTCTAATGAGAACTAGAAGTACGCTGAAGTAGAAGTAGAAGAAGAAGATGATGATGATGATGATGATGATGATGATGATGATGATGATGATGATGATGATGATGATGATGATGATGATGATGATGATGATGATGATGATGATGATGATGATGATAACGGTTGTTGTGATTGCGATCTAATACTTCTAGTACTGATGGGACCATTTGTTCAACAAAATTTGGAAATATCCATAACAGCAGCCACGTTAACTCATCGCCCACGTGTACTAGCATCATCACTGATACAGGGTGTGTGAGTGAATGAGCCAACAAGTGACGGACTTATTGATCGAGTGATTGTCTGAGTGAGTAAACGAATATCAGTCGAACAGTGAACGATTAGTAGTATAAATTGTTAAAACTGAATTTTAACGAAAACTTTCAAAAAAGTTTGACAGTTGTTTGGGTATGAAAACCAGTGACGAGATGAAACTGAATGAATCCTTTACATAAAAATAAAAAGAGATAAATTTCAACGAAAACATATTGGATGATAATTTGTTAAATACCATTTCATATTCTTGTCAACTATTTATAAACCACAACTAGTATTATTTTCACGTAGTTTTGCGTCGTGCAACCTGCAACCCTGTATGCAGCACTCATGGATATCTGGGTCACACGCTTGCATGCACGTACTCACCAGCCTGTGTCGCGTGCTCACGCTTGGATTTCGAAATTCCACCCCTCCCTTTCTCGATCAGCAGACCCGGCTGAAAAAAAAGTTTGTCAGCGAAACTACCCAATGTTTATACATGTGTTTAGGTAATATAATCTGGATGCATTTACTGCCGGATATTAGATGTTCGCCAAGTTTATGCAGTTGGAATCAGCTGTGATAAGAAGATTATCATCAGCCAAATGGCTATAAAAACATCTAGACATAGTTTTTGATGTAGTTTGTGGAATTATGATTTGTTTTACCTGAGCTTAGTTCCGATAAGCTACATAAATACAAATAACTAACACTTTGGAATTTTAGGAAAACCAGATGACAAAAACTAGAATCGGAAAATCAAGCTCTAAGATTTCATATTATTCTAGAAAAACCGATTTTTTTGCTGGATCCACTTCCTCTATCATAACCTGCCGTCCATCTGTTCATAATTGAGTGTTCCATTACTGATGTTTACTACCCTTTATTTACGGAGATTGCTTTTTGCGAATTCTCTAACGATAAAACTCCCGGATCAATATGAGATTTCCTAAATCGTGCGAGTCTGAAAAGTCTGAATGGATAGGGCTGAATATTTCTTCATTTGCGTGTGCCAGTGAAACCGCATCTGTTCGCTTGAGGTGTTCCACTGCTGGTATAAAAAATTCTCAATTGTTTGAGAGGAAGATTTTTAATAAGAACCAGTTTTTTTGGTTAATAATATTGCGTGTGTTAGTTTTTCTGGCATTATCCGAGGTTCTCGGAACAACTTGCAAAGGTCTTACATGCATGGAAAAGTCTTACAAAACACCTTTCTGAGATTCTAGTGAATAGTTAGCAAATAAACGTTTCTAATGAACATACTGATTTTAAACTTTTACACTTCTAAACAGCTGACTGGGAAGATTGCGGTTAGGTTGAGTTGAACAGTCAGCTATGTATGTAGGCTTCCCTCTTTCTTACAGTTATGCAGCTAATGATTCAAAGTTGTCAGAGCGATGTATTCATTTCCAATAATTCACTTGAATCACAAGAAGCCTTAAAAAAGACTAGCCCATGGCGGCTTTTAAATTTAGTCTTCTACTCAATTAAGGCTGCTTTCCGCATTACCCCTCGAAAAGAACTAAGGTTTTAATCCTTCTTATAACTTTTTTTCCGTTAATATGAGTTTTTAGGATTTTTTCGTGTGTATTTGCTTTATAATGTCGGCTGCTTGACGATGACATTGAGTCCTTCATAAGAATGCCTACTGGCCTTTGTCACTCAAACATCACTTTTATATTGTTCGGCTATCGCCATTCCCTCCATTTTCCCGTTTCCTTTCATTCGGTGAAAAGAGTTGTTTTTTCGCACATTTTTATACACACTTATTCGTATACCTTACACATATTTTGCATGTGCATAATTATATTCATATCTCACGGAAGAATCGATGAGATCAATCGTTTCGGTGAAATAAATTCATCAAAAAATACATTTAAATGTTCACCCATCTTGATTATATCGTAAAAATAACATTGTTTTTCTTGTAGAGTAATTTTCCTGCACGATTAAAATTAGGATTGACTAAGATTAACAGTCAGTCAGTCAGAAAATCAGTCGAACAGTCAATCCGTACGTCAGTCAGGGTGGGGTCGTTACACTCTGGACTGGATATTGTCATCGCGTATATTCGTGTTACAATACATACAACGTTTTTGCGTAGATTTGCGCTAGTTTTAGTACGCAAAAGAAAAATTTGCCCTGTTCGAATCCCTTTTTTACAGTTTCTACATATCTGTTCTATTGTTTACATTTAGAAGCTCATAAACGGTTTGTTCTTGATTTGATCTCTGATTCCCGCGATTTCTCATTCCCCGTGTTCAAATGTTTAGTTTTATGTTCCGATTGAACGGTAAACTACTGTATCTTGTCGTTGAATGGTTCGTCTAACTTTTGTAAAAACCACTACATACACGTTAATACTTCTTATGTACGTGCAACTGTGTTGAGATCATGAAAAAATTCAAATCCATTTCACATTGTCACCGATCAAACCGAATCAATATAAATTTTTTGAAGAACATGATTGGATGAATAAAGTTATCAACCTTGGAAAAGTTACGTTGGTACCCGTCTAAAAACTACCATTTATTTCGAATTCCATTCATTCAAAAGTCATCGATGTGTCATCATTAAGTTCATCAACGATTTACCTTTTGCGTGAATGACGATAGAAAACCGGACGAATTTTCAGCTTATCGATTTCCCGTCATACATAACCATGCATTCAGTAGTCATGTTTTTTCTGTTTGTAGATGAGTCATCATAATATATTACTTTTATGTTTAACGGAGGAGATGTGAGGGTTCGGCCATACAATTATCTTATACATACATAACTACATAACTAACTATATAACAATTAAAAAAAACTAATCTACTTTTTCATTCATCTTTTTACCATGATATGTGATTATCAAGCTCATAACATCACTGAAAGCATTCAGTTAAACGCTTCAACGATTTGACGGTTGCCATTTATGGTCATTTTTGTCATCAGATTCCTAGTATTCTAAGCTATTATTTGATTTCTCCGTGCATGAATATTCTTGAACAAAGCACTTACTCTACTTTTTGCTTGACCGCAGGAAACACACTTTGTCCCCACAACGCCTACATTTTCTTCTCAACCCAACATTTTGTAACTGCCAATTTTCTTCGCGTGAACTGAGGGAAATTTTGATTTCTTCTTGGCAAACGTTTTTTTTCAAATTCGTTTTTTTGCTGCTTTACTGAGTAGTGTCGGTGTCAGGGACTTTTTATCAAATTACTCACTCACTCACTCACTCACTCACCCATATCTTCTCTTTGAGTCACAAACGCGTGTAAGACACCTGTACGCATCATGCGTTTACAGGTTTCGATCTTGCATGTACGCGATTAACCTTGACCCACCAACGCTCTAACCCGTTGCGCTACCCGAGACTCCGTTATACCTGAGTGATCATCAATTGCGGATTAAAAAGAGATGTTCATTATATCAAGACTCTTCATTTTCTGAATATTGATTCTCGCAATATCTCGCGAGATTTCAATCTCTGTGTTAATGTAAAGTTTATATTTTTACAGAAAGTCATTAAAAATTTTATCTTCCGTAAATCAGCCGCCACATGGAGTGATCATAACACCACCATCCAGTGCGCTCCTTTAACTTATCACAACCTTACCTCACCATTATTTCTTACCGCCACATTTCACTTTTCATCTTTACGCTGGGCGAGGTTTTTCGTCTCTGGGGAACATCAGATTTGACTCCGCGGAATAGCGGTGACGCCTTTATGAACGATCGTTGACCCCAGTGTTTGAAAAATAATAATTAACCACTGTCTTGCTTATTATCGCGTTAACAACATTATAGATTTATGTGATATTAATTTACTTATTGTTACATACTGTGGATGCCTTCAACACAGTGTTACTCGAG
Organism: Daptonema setosum; assembly: GCA_964036265.1. Classification (NCBI taxonomy): domain Eukaryota; kingdom Metazoa; phylum Nematoda; class Chromadorea; order Monhysterida; family Xyalidae; genus Daptonema; species Daptonema setosum. The sequence goes on from OZ038446.1 coordinate 11,716,110, forward strand.
GAGCAGTACATTGGCCCTGTCGGACATTCAAATTATCTTGAAAGGAGTTGAATTCGTAATTCTGAGACCATTTTGCCTCCAGGTTAGAGTTGATTTATACTTTATGAAATTGTCGAATGAGTTGAATTCCACTATTTCCTCTTCATCATTTCCCCAAGTACATATGTGGTTCTCAATTTGTTTGTCATACTGGCATACATATACGAAACGCTATAACTTTCTACACATATTTTATTATCTATATCCAGGTCAATATGATATCGAATAATCGATGTGACAAACATATTTCTGACAAATTATTCGCATCGAATTTGTTGATGAAATTTTGTAATTTATTCAGACATTGAACTTGTAATAGTCAAATCCTCTTCCTCAACACCCGAATACGATCATCCGTGATCTCTCGTCGGTTTGTTGCACGCTATCAGACATCACCTGCATAAATGTATAAATGTTCTTTTAAAGCGTGTCAATCCAGCAGTTAAAAATGTGATTTTAGATAAGATTACATACTTGAATCCAATCATACCAGAAAAACATAAGCTGTTTGTGATTTGTGACAGAATGAAAACGGTTCTGTATTTGAAATTGTATTGAAATCGCCTCGCCATAGATCAATTGTCGCGTTGCATTGTGTTCTAACATATCAATATCTCATCAATAATCATGCATTCCTTCCTAAATGTGTCAATCACTCAAATAAATCCCCAATACACGACGTACATATCTTACGACATGAAATATCGTTAGAATTGCCGCGAGGCTCGAACCCGTCAACAAGACAATTCGTCATGATATCCACAAAATATCTCTAATCCTCACCCAAACACAAATCACGTGTCAAAAATCAAACAAAACACGGCTACAAATCACGCTCAAATCGTCCGTCGAGTTATGCGCGGGAATCAGAACCGATTTCGAATGTGTGACAAATGGTGCGGTAAGAACTTAGTGGATGAGCGAGGTATATAGAAACGGATGGGCAAAATCCCAATTGTCAACTCACTTAACTACATACGCATGTTCTTCAGTAGACTTCCCAAAGGGCATAGTTCGGAAACTTTTCCACACGAGAAGAATTCCCCTCAGATAGACACCAGTCGCCCCCATCCACTTCGGCTGGACAGTAACTCCACAATTTATCGATACACGCATGTAGGTAAAATACTATGACGAGTTGTTCAGAGTTCACATTTATGTATGCGTGCGCTGGCCTCAATATCTTCGATCTGGCGGCAATTACTCGTGATTTGACGAATTTCGGTGCAAAACTATTTTTGATCTGTGCAAGTACATACGCCTGTATACGAAATGAAGGCATATTTAGCGAAGATTAGGTTTGGTGAGAGGTTCGGTGAGAGGTACATACTAGCGGACGAGGAGGGTAGAGAAAAGTGGATTCCCCTCAGTTTGGCGGCTTCAAAAATAGAGTTTGTTCTTTAAGATGTAGGTAAAATGGTCTTACTTTTGTCGATTCTCTCCTCTTCGGAGATATTCCCCTCCCTTTGGTGGTTTGGCTTGTCCGCCAGTGGTGTAACGAACTGTCATTATTATTATCGGTATGTACAGGGTGGCCCAAAAGTCTCTACCCGCTGTTTGACAATGAATTTCTCAAATTTATTAAATTGCATGATTCCCTTCTACAATCCAAATATACGTAATAACACCTGAAATTTCTTATTATGTGGTTTATTTTTTTATAGGATTGCTCAAATTTTAGTTTTTGCCGAATTTGCCGGATTTTTCGTGTGTTTTCGGCAATTCTGACCAAAATACTATGGAAACTGGACATAATGATGCGATTAAATGTTCAAATAACTGTAAAAGAAGTTCACATTGCTGAAAGCAAGTGTTAACTGGGTTTTTAGGATATTTATATAGGAAGACAGGTTGAAATTAGAATGATTTACTACAAAAAAAGTCTGTGTAACCAAAAAAAAATCGACGTTTTTGATAAAAATCGAAAATTTTTAAAATCTTTAAATTAACTTCTAGTTGGGATAATCATGCTTCAACAACTCCCAATGTGCGGATGTATCGTCATAAAACCCCATTTAGGGCTATTAAAACAAGATAGAGGCTGAAAACTGCCAAATTACCGATTTTGGTCCGAAAAATGACTTGCGCAATTTGGGTTATATTTCACTGGTCGAAGCCAATAATAATTTTATTTTGTGATAAGTTCAGTTCAAACATCATCATAAAGCAGAATTATGCAATTCTTGAGTCTTAAAACACGTTTACATTAAAAAAAATCGACTGAAGGTCAAATAAGTACAGGAAAAACCTGATTTTCGGCGAATTTCTACAAAAAGTGTTAAAATCCTAAGAAAAAGGTCAAATCTGACAACATAATTCGATTTTTCAGGTGTTTTTACGTGTATTTGCATATTTGAACACCAATCTTCAATTATAATTTTTTCGAGAAATTCTATGTCAAACAGCGGGTAGAGACTTTTGGGCCTCCCTGTATGTATGTAGGTCAGTGTTACATTCGACGACGTTTAGGAATTATCTGAGATGATTTTATGAATTTCTATATAACGTTGTCTTTGATTCGGTCGTAATGTATCTTGGCGTGATCAGCTTTATTTCTTGTAAGTTGCCTATGATTATGGCGATGCGGTTCTACTCAACATACAAGAAGTAGGTCAACAATCGGTTCAGTAGGATAATTTCATCTTGAACCTGATATATTGCTGTGCTTCCCCGATTTCAGTTATATACTACCAGACTCAGTGTGGTTCTTATTTTTTAGCAGTTGTAAACGTACAGTTGTTATTGAAACATCAAAGGCATATGTTATATTTTAGTAACTTTATAATATGTTTGAACTCTTTCATTGCTGCTATGTAAGTTTATCAGGCTTAACTTGTTAAAACTTATGTCACCATACTTCATTATCTCTTGCTTTTAGCTCCGAACATAATTTTTGAAAGGTCTCAAAATACTGTCAGGATTTAGCTAAATGAGATAAACCTTCAGCCGCATTATCAAATTTCACCATCCAGTCCAACTTGCACGTGTAAACAGTCAGCGTGCATATTTATGCATGGCAAACGCACGCACGTGCTCCCACTCCCACACAATAGCGGACGAGGAGAAGGAACCCTACCTCTTCGGGGTTTCAAAATGTAGAATGTATTCACTAAGGTCTAAATAAAATGGCGTGTTAGCTGCCGATTCTGCCCTTTTTGATGAAATTTCCCTCCCTTTGGAGGTTTGACTCGTCCGCCAGTGGATGAGCACGCGCATGCAGCGGCAGCACACGCGTTTCGGGTGTGGATGGCACGCAGGTATTCGGGGATGGGTTGGGTTGGTCGATTCCATTCTATTTGGTGAGTGAAACGTGAGCTGATAGGAGCAACTTTGTGCATGTATAAAAATAGCCGACATTGAAACGTGAATTGGCCGCCGCAACTTTGATGTTCATAGTGAACGACTGGATGCAATAGGCCGCTGGCGGGTGTTTGTTGCGTAATTGATATTGCAGATGGGGTGTTGATGAAAGGTGTTGCGATAGTTGAGTTCACTAGCGGAGTAGCGGATGAGGGAAGAACGGAAATGTAAAATTATCCCTTCTTTGATCGTTCCAAAAAATAGAAAGTTTGTTTCTTGAGGCGTAGGTAAAATAGTCGGAAAACGGTCTGTTCCTCCCTCTTTGACGAAACCCTCCTACCTTGGAAGGATTGTCTCGTCCTCTAGTGGTTGAGTGCCGTTAGCTGATGGTAATGGAACTACTTGTTTCACGAACCTTGAATTTCTATCGTTATAAATGGGACGTGTTGTAGAAAATAGAACTGTCTGATTTCTTGGTGTAATTCGGTCATCCGCTCACGGGATACATAAATTCTAGGCGTGAGCGTTGTTTTGTGACTGGAAACGCCGGCTTTTTATGATTTTAGAATTCGACATCCGAGTGTTATTTGCCAAGTTGTCGGTTTGTTGTTGGAATTTTTATTGCGTTATTTTCGTATCCTATTGGATGATTGTTATGTAACAGACTGAGTTTGTAAATCAATACAGATGAGTTTTCTCTTTTCCCCATATGGGGAAACTTTTTTGCGACTATCAAGCCAATCAACGACAACATTTTTCTTGACGTCCTAAATCTCTTCAAACCATGAACACTTTTATAATGTTATTTATGGGTATGCATGTATCAACATGATGTGATTATCTAAACTGTTCATGTGAAAAAAACTTGGTGGTGACCAATTACGTAATAACTGACCCATAAAATTCAGCTTCGTTTAGTGACAGATGATTGATCAAGTCACTTCACCCTTGAAATCAATATCATAAAAAACTTCCATGTTATGTACACACAGACCGATTTTTGCGGTCAGAGTAGGTCATGCGTGATTATCATTGTTTAGAATTTTACAATGAAAGCGGTTTTAATGAATCAGTTTTGTTTAATATTTTCCCCCTTTCATTAAATACTTTATGCATTTTTAATAAGACTTAATAAACACAATCCAAATGAGAGAGTTTTCTCTGTATAACTTCAGCACTCGATAAGCATTCGATAAACTTTTATTCATCATAAAAACTCAGGAACCTAGTTACATACATTTTAATCTGATGTACGGAAAAAGATTCCGACCCATTTAAGTCCAGCGCAAACACAGTGCATATATAAAAAGACTAGAACTTCGTCAATCATGATCAATATTTTTTTCTTTAAACTTTTTCCATTGCGGCGGTGGTCTTCGCGCGTTTGCGGGCTTTTGGGCCGGGTTGTGTAAAGTTTGATATTCTGAATTGGGTATGATTTGAAGGTTTTTGTTTATTCAATTGTATCATTTATATGGAATTGTGCTGTGTTATAATATAGCGGACTGCTGTTATAAGCGGGTGTGGGCTGATTAGTGATGTGTTCTTCTTTACGAAAAATCATGATATTCGCTTAACATAACAGTTTATTAAGATTAATATTTTCACAGTTGAGTTCAGAAAAACGACATTCCCAGCGGAAGAAAAAAATATATGATTCATGATGTGCTTATCCACATGAATAAATGATAACCAGACTAACTACATATGTGACTGAGTGACCTGATTCACATATATATCTGCTATGATTATACAATGCAAAATAAATCAGTGGTCCGATCTGAATACTTCAATGTTGTCAATCTGGGTGATATTGTTTTTGTTCCCATTTAATCTGTGCTTCTGTGAGGAATGTAGAGTGAACTGAAGGTAATTTGAAAATAAGAGTATCCATTTGGATTTAGTAAGTTTTATGTGGAACATGGAGTACCTAATGTATCTGAAACATTTGCGTTCTGTTATCAAAACTGTTTTCGAAATCTGGTTAAGATTCATGCAAGCTTTTCCATCTTTCCATAACTGACCAAAATTACTGTACGTTGATAATTAATTTTTTTCTTCCGTCTATAGGAGTATTAAAATGATTTATTATAAGGCGGGTTATGTACTTTTCCAGTATTGTATTGTTGAATTGAAACCTCTGGAGATCAAAAGAATGCCGTTTATTATGCAAATAGAGTATTTATTTTGTTTGCTGGCGCTACAATCATTGAACTGTCTTCATTGAATACAGTCCAACTTCAACACTTCCGTATTTCCTGATGACCGAATAATGTTTGCTTTGAATCGCTGGTGGACGAGCCAATCTGCCAAATCTTTCAAAGAGGGAAGATCAGCAGTATTGAAGTCTATTTTACCAACACCTTGAATACTTTTTGAAACTGCCAAAGATGGAAGACGTTCATTTTTCCATTGCTCACTGGTCGGCGAGTGTATTTAATTCAAATACTCGTTCATATAAACATAAAGTGAATCGGTCCTTTACAGGGTAAATTCAATTTCTTTGGGTTGGTGTTTTATCACCGAGCGTGTATAACGAATCTAAATACATGGATATCAAAGTGCGAGTTTAACATTTTCCCCGAAACCACACCAGAAACTATAAACATACAGTATATGTAATACAGATCATTCCAATGTGTTGCTTGTTAGTTATTTTATTAGTTAAATGAACAACGCTCCATTACTCTTTACTATACCGACACTGATGTCGATGGCTCTCACACCAATCCAATAACGGTTAACACACTTTTCATCACCAGAAATTGTAAAACTTGATCCGATCAATCGGCTATCAATTCGAACCTTGATCCAACCAACATATCAGAGTTGGTGATCACCCGACACATCATTCATGTATGTATGTGACCCCATGTTTGTATGTATTTCCATCGACCAGAAGTTCA
>OZ038446.1:11729854-11776523 GCA_964036265.1 Daptonema setosum
ACGTCATTATATATTCAAATTCAGGTTCATAGACCATAGAACCATACATTGACGACACGCCTTGATTGTTATCATCTGCCATGTTATTCGATCCATACCTGTCTTGACCATAAAATCTGCATAAAATAAGGATTAATGTGTTCTCATTTAACTCATACTGTCTGAACTCAAAATACAAACTAATCTTCAATAACTAACACTGATTGAAACTACCTTGTATAGGGTATAAGACAACGTTAAATTAGATGCATTATTACTAAATATTTGCAATTACCACTGTTGTCCGATCATTCCTCCCCTATTTAAAATTTTAGTCGAGAACCATATAACATCAGAAAACCAAATACCTATACTAGATTTACAATTTCTGTTTAGAGAAGGATGTCACACTGGTCTTCACAAGCCTTCGCTCTATCGGCGCACATAACCTCGGATTTTCGGTCCGAATAGTTATTGTTGCCCACGTAGCGTACACCATTTGGACCCAGCATGTAGATGCCCAAACGTTCCATAGTGTCAAATCCGATCAAAATCTGATATTTCATGTCATCCACAATGTTACATTCAATAACATCACGACCACCTTTTATCGACACATTAACCGTACACGCCAAATTACTGAAAATCTTCGATCCGTTGAATGTCGAAATCTGATCGTTACACTTATACACTTCCACACCTAGTGACTTGGCAAGTATTGACGAAATCAGATTCGTGTTAGCTCCGCTATCCATGGAGTACTCGTTGTGTTTTACCGAAACACCATTCCACGAATGTACGGCGCACTCTCCTTTTTGGTCTTCAAACTCTTATGCTTAACCTTAGCATTCTGTTTCTTATCAACACGAAACTTATTCGGATGTTGTTTCAGATAACCATTCGACGGGATTTTATCAACCGTCTGTTTGCTGTTCATGATCGACATAACCTGATCGTCATGGTCATAACACTCATCAATCTTAACCTGTTTCTCATCCACTGGGCAATTCATCGCAATGTGCCCTTTGTTACCACAATTGTAACACTTACGGAACTTATCCCTATCATACAACCGTGTCTGTTGTTGTTCAGCGTACTCGGTCTGCTTATACTTAGTCTTAGCTCGACTACCGTAACCGTACTTCATGCATTTGGCAACATACCAACACTTATTTGTGTAGTGAGAGGTGTTATTGCAGTTACGACACCATCTATGACTGTACTGTCGGTCAGGAATTCGGCTGTTAAAAATTCCATGCACAGATTTTACTCCGTCCGGATGAAAGGCTTCATGCTTCTTCGTCGCATGACTTTCAGTACCCATCATCAAACATTTCTGTATCTTGGCTGAATTTTCGTCAACCTCAACACTCTTAATCAGATCATCCAGGCGATTCTCTCCCTCTTTGAGTAATGACTCGATCGCCATTTCCTTATGCTTAGGTAAAATTAGACCTTGACTCAGTCTCTGCATCATAACCGTTTCAAAACCATAGATCTCTCTGTTCAGGAAACATCTCGATTCCAGTTCACTCACGTACTGTCGAATATTCTCGTTCGGTCTCTGGTCACACGAATAGAACGTACTGTGACGGACTGAAGCACAACGCTGGTCACCAAAACGATTTTCCAAAAATCGCCAAGTTTCAGGCAAACTCAACTTGATGTTGTCACCTGCGCACTCATGACATGCGCAAAGCATTACCTGTCAAACATGTCCTAATGTGTGTCAGTGCAGTCTGTTCATCTGCTTGTGTTAACAAGAGACGTTTCTTGACACCTTCCGACCAGGTATTAAACTTGGCACCATCCTTGCCGTCTAATTTATCATAAACCTGCGAGAATAATTGCAATTGAGCCATGTCTATCTGCTGCTGTCGTTGTTGCTCTATCAACAAATGAATGCCTACATTTTGTGCATTTACATGTGAAACATTATCGTTACCATATGTCACTTTACCGTAACCCGTTGCACCTTGTGTACCTTTATCATTACCGTAACCTGTACCATGTGCCATTGGTGTAACACATACACCTTTGTTACCTGACTGCTGCACATTATTACCGTATCCCAGTCCAGGCGGTGGACCGATCGGAGTGCTAGTCTTCATGGGATTACCCAAACCCCGTGGTATATCGGCATTATCGTGTGTGGGTTCAACATTACCACTACCCATCGACACATTACCCGAATTATACACATTACCTACAACTTCACCGTGTGTTGAATCCTGAGTGTTATCTACAGTCTTGGCTGTTTCAAAACTTTGTACTGAGATGTTAGTGAGGTCTGCCTCTGCCAGTTTATATTTGGCCTGATTAACACGACCCCATTCCAACTCATCAACAACATCATACACATCAGACAGATAATCAAACATGAGGGCCAACTTTTGCTGATCCCTGTATCCTTTTTCTATATGAGGCACAACAATACCGTCTGCACCCGGTGTTAGCCTACAAATTTCAGTGATTGACTCGAACAAATCCAGAGCCATCTGAACACCATTGCCTATATAATGTCTCAACAAATGACGACATTCACGCAGTACAATGCAATTTTTGTGACGATATCCATTTGCATTCGTCGTTGGCATAGCGATTTTTTTGTATTTCAGAGCCAGTGGCTCATCAAATTTTTAGTGGACACAGAGTCTCACAATTTTTTGGTGGACACAGAGTCACACAGTGGACACAGAGTCGCACTATCAGAAAACAAATTTTATGTGGACACAGAGTCACGCAATTTTTAGGTGGACACAGTGTCGCACAGTGGACACAGAGTCACACTTTCAAGAAAACAAATTTTATGTGGACACAGAGTCACACAAATTTTAGGTGGACACAGAGTCGCACAGTGGACACAGAGTCACACTTTCAAGAAAACAAATTTCGGGTGGACACAGAGTCACACCAATTTATAAATCAAAGTTGTCAAAACCAGCCACGAAGTACACGTTGCCACATTTTCCTTCCACGCGTACACAACAAACGTTTCAGAGAACCAAAGTTGACTTGAGCGCCAGTCAGTTTCTGAGGAATATATGTTTGCGGGGAGGTGATGACGAGCCGACGTGTACAACTGGTTGACTCGTTTATAGATGTATCGCTGCCAGTTACAAATGGATAAAGACCTTTAGAATCCAATGATCACTCATATTTATATCACTTATCGAACATATATGTCGTAGCCTAAATGGTTATCCAGGCAATCGGGTTATGTATAACCATTTTGCCTGGATAACCATTTAGACTACGACATATACATGATAAGACGCCTACACATTATCGAATATACACGTATTTACTAGCAAGATGCTGACTCTAACTCGCATGATTACAAACCCCACAGATTTTCGAATTTGGTTTTTCTCGAGCAACATTACTATTCCATGTAAAGTTTTACTGTCTGCGAGCCCCCGATAACCTAACGTAAGGCTGGCTTGTCCGAGCGGAGCGAGGACAAGCGCGATAGGCCCCGCAGGGGGGTTTCAATATTTCCTCCTGCACGTGTTGTAGCATAGCCACGTGCTTGTAGAAAGCATGCGAGCGCAGCGAGCCAGTCATAGTAGGGTATATGCAGTTTAGTTGCATCGGCTCAGTAGCACAGTGCAAAGGCGCTTGCCTAGCATGCGAGTGGCCCGGGGTTCGTTTCCCAGATTTTTGATAAAAACTGTAAACTTTCAAAAAATCTGTGGGGTCTGGAAAATTGCCTCTAACTCGGTCATATGGTGTTGAGTGAAAAGGATGGGGGTGTCCTAAGGCGAAGTGTTGAAGCATAGGACAGAAAAGTGTCCTAAGGCGAAGTGCAAACAAACATGATGTTTCAAAACTCAAACCCCAAACTGGTAAACAGGAGTTTGTCTATCGTGTTCGAAAAATATCTAATTAAATTAAAAAATATTTCGGAATTAATTTTTTAGTTTTTCGGAGTGAGTGAGTGAGTGAATGTATAGCTTGGTCAGGGTTTCTTGTTATCAAAAATGAATTTTGTGGGCCGGTTACTCACATATGCAATGAATTAGGTGCAAATTTCTATGTTATCTAAATGTTATGTAAAAAGAAATTATTTTTCGAAACTCTGAAAGCGCGCCAAAAACAGATTTGAATTCAAACTGCGTGCCAAAACATTTTTGAGTTATTTACAAGAAACCCTGGATAGGCTATAAATGAATGAGTTGAGTGAGGTTGTGAAAGGTGAGTTTGTGAACAAATGATGGAGTGAGTGAGTAGGTGAGTGAGTGAGTGAGTGAGTGAGTGAGTGAGTGAGTGAGTGAGTGAGTGAGTGAGTGAGTGAGTGGGTGAGTGAGTGAGTGAGTGAGTGAGTGAGTGAGTGAGTGAGTGAGTGAGTGAATGAGTGAGTGAGTGAGTGAGTGAGTAAATGAGTAGGTGAGTGAGTGAGTGAGTGACAGAGTGAGAGAGGGAGTGGGAGAGTGAGTGAGTGAGTGAGTGAGTGAGTGAGTGAGTGAGTGGGTAGATGAGTGAGTGAGTCAGTGAGTGAGTCAGTGAGTGAGTGAATGCGTGAATGCGTGTGTGAGTGTGTGAGTGAGTGAGTGAATGAGTGAGTGATTGAGATACTGGAAATCTATTTGTGCTTTTCGACTTCTTTTTTTATATAACGTAGTTTTCTTCCAATGTACAAAATATTTTATTTTTCTCTTTTCTTGTAAAAAACTTTCTCATTCATAATTTTCAATATCCTTATATAGTGATCACTAACGAACGAAACGAAACGAAACGAAATTTTTGAGTTTCGTTTCGATTGATTCGAAACGAAAATTCCGTGTTTCGTTTCGTTAGCTACCGAAACGAAGAAAGTTTCGTTAAGGGTTTCGATAAGGTTTAATAAACTATTTTATTCTTACAACCGAACCTCCATAGACACATGAGACGTATAGCTCACGTTTCAGAGACACTTCCATTATATAAAACATTAGTCGGTGAGTCAGCGAGTGAGTGAGTGAGTGAGTGAGTGAGTGAGTGAGTGAGTGAGTAAGTAAGTGAGTGAGTAAGTGAGTAAGTGAGTGAGTGAGTAAGTAAGTGAGTGAGTGAGTGAGTAAGTGAGTAAGTAAGGTGAGTGAGTGAGTGAGTGAGTGAGTGAGTGAGTAAGTGAGTGAGTGAGTGAGTAAGTAAGTGAGTGAGTGAGTGAGTGAGTGAGTGAGTAAGTGAGTGAGTAAGTGAGTAAGTGAGTGAGTAAGTGAGTGAGTGAGTAAGTGAGTAAGTGAGTAAGTGAGTGACTAAGTGAATGGTCAGATAGGTTGTTCACAGTTACTGAAAACGCACAAATCGAATCGAAACTCTTATCGAAAATTTTCGTTTCGGTAGCAATCGAAACGAAACTTCTGGAACTTCGTTTCGAGAATACCGAAACGAAGTAACATATTTCGGGAGGAAGGTTCGTTTCGGAAGTTTCGATAAGGTTCGTTTCGTTAGTGATCACTATCCTTATAACAACGAACCGGTCATATAGTTTTATAAAAATACAAACGCTGCACTGCCGCACAAAACTGCATATTTGTTTGGGAAAATTCGGCGTTTTGTGTTAATGATGGATGTCCTATTTTGCCATAGTAAAATCCATTGTCCTATTTTGCCATTCAAATCCAAGATAGGACATGTCCTATTTTGCCATACAAACTAATGAATCCAAAATTCAACTTCTATTTTGCGAGTGGAAAATGACTACTGAAAAACAAATTGAAACAATAAATTTTTAAAGGTTGGAATTAGTACCGAATGATTCAGGAAAACATTGTGAGGAATAGCAAGGTCATATGCGGTGAATGAGTGAGTGAGTAAGTGAGTGAATGAATGAGTGAGTGAGGAGTGAGTGAGTGATTAAGCGAGCCAGTGAGTGAATAAACGAGTAAATGATTGAGTGAGTGAGTGACTGAACTGAAAGAGGAAGTGAGTGATCTAGTTAGCTAGTTAGTAAGTGAGTGAATGAGAGTTTGACAGAGTGGTTAAGTGTGTTAATGAGAGAGGGAATGGGTGAGAGAGTGAGTGAGTGAGGAGTGAGTGAGTGAGTGAGTGAGTGAGTGAGTGAGTGAGTGAGTGAGTGAGTGAGTGAGTGAATGGGTGATTGAGTGAGTGAGTGGGTGAGTGAATGAGTGAGTAAGTGAGTGAGTGAGTGAGTTAGTGAGTGAGTTAGTGAGTGAGTGAGTGAGTGAGTGAGTGAGTGAGTGAGTGAGTGAGTGAGTGAGTGAGGGAAGGAGTGAACAAGTGAGTGAATGAGTGAGTAAGTAAATGAATATTTGAATGAGGAAGTGAGTAAGGGAGCGAATGAAGTCAAGAAGAGTGGGTAAAGGAGGCCGGGAGGGAGTGAGTGAGTGGGTGAGTGAGTTAGTGAGTGAGTGAGTGAGTGAGTGAGTGAGTGAGTGAGTGAGTGAGTGAGTGAGTGAGTGAGTGAGTGAGTGAGTGAGTGAGTGAGTGAGTGAGTGAGTGAGTGAGTGAGTGAGTGAGTGAGTGAGTGAGTGAGTGAGTGAGTGAGTGAGTGAGTGAGTGAGAGAGTGAGTGAGGTGTGTGTGATGACTGTGTAACCGAGTGATGAAGATTGTTAATTAAATAATTGTATCTGATTTGTGTAAACCAATTACTTAGTAAATATAGTTGTTTTTTCACGATAGTATTTTTCCCTTTACTACTTTTTTAATTTGTCTTGTCATTTGTCCCGAATTGTAAACTCCTTCCAACACACGGATATCGTTAACACAACGCACCGAAAATTCTACGAAAATTAAAATTTCTCTTTATTGCAAAATTTAAGGCAACAAAATATATATAAAAGAGCCAAGTTGATTCTTTTGTATTCATATAGATTTGAATACAACAACCCCACATCAAAACCTGCTACTATAACTCGCTGTAAATCCTGGTCTGCTTAGATGAGCTCAAAGGGTTTGCGGAACAGAAGAAAGAAACCACTCAGCGTATTGGAAGTGATTGCGGACGACTTGCTGATCCAGCTATGTGAATACCTGAGTGATTCAGCGTTGCTCAGGTTGGTCTTTTATTATAAATGTTAAACAAAACTGAGCAAGGTTATGATAACTTCATAACATGTTATTCAAATATCGGTTCGGATCCCAGAAGTGCAATCAAAGTCGTGTTACTTTTCCTAGTTTTTTGTGTTTTAGGCTGGCGGCCTGCAGTAAAACGCTCTATGAAAGAATATTCGGTGCCAGCACATCCTCAATCTGGCGTATACGATCAAAGCGCACGCCCTTTGTTATCGGGCACACGGACAGGTTAACTTCGCAGTTTTTTATATTCAATTCAGACTCTTTTTGTATTTTTTTCATCAATTGAGACGAGTTTTTGTTATCAGAGTTGTCTAATTCAACAAGTTTGTTATTACTTTCAGTGACCGTACTCACCTGGACCGGTACCGGAGTGCTCGTAAATGGCATCACAATCTGTACGATCGGTGTTGGCTGATGCGATTCAATCGGTTTGTTATTTCTTCATTAAAGTTTTTTTGTGCAACATTTACGGAGAGAAAAGAGACGATAAGAAACATTTACGAACAATACTTCATAGAGATTTGTCAGAAAATTTTATGTTAATTTCTATCAGTGGTATAGTCGCCAATGAATTACTGTTCCAGCGCAAATCTGTCGATGCAGTATTAGATTCTTAGATTATACCGACCTAAACTGGAGGTATTCGAAAAATTTTGATATCAAATTGATGAGTACTTTTTTCCTCTTCATTTAAAAATAGAATTTTTGGAATTGATTCAGTGTAGCTCGAAATAATGGAGAAACTAGCAAAGTCAACGAATATCTTGTCGATTAGCTCAAAAATTCTTGTTTCTTGATTATTTCGAGTTCTAATCAATCAAATTAAAAACATTTAAGCTCAAATGAAAGAGAAAAGCTCATTCTTCAACTTTTACGCTGACCTCACCTAAATCCGTTCTCTATAGCTCGAGAAAACGTGAGAATTGCATTGGAGACGTATAGTGCATCGACAAAATTTGCTGGAACAGTAATTTATTGGGGAGTGGGGACTATAAGGAATTTATTTATTTATCGGCATTGATAAGTTTTTCAGCCAGATTCCCAGTGTGGCGGTTGACGGTTCCAGCGGTGAGATCTTCATCAGCTTTGAGAATCGAATTATGATCAGCTTGTATGACATGCCGATTACGCCCACTCAATTGCACCATCACCATATACGTACTGGTTTGTGAAAACGTACTCCGTTTCTTAGTAGCCACAACTTCGATTTTCATAATACAACACAAACAATCAATGAATGAAGAAGGAAAAGTATGGATAGAAAATTAATGTGTATAAGATACTTGCAATACAGTGTTTAACCTAAAGTCAAGTAAGATTTTGGTGATAAACCGACTCAAATTCCAGGTGCTCGTTTGCAGTCACACACCGGTGATGACATCACACGATTTGCAGTGTCCAGCCGGCATGTGTTTGCTGGCACGGGTGGTGGTGATATACTCGTATGGAAGCGACGGTCTGGAGCGCAGGTTGTTCATTATAGTTTTGTTACATGATCAGATTGATCAATATGTAAATATAGTTTTGTAATCTGGTTTAGTTATTAACTTATTGTGCACAATTCTGCACTGCATTGGTTTATAAAGCAGCCCGGTTGTGAAGAATTAATGAGCTTCCGAGCAGAAACATAAAAATTATGAACAGTGGTAAATGGTAATCATATCATTTAATTTTATCATAACATTTTAATGCTGTCTTGCAGTCGTACACGTGCCCGTTTCTGCCGCACAGCTTCGTGGCCAAGGCGCACATGTCCGACATTCACATGGTTGATGCCAAGCTCATACCATCCACACAACAGGTATTTTTTTAATATTCAAAGTTTTTGCGTGCGCTGTGTTTCTTGCCGTGTATCGAACCAGCAGGACCGTCAGATAAGAGTGTTCATTTCATAGTGAACCGAAAATTCTGTCTACTGCTTATGTAGTTTCGTTGACCATATGGATTATATTCTTGATTTCATTTATGTATTTATGATGTCAAGTCATTTTAGCTGTACGTGTCATCAGCTAGTAAAGAGGGCCATTGTTCGTTATGGCGTCAGCACGCCGATAACCGTCTCGGCACGACACCCGTACACAAATGGCAGCTCAATGATCGGGTCTGGTCGACAAAGATTGACCCTATTCACACGTTGGCATTATATTTTACCAGATCATTGTTATTTTAATCAGTTTACTACGGTTGTGAGTTGTTCATGTTTGCAATGAAATAATGATGATGAGTTGTCACTCAGTTTTTCGTACTTGTAAAAATTTTACCTTGTATACCCTATGATATATTTAGAGTATTTTGAATTTATTATTATAATATTTTGTTAAGAATATTATCATCATGGTGTTATTAACTTAAGCACGGTGGCAGCGGGCACGGCTTGCATCAATACCGGAGAGCACACCCGACACCCGATTTTGTTGTATGACATGGAAACGTTGGTGAACTTTATGTTTCGTTTTTCAAGATAACGGAACGGGTACTTACTTTGATTTAGGAGTCTACTTGATTCACATTAAATTTGAAAATGTCCAATGTTCAAATTATTCATAGAGGCTCAAGTCAATCGTTGGGTGTTGATAATCGCAAGGGTGCAGGCATTCTGGACATGCAGTTCTCCACCGACGGTCGACTGCTGTACTCGTGTGGGTATGACTCGAGTGTCCGACTCTGGGACAGACGCATCGGAGACAGGTTACTTATTTTGTCCAAGTGTACAGAACTACTCTACTTGAATTAAAAATGAAGAACTTCCTTCACATAGTTTTCGTTAAGACTATTTGTAACCTTGTTAGAAGATTTATAATTAATGATGCACGATGTTGGGGTCCTTAGTCATCCATTGTCAAACTGCTGTATCATTTAAATTTTTTTACTGCGTTCAAGTAACTGGTTGTTTGAGGAGCTTCGCAGGAGGATTGAGAAAAATAACGTTGAATCACCTGGTTGTATTGTAAAGTGAGTTGTAATGTTAAAATAATAAGTTTTAAAATTGACAACTCTAGTGTGTGGCAGTGGGACGAGCCGTTCGACAGTGTGCTCTACTCGTTGGCCCATTATGACGATAATTGTTTGCTGATTGGATCCGGTCGACACTCGGTCATCTGGCTGCTCGATAAGCGATTTATACGTCGAGCTCGTAAAGTTGGTGTTGTACAAATTACTGTTATTTTTTTCACGAAATAGCGAAGTTGAATTATGTTGACTTCGTCCCATATTAGGGTTCTGTTTCTTGTAGTTTCAAACTTAATTTCTTAATTACGAACCCTTTGAGGCCGAATCAATTTCTGTAACGGCTTTGGCTAGTTATCTTATCATATTGAGCCCAATGGGTCTGATGTAAACCTGCTATTTTCAGGGTCTATACATCACCCGCCGTAACAGCCCGGTGTACTCAGTAGCCTTACTGCCCGGTTCCATATTTGCCGCCGTTGATGCCGGTGTTCGCTATGTCAATGTCGATTAAATATGAAACGAAATAAATAAACCAACGTAAATATGTGAAAGTTTTCGTAGCCTGACATGTTAATGCTGTCTCAATTTTCTCGTTGTTACTGTGTTCACAGTGGTGATAATTTTTTTTCATAATAAGAAACTTTCTGAACAGTTTATATTTAACAATTTTCATACACCTTATTTATATATAACTGACTTCAGTTTATATTGCGAATACCGTAACCGCAGTTTTGCTCAACTGTAGAATTTTTCCTAATCAAAAAGGCGCGCAATTTGAATTTTGTGCAAGCTGTCAAAAAGTTTTTGGGCCGGCGAATTCGGTTTTTAGGGACTTTTCCGGAACTTTTATTTCAGATTCGAGATTTCCATCGAATTTGGGGCCTACATGAAATTTTCGAGCGTTTAATTCAACCGAGTTGACAAACTTTGAATTTCTTCAAGAAACGGGAAGAAGAAAACGAAAACCATTGAAAACTTGAAGTACGAAGCTGAAAAAATTCATGCAGGCTCCGAATTTTATGGAGAACCCGAATCTGAAATAAGAATTAAAAACCCCTAAAATTATGAAAACCAAGGTCATCGAACCGAAAACTTTTCTCAGAATTCAAAATGCGCGCCTCGTTGGTTAGGAAAAATTCTACAGTTGAGCAAAACCGCGGGTTACGGTATTCGCAATATATAAACTGAAGTCAGTTATAGCATCATGTTGTGCCATTTGTGGACAGTTTTGTGTTGATTGTCTTTGGGAATTTTTCAGTCTCTTTACATTTATGAAAATCCTGTATGACCTTATGTGTTGGTAATATTTTATTCAGTGAACAACATTTCCTGCAGTCTGCATTTTAAAATTTTCGACTTACTAAACTGCTGCCATTTAGAAATTACTATACAATATAATTAGTTTCAACATACAAGTTCTCCTTACCACAATTCATCCGGTGATCCAATCTCGTCAACACCAAAAGCTGTGATATGATTTTGGTTGAAATGCTGTAAATTTCATATGTGTATTTGAATTGTGTTGTGTAATTTCTATTTTATGTGTCTGCAAGTCTGGAATTGGCTGTCCTGCCGTTTTCTCAAAAAAATATTGTATATTAAAAAATTTGGAAATAAAGTTCTATGTTGTCGTTGATGTCGGCTTTTGGTTTTGGTCGAGTAACTTCATGGGTTTTTTTCTACCCAAATGTAATATATATAAATACTAATGATTGCAATGCAATGATTTATTTTGTTATTTTTTGGTGAGAAATTCAGTTATTTATTCTATAGTTTGCAGTATGGAAGTTGATGAGCAGCCGGCTCGACCCGTCAGTCGCAATCGCAACTATCGGACTCGGTCAAGAAATGATGAATCAGGTTGATAGATTAGAGCATGATTATGTTTTATAATTATTAACCTCGTTCTCACCAGTAATTAAGGTGAATGTTATTTCATTATGTTTGTGATTCGTCTTATTATCCAACTTGGTGGCGGCGTAGAACTGAATAACTTTAGGACTTTTTGATACGCGTAAAGAGAGGAGAAGAGAACTGAGTTTAGACGGATGGGTTGACTATATATTTTAGAAGTTATTGGATCAAATAATTCTAACAATAGTAGTCTTTGTCCGAACATTTAGATAATTGTTTTCGTTTGTGATATTTTAAAACCAATTTCTAGTTTCAGACTCAGACGGTGAAGAGCATAAATCGGGTAAATCTGCCTCCCACAGATCACAGACTCGAAGTGGAGAACGAAGGGACACCAAAAGGTATATAAACTGAAACCACTTTTCAGAGAAAAAAACTATACTTGCCATTTGCCAACTATTTCCATTCGAGTTTGATTTAAAAAAAACAATAGTTTATTAGCTTGTATTTTTTCCTTATCGTGTTATCTCAACCTACTTGATTCTGAAGTTGGTTTTCTTCATGAAATTCTATTATCAGATCCTCCAAAGATGGCCACGCGTCCCACCGTTCCTCCAGTCATCGACGTCCATCACATGAACGTCCGTCTTCACGTCACGACGACTCAACGTCAAGTCGACGACATCGAAGTCGCGATCGAGTAGATGCCAGACGAGAGTCGAAGGATTCCTCGAAATCAGGCGAAAAGTCGTCCAGATCGGTCGATACCAAAGAAGTCGGCAAGTTAGAAGGCAGTCGAAGTCGTCGAGATAAGGACTCAAAACGCGCATCTTCCAAGGATTCGGCTGGTAAAAAGTCGTCAGCTTCCGGCGACTCGAAACCGGATGTCAGTGAAAACAATGAGATTCTGCCAACCGTTGTTGCGAATAAGAACGAAGTCGAATCAGAAAGTGTTGAGCCCGGTGAACTGCCGGAAGAGCCAATGATCAAGACCATGAGTCGTTCGAAAAGTCGCGATCGAGATCACAATCGCAAGGAAATGCCAAAATTGAATGCGAAATCCGCGGGGTCTGAAGAAGTCAAGTCGGAGATCCACAAGGACGAAGGAGTCGAATCTGAAACTCGCCCGAAAAGTCGCAATAGTGACAGGAGGGAATCGAAACGGGATTCGTCAAAGTCCGATAGAAAGTCGTCTGGAATCGTTGATGGAGAAACTGAAGGTCGTCCGAAAAGTCGGGAACGACATCGAGATTCGAGAAGGTCGGATAGAAGATCGTCTCGTGATCGGGATTCGCATTCAAAGTCGGGCAGGAAAACGCCAACGTCGGGCGATAGGAAACCGGATATCAAGGACGGTGTCACTAATATGGACATTGAGGTTTTTGTTTGCATTGATTGATATTTTGGGTTTAATTTAATTTAGTCTGACACTGGCAGTTTTTTTAGTTTCAGTTGTTAAAAGTTAACTGCAGATTGGTTTCATTAAACAACCACTATTTCTAGAGGAGTGTTCGTAATAAAAGCGCAAAGACAAGTGGCTGAATGGCTGAAACTTTTCAAAAAAACACGCTAGACGCAAAAAGCACAAGTATTCATAAATGCTGAAAGAATAATACACACCGTTTGTTGTTATAGCATTCATCGGGCCCAGCAATTGTACCCGGAGGCACCGAAATCAGTGACATGGGTGCGCTGCCGCCTCCACCCGGTGAGCCAACGGTGGCCGGTCGACTCAAACAATCCGTGCATAAATATCAAGTTGACGGTTAGAAGTTCACTTAATGTTGATCGTTGTCACGATGAATAAAGTTAACAGAATCACGATTTTATACATTTCCTCGACTAGTCATCGACCCCAACATGAAAAATTTATTTCAGAAACTGAAGACGCTCCTGAAGATGACTTCACGATGAAAATGGCTGGATCGGCGTTCGGTGGCGGCAATGCCAAGACCAACCGAAAATCAGAAGAATACAGTGGCTCGCAAAAATTCTCATTCAAGGTTGGTGTAGAAAGTGAAGAGGTGATTTTTTATCGCTATATTTTGATATAATCAGTATCAGTAATCACCTACTTGAAAGTAAACTTCTGTTTCAACCCGCACAGCGAGGTAAGGTACTAGCGGGCAAGCATGGAAGAGAAAAAGTGAATTGCATCTGCATTTTTTCCATAAGGTGTGGAGGTGAAACTATTTCAAAATTGCAATCAACGTTATCACGTAGAGCACGTCAGAGCTCGAAGAAAGTCGTTCTATACTTATTTTTTTATTTTTTTGCTCCCGCAGCTGAAAGCTCAAACGGTGGAGCGTTTCGACCGGAGCAACCCGTACGACTACGAACCGCCCGACTGTCAAATCTCAGAACGACTGCAGCGAATCGCAAAGTTCGGCAGCAGTCAACCATCGAAACGTTGGTTTTCATGCTTTGAATGATTTTTTTATGTTTGTGGTTGGTATAGGCCAGGCCAGTTTCAAGTTTCTGTTTTCTTCTATCGTTATTGGAAAGCTCGGAAGTTGTCCATTCTCCTGATGGTTATGTTCAAGTTCTGTACCGAACCGATACAAATAGTTTAGTTTCTCCTTATTGATTCCTAACTCGCTCATTTATCTATCTACAGCCTCGATTTATCGCAGCAGCGAGTCGGCGACCGCAGAGCAACCGCAGAAGGAAAAAGAAAAACCACCACCACCACAACAACAACAACAAAACGAAAAGTCGAAAGCAAAACCTGTAGCTGTACCTATACTACTACCGAAACAGAGTGACTCCGAGGAGTATGATCCCCTCAACCCGACGCGAACACCGCCTCCGTCAACCGTGTTGCCCCATCCATCTTTACCACCACCACCACCGTTACCGCAACAGTTTCAACAACCGCAACAACAACCGCAACCGCAACAACAACCGCAACAACAACCGCAACCGCAACAACAACTGCAACTGCAACAACAATTTCCTGTCAACCAACCACCACCACAACAGCAAAATGTACAGCACAACCAGCAACAAAAGTTTCATCAGCAAATGCAACACCCGCCGCCGCCTCTGCCGCAACCGCAACAGCCACAACAACAACTGCAACAGCAGAAAATCCAGTCATTATTGACAATGAACATAAATGGATCGTCATTGCTTGAAAATGCAACCGATCCGATGTACGATTCGATCGCGGGTATTGCGGATAATCTGAGCAATTCATCGGCTGGCAACGCCATGGAGATGCCCTTTTCGGCATGTTAGTTTTTTCTTGTTCACCTTTTTATTTATTTTATTGAATATTATCTCTTTTTGATTATTCATTATATCATATAATTCTGGTGTGGTTGGTCTTGGTCTTGTAGATTATACAAAAAAAATGGAATGGTTTATCATAACTGACTTTATACTTGCTTGGAGGATAACTGATTGTTTTTAGCACACTGACTACACTTATTGTTTAATTGGGTCGATGTCGGCTTATCCGATACTTGACAAATAATCGTGCCATCAGTCAAGTTCTAGATTTTTTATAACGATATAAATGCTAAGGTGGCGAGCTGTCGAATGAAGACGAGCCCAACCAGCCGGACAAGACGCGACGACGCCGACACCGGGATGAGAAACGCAAGAAACGACGACATGGTGATGAGTCAGGTGAGTTGCAGTTTTGGTTACAATACAACCATGTTCATATAAATATAAATAAAAGACTGCGAAAGCGAAACCCCTTTTGTTATTCCGTGTTGTTCTAACAAAAGGATCTCTGTAAAAAAACTTACTTTTTAAAGTCTTAATACTGCTTATGCGAATCATAAAACTGAAAATCAACTGCGCCAACTTACTGGCAATGTTTAGATGAATCCTAGCGTCTGTACTGATGTGGGTGGCTATCTATTCATGTACAGTCAACATAGCATTGCCCTCCCCCTTGTTCTGCCGCCACAGCCACATTATGGTAATCGCTGAGTGGCTGCCTGACTGACTTGTATCTTACTGAAGTATGATTTAGTGTCTGGCAGGGTGAGCCGCTTTTTGGCATTGAAGGTAAGATATTACTGCCGAAAATCTCAGCGTAACCCCGCCCCGAATAGTGGTTCCGTAGCTTGACTGCCCCCCCCCCCTCCCCACCCTGATCAGATAGTTGCGTTGGGACACCCAAACATTTCCTCGTTAAATTGTATAACTGTATTTTTGAAAATTCGAACTGAGTTTCTTTGACATGTACTGTAACTTTTGGGTATTTTTTGTAACTTAATTTGCTTGGTTTTTAGATGACGAGTCACCGGAACGCGCCCGTCGCCGTGATGAGGCCCGACAGGATTCGCACCCGTCGAGTTCAGTGAACGATGTACCCTCGTTTATGGAGGACAACATTCACGATCATCACCGCAAACGCATGAAACTTACGGTTGGTAATAAATTTTATGTTGTGATTGTTTTAGGATTGTATTTTATAATAATGTTTTTGTTGTTGTTTCAAGTTTTGTACTTGTTGTTGTTGTGGTACCTGTTATTTTTGCTGTCATGTTTGTTGTTGTTGTTATTGCTGTATTAGTTGTTGTTATTTTATTTTCATTGTTGTTGTTGATGTCCGCTGTTGTTGTTGTTATTGTATTTTAAGTTGCAATTGTAGGTGCAACACCCGGCGCATCGTATCGACCCGAACGTGCCGTCGTTCCCACAACCTTCGAGTGCCGATGAGCCGATTCCAACGGTGGCGGTTGGGATGCTCAGAACGGCTAATGACGTCAGACTCAATGATGTTGGTTATCGCTTTATTAAAAAATTTACAAAAAATTATGTATTTGATTTTACAAAAAATCAAATTGCAGAAGATGTAGTTCGGTTCGGTGGTTAAATTAAAAAAATCTAGGTACAAGATTTCGAGATGCAACGTTTCAACGGGAAGATTGTTGGTTTGTAAGTGATCCTTCATGTTTTTACAAACACAATAAAAAAAATTACAAAAATAATGCACAGTTTTACAAAAGTTTTTGTAAATTAATAGTTTTTTTGTGCCCAATATCATTATCTACCAACCAGATTGAGTTGACATCGACGAGTGATTAGTTGGGTGTGGAAGTGGGGGACCTGAATCGTTGAACCTTCTTATTAATTAAAAAATTGAATAATACAAGAAATACGTTGAAAAATTTTACAAAAAGGCAATTTTTTCCAATAAAAAAGAATACGCTTCTGCTTCTCTCTTTGAATTGATCACGATATTGTTTGCCACCAGATCGAGTTGCCATCAACCAGTGGCTCGTTGGGCGTAGAAGTGGGTGACCTGAGTCGTGACGACGTCGAGGAACTCAAGACGCCCAAGTACGACCGATTCACGCATTTCTTCACCAAGAAGTACGTGTTCTCCAATCATTATCCGTGCCAGCTGGACATTGACGGACGCCGATTCGTATGTACCGAACAGTACTACATGTGGGTGAAAGCAAGTTGGTAACGTGCTATGAATTCGGAGTGTTGTGGTTGTTGTTGTTGTTGTTGTTGTTGTTGTTGTTGCTGCTGTTGTTGTTGTTATTGGTGTTGTTGTTTGTTGTTGTTGTTGTTATTGTTGTGGACATTGTTGTAGTTAATTTTGTCGTAGATGATGCTGTTGTTGTTGAACAAGTTATTTATAACTTTATTCTAGAAACATTTGGCGACGAGGACGCGGCGGAACGCATCTATCGGTCGCAGGATGCCAAGGAGATGAAACGACTGGGCAGTGGCATCAAGGGCTATTCGGCTGATGTCTGGTCCATGCCCGGACGTATGGCCATGTTGCTAGCTAATTACGTTAAGGTATAGTATATATCTTTTGGAGTAAGTTAACTTTTGGTTTCTCAGTTTGCCCTTGTAATCACCAGTGTTAAAGCGCCAATAATGTGCTCAGAAACTGCAGAAAATGGTTACTATTATATGAAAAAATCATAATCAACCAATACATAGTTTTTTTTATTTAATTTTTAGTAAGAACATCTTTGATTTTCTCAATAATTTTTGCTTTACAAAAAAATTTTTTAATTAGATTCAGAATGATAAAAAGTTTAATTGCAGTACAAGCAAAATCGTAAGCTGCGCCTGGAGCTGTTTCGTACGGCCGGCACGACGCTGGTGGAGTGCAATCCCACTGATGAACGATGGGGCATCGGGCTGGGTATGGACGATCATCGTATATACGATCCCAGACAGTGGAGGGGCGAGAACTGGCTCGGTTGGTACAATGCCCAACTACATTATTCAGAGGAACATGTTTTTTTATTCTAATATCTTGAGATGTTTTTCATTTCATTTCATTTTCAGAAGGAGATGCTTACCAAAACCTTTATGCGAAGTTTTTTTTCATATTTTTCTCAAAAGTGTCTAAAGTTTTGTGAAAGGTAGGGGAATCGGTGATGGTTTTTAGAGAATCTGAAAACTTCAAATTCCCAAAAGGTATGGCCTATAGGAATGAGGTTCACACATAAATAGATTTCTTTACACTTTTTGAGCGCCATGCATGCGTATTGTAAATGTAGATAGTTGTTATAGGCGAGCTGTTGACACGACTTCGTGACGCGATGGCATCGTGTGGCATGTACCGTGATGACGTGGACTACGTGCGCAATGAACGTCGACGTCGTACGTTGTAGATGCATATTATAGCCGAATAAATAAGTTTTGTCGCACACGATAGTTTCTATAACTGATTAACCTCACGAAAGTTACATCGAACTTGAAAAAACAGCTATTTTTGCATTGGGTATCAGCCGTCGTGTAGTTTAGCACGCATAGTATCCTTTTGCACATGCGACAGAAATTATATTTACAGCTATAAAAAGTTCCAATCAACTAATAATAATGTTTCATTGATGATGATTCAAGCAATGATATGTGAGATTGCAAGTATTTTTGCCGGCTTTTATTTGTTATTATTATTGTTGTTTATGTCTTCATGGCCGCATCCCCTTGTTGATGCGAATTATTGTGATGGCATTTACATTACAGATTACAGAAACGATTAATCTTTATTGTTTGGTTTTCCCATTTTGTGGCAATGCAGCTGAGCAGAGATCAAGCTGATAAATTAGTAATATGAGATAAAATTACTCTCAAAAATCTTATATTTTGGTTTCTCACCATCCCATCAATTCGATGCTGTTTCGCCTGTTAATTGTTATGGTTATTTGTATATATTGATGGCAGCATCGGATTGTTGAGATTGGCGGATATCAATGAGCTGGTTTTGATTTTAGTGATTCACGCACTGTAAGTAGGCAAAGTCAGTAAATGGCTTTCTGCTCGGTTGCACAAACACTCGATTCGGTTTTTGGTTCATGCAGAAAACCGATTTCTTATTATTCTTGTGATTTGTCTCTGTCGTATTCTTATTTGCAAATATTTTCACAATTCTAACTATTTAATGTGTCACACGATGTGTTTTGATGGCAACAATTATAAATATTCTTTTATCTTGCTTTTTACTCTGTTGTTCATGTGTGTTTTTTCATTTGTTCTTGAAATTACGTTTAGCAATTTTGACTAACATTGCACAGCTCTGCTTAGAAACGGGTACTTTGACACACAGTTTCGCAGTTTTCTCAAATAATAATATTCCCAACAACTATTCCCTGCCAAAGCTCAGTTTTCATGCTCATTCGGCTGTGATTCTCGTATGAGTGGGGCATGAACACGGGCTGCATCAATTCAACTCATTAAATACTAGGCTCACTTTGCAGTCAAACATGATGAACAGTTTTGCACTGTATTTTTATTTAATTTTTCAATTAAAATTTTGTTATGCATCAAATCACTGACAAACACCCAATTGTGGTGAGGTGACGATATGTTTGCTTGAAATGAATGATCGTAATTGGAACTTCTCTATTTAGAAAGAAAGCAACATTTTCGGTGATTGCTTTCCGATTTGTTTCGTTGATTGTCATTCTTGTATTCTCCTTTATGTGGTTTGATTTTTTGACTTACGTATTATAAAACTATGGGGGAAGTAGAGCACTTTATCATTACATAACCGAACCGGTCTGTAAATGAATTCTTTTTCGTATTTGACCACATCGACCGAGCTGTACTTTCTTCTTAACAATAAAACGTATTTCACAGTTTTGTTTGATTGTACTACTTTTATGTATCAAATTCATCTGATAATGTTCTGACCAATCAGTGTCTTTGTATATAAACCATTCATTTTTGTACTTTACTGATTGGTTGGCGCTCCGAGTGATTATTTCTTGTATTTTGTGTACCGGGATTTGCTTTAGTAACAGTTTTTGTTCTTAGTTTTCAACAGAATACCGTAATTTTTATTTCTGTCCCGTCCCTCCCTGCTGTTCCTCTATGAATATTTATGAATGATCATTCGCACTCAATGTTTCTTCTATCTATTCAGTATTCTAGAAAAAGTTTCACAAAAAATATATCTAGAAACGTATCGTTGATTGTTGTTTGTTATACCATTATACCGGTTGTTTCTCACTATGAAAATTTTATTCGGAAATAAATTGTAATTTGATGAATTTGGTTGGATATCGATTGTCGATGGCTTTTTCATGTTTGGTAAATCATACGTTTAGAGTCTACCTGTTATGTTGGTTGTTGTGGTATTGTTGGTGTGTTCGGTGTTCAGGGGTGTTTTTTCATTTTAAACAGTCATTTGCATGCCAAACACTGTTTTGCAAAATACAAAAACCAAGACGTATAGGAATGTTTTTAGTATCCTACATTTTTTCTATATTATATGATGTTTTGCTTGCTGAATTGTGTTGTTTTGCAGAATACAATAGGCAAGATGTACTCGTCAGATGCGTATGACCTGACGCAGGATGTACCCAGCTTCAGTGGTGCGCCCATACCGTCCATCAGTACTCCCAATAACAACATTCACATTAATCCGCAGGTAATTCAATAATATTTTATACAAAAAATATGAAATAAATATTATTGAGCTTAACAAATGCGAACAGCACAGTAAAATTATACTTTTTTCAAGGTTTGTTTTATCAAGGCTTCTTTCATAGTGCTCAATTTTCGGGTGTGGCAAGTGTCAATGTACGGTACGAATTGGGAGTATGAGTTTGGGGTATGCACTAATCTTAACTTTAATGTAGATCATTCATCGTTTGTAGTTCGGGTGTATTCCGAATAAAAACCCCTTGGCTATTTGTCATCCACTTACAAATACCAAACTGCCCGGGTCTGATCACGCGGTAGTCTGGATGGATGATTCACGATGCCCAGCGTAGTACACTGCGATTATTACATACAATGCAAAGGACCTAGTTGTAGTGTTACATACAGTTCATCAGATTATATGCAGATTAAGACCACGAAACAGCCTGAACATTTGTAGTTTTTTTCTGAAATTACCTTAGAAAAAATTTTCCAGGCGTATTTTTCGAATGCCACTGACATGACATGAACTTAATCTTAATCAATGCATTTAGTATATGACGATGCGAGCCGTACCCGAGGTGAAGCTGCAGGGCAGTGATCTGTGCGATCAGCTCAGTTTTGATGACAAGTACGGCGGGTTTGTGTTCGATTCAAAAACGATGCAACGCGTCTTCAGGAACAAATGGGTGGTATTCGTCGGAGATTCGGGTTGGTCCCTTCTACTTATAGTTTGGTCATTGTTCTTTGTCCTTGTTGATGAATTTTATCTATGTGATGAATTGTGGATGCTTTTGCTCGCGGTTCGTATGTTTTTAACAAGCATTTGGCATTTTATTCAGCAACATTCACCAATTGACAATTTGCAGTTATGCGCGGTTTCTACAAGGACTTTATCGTGTTCTTACAGAGCGACGAAATCCTGACGAGCAAACAACTAAAAGCCAAGGTTTTGCAAAACTTTTTATTATTATAGGCTGGACAATTGATTATTAGAAAATCGGTAACTGTTGAGAAAGTACCTAAGCACGTTTTTTTTATTTCAGATTCACATTTTGTCTTATTTTGGATTCAGACCGCGAACTTAAAAATTTGAATTTCCCAGCGAAAAAAAAAATATTTTTTTTTCAGAAAATAATTTTTATTTATTTATTTTAAATTTAATATGAACTTTAAATTATAATAAAATCTAATTCAGATCAAAAATTCAAATCACGTTCAAATGCTGTATAATTTGTTACCAAACCCCTTTTATTCCTTAAAATTCCTTGCAGTTGGGTTTCATGGCCTAAATCCAAAATAAGACAAAATGTGAATCTGAAATTAAAAACGTGCTTAGGTACTTTCTTAACAGTTACAGATTTTCTAATAACCAATTGTCCAGCCTATACTTCAGGAGTGGGCCGGGTTTTCCATGAATGTTTAATTTGGTTATAATGTTTCATGAAATATGTGGTTTTGTTATAAATCCCATCCCGTGTAAACTCTTAACTTTTAGGGTGAGCAATCGTGTGCGCACGACTCGAACGTATATCAGTCGGTGAAGAGCAATGCCGTAACGTACAAGGAGGTCAGACAGTACCTGACAGACACCTATCGCGTTGAGTTCTACTTTACTACCAGGTTATTGTTTGCTGAATTAAGCAAAATATTAATTTGAGCAAAATAATAATTTGACCAACTGAATAAAGCAAAATTTTAATTTGAGAGCATACAACGAGGCGACCGAATCGATGCTGGACACGCTCGAGGCCGAGGCCAATGAGCACGACATGAAGCCTGATTATGTGATCATGAACTCGTGTTTGTGGGACACGACCAGGTTGATAAGAAAATTTACTAAAAAAATTTGTCTGAGGTGGTGATAAATGATAGATTTTGCAAAGTGGTTTGAATTTTATTCAATAAATAATGAAAAGCCGTTTATCATTAGGATCGTTTGTAAAACAATCATAACTCACGTAACACACATTCTTCTCTTTCTGTTAAGTTATGCTAAATGAGATCAATTTTCAGGTACACGAGGGAGAGTTCCCAGGAAGAGGTGTATGTGACGCACTACATGTCCAACATGGTAAAGACATGCCAACGACTCAAGGACATTCTGCCACCATCGAGCATGTTCATCTGGTTGTGTACTTTACCGTTGGCCAGTTCTATTGGATCCGGGTTCATGACTGATGAAGTAAAGTACAAGGAACATGATCTCAGGTTTTTTTGATTGATTTACTGAGTGATGAGTTGATGGTAATGCTGCTGTGGTTGTTGTTGTTTGTTGTTGATTGTTGTTGTTGTTGTAATGTTGTTGTTATTATTATCATTGTTGTTGTGATTCTGGTAGTTGTTGATTGATTGATTGATTGATTGATTGATTATAGTCTGTTATTTTGATTGATTCGCAGACAGGGCATCATCGAGTGCAACTATCACATGGCACAGCTGATCGCGTCTTATGGATTTGATGTGCTCGACCTGCACTACTACATCCGATGTATGATTCAGTACCGGTCAGTTGTCAATATGATACGGCATCTAATATAATATGGATAAATTATAATATTAGCCTATAAATAAAACATAATATTATCTGAATGGGGAAATTTCTCTACATGTAAGCGGAAATTTCTCTACAATCAACTGTAAGTCAGTTCGTGTTGTTCTTTATCGATGGACGATGGTTGTCGTCAAATCGGATGTTTTTTGAAAACGCGTGTGTCATGTAAACATCATTTATGATATTGGATATGTTTATTATAATAATTTTGGTGTTTAGTTTATAATATATCAAGAATGTATTTAGTGAGCATGACGGCGTGCACTGGAACGCGGTGGCGTGTCGTCACGTGACCAACCTGATACTCGCCTTTATTATGGACGCCATCGGGGAGACACTGCCTGCCAATACCGTACAGTACTTGAGGTCAGTTCAATAGCGGATGAGGGATTAACGAAAAAGTAGATTACCTTCTTTTTTGGTAGTTCCAATAAAAGTGAAATATTTCTCTCGAGGTGTAAGTTAAATGGTCTCAGAACTGCTAATTCCTCCTCATTGACCGCGAATTTCAGTGTTCTATAGTTGTGATTGTGTTTCAGACACCAAGTGAACGCGGATGAGCACGATGAGCAGACGGCCTTCAATCTGGACCACCTGAAACAGTTTGCTGATTGGCCGGGCTGGACGTCCGGTATGAGAGAAGTTAGTATCTTTTGGGTTTTTTGTTTTTTTTTAATAAAGATTTTTTAGTTTGTTTCACAAAAACTTCAGAGAGCGGTACACTAATTTTTCTGTCATTAAGATTTTTCCCATTCGGCATTTCTTCAATTTAAACGTTTGTGTCATCGAAACTTGATAGCGAAATAGTCTAGTTTTTCCGTCTTTCGAAAAAAATCTAAATTTATTCTGTAAAAAATTGTGTTTCACCGAAATTTCGTAGCGGAATTGACTAGTATTTTTTCCGTCGTTCAGATGTTCAAACACGCCAACGACTTCAAGAAATACCAGCAGTACAAACGAAATGAGAGACAACAAAAACAAGAAGATAAACCGGGACCGGCAGCCGTTCATCACCGATACACTACCTGATTGCCTCCTTGTTTTTTTTCGTTAAATTTTATAGTGAGATTAAATAAGCAAAGGAAGCGTATTGGGCATTTTATCCATGTATTGGGAGCTGTATCGGAACAAAATATGTGTCATACACTCATACGTATCGTATCTGGAATTTTGGCAAAATGTGAAGTGCCTTTGTGTACCGTCTTCTTTGTCATATACACACACTCCGTTATGATGATCTAGACTGTAGGTTTAATATATGCTAGTAAAGCCTGTGCTGTTGAATCACCGATAAGCATAATGTAAGTGGTTGGCGTATTTCCTCATTACGTTTGTATCTGATTACATAACGGATAGCCACGCACGGGTCAGTACGGGAACCACGGTATGGTCTGGCCAAAACGCTCAATTAAGAGTTTTTATTCACGGTGTAAAAATTTCCGGATATAAATTTTTCAACATTATACAAATATGAATTTTTTTCATGTAACCTAGACAGATGCATCCTTTTCCGCTATTACCGTAAAAAATTGATAACTCGTTCTCTTTTATATAATCAAATCTAAACCACATGTTATGAAATACAATACGACTGATTGTATTCCGTCTGCATTCTAAATGGCACTCGCTATATCACATACCCTTTGATTTCCTCACCCTCAAATTACCCGCTTAAGAATTCCGTTTTTATCTACATCGTTGGTTTATTTAGATGTGATTTGTTCGAATTGCTTTTGCTTTTTATAAGATTTGTATTTTGCCTTTATGTTTTCATTTCAACAATGCCTTGTTACTTACTATGTAAATACCTGTTAATGTCTGTTAATTTGCTCTGTGCATCTTTATTTGTTATCTCAATGTATATAGTCTTCTTCCATAGTATTCGACGTGGGTCTTAAAATACCAAATCATGCCACTTTATCAACCTGTTCATATTTCAACTGTTGTTTCTTCAAATTACCCATTTACAAAGATTTTCCATCTTGTAATGACATCTGTGTTTATTAACTTATTTCTGTGATAATGGGTAACAGCAAGTAAATTTATTGTTCTTCTTTTAATTCGACGTAGTATTTGTACATAGTCAAGATAAAAAGAAAGAAAAAATAAATAGCGTTATATAAAAATTTTATGGTTGGTTGTCGTTAGGCACGTTTTCTAACACTTCACACGGGCTTGCTTTTTCCACTGACAGTCCCATCGCACTCGCTCTTTTCTGTTCGCTTGCTTACATAACCTGCTTATTAGGTACATCGCATTTGATTTTTTCGTTTCTGCTTGTATTGATTGGATTATTCCTTTTAGTGTTGCTTTATGTCGTGTGTGTATTAATTGCTTTGGGTGGGGTTATTTCTCAATTCGGGTACAGTCAGGTTTCCTTACATATTATCCTACATGTTGAGTTTGTGTGATGTGAAGTTCGTGATATATCGATTTGATGAGCTTCAATAGTTGACATGGAAGCTCTAAGTTTCTGTGTCACTCCTAGCACCAACAAGTTCAGCTGCAAAACGATTCAGTATCTAACGAAACGACTGCTTAACGTTTCTGGTTCCAACGTCTGTTTCACGTTTCAGTATTTTACGAAACGACTGCTTTACGTTTCTGTTTCTATCGACTGCGTTACGTTTCTGTTTCTGTCGACTGCGTTACGTTTCTGTTTCCAATGACTGCTTCACGTTTCAGTATTTTACGACTGCTTCACGTTTCAGTATCTTACGACTGCTTTACGTTTCAGTATTTTTCTAGTGATTCACGTTTCAGTGTTAAACGACGCAATTGATTAGTAATGAGTTGGCGTCGCAGTCCATCACCAGACGATCCTCGATTCGGGTGTCCGGCGCCCAGACGGGTTGGTGGGGTTCACTGGTGTTATTAACCATTGGGGTTTACTCAACATTTGATCCATTGGGGTTTTATGAATGTTTGATCTACTGGCGGACTTGAAATTTGCCCAAACCAAAATGAAAAGAAGTTGAAAGAGAAGAGTTCTGCGAGAGTATGTAATCCCGCTATTACCTTTGTGTTCCGTGTTGTGCTGAAAGTGTCACTCTTACTACTGAATAAAATA
This sequence comes from Daptonema setosum, assembly GCA_964036265.1. NCBI lineage: Eukaryota > Metazoa > Nematoda > Chromadorea > Monhysterida > Xyalidae > Daptonema > Daptonema setosum. The sequence continues at coordinate 11,756,145 of OZ038446.1, forward strand.
GCTTGCATAATATTCATCTTCAATATAAATGGTTATTAATAGTTTTATTTCAGGGGGACAAGAGCAAAAGAAGGGAAAGCCGTGATTCGGTTACTGTTGTTAATATCAAAAAAGTTACCTTAATTAGTAGGTATTTAAAAAAATTACCATACGTGGGCACAGACTGTCTTTTAAAGGCTTCTGGCAAAGATAGGCATGTCACTGACACTGTACCACCCATTTTAGTACCCAAAGATGGGCATGTCACTGACTCTGTACTACCCATTTCAGTACCCACCAGCACAAGTGGATCGTTACGCGCCACATCTGCAGGGCACCGATCTGTTTGAACGACTCAGCTTTGACGACAAGTATGGCGGACTCATGTTCGATTCGGCCGAGATGCGACGTGTGTTCAAGAATAAATGGGTCATCTTCATTGGCGATTCAGGTACTAAAATTCACCACTTTTTCCGTTAAACGAATTGATTGATCTACAGAATGGTATGGTATGATGTAGTATTTTTGCAAGATGCGGATTCAGGTTTTTATGATCTTTTTAGTGATGCGCGGATTCTACAAGGATTTCATAGTGTTTCTGCAGGCCGATGAGCTGCTGAATCGGGCTCAACTACGCGGTAAAGTTGGTTATGGTGTGGTGCACGATTGGGAAAATTATCTGTAGACTAGTATTGATATGTTTTGATATTCAAACTGAGCTATTGCGGCTTCATCGTTTGAATAAGCACGGACTGCACGTGAATCACTGTTCAGAGAATTTGGATAAAATTTATGTTATTGAAAAAGGGTATTTGATATTTATACTGTTTTCAGGGTGAGCAGTCGTGTGCCAACGACTCTAACGTGTACCAGTCGCAGAAGACCAATGCCACATCGTACAGAGAGGTCAGGCAGTATTTGACCGACTCGTACCGCATTGAGTTCTACTTTACCACCAGGTAAGGGCATTTCACTTCTAATGTTGTTTTTAATGGTCGTTTTTTATGTCTGTATTGTGCAAAAGATTGTCTCCAGGAGACCAGGAAGCCATACTGTAACCTGCTTGGAATTGTTTACTAACTGTAAAAAAATTGGTTAAAAAAATTGCGCAAATGAGCATTTCACTTGAGATAAGTATCTTCAACTGGACGACCGTTAACTATCATAATGCAGATCTTTCAACGAGGTGATGAACGACCTGTTCGATGAGATTGAAAGACAGCCAACGGGTATGAAACCGGACTACATGTTCATGAACACGTGTTTGTGGGACATGACCAGGTTGGAAGGCAATGTCCTTTCTTTCTCAATATTACAAACCAATGAATCAGGTACACGAATGAGAGCCAGGAGGAAACGGTCTGGATCAAGCAGTATTTGTCCAACATTACCAAAACATGCCAAAGACTCAAGGACATTCTGCCGACATGGAGCATGTTCATCTGGTTGTGTACATTGCCGTTGGCCAGTCACATAGGTGCTGGGTTCATGAACGATGAGGTCAAGTACAAGGAACAGGATCTCAGGTTGTGCACTTGATCGATTCAATGAGATAGTATAGGACTATAGGAGTATATAGGAGACTATAAAGCTTCTCAATTGAATATAAATGAAAATGGTCAAACATTCTGTTCTGGACATTTATATTTGTGGCATGGTAACATTTATTTTTTAATACTGTCTGATGATTGGCTGACAGACTTACTACTGACTGATTGGTTGACAGAGTGATGACTGACCTAGTGATTGACAGACCGATTTACCGACTGACTGGATGATAGACAGACTAGTGACTGACTGATTGATTGACATACTAACAGCATGACAGTCAGATTATTGCAGACTGGGCATTGTCGAGTGCAACTACCACGTGGCACAGCTCGTGGCATCGTACGGTTTCGACGTGCTCGACCTGCACTACTACATGCGACCAATGGTGGCTTACCGGTTGGTCATCATCATGTTCAGTCACGGTTATCATGACTTTCTTGAATGACTCAACCGTTTTTGGTTATCATAACGTGGTAAACCTTCTAGCACGCATCAACCGTTAATCATAAAAGTATTAGAAAAAGTAAATGCGTAGTTCTTCATGTCTCGTTCGCTTACTCAATTTATAGGCGATTTTGTGAGTTTGTGCTTGGAATGCGTACGAATGAAAAACGCGTACGAATGAAAAACACTTCATGTTCCATTTCTTAGTTAATTGCGCATATTTTAACGTCTCAGTTAATCGCGTTGCGTAATTGTTATCGAATATGTTTCAATTTCTCAGTTAATAGCATATTTTATCGGTGGTGCGTTATATGAGTGTGACTGCAGCGAGCGCGACGGTGTGCACTGGAACGCGGTGGCGTGTCGTCACGTGACCAACCTGATACTCGCCTTTGTACTCGATGCCGTGGGTGAGACGCTACCTCTGAAGACCATACAGTACTTGAGGTGAGTGAGTGATTTAGGGATTGAGTAAGTGATATAGTGATAGAGCGTTAGAATGAGTGAGCTGGTGAGTGATATGAAAAAAATAGTCAGTGGTACAGTGAGTGAGCAAGAGTGTCAGTGAACAAGGGCATGGTGGAGTGAGTGGGGAAGAGAGTCAGTGAACAAGGGAGTGGTAGACCGAGTGAGTAAGTGGGTGAGCATGTGAGTGTGAACAAGTGATATAGTGAATGAGTGACCACTTGATTATGAAAGAGGGTATCTGACTGTGGTCAGTGGTTCCAATTCTTTTAGGGCTCAACTAGCAGAAGACGAATGTGATGAATCGAGTGCCCTGAGACTTGATCACTTCGTGACGTTCGGTGAATGGCCATCCTGGACCAAAAACATGGATCAGGTGGGTGCGTTGCGTATATATTCATGTTTCAGATAATAACTTCCTCTTTCACCGTTATGATTGACAGACACAAACAAGTGTTGAACGATGACCAGTCCCGTTTCACATCGATTTAATGTTGTTTCTCTAACAGACTTCACGGGGTGAGGATGAATGATAATGACTTCAGTGGAATTACTCCTAATCTACTTTCAGATGTTCAATCAAGCGGGCGACTGGTCGGCCTATGAGTCCTATCTGAAACGTCGACCCGCACCCAGCGTTCGAACATCCGAGTCATCCAATACCCGACGACGACCGATCAGCCCATCACCGGCTGACTCTACGATCAGCGTTGCCTGTAAGTCATGGTTGTGAGTGTGTAGATGTGAGTGAAGGATGTGAGTGAGTTGATGTGAGTTAGAATGTGAGGAGTTCATGTGAGTGGAGGAAGAGAGTGAGAAAGTGAGTCGTCTACTGTCTCTTATTCCACTTTACCCATCAGCAGGTTCGTTGGACGTGGAGGTGGCGAGTTCATCATCGCGATCCACCGAGTGTTCCTCGCGATCGGGTGCATCGTCGAGCACCAATCGCTCGTCCAACAGCACCAACCGTTCCTCCCGACCCGACCACCACCGATCGTCGTCGATGAGTCGGGTGGCGTCGCAGTCACGTGGTTCGTCGCCATCGTGTCGTTACCGTAACCAGTCGGCCAGTAGGAATCGACGACCATCGAGTAATAAAGCTCGACGTGGTGGTGGTCGAGGCAGCTTTATGGGCAGACGTTGAGGTCATTGTATACAAAGTTTCCTGTTACTGTTTACGGTTACGTTACATGATTCCTGTTACCATTTACTGTTTAACTTTATTCCTGTTTTTTTTTATCGTTTCTCTTCTTGGTGATTTTGAGTTAATGTGATTTCATTTCACCATTATGAGGTTTAACACGAAACATTTCACGACGCAATACAAACTGAATTCATGACGAGGTTTAATGAATTATTTCATCACGCTGTATAAACTGAATGAACGAAGTAATGGGCTCCTGACGAAATGAATTAAGTAACGAGCAACTGATTGCGTGGTGAATATTTCATTAAATCTAAGCTTCGGAAATGAATGATTCGTTCCACCACCACCATGTATTGTTGTTCACATCACATCGTTGTTACAGTAATTTTAAATATATCATAGCATAGACAAAAAATCACATGAAGTAACAGAAAAAATAAGAAATCACATGAAACGTGGTAAAAAATATCAGAATCGATTGCCCTGTCGTGATGCAGTCGCCTTTTTCTTCATCGCCATCAATCGTTTCTGAGCGTCCTGTAATGCCATGTAGGTCTTAGAATAAATTATTTAAACTTAATTGACAGTGAGATAAAAGTTATCAGATGCACAAGATCCGATAAAAAAATTATGGATGATCAAATTATTATAATGATAACGTGATAACAGTACGCGTACCTGCAGCTGAGTGGACGCAGGTGTGAATGCATTATCGATCTTCCCACCATTACTACCACTGCCTGATTGTTTGCTTGAACTGGCGCCTGATTTTGCACCTGGAACGAATACGTTTGAAAAAATTTTATTTTAAGAAAAGGGTAATTATTCATATTATAACAGTCGTACTAATAACATTACTGTAAGTGAATATAAAATGTAAGTAACTACAATATATTACCATAATTGATAGTCTGTCATATAAACCAACTTGAGGGTGAGGCATTCTGCCGAGCCTGATGCTGTGCCGCCAGCTTGCTCAACCCCATTCCAGAACCAAGCGATCCTGAGGTAAAAAATGTTTCTAGGATGCTAACCAACTTATTCATCAAGTATATTCATATAGCCAACTCACATGTTCAAGTCTCACATCCAATCTTAATGACACCTCACATCAAACTTGACAAAACTCACCAGTTTTTGTGTCGCTTTTGCTGCTGCCTGAGTTCGACCCGGTGGATGATGAGGACGTCTTTTTGGTGCCCGCTGAATAAGCAAAGATATCTATTGTAACGCAACTTGGAAAACTTTTTCACATGAAGTTTTTAATAAATGAAAAAAAATCTGAAATAAATTCAGACTTTTGTGTTTCGCCAGGAATTCAGCGGCAATGCTGGCCACGACGGGTGCACTCAGATCCTTCTTGTTGCTGTCGGGTGTTACGACAGGCTGTAATGCTAATAAAGTAGTCCCAGAGCAAGTTGAGTGAATTTAGAATGAAAAATTGATCTGATTCTATTTCTAAAATTAAGTTATATTTTTCATGGTTTCAGTGATGAAGAAGTCGCAGTAAATTTAGTGAATAGAGCAATGACCAACGACAACGGTGCTGGTCGTCTTCTGGGTGGTCGGTGAGTCGGATGCCATCGATCGGGGTTGCGGCGAGTGGAAACGGTCCTCAAGTACGACATCAATCCAATCAAAGGCTCACATTAGAGATTAATTCGGAACAACATAAACGTGTCCAAAACCAACCACTCAATTCAATGTAATCACACTCTGCCTATGGAAACTCTGACAGTTTCTTCAAATCACAGCGGTCTCATCTAGTCATGTATTTAACGAATGTAAACAGTAACCAACCTGTTTCCTCGCACCCACACACAGCATACAGACAAAGATGAAACGCGGGTCGTTCTTCTGTGCACTGCTGATAACAGGATCATGACATTCCTGCAACCATGATTGAATCGTGAGGAATAAACCATTTTAGATAGTTATAAAGGGAAGAATCTTACGAAATTTCTTATTTAGACAACAGAACCCAATCAGTTTGCATAAACAATGCTAGATCAAAACAAACATCAGTAACTATGGGTGTCCTTCAAGGTTCTGTGTTAGGCCCCCTTCTTTTTATCCTATTTATGAATGATCTACCAAATGTCGTAAAACATTCAAAAATTTTCCTCTATGCCGATGACATAAAACTATACTCAGAAATAAAAAAAACAATACAGACATTGAAAATTTACAGACTGATTTTACCTCTGTTCAAAAATGGGTTTCAAACAATGGTTTAAAAATCTCTGCTCCGAAATCTGCAGTTTTGAGAATAGGGAAATCAAAATTCAATGCAACCTACCAAATTAATGGTGACAAAATTCCAGAAAATGAAGTTTTTCGTGATTTAGGAGTTTTAGTCGATTCCAAATTGACCTTCTCAAACCAGGTAGAAAAACTTTGCCAAACAGCCGGAAAACGATCCAGAGTAATTAGCAGATGTTTCTTCTCAAAAAATCCAAACTTCAATATACAAATGTTCTCAACTTTTACTCTATCAACTTTAGATTTTTGTTCTTGCATCTGGTCGCCTCATAAATGGGGGGATAAAGAATCAATTGAAGCTATTCAAAAAGATTTTACACGATACTTACCTGATGCCATGACTTTATCATACAGAAACCGTTGTAGTAAACTCAATCTAATACCGCTTATTGTTAGACTGATTGTCAATGACCTGGTGGTGCTCCATAAACTCGTTCACAAGAAGTTCAGAGACTTGGAACCAACTGATTTCATTTCATTTAATAGATCTAGTACACGAGGACACTCATTCAAGATTGTAAAAACTCATGCAGGACCCTCCTTGAGAAACCATGTTATATTCAGATCTTTGAACCTCTGGAATGATCTTTCTCAGGAATTGGTTGAAATCCCATGTTCTGTTGTTTTTAGACGCAAATTAATTGATTCAAACATTGTGTATAAGTACATCGAAGATATAAAGCCCACTTTTTTTGATAGCCGATATGCCTAAACCACAGAACTGTAATTAATTTGCTATTTACTACTATTCCACCTTACCATAATCACACATTCCATTAATCAATTGAATCTCGACATTTTATTTTCCGATATATACTCTTATTTGATTTGTTTTTGTATTACAGTAACGAAAGATGTATTCGTTTATTCGAACCCGTTGTTATTCCTCTCCTTAAACCCCTCCGGTTTTCGATATGTCGCTCAGGACAAGTTCCGTATATGTCTGGTCGTTACTCTCACTTTATATTTTAATTTTTATTAATTACGTCTCACTTACTTTCATTATATTTCTTTATTGATTATTCAAAGTAATTTGTAATTCGTAATGTGTAAGACCGATTATATACGAGTCAACCCAATGAAACTGAAACTGAAACTGAAATCTTTATCAACACATTTCATTCCACTTTATTAACTAATTTTATAATAAATTAACATGTTTCATAATCATAACCTGTTTCATAACTAACATGCTTCGTAACAAGAAACAAACCTGATGTATGAGTTGCGAGCACTCGGAGCACTGCAACAGGGTGTTGCCGATGCCAACTGTTAGTGTTCTAAACACAAATATGTTAATTAAATACGTAGAGCATACTCATGTAATATCGAACTCATTATAACGCAAAAAGTTTCGAAATCTAATCAAACAATTACATCTAGCAATTTTATAACACGATTTAAATAAATTTTTATAAGAAAAGTATATTTGAAATAGAGTGCAAAGACAAACTTGCAAATGGTGCAGGCTGTTGGCGTTACCGAGTCCCCGCCGATCTTTCGTTGTTTTGCGGACGGCTCGCCTATAAAATGCTCTCATCACGAGAATGACCATACAGATAAAAAAGATAGAATAATAAAACAACTAACCATCATCAGAATCAGTCAGATTAATAACGCTGGGTCGAATCTTGCCGGATGTTTTAACTTCAGTCACTTTTTCCAAACATTCAGAACACGTGGTTGGCGACTGGGCGGCATCGGGGTGACATTTCTGAGACAATAAAAATGTTACAACAACGTCAACTGTATCAACGATAACATATCATCATCAACAACAGCAGCCACAACATTCTATTCATCAACAACAACGTCAAACATCCCTGGCAAATAGCAAATATTTACGGGTTTATGGTACCCCATCCAACATCATTATCAGTTAGGCTCAGTTATACAGCCCCATGAACCTCAACAAACACCACAACCAATGATCACAACAACATTAACAACAACCACAACAACAACAGCATTAACATCAACCACAACAACAACAACAACAACAACAACAACAACAACAACAACAACACCAACCACATGGAACGGATCCCTGCACACTGAGCACGTGTTCATGATACCCCACTCGCCATCCTCATTGGTTGAACTCGACTCGCTGCCACCGCATACTTTGCATTTGACCTTCAGCTTGCGGGGTTCATCACTGACCTGTCGTTGCATTGACGGGGGTGCACTGCAACACGAATTATATTATTATAGGAAAATATATTAAAATAATTGGAGGAAGCAGCATATAACTGCAACTTTTTATCAACGAACACCTACTTCATTACAGTAGCTTTATGCTTTAGATCAGCCACTTTATCATAACAACCACACCAGAACCAACTTTACCACAACAACAGTAAGCTTACTACAACAACAACCAATGTTACCACAACAACAACCACAACAACTTTATCACACCAACAACCATTTTTACCACACCTACAGGCAATAACGAACTTTAACAACAACCAATTTTACTACAACAACAACAGTCACCCATTGTAACAAAATAACAACAACCTACTGTACCACTACAAAATTAACAACTAACTTTAGCACAACAACAACCACCCATTGTATGACCACAACATTAACAACCAACTTTATCACACCGGCAGTCTTCTTAACGGGAGCCACGGGGTTCTTGCCAGATGCCTTGACTCGCTGGAACGGATCGGCCGATGTGGCAGAACTCGGATCGTCGGATGGTGCCGACGATTTGCGGGTGTCCACCGACCAACCGGGGAATTCGGTCCAGCCATTGCGATCGTAGAGAGAGGCCGTCTGCAATCATGTATCAAACGTAAAAACAGTGACCATTATTTCACTATATTTGTGATTTGGTATCCAAATTTGCTATTGTGGCATAAATTTGAATTGAGTGAAGCTCGATCAATTTTAATTTCATAATGAAATGGTCTGATAGAACCCCCCTATAGTTCACGAACAAGTTAGATTTCCGGTAGCGAGGCGAGCCACTGAAATGTGACATATAATACGATCTGACTTCTGAGAAAACAGTGGACAAAACACGTGGAAACATGCAAAACGTGCTGAACTTTATATTTCAAAATATAGGTTATTGTTGGAAAGGAGATCAGATCACACACATTTCTGTTGGAATGATTGTCAATGACCGACTCTGGTGTTACATGGAATACGTACATGCTAACGAAATCCCGAGCACATGAACATAACATCATGATCGTAATTTTCCTGATCTCACCTGTTGATAGTAGTCATGAATGCGTTCCGTGGCCACCGTATCGCTCTCGGGTCGTTGTATCAACGCTGCCAACTCCACATAAAACGAGTCCGTGTAGTCTTCGGCCGAATTCAGTGTTCGTCGCTCCGCTTTGATTTCCGTCATCTGTTAATATTTGTAGGAGATGAATAATTGTAAGACATATTGGCATTGGATTAAAAATAAGAACATAAAAATGCAAAAAAAACAACGAAACATTGTAATTTACGATAATAACTGATTAATACCAACAGAGATGGTTATTGTGCATACAAACACGACAAAGCTGTGCATCAATTGATCGACCATACAATAGTTTTTTTAGAAATGCTTTATTTAGTCAATATAATCATCTAATACTATAAAGAAACAGTGTGCGTCTGTCCGTAACGCTAGCCCGGTTTACCACAGTTAACGCCAGCCCGGATCAGCGACGAGCACTGTTTTCACGTATGGTGCAGCAATAGCAGTCTGGAGTAGGCCGATAGTAGGTTAATGTTTCACGAGCTAATGTTTCAGTCCGATAGTGGGTTAATGTTTCACGAGCTAATGTTTCAGTAGAAAACTGATGTCCCATTTTAAGAAATGGGGACAAAACGCAGTTCATTATATTAACGTCAAAACGAGCTAATGTTTCATACATTAAAGTTATAAATGAGTTAATGTTTCAAGAGTCTAAACGAGCTAATGTTTCAGTCCGATAGTGGGTTGATGTTTCACGAGCTAATGTTTCAGTAGAAAACAGCTGTCCCCATTTTAAGAAATGGGGACAAAATGCAGTTTGTTATATTAACGTCAAAACGAACTAATGTTTCATACATTAAAGTTATATGAGTTAATGTTTCATGAGCCTAAACGAGCTAATGTTTCAGTAGCGACCAGTGGTCTGTTTTCACAACTGTCCCCATTTAAATAAATGGGGACAAAAGCCTGTTTTCACGTATGTCCCCATTTTATGAAATGGGACAAAAGCCTGTTTTAACATCTGTCCCCATTTTAATAAATGGGGACAAAAACCTGTTTAGTTCGGTAATAGATTACTTTCCACGGGAAGCTTCAAAATGGCACAATAGATTATTTCCACAGGATATTCATTGCAACGGCAATAGATTACTTTCCACGGAAGGTTCCTAATGGCTCAATATATTATTTCCACGGGATAATCGTTGCAACGGCAATCGATTACTTTCCACGGGAAGTTCCTAATGGCTGAATATATTATTCATATGCTAAATTAATCTGATTTTAGTGTCCACGGGATATATCCAATACTGAAAGTAATACTTTTTTTAAATAATATTTTTACATGCAATGATCAACGCAACGGTAATAGATTACTTTCCACGGGAAGCTTCAAAATGGCTCAATAGATTATTTCCACGGGATATTCATTGCAACGGCAATCGATTACTTTCCACGGGAAGTTCCTAATGGCTCAATAGATTATTCATATGCTAAATTAATCTGATTTTAGTGTCCACGGGATATATCAAATACTGAAAGTAATATTTTTTTAAATAATATTTTTACATGCAATGATCAACGCAACGGTAATAGATTACTTTCCACGGGAAGCTTCAAAATGGCTCAATAGATTATTTCCACGGGATATTCATTGCAACGGCAATAGATTACTTTCCACGGAAGGTTCTTAATGGCTCAATATATTATTTCCACGGGATATTCATTGCAACGGCAATCGATTACTTTCCACGGGAAGTTCCTAATGGCTGAATAGATTATTCATATGCTAAATTAATCTGAGTGGAAGTTCCTAATGGCTAAATAGATTATTCATATGCTAAATTAATCTGATTTTAGTTTAGTGTCCACGGGATATATCCAATACTGAAAGTAATACTTTTTTTAAATAATATTTTTACATGCAATGATCAACGCAACGGTAATAGATTACTTTCCACGGGAAGCTTCAAAATGGCTCAATAGATTATTTCCACGGGATATTCATTGCAACGGCAGTCGATTACTTTCCACGGGAAGTTCCTAATGGCTCAATAGATTATTCATATGCTAAATTAATCTGATTTTAGTGTCCACGGGATATATCCAATACTGAAAGTAATATTTTTTTAAATAATATTTTTACATGCAATGATCAACGCAACGGTAATAGATTACTTTCCACGGGAAGCTTCAAAATGTCTCAATAGATTATTTCCACGGGATATTCATTGCAACGGCAATAGATTACTTTCCACGGAAGGTTCCTAATGGCTCAATATATTATTTCCACGGGATATTCATTGCAACGGCAATCGATTACTTTCCACGGGAAGTTCCTAATGGCTGAATATATTATTCATATGCTAAATTAATCTGATTTTAGTGTCCACGGGATATATCCAATAACGGGATATATCCAATACTGAAAGTAATACTTTTTTAAATAATATTTTTACATGCAATGATCAACGCAACGGTAATAGATTACTTTCCACGGGAAGCTTCAAAATGGCTCAATAGATTATTTCCACGGGATATTCATTGCAACGGCAATCGATTACTTTCCACGGGAAGTTCCTAATGGCTCAATAGATTATTCATATGCTAAATTAATCTGATTTTAGTGTCCACGGGATATATCAAATACTGAAAGTAATATTTTTTTAAATAATATTTTTACATGCAATGATCAACGCAACGGTAATAGATTACTTTCCACGGGAAGCTTCAAAATGGCTCAATAGATTATTTCCACGGGATATTCATTGCAACGGCAATAGATTACTTTCCACGGAAGGTTCTTAATGGCTCAATATATTATTTCCACGGGATATTCATTGCAACGGCAATCGATTACTTTCCACGGGAAGTTCCTAATGGCTGAATAGATTATTCATATGCTAAATTAATCTGAGTGGAAGTTCCTAATGGCTAAATAGATTATTCATATGCTAAATTAATCTGATTTTAGTTTAGTGTCCACGGGATATATCCAATACTGAAAGTAATACTTTTTTTAAATAATATTTTTACATGCAATGATCAACGCAACGGTAATAGATTACTTTCCACGGGAAGCTTCAAAATGGCTCAATAGATTATTTCCACGGGATATTCATTGCAACGGCAATCGATTACTTTCCACGGGAAGTTCCTAATGGCTCAATAGATTATTCATATGCTAAATTAATCTGATTTTAGTGTCCACGGGATATATCCAATACTGAAAGTAATATTTTTTTAAATAATATTTTTACATGCAATGATCAACGCAACGGTAATAGATTACTTTCCACGGGAAGCTTCAAAATGTCTCAATAGATTATTTCCACGGAATATTCATTGCAACGGCAATAGATTACTTTCCACGGAAGGTTCCTAATGGCTCAATATATTATTTCCACGGGATATTCATTGCAACGGCAATCGATTACTTTCCACGGGAAGTTCCTAATGGCTGAATAGATTATTCATATGCTAAATTAATCTGATTTTAGTGTCCACGGGATATATCCAATACTGAAAGTAATACTTTTTTAAATAGTATTTTTACATGCAATGATCAACGCAACGGTAATAGATTACTTTCCACGGGAAGCTTCAAAATGGCTCAATAGATTATTTCCACGGGATATTCATTGCAACGGCAATCGATTACTTTCCACGGGAAGTTCCTAATGGCTCAATAGATTATTCATATGCTAAATTAATCTGATTTTAGTGTCCACGGGATATATCCAATACTGAAAGTAATATTTTTTTAAATAATATTTTTACATGCAATGATCAACGCAACGGTAATAGATTACTTTCCACGGGAAGCTTCAAAATGGCTCAATAGATTATTTCCACGGGATATTCATTGCAACGGGATTGTGAATCCGCAAACAATGTTAAAATTAATACCGAGGCAAGTCATCAAAGAAAAAATTGTTTCATTTACAAAGTAAACAACAAAGCACAATCATCCTCAATGTATAACGGGACATGGGCTCAATGTATAACGAGTCAGTTAATAGTTAGTGACTATTGAACACTCAATTTCATTCAGACACATCTCAATCAATGACATGATAACCCTGAACACCGCAACCTGAGTTACAAAGAAATTTTGTAAACTAAAACCCGTAAAACTTTTGAGCGGGTCACTCGTGACAAATATGTAGCATAATAGAGAAAACTGGTAAACTTACCAGCCAAAGTCCTAATGGCTCAATATATTATTTCCACGGGATATTCATTGCAACGGAAATAGATTACTTTCCAAAACGACACTAAATAATAAATTATAAAAATGTAAATTTTTGTTCACGTTTCACGACTGGTATATTTTAAAATTATGGACATTGCGTGTTGCTCAGTTATGAATACCGTTCTCAATTAGAAGAATCAAAAAATTATAATCCACTACTACATTATAATCCTGTCATTGTGCATACACTTTAAAACTGGCTCGATAGATTACCTTCCACCAAACTAACTGGTTCAATAGAGCAGTGTTTAACAATGTAGTACAACAATCTAATACCCAGATCTCTAATACTCGGCCCTAATTCTCGGCAGAATACCCGATAAAGCGCGCGCAGCGCGCACAGAAGCACAACTCGAGCAGAATCCCCGGGCCCAATACCGAGCTGCAGTCCCTAGTATTCATATATACAATGTCACCGGAAAATACATGATACCATTTCAGCCGAGCTAAAAATAAAAAAACTAACGAAATAATGAAACATAAATCAATTTTCTGTTATATTTTAACAGTTAAAAATGATATTTATGTAAAAACAATCAACATTCATTGATCCCATCTTGATTTTCGTTCATGTTTGCGCGAAGAACGTGAGGAGTTCTGTTTCGACGCATCAAATATTTTGGAAATCGACGTCTCATCATATCCATCCAGCGATGATGAGTTCAGTGAATCATCGGGGTCGGGTGCTACGCGATTCGAACTCAGATTCAGCGGTGGAAGCTTCGGTTTGGTGCTGCTGCTGCTGTTGTTGTTGTTAACACTGTTGTTGAGAGCGTTGGTGGAACCTGCAGGATGAAATAGCTTACTTAGTACGGGCCTATGCAACCTTGCATTTTATTCAATATATGAATGAATGAACGAGCTTATGTTGCTGCTTAGTTTAAATATAATACTGAAAATTGCAATACTGAGTTTGAGAGTATTGTAACTGTACAATATATTATAATGTACCCATTTTATTACAACGAATTTGAAATATTATACTATAATTTTATAGTTTGAATTAAATGCACCAACCCATCCGGTTCTGACTGGCAGCACGCGACCGGGCTCGCAATTCCTCGGATGACAGATTGATGAGGGAGGCCAGGTGATCAAGAAACTGTTGCTTTTGTTCCTAAAATATATTATTTCTAAATTAGTATTTTCATCAGCAGTTTTTGAATCAAAAAGCTGACCAACAACTTACAAAATGAATCAACTAGAACTAACCATTCATCCACCTAATCGATAACCTCTAAAATAAAAGCAATCAATTATTCATCTTCCGACCCAACAACTTCAATCGGTCAATCAATCTTATCAATAACAGACGAAATCAATCGAACATTCATTATCCTAAATCAATCAGTCAATAAATCAAGCAATCAATCATCCATCCAACCAGTAACGCTTCCTCTAATTCCCGTTGCAGTTCAGTATTCAATTTATCCTTTTCTCTGGCGAAGTGGGCATCGGCCCTCAGCTGAACGTCACCGAGCGCTCGCGCCCGACCAGCCGACAAAACCGAGTTCGTCATCGATTTATTGACCACCCTGTAAATAAATCAGGAAATCGGGTTCTCACTAGATATTATCGGTTTATATCCTGCTCAGTGGGCGTTTTAATCAGACACCATGTCTATGTTCCATGAGTGAGATAAAAATATGAGTGAAATTTGATTCATGAGCCATTATTCATCTTTATTAGCAAAGTGATGCTACGACCAAAAACAAGTGAACCACAGTACGCGTTGGTTCGTCATCATGTAACCCGAAAGCATAGCATAATTACACATCACATCACAGAGACTGATTAAACATTTCTTTGTTCAACGTTACAGACATCTATCACTGACTTATTTGACCATATCGTTGATTTAAGTTATCAGAATGTTGATAATTTTTTTTATGAGCAAAATTTGAGGTAGTTGAAAACAGGAAATGCCCCAAATTGCTGAAAACCAACGTGGGCTTGATGAGTTTGACATCCTCTTCCATTCGACTGCTCACTCCGTCGTATTGCGAGTTGACCGAACTGAAACATTCCGTAACTAAATGCTATATTTTCAGTCACTCGGTATTTCTTAAATGTGATGCCTTTTTGAAGTAAATAACATGAACAGATTTTAATAATAAAAAACGATAATCGAATTAATTTTCGCTAAGTTTGATGTTCTAACAATAAATGTATTATGTAATTAGCAATAGCAACCCTACCTTTCTTTCTCTTGCCGGATGCGCTCATATCGGGCCTGTAGTGTGTTCAGTTGTCGCTGTCTCGTTTCGTCAAGCGTCTTCTGCAGTTTGGTCACCTGCTCCCTGGAAAACTCAGTCGGTTAATTTTCAGATCAGATTCAGATTACATTCGGTTTTTTTAATTACGAATTAAAAAAATACACTGAATAACAAGAAGGAATGCAGTAGAAATCAATAAAATAAAGACAATAAAATACTGAGAAAACAAATTTTCGTGCGAAAAAGCTTGAGAAAATGTTTGTAGCAAAAACGTTAGTGAACTTAAAATAACCAACTTATGTTTACTTAGCAGATCGGCCAGTTTATCATGACTGACCACCGCCTCGGGCTCCTTAGCACGTCGGCGTACTTCCAGCTGAAAATTATTAAAAACAATGTGATTTTTTATACAAACAGGATTACAGGAAACAATTCTTCATTTCTGATGTTTTTAAACCAGGCTCATTTCAAGATGAAGTTTTAATATTTTCAGTTCATCAGAGTCTTTTTTTAACCAGGCACACTTTGAAGTTGTAATGTTCCTGGTTCAAATAAAATATAAATATCAGAACAGTGACATCATGTATCATGAGTAACGTACCTCTCGTTTCCTGACACGCTCCAGTCGAGACACCATCTGCATCTGGCGCTCAATGGCCGCTTGCCGACGGGCATGACCCACCTTAAAATACAGGATACCATCATATACAATTATATTACCTCAGCTAACATTTTATTATATTAAGATTATCATTTTCAAGTACAACAGATAAAATATCATTTGTGAATTTGATGAATGAGATCGAATTACAATGCAACTTCTACAAGTAAAGCTCATTCTTTACCTCTAAGTAAACTTTGACAGTTGTTTCATCAGTTTACATAATTTAGGGTTGGCAGTTGGGACACGTGAATGCCATGTAACAACTATTAACATTTATAAAAAAAGAGTTCTAAAAAATAGTAAATGTACCTGTAATGTGCCAATGACATGCGCCATCCTGGACTGTTGTGCTTCTAACAGATCCTGTGTCTCCATGGACATGTCCTCTTTCATGTCTTTGATCAGTCGCTCTTGCTCCTCTTCCATTTCAATCTTTTCTCGTTCAAAGTCTCGCGCCTAGAAAAAATGGTAACGTATTGTGGTTCAAATCGAAGAATTCATTGCATTCATGTAAATAATTTTATTGTTTTCTCAGTTTGTACAATCGTTCCTGCTCACTAGTAGAGGAAAGCAAATCGTTAACCAGTCAGTCATTCAGTTGATCAGTTACAGTTAGTGGTTCTATCGTTAGGTTAGTAATCCAGTCAGTGGGTTAATAAGTGTGCCAGTCAGTCAGTCAAGAGGTCAATCCGTTAGATACTCTTTTATTCAAGGGGTCAGGAAGTAAGTCAGTTAATTTGTGGACTACTCAGTTGAGTCAGTCAATAGGTCAGTCAGTTGCTCATTCAGTCAATGGAACAGTAAGTTCGTCAGTGAGCTTTGCCCAAACATTTCGTTCTATGCCATTAGTGTGCAGCACTGTTAACCCTCCAAAGAAAGGAATTGACAGTTTTTAGGTCATTTCACATACACCATAGGGAACAAACTGGTTTTCGGAAGTTGCCAAAGGGGGGCAGGTGTCGAATCGGGGGTAAAAAAGGCATATACGTATATGCCTGATACACATATGCCGATACGTATATGCCGGCATATATGTATCGGCATATACGTATATGTCGATACATATATGCAGAATGCGCTGTTGGCATATACGTATATGCCGATACATGTATGCCGGCATATACGTATATGCCGATACATATATGCCAGCCGTATATGCGGCATATACGTATATGCCGATACATATATGCAGAATGCGCTGTTGGCATATACGTATATGCCGATACATGTATGCCGGCATATACGTATATGCCGATACATATATGCCAGCCGTATATGCGGCATATACGTATATGCCGATACGTATATTCCAAAAGTTAGTTGTTAGCTTTTTAGGCTGTTGAGAGGATCTGTGGGCCCCACCACCCCTTATCCGCCCGTTTTGCGATTTGTTTCAAAGTTTTACTATTCCCTTCGAAGTATTACTGTTCGTTAACCCCCGATAACCTATCGTAAGGCTGGCTTGTCCGAGCGATAGCGAGGACAAGCGCGTTAACACCGCGCGGAGCGCGGAGGTGGGATCCGTTTAAAAATAACTGTCCTCATCTCCAATAATTGGCATATAAATACGTATATGCCAATAATCGGCATATACGTATATGCCGGCATACATGTATCGGCATATCATATACGTATATGCCAGGCTACCCGATGGCATACACGTATCAGCATATACGTATATGCTGGCATATACGTATCGGCATATACGTATATGCCAACTGGCATATGCGTATCGGCATATACGTATATGCCTTTTTTACCCCCGATTCGACACCTGACCCGCCAAAGGAAGGTGAATCCACAAACACCTCCTTCTAGTTCACTAGTGGTGTGCAGTCTCTCGCTGGTCTAATGATATTTTTTTACATCCCCTAACCATAAATTCCAACTGCTCCGCGTTATTCGCCTGCTCCTCATGTTTTCGTCGTCGTTCCTCCAACTTTTGCTGCAGAATCTGATCACGTTCAAAACGGGACAACTTGAACAGGGAGTCCAGCAGGCGGCGGTTGTGCTCGTGCTCAATCAGCAGGCGTTCTTTGTCTCTGAAATTTTCTTATAATTTGATTATCGGAGTGTTTTTAGGACACGAAAACGTAGAAAATCACGGTAATCGCGACCCGTCGACCGGTCGACCCGTCGACCGAGATCGGTCGACCGGCCATTTGGAGGTTTTTAGGCTGCCTACATAGCTGGATAGGTTTAGAAGGCTAGGCATGAGCATCAAAATTAGGTTTCTGTGTAGGCTTAGGCTTAAGCTTAGGTTTTTGCGATAGGCTCGAGCGCTACGCGCCCGAGCCCATACAAAAACCTAAGCCTAAGCCTAAGCCTACACAGAAACCTAATTTTGATGCTCACACCTGCCAAACTGTTAGTATAGTGCTCCAGAATAACTTTTGTAAACTTAAGTCGGTGCTAGGAACTAAGCCGAAGCCGTACAAACAATATCAAAATTCTGGGTCGACGGGTCGACGGGTCGACGGGTCGCGATAGCCGGAAAATCACAATCGGCTCAGCTTTTTTGTGAATTTTTGGTTAGGTGCGGGGATAGAATCGTAATATAGGATTTAGAAAGATCTAAAAAATATATTTTTTGAAGTTGTCCGATTTAGAAAAAATATAGATTATATGTTACAGACAGAGAGACAGACAAACAGAAGAGAGAAAGACAGACAGACAGACATAAAAATAACATTAATACGGGCAATCAGACATACTTAAATTGATAGTGGAGAACAGACACAGTGACAGTATGACAGATGGACAGACAGGTAGACACGGACAGAGAGTTAATCGTAAGAAATGTTACAGACAGGAAGTTAGACAGATAGACAAGCAGACAGGCAGACAGTAATACTGGCAAGCTGACATACTAAAAGTTAAACAAACAGACAGAAAGACAGACAGTCAGACAGACTGACTGATAACGGACAAAGAGACAGGCTGACTGGTAACTGGCTGAAAGATTGTAACAAATGGCCTGAAAGGCAGGCGGACAGAAAGACAGACATACATTAGACAGACGGACAGACATACAGACAGACAGACAGACATACATACATACACTCAGACAGACAGACAGACAGACAGACAGACAGACAGACAGACAGACAGATAGACAGACAGACAGACAGACAGACAGACAGACAGACAGACAGACAGACAGACAGACAGACAGACAGACTAACAGCCGAAAACACAGAAAACTTCAAGATTTACAAGTATTCAGGAAACTTATTTCGGCGTAAGAAATGTTACAGACAGGAAGTTAGACAGATAGACAAGCAGACAGGCAGACAGTAAAACTGGCAAGCTGACATACTAAAAGTTAAACAAACAGACAGAAAGACAGACAGTCAGACAGACTGACTGATAACGGACAAAGAGACAGGCTGACTGGTAACTGGCTGAAAGATTGTAACAAATGGCCTGAAAGGCAGGCGGACAGAAAGACAGACATACATTAGACAGACGGACAGACATACAGACAGACAGACAGACATACATACATACACTCAGACAGACAGACAGACAGACAGACAGACAGACAGACAGACAGACAGATAGACAGACAGACAGACAGACAGACAGACAGACAGACAGACAGACAGACAGACAAACAGACAGACTAACAGCCGAAAACACAGAAAACTTCAAGATTTACAAGTATTCAGGAAACTTATTTCGGTTAAACATTTTAAAATTTCATGAAAAAATAAATGAATGACATTGCGAAATATTTTATCGGTGGGTGTAAAAGTTGTCAAGAAAAGCTCCCAGTCAACGCTTTTACACTCTCAATGGGAGTTCTTTGAAAAAAAAGAATAAAAGCTGAGGAAAATGTACAGAGGAAACAAGAAAACTTCCACTAATTCATCAAATCGAGGGAAAGCTCTCAAGAAAAGCACTCACTCAGAACTTTTATTCTGTTTTCAAAAAACTCCCGATGAGACTGTAAAAGCTCTAACCGAGATTTTGCTTGGGAACTTTTACACTTTACTATTACTGAAACATCAGGTATAGCATCGTAAAAAAATCGGACATTTGAAAGAAATCTTTCTGTCCGATGTTAGAAAGTATAAAAAAAATAGACGACCAAAAAAACTTTCTAATGTACGATCTGCTCGAAATATAATTACGATTCTGTCCTCCCGTCTTTTGGTTAGAGTCTGAGTTTTCAGGAACTTAATG
>OZ038446.1:11779223-11831723 GCA_964036265.1 Daptonema setosum
TTACCCTAACACTAAATCACAAAATCAATTATATCGCGATTCACTATTCCATAACACAATAAGTTTACAGAAAACTAAATCACAACCAGCAAAACTTAGCTGCCAATTCGAACTGTGTGTCACTGCCACTTACATCTACTCAACCCAAAAGTGATCGGCTCAACAAACTGGGCTCTCTGAGATTATGATGGATATTAGATAACTGACTGACTGACTGATTGATTGACTGACTGATTGATTGACTGACTGACTGAATGACTGACTGACTGACTGACTGACTGACTGACTGACTGACTGACTGACTGACTGACTGACTGACTGACTGACTGACTGACTGACTGACTGACTGACTGACTGACTGACTGACTGACTAACTGACTAACTGACTGACTGACTGACTGACTGACTGACTGACTGACTGACTGACTAGCTGACTGACTGACTGACTGACTGACTGACTCACTGACTCACTGACCTGCGGAATATGATTGAATGGCTGACTGGCTGACTGACTAACTGGCTAACTGACTTACTGGAGGCAGATGTGCAATTCTACAAAGGCACAATAGACAAGAAAAACTAAGAATTTGCTGTAAACGTAGGAGAAAGAATAGCCAGCCACACAGCGTCTTCAAGGCTTTCTGTTTTTATTGATTCTCTTGATGGGATCAAAGTGAATATGTGTCTCAATATAAATAGCAAAACAAGTAAACGAAATTAAATAGTGACTACAACAAAAATTTAAAACAGGCACACATTATTGGCACGGTACAGGTAAACTTTCTATAACTTTGAAGAAGTCTGCCCTGCCGTGAAACATCTGAAAAAACTACCGTTCATCTTCGAACGAAACTACGAAAAACCGGCAAACTCGGCAGTTGCACAATCTCAGTACTTTTGCTTATTATCTTATGCAGATAAAAAATGGTGTGCCTTCAACTGGACAACATCTCGCTCCCACGAGTACAATACAACACTTATCTATATAATGCGACGGGATTTTCGGCGTCCCACAAACGACGCATATCAGATTGTTTATCCATCAGTAGTAAAAATGGCGGACCACAATACTTACATAACCTACATACACAAAATGGAAGAATCTTTCTCAAAAACTCGTGTTTGGCCGCATTCTGTACTATTATGTTATGTTATGTTATGTTACGTTATGTAATGTTAAATACGATAGCAGGTATACATATAAGCAATTTTCTGTTCTCTCAATCCGCCAGTGCAAATCAGGCCAAAACGCTAGCAAAACAGGGATTCCAGCCGAAAATCGTAGTTTTTACCGAAAAAAACTAATGAATTTTCGGTGCCAATGCGTTTCTGATCGGACGTACAAATACAAATATAAATAGACGATGATGACGATGGTTGATGAACCGGTTGATAAGGAATAGTGCTGGATTGGGAACAGATGTTGGATGGATTGGATGATGAACACAATGGATTCAGGAATTGAATAAACTGATTTGCAGGTTCCTTACTTCCTTATGTAGATATAATACATAAAAAATATAAGAAGAAGCATTGTACAATCATAGAAAAAAAGAAACATTAGGATAGGATATAGGAAGCAAGGAACATATGATTTCAGGAGCATAAATCATTGAATTTGTTTCTGATATTATTACTGTAGTGCTTTATCATCAGCATGCAAGTTATACATCTGATCTTTTCCTGGAACATGAAGAGACGATGATTAGTTTTAAGATTAGATGGTCTGAGGCTGGAAGTATATAACTTATAGAACGTCTCAATATACGATAAAAAATGGCAGTTTCCTTTGCAACATCGACGCGTGTTAATCGTCATCAAACAGATATAAAATAATAAAACTATTTTATAGGGTAAATAACATTATACACGATTATTTATTAAAGTGACAAAATATTATTAAATCTATAATATTTACATTTATAATAACAACGCTATCGATACCCTGACTATATAATGGAGTACAACTGTACAGTACGTCTGCTAAACCCCCGACAACGCCCAACGAAATATATATCCTATAAAAAGACGGCACCGTTTGCTTTACAATGTCAGTTGGACACTTCAAGCTGTTTACTGGGTGCGGCTCTTTTTCTTTTAACATACAGAGATTTGAAATAATATCCACTTTTTGATGGGTTTCAACACTTCCGTCACAAAGCTTTGTCAATGTGGTTACAATCCCAACTGCAAAATCATTTTACCCAACAATAGTTTGAAGGTCTCCGCTTACAATTTACATTCGATGAAATTCTAACTACAGAAATGTAACGGCTTACTTAATCTAAACAAACTATCGATAACGTTGAAGAGGTTTGCGGTCTGTAGAGAGTACGTAGTACACGGGCCATCACCATTATGTCATTTAATCACCACGTTTCACAGATACATACAAACTTAAGTATTACATACATCTGGCTCTTTAAGGGCATGAAATAGTTTGTAGAACACATTTGCTATTAAAAATAAGGAATGCTACGAAGAGCTGCAAAATCACGTCGGTGTTTGTATAACAGGAAAAGTGACTGATTTACCTTCACTCACTCACTCACTCACTCACTCACTCACTCACTCACTCACTCACTCACTCACTCACTCACTCACTCACTCACTCACTCATTCACTCACTCACTCACTCACTTGAAAAAAATACAACAATACATCGCAGTAAACGATGAATGTGCTATAATGAAATATTGTGTGGTCGTGGTGTTACGCTGGAGGCCGTCACTCACTCAACGCCTTCACCACCCATCAATACAGTAATCCGATTTACGCTTCACGACGCAACGATGACCAAATCACCCACGATCGGTCGTTTGATCAATGATAGCAGATACATACATATACAGTATGAAGAGTGTAACAGAGGAGAATATAACATATTTTGGGCATCGGTAACTCCGGCTGCCGACTTTCATGTGAAATTTATATCGTCTGCTAAGTATTATAAAATGAATAAATAAATGTAGTGCAACAATTCATGTCCAGATCTAACTTAATGAAATAAAATAGTTTGAAATAAGTTATTCCGATGGAATAGTGTATAAGATTGAGCTTAATAAGACAGCTCACTTTGTTGGTTTGTTTTGTTTTGATTCACCAGAATGGGCGAGTTAAAAACTATGAAGAATGTGTATGAGAAAAATTGTCTGGTTTTATTTTAATAGTACAGGTTCTCATATCAATAATTCCAGCTAAATATGCTGACAATCTTAGTCCAAATCAAATCAATGATTGTGTTCCAATTATAATAATGGATATGAACTATACTGCGATTGAGCACTGTTGTGGTCAGCTAATCAATCAGCACTGCAAACACATCCATCCACAAACACATATATCCAGTCTACGCCTTTATATAGCTGTCTGCTATAACACAAGTACCTTAGCGGACGTGAAGGGGAAGGAAAAGTAGAATCCCCCAATGTAAAAAAGTACGTTTTTGCAATATGTAGGTGAAACGACCTGATTTCTGCCATCTCGAAATTTTTTGAGAGATTCCCCTCCCTTTGGAGGTTTGGCTCGTCCGCCAGTGCACAGGTACATACATATGATGTGCAAACAAACTCCGTTAAAAGCTAATAACATTAAGGCATAAAATCTGGTGGCATATCCAACAAACACTTGATCGCAATCGCACTACGGGCAAACACCACTGTGCAAATATAACATGCTTATGAATGTTTACGTACGATACAAATATGTGTTCGCTTCAGATATTAATTATGCTTACATATGTGATTGCTGAAATTAATTAACGTTTCATTTTGAGATCCATCACCGACTTCGCTAAGAAACGCACGAAAGAATAACTTGTTCAGGAAATCAAGAATCTTTCCTCAATAAGGTGCATAGAAAAACTATTTCATTATAAACTGATTTGTTTACCATTGGTGTTAATATCATACTTACAACATAATATAATATAATAATATTATATATATTAAGTATTATATATGTTATAATATTATTATTGTTATAATTTATTATAACGTACCTGACAAGTGGTATCCTCGGTGAGTCCAGTGACCACTCGCTCCGCTCCGGCGTACACAACTTTCAGCTCCATTTAGTGTTGGTCAATCAAACTTTCACATGTAACGTAGTATTATTAGGCAGGAACTTCAGATGAAATATAATCACGCATAATAACGATGGTGATCTGAGTTCGGATCGTTTGGCGCATATCTGAAATGAATCACTGAACTAAGTTACAGTTACAAAGTCAGCTATTTTTATCGACGGCGATTCGAAAGATGACGGTAGGTTCTAAATTAGCAGGAAGGAGTTACATTAAATTTAAACCTATTCCAAAAACATAATTTTTAGGAAAAGTAACATTCTATTGGCGATACATTCATGTTTTTGGTTTAAATTCAAATATAAAAACTCTATTGTGTTACAATTCCAACAAAAGATCAATGAAGCCGTCATACATTTTTTCAATGTGAAACCAATGTCAGTGATCTGTCCAGGAGCCACTAGCGGACGAGAAGGTAAGGGAAAAGTGGAATTACCCCTGTCTGGCGTCTTCAATAGGTAGAATTTGTTTCCTAAGGTGTGGGTGGAATGGCTTGCAAACTGTTAATTCCCCCTTTTTTGACGAAAATTCCCCTTTTGAAGGTTAGCTCGTCCGCCAGGGCCAGGAGCGGCACGTCCTTGACTCAGTCAATCATCGTTATCCGTTATATTACATATCAATATTATAAACACGTTTATTCTAGCGTATGAACGCCGAGGAATAATTCATGTAGGTAGGGATTTGCATACAAATTACGAAAAATACTACATACATTACATATTCTTGATGTGATGAAAGCTGTGTTCCATAGAACATGGTTTCTTCGAGATTTCTTTCAAAGGGGCAAAAGATAATTAAATTAAAATTCTTAGTATGGCTATATCATAAGTACAATTTCTTATTCGCCGAATTATTTATTTGAGAAAAATTAATCGTCGTGAACTTTTTGAAATCACAATGAGAGCAATGGAGCTCCGAAAAAATCTAATGCCTTGCATTTATTGCGGCATTTGTAAGAAAAATTCATAATGGTGTCTGGTGGAAGGGCCAGATTTGCATACAGATTGTATTGTGAGAGCGATGATGAATAACAGAAACGTTTGGGAATGAAGCTGATGACTGGATAAAAATAATGTACAAGGAATCAACCAAAAAAGCATTCTAGTTGATGCACAACTTCACATTTAATTTACAAACTGGAAGGGACGTGTCAACAAGAAATAAATTGTCAGTTGTGGTCAATTTAATTATAGCATCAAATTATTTCGTTTGCATAGCTTGCTTGGATTCTGAAGTCGGAAGACAGTGATTAGGATACCTTGCTTTCAAGATATGAAAAGACTCAGATACCACTACGCGCGCCATACCAAAATCAGGTGTGAAGCATCGTTTGTTGGGCGTAACAGACCGCACGAGTGTAACACCAGTGCCATAACAACAAATGCGGCAATAAAAAAAGAGACTAACGCACGTTTTGTAGCGCCCAACAGTGAGTACAAGTTGAAGTCGTTCGTCTGGAGGCTAAGACATACCACTAGAAAGTTGAATAAATAAATAAACGAATAAAAAATAAAGATATTTTTAAAGAAATATACTCCTATTTCTCTTACGCTTATAGGATACTGAACGTTACTAGTTTTCCGCCAGCGGCAGAACCAAATGGATGGCGCACTTTATCTTGTATTGCCGTGCGCCTGATGGCTATGGTGACAAAAACGTTATCGAAACATATGAAATATTGCGCGATTATTTCAAAACGTGTTGCATTGACGAAGCTGAAACGGGGATTCATTTTTAGCTTGTAATAATTTTTGGAGATCTAATAGTAACAGTGCAGTGGTAATTTTAGAGTTCTTATAACGACAGTAGTAAGATTTATTACTTATATTTGTAAGTTCTTAAAAAAAAAGTTGTTTTTCAATCACTCAAAGGATCACTGGCGAGAATATGAAAAACAGTATTCCAGTTACAACATGATTTATGATCTCCCATGGTTTCAAAGGTCAGTAAGTTCGGATAATAAACCCAGTTTCGCGCATTTCACTCATCAAGTGCCCACATCTTCTGGGCCGGAATGGCGCGTGCCAAAAAAGCTTTCGCCGAGAGCAAAAGATTGATCGCGATGAACATCCATTTCGAAGCGAGATAACAGCTGAGCATTTTTTTATTACTTGAGTAATTGTTTTTTTTTGCAGTTTAATTTAGAAATACTATTTCTGCATAAACACTGAAATAAAAAGACAAATCGGCCCATTTTCTCACCATGCAAAAAGCGATTAATTTGCGATGAAAAATACTGTTAGGATCAGTAATAATAGTAGAGAGGAGATGGGAGAGGTCTGATATTAGTCAGAATGCTCGTTTTTCTTCACTATTATAGCACTTTTATAATATATTGCCTCCGTTATAGACTATCCAGATGCTTCAGAATTGGAATGACCATCAACATTATGTAGTAGACTATTTTTATATCAAAGCTTGGTAAAGGTGTAACAAAGAACTTTCTGACTAGCAAGATATATTCAGGTTTTCTATCATTTTTGAATGGATGTCAGAAGGAAACCGATCTATTCAAAGTTTCATTCGAGCTGGCTACAACTCAAAGGTTCATTCAAAAGCGAATGCTTGCCTTTTTATAACCCTATTTCAGTGGAAGAAACAGGAAAGAGGTAATAAAGAAGACTCGCACCAGCTGGTAGCCATAAGAATCGTATTGGATCATAAAACTCGTAGTTACATGTCCCATATCAATGAAGAGAAAACAGCCGATGTAATAGTTCAAACCGAGCCCTACTGTAGTACAACAACAACAACAACAACAACAACAACAACAACAACAACAACAACAACAACAACAACAACAACAACAACAACGGACGAATTCAGGTAGAGGTTGAAGATGTTCACGCAAACCGGCTCGGGTTTTGTACTCTCAAGGCCGCTCGTAAAAATCTCGACCATTTGCGTGGGTCACAGGTGGCGGATAACTGGAATTTCAAAAACAGTTGGTCCTTTTCCCCGGGGAAATAAAAAAATTCTTTGTAGAAAATGCCTCAGTTTTTTGTGTTTTTCTTTTTTATGTCAAACATTATCAATTATGAACAACAGGTAAAAATTGTCTATTTCGTATAATTTTATCTCGTCCAAATACCGATTGATAGTGTGGATTTTATAGTCGATATTTGGGTCACGGCAATGAGTGAAGAAAAACATCAGTAGTCGAATGGTAATAGTAGACATTCTAGACAGTATTATAGTATATGTTGTGGTTTTAGCCATTTCGATTGTTGTTGTTGTTGTTGTTGTTGTTGTTGTTGTTGTTGTTGTTGTTGTTGTTGTTGTTGTTGTTGTTGTTGTTGTTGTTGTTGTTGTTGTTGTTGTTGTTGTTGTTGTTGTTGTTGTTGTTGTTGTTGTTGTTGTTGTTGTTTTTGTTGTTGTTGTTGTTGTTATTGTTGATGTTGTTGTTGTGGTTGTTGTTGTCGTACGTACAAATGCAAGTGAGTCAGTCAAGCGTCTGTGTATTTTTGTATAATCATTCATACATTGAAAAAGTCGTGCAACCAGAACAACAACAACAACAACGACGACGACTACAACAACAACAACAACAACAACAACAATAACAACAACAACAACAACAACAACAACAACAACAACAAAAACAACAACAACAACAACAACAACAACAACAACGTATCTTCACTACTGAGTCACTTGTTAGTATTCAGCGGTTGATTAGCAGTCCGAATTCAAGTGGAGTACATCCCGATTTCAAGCACCTCCGAAACTTTTGGATTCTTTCACTCGAAACTTATCGTCAAAAGAAACATATTCAACTCAAATTGATGGAAACTAGATTTTGCAGCTGAAGTCTAAGATATTGAATTTGAATTCTGTGGTTTCGTGTACTGTGCAAATTTGAAAAGTTACGGTTGTGAGTTTTTACAGAAATTTGTTTATGGTGTTTATAGATTCTGAAATAGTGATTAATACTAACGAAGAAGCTGTCAAACAAAATTCATATAACATCTGGAAAATAAATCTTGCAATTATACTAATTGTAAAAAAGGTTTCCGAACTGGATAGCTGGATCAGGAATCACCAATGAAATCTAAGCTGTGAGTTTTCAATACGGAAACTTATCAGTTCTTCGTTGGACTTATTCTAAACCAAAATATTCCGATAAACATTCAGCGTTGTCATTAAGTATCAGCAGGACATCAGAATGGCAATGTCTTACCGACGATTCAAACTCTTAAAATCATGAGTCAGCCAACCAACTGGTTTTCCATGCCCTTTCAGACTAAATAAGAAAACATGAAAATGAAGAACGGCAACTGGGGTGGGGTAACGGGTGAAAAAAAACGCTTTACAATAACAAAAAATTGTTAAGAAATAATCGGTAAACAGTTTAAAAGTTTTTTTTCATTTGGTTCCTCGTGTGGATGAGACGAAAATAAAAATATATGCGATAAAAATCAAACGTTTCATTTTATTTTCTTCCGCTACCAGGCAGGAGGAAAGAACACTCACCGAGTTTTTAAGCGCGCGAAAACAATAAAAAGGGTTTTTGAATAAGCAGTTCTTGATAAAGTACGCGTTTGCCTGACAATTTTAAGTTACGTGTTGACATAAAAAACTATTTGAATGATTGTCTCACGAGTATGACACGGTGAAATAAATCTTTGCGGGGTTAGAAATTATGGTACATTACTAAAATAAATATTGGGTTCATAAACCGAATCTGTAATTGATGAATCATTTCTATTCAGAAAAAGTCTATAAAAGATAGATCCGTCGGAGAAGCAAGATAAACAGCTTGTTGATTTACAACAGCTGAAACTGTTCTATAATAAACATAAAAAGAACACACTAGCTTAACTCATACTGAAATCTGAACCAAATCTGCGGTTACGAAATAGCCGGATAAGATATCCGGATGGGCTGCAACACTGGTGGACGAGCCAATCTTACAAAAGGGAAAAAAATCTTCAAAGAGACCGGAATTAGCAGTTTTTAAAACCAATTTTTCTGAACCTTGTGGAATAAACTCGACTTTTTAGAACTACCAAGAAGGGGAAAATCCATCTTTCTATTTTCCTTTGTTCATTAGCGCAAGATGCATTGGATCTGTGGCTTGATCGCGCCGTTATCGCTCACTCAACACCCGAGGATTGCCTGATGTTTCGTTGTGTGAACAACGCATTACACTGCAGGTAATACATATCCACTACCGCCTTTCAACTCACTTTAAGCAACAAAAAAACCTAAACTTAGACAGAAGGTAATTTTTTGCAGCACTTAACCTTGCCTTCTTACCTTAGAGAAACTACAAATCCTTGATAAAAACGAAAATATCCCTGGTTATCTCGTCCGCTTGTGTATGCAGTCAAGGTTGAGTCATGACATGCTGTGTGTAGTGTACAGTCAACATACATACGTTGCCAACACATCCAATACATGCATCACACAACATCAATCAATCCATACATTCTAGTTACACGTGTACATGACTTGAACTCAAGCACTTTTCTAGGAGGGAAACAGAGGTAAAGTTCATTATTTTACAGTTTAAATGGGAGTGTCATTTATGAAACTGGTCTTGAAACTTTAACGCAGTGAAACATCGAGTGCTGACCTGGTAATGTTTCAGGGCCGACAGATATGCAGAGTGTACAGTCGTGTATTATACATACGTTGCCAACACATCACACAACATCAATCAATCCACATGTTCTAGATACATATACAATGACTTGAACTCACGCACTTTTCTAGGATAGAAACAGAGGTAAAAATAGTAGACCAGAAGAGTGGACTGAATTTATTATCATTTGCACACGCCGTCAAATCATATATTAGTTTACAACATGATTATTTATTAGTTTATTTATGAAATTGTATTTGAAATATGAAGGTAGAGAAACATTAGTTAATGGCACACATAATGTTTCAGGGCCGATAAGTAAGCTACTTATTGTTCATGCTCAGGAGCTAATCAACCAACAGACGATCCAGAAGAAACCTTTCTGAATCAGCTCTAATTTTTATTATTAGCTCTAGTAGATCTCGCTTACTCGATAGTTAAAATATAATGATTGTAGAAGTTAAACGCCAACGTTGATCACGACAACAAGGTCAGACGATTAAGTTTGCCTTTTGGATAAATTACGGACGATAAATTAGCCAAGTTGAGCCCAATTATTAATTGAATACATTGCGCCGATAAATTAATGATGACTGAATTATAGTTTACTTGAACGAGGTACATAAATATATCTTAGAAAAATCTGGATAGGCAAGTATCGAAACCTTAATTTTTACTTTAGTTTTACACATTGAACAGTAAGTGTCAAGTTGATTAATAAATTAAGGCTTTATGGCGCGAGGTGAACGATTTTCAGGATATTTATTATTATAACCAAACGACGACGACATGACCTCAGTTCTGTTGAATGATCACCATTGAACTGATGATCGGTCTAATAAACGAGCGATCGTATGGCTAAGTGGTTATTAATTTAATGTGTAAAATTACAGGCTTTGGGTTCAAATCCTGATTAGACATCAAATAATGATAATTCCATGGAATTTCTGCAGTCAAAATATCTGTTTGCAAAAAAAACAGTCGTGTTAATAGGATACATGTGAGCCTCTTACTTTACATCGTGCGAAAACCCAATAAATTAAACATGAAATATGAACCAAATATTTTGGTAATAAGGAACATGAGTTCAAGAATGATATAATTTACAATAAATTTCTTAGCCAAAAAATTTTGTTTCCAATGTTGGTAAGGCTGATCCGAGTTAAATCACGATCACAGCTGTGCAACGCGTCCAATCACGAATGCTGCTGTCTGTCACATGCGATTGTCAGTGACGGTAAGCAATGCACTGTAGCGGAACACAAACACGCAAAATTATTAATAAAATTACATGCATAACAACTTCATAAAAAATGGAACAGCTGAAAAAGTTCAAAAGTATCTCGTTTTTGTCAGAGACCAAAACGAAAAAAAGACTTATTCGTCAACCCAATCAACCGCACGAAGCGACAACGATATTCAACCGCAGACACTGGTGGACGAGCCGACCCTCCAAAGGGAGGGAATTTTCTCATACAGGGGGGAATTCGGTAGTTCTGAGGCCATTTAACCTACTCCATAAGGAACAAACGATACTGTTTGGAACTGCCAAAAAGGGGGAATTCCACTTTTTCCTTCTTCCCTCGTCCGCTTGTGACCGCAGATTCAGTGGACCTGCCCACAATTCACACGTTTTACACGACACCGATTAATGTGCGCTTTTATGGGCGGGATTACACGCATTTCACACGACGTGCAAACTCGTGTGAAAACTCGCGTGTTGTGACTGGAACGCAACAACAATAATAAATACAAGTGCTCAGGTAGTCAGGTTATGAAAATGTATTTGCGTTGCGCGTGACTTGAGACGAAATTAGCGGACGAGATGAGGATGGAATAGTGGTTTTTCTTTATTGATGGTTTTGAAAGTGGAGTTGAATTCTTACTATTGTGATAAGATGCTTAAATTCGTGCCTCTTTTCGGGCAAATTCCCTTCTTTTCGGTCGATTAATCCGCCAGTGCCATGAAAAACTTGACTGGTTTTTCGGTACATTTCGCGGGCGTTCAATGAATTCGAGCAAAATGCTAATCCACGGTCAGGTTGCAAGGAGAACGTCATTTATTGCCAGTTCAACTTAGACAGTGAATTGACCACCATGTATGCAGTGAAATAATGATATTGAAGATGTTGAAGTAAAATATAGTTTTAGAATAGTAAGGTCAAAACCAGTAGTCGAATACACTCTAGTACGAGACGAGACCTAGTTATTTGAGGGAAACTTGAATAGGCTAAATAAAGAAACTCATTTCAAAGCAACAGATAAAGTTTGTGAAACTACAGTCGCTAAACTACAATCCAAACGTCAAAAGCATCAAAATGTGCACCACATACTATAATATTATGTTTGTAAATACAACGACATGCGATCACTCAATAGTCCTCCTCATCCAAACACCGAAGCCGCGCAACCACTGGCGGAGGTGCCAGTATTAAAAAACGGTAAATTCTTCAAACAGTAATTAGCAGTTATGAGGTCATTTTACTTAAAATCTTACGAAAAAAAATCCGTTTATTGGCACTGCCAAAGTGGGGGGAATTTCCCTCTTCCGTTTCTTTCTCGTCCGCTAGTGCACACAACCACACACTGGCGGACGTGCCAGTCGTCCAAAAGGAAGGAAATTTCCCTAAAAAGTGGAATATCAGCAGTTTTGAGGTAATTTTACCTCCACCTTAAAAATACACTTGTTGGAACTGTTGAAGAGGAGGAATCCCACTTTTCCGTTCCTCCATCATCCGCTAGTGAACACAACCACATACAGAACGTGCGATCTTGGGCACCGACGATTCCGTGTTATTGTGTGTATATCGTGAACGTGAGGTGTTGATACAGGGGGAAGGTGATGAACGACACGTGTTGACGAGTTGAGGACACTCACAGTACAGTCACTAGCATACGAGCGAGATCCAGAAAGTGGAATAACCTCCTCTTTGGTTGTTCCAAAAGTTTTGCTTCTTGCGGTGTGTGTGGGTGAACTGACCTCAGAACAGATTTTTGAACCAATCCCCCTTCCTTTGGAGGATTGGCTCGTCCGCCAGTGAGTACGGTACAGAACAGTTGAAAGAAATTCAGATAGCAGACTCCCAATATATATATGAATTAAATTATGTACTCACGTCACGAGTTTCGTCTGCATTTCCACATGAGAGCAAACGGAGCTTATGGTCATCCTAACGTTTGACAATGCAATACGTCAAAATCATTACACCAAACATTTATTCATTAATATTAGAAAGATAAAAAAAAAATCCAGGTATAGAAGTATGTATAAAATTGTTATGTTGTGCGTTGGTTGCTGTAGTATATGAACGCAGTTTGTAAATGTTTACAGAGCTCGTTGCGCGTTGCAGCACCAATGTATCCAGGCCGCATATTTCCAGAAACTATAAAGTTTTTTATTTGTTTCCCATTTCTGGAAAATCTGATCAATTTAAATTTTTTTGTATCTTCATAAAGTTCAGGATATAGCAAACATATTTTAATAGGTGCCGTCAATTTTTTATTAAGTTCATTATTTTTTTACGTGTCCGAATATGGCTCCTAGAGAGGGGATAACGGAAATTAGTTGCTAACGCGCTTAGGCCGAGGAACATGTACATACATACTATATCCACCGCTAGCGGAAGAAAAGGGGAGGAGAAGAAGGAACTCCTTCTTTTTGGTGGTTTAAGAAAGTAGATGTTGCACTGTTGCTCCTTAAAAGCTTTAAGAAAAATGGTTCAACTTCTGTCAATTTTTCCCTCTTTGGAGAAATTCTCCTCCCTTTGTAGGTTTGACTCGTCTACAAGTGATATCCACTGGCGGACGAGCCAAAGTTACATAGTGGAAAGAGAAGATAATTAACAGTTTTGAGACTATTTTATCTACACCTTGATGGATAAAATCAATTTTACAAAACTGCCAAAGAGAAGGAATTCCACATTTTCGTTCTTCTACATCCTGTATATATGTATTTTTTTTTTATACGTCCGTTGGTGACTACTGACTATCCGTATGTAAGCGGTGGAGAACAACAGCTAATTGGTCAATTAAAAACCTTCCCAGTGATTTCAGGAAAGATTTTTGTCTTCAGTGTTCAGATAAAACAGCCTCAATTGTACGCTTTGCTTGATAGATCCCCTGGTATTGAAAGATCCGATTGTTTGCTGACACGTGAAGACGTGCCAAAGTGTTCAGGCTGAGTGGGCTTGACTAACTGGCGGACGAGGCAGGAATGGAAGAAGGGTTGTTACAATAAATATATCACTTGGAATACACAGTTAATACGGTACAACATGGCACATGCTTGGATGGTACCGAAGTTATCCAACGCGCAAAACTTTGTCAGCCGGATGGAACGGTTTTTATATAAACGATTGTCAGCCATTGATCATTCGACTAATTATTGTAATGGAAAACCATCGATAGATTAGAAAGAACCAACCAGTCGTTCAATCTAAGTTTTCGAGCAGCGAAAAGTTATCAGCGGAATTGCATTTCCGTTGAAGCACATGTACATACATACTTATTACATTTTATGTATGTTCGGTTGTTTACAAAGTAATAATAAACGAATTCACATGCCCACTAAACAAACACAATCGTACAAACACACACCGAGGTGTCAACTTAAAGTATACAAGGCAGACATAAGCCTTCAAGAAATATTTAATGAAAAATCAATTCCGTAACACGAACACTGATATGATATCAGTATTCAGTTATTTTCCAAATTAGATATCAAACTTTATGAATGTGAGAAGCTTTATCTAGTTTCGCA
Source organism: Daptonema setosum (assembly GCA_964036265.1). Lineage (NCBI taxonomy): Eukaryota > Metazoa > Nematoda > Chromadorea > Monhysterida > Xyalidae > Daptonema > Daptonema setosum. The sequence goes on from OZ038446.1 coordinate 11,793,654, forward strand.
TAATTTATCCCGAAAGCTATGATACACAAACTTTTCAATGGCCTCAAACAGTTCAGATGATTATTCCTTTAAAAAAATATCGGAGATATAATTTTTTAAAGTAAATTCCAATAGTTTTTACAACGATTTTGTCTATTGAAATCTTTATAAAAAGTGGGGCTCAAGCTGACTCAGACCTGGAGAACGGTCTAGACCATTTTGAATCGTAAGTAAATCTGATTTATTACGGTAATGTATTCTGCTGCTGAACCGGAAACCACCGATAACCGGGGGGCATGGTGCGTTCGGTTGACAGGATAACGGTTGTGTTTTCCTAAGGAGGGTGAAATGCAGGGTCCGCGTTGCTTTCATACGTCAATTGAGCTGGACTTTTTTATCCATGAAACTACTGTAGTACAACCTGTATGTATGTAGGATATGTATTTATGGTCACATTTTTTACTGCCAAAAAGTCTTTTTATAAAGATTTTTTAATCAGCCGAAAACTTTCATCCCAAAAGAGCTACCAAATTATACGTTGTTATAAAAATTATTTATAGGTTTTATTGATTCCATACTCTAATTTGGAATGACTACTGTACATATCAATGTCGAAGGTTTTGAATGTACATATGTACGTCTGATTAATGACGATATAAATGACCACAAACGTACTTACCGTCAAAAACGATGAATGAAAACGTGGAGATAATGTTTTTATTTTCTACTCTATGGAAAATAAACAAAGTTATATTTTTTATATCAAAGAAAAAATATAAAAAAATCTTGACATGCTTAGTTATTTTACACTCGGTTCTCTACCAGATCGATGTGTTGCTGTCAAAAATGATATAAGTTCTGTAACTTCTGTTTTAGCAACTAGACGGATTAGCAACTTATGAAAGTCAGGTCATAATCACCGAAAATCCAACAAACACACCAGTTAACTTGATGCGCCAAGGTTTGGTAAACACAACTATTTTCGGCGTCATTTCATGGCACACCGTCCCGTACAATTAAAATCGGTTGCCTTATTTGCGGTTAAAGGATAAAAAAATACTCGAAATTCCATTCTCCTAAAAAAAGGTAGCGCTCTCAGCTCAGAACTGCTTACGTAGCAAATTACTTAATATAAAAAAAATTTGAACCTCATTTTTATTTAAAAAAATGTTTTCTCCCCGTCCGCCACCGTGACCGCTTTGTTGGATAATAATTGATGTGGCACCCAACGTTATCGGATGGCACCCTTTTATATGTGCCAATACCAGAGACACAAACGCACGTAAACTTATCGATTCGCCTCGCACCAACAACGTCATAAAATAACCGTACAAAATTTGGGAAATAAAAATAGTCAGTGTGCAGAATGTGGGGAATAGGACTTAATCGAGATGAAAATGCTCAGTTATTTAGAATTGATTGAATGTATAATCGAGAAGTTTTCAAGAAGTTCGATTGGAGTACATGAGCAACACATACAGTACTGGACACTCGTAAAACACCGTACACAATTTCGGTATATGGTGGGAGAAAAATAGCTTCATGGCACACATGTTATTGCATTATGCTAAGTTATATAAAGTAGCCATGTAGTTGACAAAAAAATATTAATTTCCATAAGTTTATTAATAACACTAAAGAGTATGTGAAAATGCCACTTTGTCTTGTTTTATATTTATTTAGTTTGTTCAGAAAACGGATTGAAGGTAAAAGCCAAAAAGTATCGTGGTACATAGCAGACCTTCATTATCGTGTGGCTGAGATCACATAATCAATAGTGATTTTCCTTAGCCGGCCCAGTCTTGGCTGAGTACATCTTTTTCCAAACTAGAATATAAAGATAAAACAAGCCCAATGTGTTGTGCCACCGTTGGGAATAATACTTTTTTTTAATTTCTCTTTTACTTAAGTGATTGTGTGTATCTTATGAACATCTCACTCAGCCAGCACGTTGCATCAAAAAACCAATACGTGAAAAAGTCAGACCCGGTCGAACATCTGTTTCTGAGTATTAGCGTACAGCAGTTTTTTTTTCATTCAGGTGTGACTCAACCCAGAACTAACAAACCTGCGCAAAAAGCAGCATATGATTGAAACTATAGTGAGTGAAGGGGGACGTCTTTATTGACTGGCTCTCTTTAGTCCGATAAAGTCATAAAGCCACCAAAGTAATGAACTGGGAACAAAAATGCGTGTATTAGCCACACATGTTCGGTGGACTCGTTCACTCATTTTAGTCAAATACCCACTCACAATATTTGGGATAAGAAAAACATGCTTTTTATAAAACTTCACAATCATATGAGGTCCGACATTTTGACTTTTAACAAGATGGCGCACTGAACATACAATATCACTGTTACAAACAAAGATTTACATACATGTACGTAGGTTATTCAAAAAAATTTAAATTGAAAATGTCTTCTCAAAACAGAATTTTATCTACAACATTTGAAACCATTTTAAAGGATTTTGGATGGTTTTCCTGACAGCCTGTGAACAGATAATTCATATAAAAAGAACGCTGTACATCATCTGCGGCACATTACATCAAATGTGCCCATCTTTATGTCATGTACTTGGGCACATAATGGCCATCAGAAATAACGACGCTTCTAACCACCTCACACTAGAACTCGACCGTTCAACAAAGATTTAGAGGAGTGATTCGAATTTTCTCGTTAGCGAACGACGGGAATAATGTATAGCTAACGTTAAGCCCAAAACCAGTATCTGATAATGAAAAAACACCTACTAGCCGCAGTTAAAACTAATCTAAACTGGACAAGATCATTATTTAACTTGAAGTTAACTTACGAATTCTAGAATCAACTGCCAAGGAACCATAATTCATCAAAATTTAAGTACATGGAGCCGTGTACCAATTCGTAATACGTCAAAGACCAATGTTTGCCACAGAAATAACAAAGTAGAGCTGCAGTGATTGATCGGTTTGGTATGGTCCCACTTCCCGAAACGAACATACGAGATAATGAGAAGTGTTGCAGAGTTGCACGATGTTAAACCAATTTATCTAGGCACCCCTGCATTGAAGACGTTATTTCTTAACTCGCTTGTGTTGAATATTTTCATCAACCTTGTATTACACAGGTTTTTTTTTCAAGCTTGCATTGAACAGTTTTTTTACAATACTTGTATTAAACAGATTTTATCACCTAGCTTGTAATAAATTTTTTATTCAAGCTTGTATTGAACTTGAACAGAATGTTCTCTTACCTTGTAATGAACAGATTTTCCACGAAGCTTATATTAAACAGATTTTTACCAAGCCTGTGTTGAATAGATTTTTATCAAGCTTATATTGGACATCATTTCACCATGCTTGTATTAAACAGTTTTTTTATCAAACTTGTATTGAACAGATTTTTTCACAGAGCTTGTGGTTGTATTGAACAGATTTTTTTCACAGAGCTTGTGGTTGTAATAAACAGATTTTTTACCAAGCTTCAAAGCTTGTATAATGTCTTATTTCTCAATGAAACATTCGATATGCCACGCAATAAATCGTAACCTACCAAACACACGGAACAGCAATGAAGAGCTGAAAAAAAAATGAAATGATGGGGGGTCATTATTGAGGAGAACAATGGTTTCATTATTAATGTGTACACCTTTGCAACACGCGGTATCTTCCGTTTGTGGCGGATGGGTGACGAGGAGAGGGGTAATCAAGACAGTATAGATAAAGTTAAAATTTATATCCTCAAGAGGAGGGCATTACATTGGAGCTAACCTCGCCTCACCTAAAAGTACTATGAGATTAGAGACAGATCCTAGGGTAGTGTGGTGAACATCGAACTGATATTTCTTTGGTATTGAGAAACATAATCTCGGATGCCAGTAGCCGTCGGGTTTTTTCAGAAGCCGGGGGATTTTCCCAGTTGATTATTGTCATCCGCCGACTGAGGGGTCACCTTTTATGAACACCGGCTTGTGTCATCGTGCTAAATAGCCCCCCCCTCCCCAACTAATATGAGTGGCCTCTTAACAGCGTTCGGCCCCCTCAGCGACGACACCCTACCCCCCCCCCCCCCCCCAATAACCCGGGGCACAATTAATGGTCTACAGCTTACACCAGTGGCTCAATAACGCCATAACTACGCTGGTATTCCTCGAGGTACCAAAATATTGTGTCATAGGAAGAAAATACTAAGCAAGAACAACTAAAGTAACGAAAACAACGTGGAAAACATGACCCATTGCACAGATATAACAATCATGTGCTCACGTGTTTTACCTGGCTTGTATCCATGCCTGTATGTGATTGAATACAATGTTCATGGTCACACCGTGAAACATCAGGATTAGCGCCTGACCATTTGGGTGGGTTGGATACCAAATGTTATAGATACAAGAGGGTTTTTGGTATAGTAAAGCATGAAAGCATGTATGTATATATGTATCTATTCCTCTAGATATGGATGTACGCTCGATACGAATTCACTGACGATACATTTTGCATTGTATCACAAAATTATTGTTGTTTTCCGCATAATGATAGTGTTATTTCAGCCTTATGTAACATAAAGTTCAGTTTAATTATTCATTTTATTTTTTCAATTCAATTTTTGTCTGTCTGCTAAATTTTATCACTTATCCTATACGTAAAATTTATTTTGTTCTAGGAAATGCCGCCCACTAAACCATCCGTGCAGACGCCATCAGGGAGTGCACAACAACCGTTTAAACGGATATTCACGTATCCGCTATTACGGGTTAGTGAGTGAGTGAGAGTGAGTGAGTGAGTGAGTGAGTGAGTGAGTGAGTGAGTGAGTGAGTGAGTGAGTGAGTGAGTGAGTGAGTGAGTGAGTGAGTGAGTGAGTGAGTGAGTGAGTGAGTGAGTGAGTGAGTGAGTGAGTGAGTGAGTGAGTGAGTGAGTGAGTGAGTGAGTGAGTGAGTGAGTGAGTGAGTGAGTGAGTGAGTGAGTGAGTGAGTGAGTGAGTGAGTGAGTGAGTGAGTGAGTGAGTGAGTGAGTGAGTGAGTGAGTGAGTGAGTGAGTGAGTGAGTGAGTGAGTGAGTGAGTGAGTGAGTGAGTGAGTGAGTGAGTGAGTGAGTGAGTGAGTGAGTGAGTGAGTGAGTGAGTGAGTGAGTGAGTGAGTGAGTGAGTGAGTGAGTGAGTGAGTGAGTGAGTGAGTGAGTGAGTGAGTGAGTGAGTGAGTGAGTGAGTGAGTGAGTGAGTGAAAGAGTGAGTGAGTGAGTGAGTGAGTGAGTGAGTGAGTGAGTGAGTGAGTGAGTGAGTGAGTGAGTGAATGAGTTGGTGAGTGAGTGAGTGAGTGAGTGAGTGAGTGAGTGAGTGAGTGAGTGAGTGAGTGAGTGAGTGAGTGAGTGAGTGAGTGAGTGAGTGAGTGAGTGAGTGAGTGAGTGAGTGAGTGAGTGAGAGAGTGAGTAAGTGAGTGAGTGAGTGAGTGAGTGAGTGAGTGAGTGAGTGAGTGAGTGAGTGAGTGAGTGAGTGAGTGAGTGAGTGAGTGAGTGAGTGAGTGAGTGAGTGAGTGAGTGAGTGAGTGAGTGAGTGAGTGAGTGAGTGAGTGAGTGAGTGAGTGAGTGAGTGAGTGAGTGAGTGAGTGAGTGAGTGAGTGAGTGAGTGAGTGAGTGAGTGAGTGAGTGAGTGAGTGAGTGAGTGAGTGAGTGAGTGAGTGAGTGAGTGAGTGAGTGAGTGAGTGAGTGAGTGAGTGAGTGAGTGAGTGAGTGAGTGAGTGAGTGAGTGAGTGAGTGAAAGAGTGAGTGAGTGAGTGAGTGAGTGAGTGAGTGAGTGAGTGAGTGAGTGAGTGAGTGTGTGAGTGAGTGAGTGAATGAGTGGGTGAGTGAGTGAGTGAGTGAGTGAGTGAGTGAGTGAGTGAGTGAGTGAGTGAGTGAGTGAGTGAGTGAGTGAGTGAGTGAGTGAGTGAGTGAGTGAGTGAGTGAGTGAGTGAGTGAGAGAGTGAGTAAGTGAGTGAGTGAGTGAGTGAGTGAGTGAGTGAGTGAGTGAGTGAGTGAGTGAGTGAGTGAGTGAGTGAGTGAGTGAGTGAGTGAGTGAGTGAGTGAGTGAGTGAGTGAGTCAGTGAGTGAGTGAGTGAGTGAGTGAGTGAGTGAGTGAGTGAGTGAGTGAGTGAGTGAGTGAGTGAGTGAGTGAGTGAGTGAGTGAGTGAGTGAGTGAGTGAGCCATATTTTATTTTCAGCATAACGAAATGCCGGAGGAAATGAAGGACGGTGCCGTACGATTGATCAGCCATGCCTGTCAGAGATACTCCGATAATAACCAGGTATAGTTCAGTAATGTTTATTTTTATAATTGAGTCTTTAAAAAAACCCAGCTTGAGGAAAATGTTTGCGAAAAATGTATTGGAAACGATTTTCTTTTGTCGATCGTTCAAAATACCAATTTTACAGAGCGCCGCTCAACTGATTAAAGAATCCATGGACAGCGAATATGGTGGATCGTGGCACACTGTTGTCGGTTGGTAACTGACTGACTGACTGACTGACTGACTGACTGACTGAATGACTGACTGACTGACTGACTGACTGACTGACTGACTGACTGACTGACTGACTGACTGACTGACTGACTGACTGACTGACTGACTGACTGACTGACTGACTGACTGACTGACTGACTGACTGACTGACTGACTGAATGAATGACTGACTGACTTCAGGTGAACAATTCGGTCTCGAAGTATCGCACGAAAAGGGCACATTACTCTACATGTTTTTCGGTGGCAATCTAGCTGTGTGTTTATGGCGGTGTACCTAACGAAAGATGTTGAGGATATTTTTCCGCCGAACTCAGAACCCAATTTTTTCAATAACCATTCGCAATTATTATCTCAAATATGCAAGCTTTACTATGTTATTTTGATCTGAAATTATTATCGTGTGTTCAACACGAGAGTTAATCAACTGTGATCCTATCAAAATAAGTGTTATTTAATCACAACGTTTACGATGACTGAACGATAATGTAAACATTTTGATCACGCGATTTCTGGCTTGACTACAAAGTGTTCCCATTTCTGTTTATAATCTCGATGAGATCAGGTCATGCAAATGGCCCATTTGTATGATAGTCATCTACTATTATCTACCACACTTTTTGCATCTGAAACAACCAGAATTTACAACCACCAAATTACTAATTGCTTTAGTTTTTATGGTTAATCATGGCTTTAATCCACGTTTGTCTATGTACCCGATCTGAAATCATTATTGAGTACATAATTTGGATCATCTAATTACTGCATGTCTGCTTGTTACTGAATTACCTGATCTTCTCGCTAGATTAATGGAATGCAATCATCACATTACTATAGCCTATCCAAGGTTTCTTGTTACGGCGGAATTTTTTTTGGCGCGCATTGAACTTTTCGAGAATTTTTTCTTCACATTTACTCGGATAACTTGCGAACGTTGCATTTAATTTATTTCATATGAATGTGCGTAAGAGGCCCATAAATTTAATTTTGAATAACATGAACCCCTGTATTTTACATTACAAGCTATAAAATCCACGCCATTTATGCCGAGTAACCATTGTTTTAGCTTATTTTAGCGAATACAATGGATTCAGGAAATTTTTGCTGTGAAAGGTGGGTATTGTCATATTTATTGTGTTGGGGTCATCAGAGTACTTGGCTGATTCAGAACCGTATTTATGTTATTCATTCAAACATGCAATAATTAGCATTAATAATTTGCCTATTATCATTGTCATGTGGTTCATACAGTGGCGTCATTGTGTCTCAGTGACTATAGTCGGTTATGATAGACGTTTCCAAAAAAGTGTACTGGCACATAGAGAATCGTAATCTAGTTATGTTCTGTTTCATCATGTTTCGATGATTAAACAACGTTTTTCAAACAATTGTTTTGCTTCAACAATTTTTGTGTGGCTGGCAGATTATTCCATACAATTTTGGAACGGTTCATCATAACTGACAATACGTACAGTATATTGCTGAGTTTGCAAATCAATGTTGGGCTTTATTGGCCAGCGACCGTGAGACTCTCAAAGTCAAGGCGCTTAACTACTGGTATAGCCTTATATGTATTTTAGCGCAGAGCTCTTAAAGTTGAGTGCAAGTCCACAAATTTTTTATGTTATTTACATATTTATTGCAACAATCTTGCCATTTGCCATTTTGCCTGATGTCCTAGCATTTTATAATTTGTCCTGTCCTCCATTTTCATAACTCAATTGATCTCAGTAGTCGTATTTTGCTTGTAAATTTCTAGTCTTCCTTCTATGTTGTATATAATATTGGTTTACAATGTCAATCTTGCCAGTTACAATAAAATATGCGCAATGCTAAGTTTGGTCAGTCCTGGGGTTCTGGACTAAAAATGTAGTGACTAAAAACTAATCCATTTCATTAGAAATCCTGTTTGTCGTCGAAATTTATTTTTTATATATAATATAAATTTCTCATCCTCTTCGATGAAGCTAGAATACATACGTGATCAATGTTTATCATATGGAAAACAAACAATAATAGTTATGGAACTTATTAGTGACTCAGTGCACGTTACGGCAAAGTGTGTCCTTATCAAAAAACGTGTTGCTATAAAATAAAGAGTGAGCTGTTGGCCATGAACTGCAGTTATAATACAAGTACAGGGTTACGTTTTACACAGCTGCAGTTGCAATTGAACAAAAATGTAAACAAAAAAATCTACATTTAATATATTGTATGGTAAAACAAACTTATCTTCCTTTTTTCATTATAATCAACAGTAAAAATGTTAACAGTAACCGAATTCCGCTGAGGCTGACCTGACTGAGTTACAGTGTACTTTTTTGTAATTGACCGTTGCTCACCGAGGGAAATTTGCTAATTGAAAATTGTTGGTTTTATTGTATATTATTGGGCAAAGGTTTCTAGAGTTCTGTTCCATACAATGCTCTCAGATTCAATCATGTAAAACACATAAACACATATTAAAATAAGTTGAAGTAAAGAAAAAAAATTCAGCGAGCAAGGCTTGAGAAAACTGGTTAAAACCATCTAACTTATGTTCGTTTAGGTTACTTGGTTTTCGAAATACAAGCTAACAAACTTAATTAGTTTTCCTACCGGGCCTTCAGACAATTGTTACAGAAGACATGACGTTTTTGAGCTTGTTCTGTGCCAGATGAACCAGACGATTGTCCACAGAGACACGGAATTTGGCCAAAAAGAAGGGGTTCTGCAATTTTACGATTATGCGCAGAATGAGACGAATTCCTTTCGTCTCTGTCTTCTCGTCCTCTTTAGTAGTCATAGTAATCAAATCCGCTACTGACACTGGCAAGAACAATAGAACATAACTTTTCATTTTCACCTCTTTTCCAATTTGCACATAATAACTCTCCGGAGTTTTTTCAGTTTTTTTCTCGTCCCGGGAATACGGTTTGCCGGTTCAGATGATTAGACCCGGGTACGGTATTGGTGGAGGTGGACAGGTCACACCCGACTGATTCTTTCGGTAAGCAATTCTGGGATTTCGTTGGAAACACAGTTCATTACTGCAGTTGGAGTTGTCGTTAAATTTTTCCCAGTCAGTTATTGTTTTAACAAGTTTAAAAACTTACTACGTGGCAAACAACGGACGATCAAGACTTATAGAAACCAACCCTTGATAGAAAATCATTAGATGCATACATATTTTAACCCGTTGATTTTTCTTTGTTTACCTGTCATTTAAAATAATTATGTGTACCAGTATTACGGAATAAGAAAATAAAAAAAGAATCGTCTTTTCAAACAGTTAATCTTCGGAATTGAGAAACGTGGTTGAAATAAGTTTTAATTATTTATTGTCATCCTGAAAATGCGTTTATAAATTTACCAACTGCGTGAAATAATGAAAGGTCTCAGGTTGCGAGATATCTAATGCATTTAAGGAAAGTCATTTCCCATATTACTGTTACATATCTACCATACTTCATCTGATGACATTCTGGCATAAGTTCGGAAACTCTCCATCTCAATTCCAGGAGTCCATGCCAACAGAAATAGACGACCAAAGTTAAGTGTTTGCCCGACCATGGGAACTACTGTATGTGTCTGGTCTAAGCAGCATGATATCGGAAATAGGTTTCAGGTTCTGGTGCTTATACCATTCCTGACTGATACATACTGGAAAATTTGGTAAAGCTTTTGCCTTCTGGAGTTAGCAATGTCTGATAATGATAAGTTTACCAGAATGTACTACATGAGTGAACCACCAAATCAATGCTTAGCTGAACATTGATGACAATCAATCAATGGGTATTGATTATTTTATTTTATTTTCGTTATATAATCAAATGTCATTGATCTTCAGAATATATGGTGCAAGCTCATTTTCCCTTGATGTTCACCGCTTTCCACATTTTTCACAACCTCACCAGACATTTAATCAGATTACTATAAAGTACGGTATGTACTTATCGAGTCGGCAAGTTTGAATTTTCCTCTTTTGAAGTTTGGTTTCGTGTACGTAAAACCGTTGTGCGTCGTTTCCGAACTTTGTAAGTGATACTTAGCAATTACTGTTTGCATCGGTTTTCTAATGCAGTTATCTAATAAAGTTTCATGAATGTGAACAGTTTCATTCAGTTCTGCATAATGTGTGCCGATGAACCTACGTACATTAGAACCACATGGTCTTATATCCGCAACCACAACGGATCTCAAAGGGACTGATACTGAAACTACAGACAACCGTGCTGTGTTAAACTCAGATGTTAAGTCAACCGAGTCGAGTTGAGATTAGAAATGTTTCATAATCAGTCAATTCAAGAAACTAATTTGTTTGAAAAAAAAACAGCATACGGCTTCTCATAATTGTGCGCACGTGAAAATGCGTAGCCGTACTACTGGTGGTCAGTAACTCAGGTTGGTACATTAGACGTGCCATATTCCAGCATGGGCATGTACCATCCAGATCACGAATATTTCATCCTGATCATCATATGGTCGGTCAAACATAGAAAAACATTGTTTGAATTTTTTCTGATTATTTATGTATGATGTTTGATTCCTTATACATACGTGACGTGTTCCATGAGGATGGCAATATTCTTTACTATTACATTGAAGAGTTGAATCAATTTCCATTTTTACCCTTGAGTTTAAATCATTTTGAAACTTTCTTCTATCTTACATGACAATTTAAACACTTCAAAACTCACCTTGTACATTGTGAACGTACCTGAATCCGGATACGAATGCATTATCATACGCGTTCAGATGGTGATTCCCGTTCTCTGGGATATATCCTACATGTCGGTAACACGGTTATGGTATTCTTATACTGACGACCTCGTTCTCAGAGGCATCGCTCTGGTCGTAGTTTGAGTCATATTGTTTTGAAGTACGCTCATTTCGAGCTGCGATGTGACTGAAGCAATAAAAAGATGAAAGTTCCAAACCACCTTTTTTTATCTAGACTGTGACGATACTATAGAGACTCTCGTTTGTAGTTAAAATATGGAGTTACTGTATCAATGACTTGAATTTGGCTTAAATGTAGCACTTATATGTGGTTTGGTTTCGATTGGCTGTGTAAAACGTTCTGTTTACGGATTTTCAGAGATCCTCTACCGTTTTCTTTTTTTATCCTTTTCCATCTTGCTCCATCTATTAATCTAGTCTAGACAAAGTTTTATTTATTTTTATCGGATTTTATGGGATTGGGATTACAGCCGCAATATTACTTTCTAAATTTTGTCATCTGATTATGGGACAGCACAGGACTGTTGTTTCCAATTAAGCTCCCACGCTCACAAACGTTGTACATTGTTGCTTACATTCCGAACGTTACGACAAGTGAACCGATGTTTCCATCATTTTGAAACTACAAGCCATTTCGACCTGTTTATGTTCAATTCAAGCTAGAAATTGTGTCATTATGGCCAGCACTGTTTTGTTTTATTCTTCTACATTAGAGTAAAATAAACCTTTCTTGGTCGTCAAATCACCTCGTCCACATGTCAGAACCTTTTCATATTCAGAGACTCCACCCAAATTCACAAAACATACTTTCTTCAACTGTCATAGAAAAAAACGGCCACACTTGACCATTCGACACACCAACGCTCGGAACGTTAATCAAATTGTAGTCTCGATTGCATTGGCCTCCCACAGTTGCGTTTGAAGGCACATTAAATCAGGGGCAAATAAAAAAAGGCAGAGGCAGGGCCAAATAAAAAAGACCTCAAATCCGATACACTCCAGCGCACCATTTGAATGGTCTATACAGTTGTGCCCTAAACTTGACCCAAATGTGGCCCTTTTAGGTGACTTTGGTGGCATCATGCCCTTTCATGGTCTGTAATGGTGCATCAAATGGCTTGATGGTCAGCTCTAATTTGGCACTGTCCCGGGTTTGGCGCCAGAAGAATCCATTAAACAGAATAATAGAATCATTCCTGTCTGGTATTGCGTTGTAGAAAAAACAGCAAATTTAGAGTGTTTTGTCTGATCAAAATTCAAATTAAAGTTGGTAAATACCGATAATATTGTAATGTCTTCATTTTGAATGTGCGCTCTGCTTTTCAAAGTTTTCCTAATTTTTTTTTAAACAAAAACAAACGTCGAAATAAAGAGAAGGAGTTTCACTAATTCAAATGCAAGATTTGCAGAATTTAGAATTTTTTAATTTTCGCCCATCAACTTTGCCCTGGGATTTGCTGATTTGGTTGCTGTGCCAACCCACGCTTTAAAATGAGGTTGGTTCGCTTTTGCTTTACTCATTATAGAATATTAAAACATTTTATTATGAGTTATAACATTTAAAAACAGGTGCTTTAGAAACAATGCAGATACCTATTTTGTCACCAAAACTCTTTCTAGCTGTTAGCAAATTGCAATCAAGTTATATGTTTTGAACGGACTGTATGTGAGACATACAACCGAACCGTTAACCTATTCGGTCAAAGTAGATTGCTTCTGGCTGCTTCTCCGGGAGCAGACAAATTTAAGTGCGTGTGTCAAATATGTACATGGATGCACGTTTATGGAACACTTGTTAACTCACTAGCGGACGGAAGGAGAGTTAAACGTGGACTTCCCCTCTTTAACGGTTTCAAAAAGTAGAGTTTGTATTTTAAGGTGTAGGGAAAACAGCATAGTTCCTGTTAATTCCCCCCTCTTTGGACATATTTTACTCCCTTTTAAGTTTTGGCTCGTCAGCCAGTGCAGCGAACTGAAGGGCTATTGAATCGTGGCTTACGCTCACGTGTGCCACGTATTCTTCATGGAAAACAATATTTAGATAGTTCAATCTTCAATGTTGTTAGTTCACAATGTAATTTCCTAACTGAAGTTAATAAATATTGGAAAATAGAATGGTATGCACTTTTATGGTACCCCCTTTCTCTATGGGGATTTTTTTACCTTCAAGATAAAGGTATAAACGTTCAATTTCTTAAAAGTTCAGTTTCATAAAAGTTCAATTTCTTATGTATTTGTTTGGTGAGCGGAACTTCAAATATTTTTTTTACTTTACCAGACGAGTTAGAATAATGCGTTGGTCAATTGTCCATGAAGTGTTTCACGCCCAATGGAGAACGCCACAGAACGATGTATCATCATATAATACATTGTACATAATATAATGCAGGTTGTTACAGTCGCCAGCGGACGAGGAAAGAGTGAAAAAAAACAATTCCCCTTTTTAGCCGTTGCAAAAAAAGAATTTGTCTGCTAAAGTGCAGGTAAAATAGCCTAGAAACTGCTAGTTCTCCCCTCTTTGGAAATATTCATCTCCTTTTGAAATCTGGGTCCGTCCGCCAGTGGTTACAGTACTAGCACGGTGTAATCCCACCTGGTCATAAATGCTACATTTCGGACTACTGAGATTTTCCGATTCGGCATTTCGGCCTTAAAATTCTGGTGCTTTTAGAATATATTATTTCATTCATGAATGAGGAGTTATCCGAGTTTATTGAATTAGCCATCATTTAGTATTCTTTTATATCTAAGCTGCCACCAACATAAGTTTATTCATGTAAATATGGTGGTCTTTTTCATGTGTGTTTTACTGGCAATGCAATACAAACTGACGACGATGTTTCATTGCTTTCAAAAACTCTGCAACATGAACATGATTGAACCGGGAAAACAGATGCAAGAACGCACTTTTCCGACTCTAAAATATTAGAAATGCTATTTTCAGCAAACCGCTTATAGCCCGAGGTCACTCTCCATAACCCGATAAGGTATCATACATACGGTAGGGTGTTAGGCGGAGTTCATCTGGCTTCCTGTTCGAGCCGTTCAGATCAAAGTGTGCGGAAAACAGAAATAAGTGGATGAAAAATTAAAGTTGTCCATCTTTGAAACCCAAGAAAATTGTGTAATGGATACGTAACGTAAAATCATCGATTTTTTCCTGAAAAAATCCCGTTTCCTGTTACTTCGAATCTGTTTGCTGGTCCGCCAATACAAGTTGATGGTACAGACAGACCACTTGAACGGGGGAAGGCATCCGATTAAATGTACCTAAACGTTCCAAAATGTGTATGTTGATGTAACGTGTCTGAAAAATCATCACCATCGTATACTGTAGTTTTTCAATGTAGGATTTTTTTTGCAATAATTTGTTCCTTGATGAAAAAATACTTGACTCTCATGGTGTAAATTTACGGAAAGTTTATTGCACTTGCACCTCTGTATTCCACTTGAAACCAGGTTCAGCATCATTAAAATGTTAGAACTTGATGCTCTTTTCAGTATTAGAACGCCTACTACAAATAAAAAAGCTTCTAGGCTTCTAGAGATAATATGCCTTGTGGACTCAATTCAATAAAGGGCATACATATTGTAGTAACAACATACAGTAACCGAATCATGATATGCGTGCCTACATGCACTGGCGAACGAGAAGAGCTTGCAAAACTGGAATTTCCCTCTCTTCGGCGTTTTATAAAAGTTTCAGGTGCTGGTAAAACGGCCTGAAAACTGCCTATCCCCCCTCTCTGTAACGAAACTCCGCTCATTTTAGAGGGTTAGTGCCTACATGTTTAGTTATACGTACTGCTAAAACAGTTATAGAACGGTACTCATGTGTTCAAAAGCCAACGGGCATTCATGTAGGTGTTTAGCTGAATTTTGAGCTCGTTAAATCACTGCTGATTCCTTATACTATATTGAACTCGGTTTACATTGCAATATGTTAAAGAGAGACACAAAGTACGGAGCAGACAAATTGACAGAAAAGTTTGTGGATAAATTAGTATGATAGTGCGTAATATTAATGTGTTTATAACATATATGCTAACTACATATTATCAGTTGCTTTCTCAACATGTGTTTCATTACGATGGACTTAGTCCGTTCGACTTACGAAGTTCATAGTCGTTTTGACAAAGTCATACACTTTTTTGCTTGTAAACATTCGAAACTGACAAGAATAGTTTTCGTTTCTACTAATTTTCGCTTGAGAAAAAAATCATTTCTGCGTGCTCACAAAGTTTAACAAGAGAAAGCGGCGAGATTTTCTCATGTCGACTCTGATTGCACCCTTAATATAGCCGCAAGTCCACCATCATCTCGGATCTCATATAGCTTTTTCATCACCTATACATATACATATGTATATAAATACTCATCATTATGTCTCAGATGAACTTTCCCGGGGTAAAAATGCAATCAAGTTTTTCCTGTGCTACAAGCCTAAAGCTCTGCTGACTATCATAAGCGCATACTGTACATTGTGCTTTTTAAAAGTATTCGTGCAGCGAATACAGTAAACCCCAAATGGATTTGTAATACATATGACCGATTGTGTTTCCGTATGTATTTTAAAGCAGGGGAAAAGATAGAAAAGTCATGAAATATTTCTAAATCTCTCCAGTAATATTCATCTACGACGACTAAAATCAAAATACAATACTATTAATATGTACATATATCCGGCTCAGAGTCCGGCGATTTTATCATAAAAGCAGTCCAACATAAAACCTCAGATTCACAAATGATTTCGGTTTGTGAACAATAAATATAATTAGCTGTTAAATTGAAGCATTCATTATATATAATATAAATATAATCATTCATTATCATGGAAGCCTTTTTATTAAAGAAATGCATTATTAATCCGTACTTTATTTATGATAAAAGCATTACTGTGTTTGCAGCTCAACTTATTCATACAGTAAAATCGCCATACATGGGTAGTGCGTCTCGGCATGCGATTAGTTTGATCAAGGATATTATGGATCACGCAGTACAAAAGTAGCTGTGTTACATGTTTTTATTATATTGTTGTTTGTGCTATTATATTTATGTTTGTTTGTTTGTTTTTATATTGATTTAAATATTAGTGTTTGCGTTTTTCACTTGACCTTTCATATCTACATAGAACGTAAGTTACACAAGCATACTGTTCAAGTATGTAATGGATGCATGTAAACCGTTTTTCACCATATCAAACTCAAACTCTATAGCATGTTGCTTTTAGCCATATCTAGCTTTTACTCATAACGAATAGATTTTCACTGAGGAAATAGTCTAATTCACTAAATGAACCCTCTGGAGAAATCACTCACAAAAACTGACGGAAAGCTTGTCTCTTCTCAAAATAATCATAATAATTACCCATGTCTGAGTCTGATTAGATCTCGGACAAGGTTCAATAAAAAATGTCATGTGAGATCACATCATTCATTTACAAAAAAACTTCTCATTGTGATCATGCGTTCTCATTCCCGTCAATATTGGTGAAGTCTGGTGGAGAGCTTCTTCAACTTCTAGTTTTAGTTTTCACGTAAACTTCTCCAACACGGGTTACGGCAACCGAACATGATGATTGCATGCATATAGAGCATAGAGCTGTTTGGTTAACTTAAGTTGCAGCTGATGATTTAAATATGAAAAAAAAAAAGTATCATTCAAACTGCTTAACTGCAGATTACTTCAATCACAGGAAGCCATTTACGTAAATCGGATTTTAGTGATAAAGTTCATCTTGGAAAATAAAGTTATTTTAGTTTTTGTGTTATAAGATTTGTCATTATAGTTTGGCAATAGTCAATCTGTCACGTTAACCAGTCATCGGGTGGTCTCAAACCCGTTTACTCACAAGCGGACCTACAGTGGGACGGAAAATTCTTCTAAGTGGGAGGAATCGGCAGTTTGAAGACCTTTTACCTACACCTTGAGAAACAAATTTTAATTTCTGAAACCGCTGAAAAAGAATAATTTAACTTACCCTTTCCTTCTCGTCCGCTTGTGCATCAACTGACTGTTTGACCATCAGTCAAATGGGATAAAAGTCAAACACCGTCAGCTCAGACAACTTTTATATACGACGGTTGTGACTGTCAAGTCAGTAAACGTGAGTGAAGAGAACACGGGAAATGTATAGTTCCTCTTCCTTTATATAGCTTCAAACAAATCTTCAGCTTTTAGCTTACTTTGTAAAGTAAAATTCTTAGAAACCAGCCCCTGCCCCTCTCTTTAAAAAAAGTTACCTACATTCGTTCTCGCCCGCTACTTACTCTATAGTGTTCGAATGGCTCCAGACGACCTTTACGAAAATGAAAAAAAACCGCTTGTAGCTTGTACATTTAACCGGTTGGTCAATTGTGTTAAGAAGTGGCCGGCAGAAACAAATTCATCTTACTCACTGAGTTCAGAGTGGGGGCCGTCGACGTCGCATGTGTTCGGACCCAAAACACTGTTTTAGTAGGATATAGAACAATATCGATACTCCAAGCGGTTCGGGTTCGTTCACTGGTTGGGTATTTGATTACCTGGTTGGAATATAGCTCAATTATAATAAGTTCAATTAAGATGAGTTAAATTTTTATCAGTTCAGTTCAGAAGAGTTCGATCGCTTACTCGGTTATTCCGTGTCCGTGAGACACTCATAGAATAAAAGAGGTTTCCCAAATGGTAAATGGTCTTCTGTGGCAGACAATCCAAAAGCAATAGAAAAAGATGGTATAATAAGTCCTGAACGCGACACGTACATGCAAGAGAACCTTACAATCATTCACTCTAAATTTAGTAGCGTTTCTTCAGACACTGATTTGTCATGCATTTTCTTGAACCCTATTTCTCTACTATTCCCCCCCCCTGTTTTTTAACGCAACTGTCTCTGGAGTACAAAGGGTGGGGTGAGTCGGTTAAACAGCAAATCATGCATATAGGGCTCCATGTTTCCGGAATGAAACGGAATAAAACGGAATAAAACTAAAATAAGAGACTTTTATACTTTATACTGTATAATACAAATTACATTACCATTACCAATGCCTACCATTTTCTCCCGATTGAAGAACCAGAAACAAATGGCCAGTGTAAGATCAGCATATACTATGTATCTTACCACCGTATGTGGTTGGCATCGTTTTTCACATGACAGACAGCCGGCGTCATATGCCGGACATGCTCCATCGTAGTACTGCATCACAGAAAACTAATGCCTTGTACCACTGGTCGAAGAAAACACAATGTCCGAGAATGTTAATAATCTCCAATTCGTTAACTCTATTTAAAAACGAGTCATTAAAATAACAGTGAAATGAAATTATCGGCTGGTAATATACGTAGCTTTCCTAATTTTTGTCCCTCGTGAGTATATAACATCATTTCATGCATTCCTTTTATATGATACGTTCTCAAAAAACCTCATTTTGCTGACCGAGATCTTCGGAACCCTGCATTCGACCCATTGACCACGGCACGGTCTGGCGGAAACAACAACAACGCCATCGATAATTATAATCGAATTAGATCGTGTTCCAGCCGGCCGATCTTCTGTAGCGTGTGTAATTATTTCAAACGATTTCAGTCTTTTCATCACATAACTTGTTGACTGGATAAACCTCGTAACAATCATGAATTTCTACTGATTTCAAGACAAGAGTCATGATACACAAATGCATGAGCGCCTACGACAAATTATGTATCTTATATATAAGTGCTTTTTCACATAAATAATCCATGTGGACAGATAAAAAACGCCCGAATATGTTTGTTTTGACCATGTCCATCCATCTCCACGGAAAGCCGGATCAGACCACATTTACTGATGTTCAAAAAATTTGCCTTGCAAGGATATCTGCGCAACAACAACCTTTTAAGAAATCCACAATTATTCAGAACTGTAATCAGTAAAACAGGTCTTTCTGCATAATGCAATCTAATTCACGACTATACGTACTTTTTATAATATAAAGTGATTCACCGAAATATTGCCATGGATCAATGTTGAACAGCAAATTGTTTCATGCAATATGACTTCGAATCACTGGCGGACGAGCCAAACCTCCAAAGGGTGGGGAATTTCGGCAGTTTTGAGTACATAGTTTTACCTACACCTGAAGGAAGAAATTTGGCAATTTGAAACAACAAAAGAGTGAGAATTCCGTTTTTCCGTTCCTCCCTCGCCCGCTGTTGCTTTAAAATAGATTCAGGTCGGACAGAATCGGTTGTGTTTGGCCAAGCATTCATAACTGATTGTGACAGTTTGATCGATCCAAACACGCCATCTTTTGTTGTGCCATCCCCGTTTCAGGTGCTAACAAGTCACTCGACCACCCGGAAGATTAAGTAGAAATTTTTTCTCCTAGTCAGAATAAAGTTTGTGAATTTTTTTCCGCACAAGTCATTATGCTTTGTGAGTGCATAAGTCATTATGCGTTGTGAGTGCATAAGTCATTATGCATTGTGAGTTCATAAGGCCTAAACTTTTTCTCAACAAGTCTCTACTACATAGATTATGACTATGTTAATTGATTTTGATTATGGTTATTTGATCGATCCAAGCATGCCATCCTTTGTTGTGCCTCTCCATTTCATGGGCTAACAAGTTCACTCGACCACCCAGAAGACTAAGTAGAAAAGTTTTTCTTTTCCAGTCATATTAAATTTTTTATAACGTAGACATTATGGCCTTATCAATGCCTTAACCTGTCTCTCCTAGATTTTGTACATTTATATTAGAAGGCTTTCATCGACGCCATGAACATTTGCAGACAGAAGGCAATTCCCCACCTGCTGTGGTAGTAAGTTCAATCATAACCAATTATTATTTAACCCCAACAATCTCTGGCTTTATCATTTTTTTACTTAAATTACTTTTATGGACAAAATAAACTAGAGCGTTAGTTCTGTTCAATGAGATATGGCTTATCATTATATCAATCTGAAAAAATAAATGGTTAATTGCACGTCATTTACTCAATTTTTCATGTTGATGATATGGATGATGTTCAATAACTCATGTTGGATAAACGAATATCAAGAATTGTCAGTCATACATCATGTAGGCAAAGTCCACTGGACAATTTCAATTTAGTTACTGTTCCGTAAAACAAACCAGTAACAACATACAAAACTTTATAACTAGTTAAAATTCAAGCAAACCAGTCAAAACAAACAAAATAGTGTATTTAATGAGACAAGATTGGCGGATGTTCAAATTGGCATGTCTGAATGACGCAGGAAATACGAACCTGGGAGTCGGAGAGATCAGATTTAATTAGCGGGCTTTCCTGCACTTTTTCTATTGTAACAGTATTCTTTCACGTTTGCTATGCTACACAGTCTGACGACGATTTTTTGTTTATTATTTTTCTCTAAGATAACCAGGTTAAAAGCCCCTTGTTGAAAACTGTATGCATTTTTGCTTGTTTTTTGTTTAGTTTAGTGGCTTTGTTGATCAACCTAAAAAATGTTCAACATTTTCAAAATATCGTTAATTAACTTCATTATGTTCATGTACGCCATTTTACATTTTTATGCATAAGAATTAAATGGATTGCATACATTCGTTTACAACTTGGTGAACATTCATAAATACCTTTAAGAACGACACACTTCTCATATTTCCTCATACTGACCTTACATCGACCATTCTGAACATAACACAAACAGCTGAGACACCATCGTTTTATGAGGTTCATTCCTGTAGCTGAATGTCACAAATGCGTTTTGGCATTCATAAAAACTCGTCGGCACAGCTGGTTCTCTGGGTGATTCTACCGTAATAACCTATCAACACCATCCAGCCATTGGCGGATGAGCTAACCCTCCGAAGGGAATGGAATCTTTCCAAGGAGGGGGGAATTGGCAGAAACCAGGCCATTTTACTTACAGATTAAAGAGCAAACTCTACTTATTAAAACTGCCAAGGAGGGGGGAATTCTATAGAGATCAACACCATCCACCGATCCATAAGTCTACGTTTTATATGCCAGCTTTTATAAAAGTCGATGTATTTTTATACCACCTCCTACATTCATATATGAATTAAAGGCGATGGCATAAGCCGACTATAAATCTACATGGTTAATTAGATATGCATTTGGTTCGGGCAAATTCACTACCCGATCCAAAGAGCTATGTATCTGGGATTCTAAATGTATGTTGCAACAATAAAGTCATCAGTTATACAATATCAGCTTCCGTGAACTCAGTTATGTAGTTAGTTGAACTTTGTATTTTAATCCAAGGTTGAAGGATTAGCTCAGTTGAGCTCAATAATGTAGTCACTGTTAAGACATTAGTTATGTTTATCATAGCTTCTTCAGCTTTTCGTATAGACTGCCGGCTTATCAACTCAACTCGGATAAATAGCCCGTATGTATGTAGTTCAATCAATCATCATCTTTTCATATATTTAGTGGCTGTGGTTTTACAGTTCACTTGAATTTGGTCGCATTTTGATATAAATAGATTCATACCAACTCCATGTCAAGTGCTGCGCCCTCATTCAGACATATGTAGCCCACCCAGATTTAGCCCACCAAGATAAATGCCATCCCAGCCCACCCAAGATTTCTTGTTTTAAAAAAATTACGCGCAATTACAATTACAAAGTGATTTCTGTGCACATATAACTTTTTTATATGACACTTAAAATAATTTTTTATGTTAATAAACCCTGGCTAAGCTACAAAAACATACTTATACACCATTGCTCAAGGCAAGACCACCGCAATGTAATTCTTTTCAAAAATATAAGAACTACCCCAAATCAAGTCTGAACACCGAAAACTGGGTAAGGTCTAAATTGTCTACTTGAGCACACCCAGTTAACACTTAAAAAAAGATTTTTATGCCTCCGATTTAATATGGCACGAATAAAGTGAGAAATTTGAAAACGGATTAAAGAAAATGCATACTTTAATACGGCATTTAACTATGTAATTGACTCTTGAGCTGCAAAATCTGACTTGTTATTTTTGTTGGTGTTTGCATAGTTTTCCCTCATTGAACCAGCCCATTCATCCGATAACTTGACCAGCAGTGGCACAATCAGACGCAATTGTAACCCTTTCAAAAGGCGGATTAACAATTTTTATCGGACATTAACTATCTGTGGACACGCACTTTTTAATTTAATAACTCATCTCAGCATCATCATCAAAAAGTGAAACAGGATGCCAAAGTTATGTTTTATGGGAAAAGTCTTTTTTTCTGTGACAAAATGGTTATCACATCCGTTTGTGTCGTGTGCCACGATGCAACTTTGATGCCGGAATGAAAAAGAGGGGTGGGAAGCAACCGACTTGAACTATTCAAGCAGTCATAAAACATACGAGGAACAGATTTTTTTATGAAAGTTTTTGACGAGGCTGGCTGTCAAGTGAGTTTAATGGCAGTTAATAATCTCATGGGTACTTCTCTCCACCATAGTATACTGCCAAGTAGATTCTTTACATATCCTTACAAGCAATATACTCTGTGCAACTATGGTAAGACAACTCTGTAAACAGCCTCATGTAAAAATGTATTTCCCCGACCTTCCTTTCTTTTTTGCTGCCCGTTACATGCATGATTAATTTGTAGGCGGGACAAAACTGAACGTACGAACTTTGACAGAATCTCGGACACCCTTATGAGTTTCGATTTTTCTTATGATCACTGAGCCTCCTTGGAGACGCGACCATGTGATTGATGATTGATACATACACATACAGACATAGTACTATCTATTCATGTCACCGAAAGGGACAGTATTGAAACTCTTTTACCCCATGGGTGAAGAAGCCCTTTTATAAAACTTCAAGGCTCACTTAACGTTCAGAAACCACCATGACTAAACGGGGTTACTTCAATATTTTTTATGATTGTTTATTAATTTGTATGTGTATTTTTATATGTGTGTTTGTATGATTTTATGTGGCTAGTGATGCATGCATAGTATGCACTTTTGACAATACTATCCAATACACAACCCAAATCAGGCAGGCACTCGGTCCTGCGACCAGGGCAAAAGTGAATTTGGTCGGGTCTCGGTATTGTGGCACAGAGATGGACCATCAGGCGGACGAGCTGGTCCTCCAAAGGGAGGGGATTTTCTTTGAAGAAGGGGAAGTTTTGAAGCAGTTCTGGACCCAATTCGCATACGCCTTCGGGGTCAAATTTTAATCTTTTGAACTGCCAAAGCAAGGTGATTTCTATTTTCCCGTTCTTCCCTCGTCCGCTAGTGGATGGATCATAAGACATAATCTAAGATACAGAAGAATGAGCCCTGTGATAGAAAGATTTCTACAAGAATTTAATAAAGTTGTTTCATTCAATCGCAAAAGTTGCATAATTTTGTTTATCTTGATTTATCATGTCTTATAATGGGTTTAATGTGTCATACAATTCTGTGCTCAGAAGTGGAATCCCAATTTGGCATTTTACGTGACTATGGTGCACCTCACTTAACTGGTTAACTAATTTTGCCAGAATTCGGGCAAAGTTGTTTGCGTAGGCCGATTTCATTTACGAGCGCAGGTAATGCAATCGCTTTAAAGAGTCTTGATGAAAGTAGTCTTTTTCATTCCGCATTGGTTTATATGACGTCGCTTTTATGTGCTTCTGGCATTGAAGACTTTCAGATGACGACCCACTGATGCTCAAACTTATAAAGATCATTTTAAGATCATTGTCAAAAACGGATATTGCAACTTTTCCTGCCCGTGAAACATCACATTTCTATGATGGTGGCGATGATGATTGGCTGGTCGGGCTTCTAAACTCTATTCAACCAATATTGTAAACGTACAGTACCGTATGCTATAACATCAAATACGACATCGTCATTGTAACCTGCATCAGAAGCTGAGTGCCCATTTTTGCTTATTTTTACATGATACTCATTAGAATCTAAAACTATTGTTTCTGTATTCTGAGTTTTATGTGTTGCTTCAAAGTTTAAAAGCTTTTTCTTATTTATAAGTCACCATTTGGTCTCTATTAGTTGAACATGTTTTATTCAGCCTTCAGTACGTACAGAACGTTTAGCTTGGTCAAAATATCGTGTTACAACTTTTTACTGTAAACTCTACCCGATGCATCCGGTTCACATGCTTCGAAGTCTAAATGTGCTGCTTTGAACCACATACATAGTCTTTATTTGCTGTGCGTGACACAGTTTACAAAAAAAATACAGGGTAACAACATGATTCTCTGAACCGACTACATAACGTTCCAGTAGCCGTCAATATGCCGGTGAGAATGGCTTGATGTCCTGCGGCGGGCACCTTTTACTAATTTATTAAGCGGTCTGAACCCAACCAATGAGCTTTTAGTGCAAGTGATTGAGTGCTTTTGCGATGAATGATCTGGATTCTGAACCATTCGGTTACCGGAAATTGCACGAACACGAAATCGTGCCTCGTGGAAATCTGCTGAAATCTGCCTGATTGATCGGTAGAGATTCCTGAGGAAAAATCTCTGTTATGTTTATACTTTCGTCCAGAATATTCAGTGATAAAAATATAAAGATTTTCTCGCATCTACATCTACATATAAATGAGCGAAAACTGATGACCAGGGGTTTTCATGGTTACGAGCCAAGTATCACGTGATTGAGGAGAAGTATTCCAAACAAACAGCGTATACTCGAATTATTTGGTTACGCCTTTTTTTGGGAACTTTTTTTTGTGTAAAACCTTTCCCTCACCCAGAAATTGGCGGTCGAAAGCAGCATTTTGGGGTTGATGAAAAGGTTTTACACACTGAGAAGTTCTTAAAAAGATGATTATGACTCTTTTTAGGAAGTTTTTCGTGTGTAAAACCTTTTCTTCAACCCAAACTGCTGCTATCGACCGCCAATTTCTGAGTGAGGGAAAGGTTTTACACAAAAAAAATTTCCCGAAAAAGGCGTAACCAAAAAATTCGAGTAGATGTACATCGTTTACTCTGTGATGGGCCCAGTAGGTTAAGCATTTTTTTGCTTTTAATAGCCTGTTCTCAAGACCACTTAGACACGTTCAGACACTCCAATAATGCTTTGAATATCTGATGGCATTTTAAAGGTTTTTTTACGATAGAGAATAAAGACCTTTTGTTGTCTCTCAAGCGAGAACAACTGATTTAAGCATTGTTCAACTCAAATACCCTTCCACACACGATTTATATTTCTCTATAAATGATGTCAATCTGGAACTGAATCGTCAGCCTCGCATTTCCGAAACAAACATGATCCGTTCGGTTATCGTGTCAACCATCTTGATCATCCCATATCTAACTCAAATATCAAAATAACTTGAATGTGTTAATAAAAATTGGTGACTATATTAATCAAAGTTTGGCGCACCATTTCAGTTTGACAGACAGTAAGAAAAAATCATGAAACTTATTAAAAACGGCGACCACTGTAATGTTGATTCGATGTCAGGAAACTGCGAGAGTAGAGAAAATACAAATTCGGAAACTACAGTTGACATCTGGAAAAACATATGGAGAAAGTGTACCATTATGTACCCAGCAAAGTTATTTAACTGCAATTATCATCGCAGCTGTCCTATTATGTGTAAAAACCATCAATTTCGACACACAATAAGATTGGTCAGACCATCTGTGAAAATTTTAAGTCGCACTAAGTAGTCCAACTTTATTTTCTTCCAAGACTCTTTTATGAAAAGCAACTGTTTAAAACTCTAATGGATAACAGCTTGGATTATCAAAATTTTGGTCATTATGATATTCTTCATGAACCACATATAAAAATCGTATTTCCTGTTCGTCTAAGTGGACATAGATTATTGTATTTAGGATATGATATTCTTCATAAACTACGGAATCGTTCATACTTCCTGTTCATACTTCAAAGTTATATAAGAATATATCGTATATGTACGACTGTAATTCGTTGAATCTGGCCCGTGGACATGTCAACCTGTCACCCCTGATTTGTGCCCAACTCAACTAACGAATCGTATTGTGCACATATCCTATATATTCTACTTACAAATGATAATCTCATATATTTAGTACCGGATCCGACGCTCATAAGACCAAACTGAGAATTATGATTTCTCCGAAGCTCTCCGATGTAACTTGAAAATAAAGCGTGATTTCTCATTGGTTTCTCATTTAACTTCATACATCTTACGTGGATTTTTTTTCAATGAAATATCCAGTTTTCCTTAAGCGAAGCCATGAACAATCTTCAATTCTAGATATCTATATCCAGCGTAACATGATGTTTCACTTTCAGCGCTGTCATGCGTCAACGATCGAGCAGTGGCGTCATTAGATCACAATCGTCCTGGTCCACGAGCTACACCATGACGGTGATGTTGCACGTGTTCAGCACGATGGTGGCGTTGCAGGCCAATGCACAGGCTGTTGGTTATTATGAAACATTAGTTGATAAAACCATTGTTATAAGCAGCTGTATAAAGCTTCTGGTCACTGAAAAATCGTTAAAAGACCCGTTTTGGAATTTTAGTAAAGAACAGACCTCCCAGCTTTTCCAGATTGAGAAAAATAACCTCATAGTATTTTATGATAGAAGGGGATGATTGAAAAGCATCTGAACTCAACTCAACTTATCTGCTGTATGCAGGCTATAACATGGGCCAGGGTATCATTGTCTTACTCGTTAATACATAACAAAGTAATGTTTCACGGTCTGGAAAAGCTGGAACGTCTGTACTTTACTAGAATTCCGAAAACTGTCTTTACAATACAATACAAGTACAATATACGAGAAAAAAACAGTTGATTTGAGACCCAAACAAAAGCGTGTACGGTACAATACTGAAAAGTTATCAACCATTTGCTAGAATGAATCTTTTTGTAAATGCAGTGTTCCCTGTGTCAGATAAGCGTCACACTTTACAGGTAATTTTTTTACTATGATGCGAAAAGTTTTTCATTTACAAAACCAGTTATCATCGTTACTCCCATTGACTTTCAGGAGGCCATCTACAGGACGGTGAGTGATTTGTGTTACTGTGCACGGTAGAAAAGTGTACAACCATGAAAAACGTATATAAAATGCATTAAACTATGTATATAGATAAACTGTAGTTTGAGTAACAAACATCAAAGTAGAAGTTTCCATTGTGGTAGTCATAGGTACGTGGATAGTCAATAACTTATTTAGCAGTCAATTAGTAGAATGACAATCACTGCCAGTTCTGCTTCGAAGCATGAAAAGTGTTAAACTTTAATCCTACTTTCGCACGTATATGTAAGTGTTTGGTAACGGATGTATCCTACTGTAGTTAACATTGAACGCACGAACAGGATGCAATTGGATTAGTACATAATAGAAATGACAGCGTCTCAAAATTCGATAAACTTATAGTTGTACTTGAACAAAAACCTGACCAAATGTTTGATGCAGGCCATTCGACGAGCCAACGAGCCACCGGGCAGTCGACTCTACACCGATCTGTTCACGTACTATCGCCCACAGATTCGACCCAGATTCAATGATTCCGAAACCGTCGACGTTACCATTCACTTCTACTTCAAACAGATTTTGAAAGTGGATGAAACGGATCAGATACTGAGTATACATTGTTGGCTGGAGATGGTCAGTGAGTGCAGTGTATGAGTGAGTGAGTGAGCGAGTGAGTGCGTGAGTGAGTGAGTGAAAGAGTGAGTGAGTGAGTGAGTGAGTGAGTGAGTGAGTGAGTGAGTGAGTGAGTGAGTGAGTGAGTGAGTGAGTGAGTGAGTGAGTGAGTGAGTGAGTGAGTGAGTGAGTGAAAGAGTGAGTGAATGAATGAGTGAGTGAGTGAGTGAGTGAGTGAGTGAGTGAGTGAGTGAGTGAGTGAGTGAGTGAGTGAGTGAGTGAGTGAGTGAGTGAGTGAGTGAGTGAGTGAGTGAGTGAGTGAGTGAGTGAGTGAGTGAGTGAGTGAGTGAGTGAGTGAGTGAGTGAGTGAGTGAGTGAGTGAGTGAGTGAGTGAGTGAGTGAGTGAGTGAGTGAGTGAGTGAGTGAGTGAGTGAGTGAGTGAGTGAGTGAGTGAGTGAGTGAGTGAGTGAGTGAGTGAGTGAGTGAGTGAGTGAGTGAGTGAGTGAGTGAGTGAGTGAGTGAGTGAGTGAGTGAGTGAGTGAGTGAGTGAATGAGTGAATGAGTGAATGAGTGAATGAGTGAGAGAGTTAAATGTTTGCAGTTCTGGCGTGACGACTACCTCAGATGGAATCGATCAGACTACGCCGATATAGCATCGATTACGGTACCTGCACCAACCATATGGATGCCGGATCTACTCGTTTAGTTTATAATAAGTTATTTATTCAGTCAGTCAGTTGGTCAGTCAGTCAGTAATTCAGTCAGCCAGCCAGTCCAGTCAGTCAGTCAGCCAGCCAGCCAGCCAGTCGGTTGGTCAGTCACTAAATTAGTCGTTAAATTGTAGCGCCAACATGAACGTCGATGAAAACGAGTACGAAACGAATGCGATTGTGAACCATGACGGCGAGGTGATGCTGTTTCGATCGGTGATTACGGAGATCACATGTAAACTAGACATGACATACTTTCCGTTTGATGAGGTTGGCAAACACTAAATTGACAGTCATGAATGACTGACTGACTGACTGACTGACTGACTGACTAACAGACTGACTTACTGACTGACTGAGTGACTGACTGACTGACTGACTGACTGACTGACTGACTGACTGACTGACTGACTGACTGACTGACTGACTGACTGACTGACTGACTGACTGACTGACTGACTGACTGAAAGTCTGACTGACTGACTTACTGACTGACTGACAGCCTGAGTTACTGACTTATTTGAGCAAGCCTGCAAGCTAATGCTGTCCTCCTGGGCTCATGATGGTTCAAAGATTTTCCTGAAACCGATGAACAATGGCAGCGATGCACTGATTTTCTTCAATGAGAACAGCGAGTGGATTGTGAGAGACTACTTTGTTGGTCAATACCTATTCACTTACTCACTCTCTTACTCACTCACTTATTCACTCACTCACTCACTCACTCACTCACTCACTCACTCACTCACTCACTCACTCACTCACTCACTCACTCACTCACTCACTCACTCACTCACTCACTCACTCACTCACTCACTCACTCACTCACTCGCTCACTCACTATCTCACTCACTCACTCACTCACTCACTCACTCACTCACTCACTCACTCACTCACTCACTCACTCACTCACTCACTCACTCACTCACTCACTCACTCACTCACTCACTCACTCACTCACTCACTCACTCACTCACTCACTCACTCACTCACTCACTCACTCACTCACTCACTGCCACACTCACTCACAGATCCGTCAGAACGTGAAAGTGTACGACTGTTGCCCCGAACCTTATCCGGACGTGACCTTCTACTTCATCATAACCCGTAATCCCGGTTACTACCTGAATAGTCTGATCATACCATCAGCTTTCATCGCCCTCGTTACGATCATTGGATTTTTCACACCACATTCCAGTACGGGAGAGAACACAGAAAAGGTGAGTGAGTGAGTGAGTGAGTGAGTGAGTGAGTGAGTGAGTGAATGAGTGAGTGAGTGAGTGAGTGATGAGTGAGTGAGTGAGTGGATGCATTCAGGTATCACTGGGCGTCACAGCTCTGCTTTCAATGGCTATCATCATGATGATGGTTGCCAATGACATGCCAGCCACCACGAATGTGCTTCCTGTTATTGGTCAGTCATTCTGTCATTTAAACAATCTACATGCAGACAGTCGTTTACCAAATCTGTCAGCCAGTCAGTCACTAAATAATCCGGGGTTTCAGGTGAATATTACATAGGCCTGATCTTCATTCTATTTCTGGCCGCCTTCAGCACAACGATAACATTGAGCATACAAATGAAGGGCTTGTCAAGTGTGCCACCCTCCTACAGAGTTCAATGGTTCGGTTACTAATAACCTTGGGTGTCTGATCTTTAGGCGATCTCTCATAATTTGTAAACGTCGAAAATCAATTGTTAATTAAGTTATTTATAATTAGTGACCAGCATCTTAGCCTAAGCCCACCTAAGGCTAAACCTAAACTTGAGG
Source organism: Daptonema setosum (assembly GCA_964036265.1). Classification (NCBI taxonomy): domain Eukaryota; kingdom Metazoa; phylum Nematoda; class Chromadorea; order Monhysterida; family Xyalidae; genus Daptonema; species Daptonema setosum. The sequence continues at coordinate 11,823,835 of OZ038446.1, forward strand.
CTAAGCCTAAGTCTTAGCCCTCCCAAAGCTTATTCGTGATCTGAGCCGCTCATTTGGCGATGTAATGGTTTTCGATGTAGCCAGCTTATTTGAATTCCATTGCTTGCAAACTTTACTACAAAAGTATCTAGACTTGTGCAGCATACCAAATGAGAAACCCGCCGTGTATTATGTGTGTGGCTTGGTATAATGGTCGCAAATTCAGAATCTAGAATTTAGAATTAAAAAACTTAGACTTTAGAATCTACTAGAAATAATAATGAAACTGAATTTTGTAGGATATTCTTCAACGTGCTGGCCCGTTGCTGGCTCGTGTCCATAATGCTGCCCGAGATGACTACGGCCAAAGCCACTAAACAGTCTAAAAAGTCTGTGAACTTTTTTTTTATTCAATTCATTGTTTTTAATAACTTTGTTTACTGGTTTTCATTCTATTGTTCTCATTTCGACATGTTCTCATTTCGACATTCTATCATTTCGACATGTTATCATTTCGACGACAATGTATTTTCAGGATGGACTCCAAAAAGTACGCTCCAGCATCGAACATGCGCACGTGCTGCTCGCCCATCTGTCAAGTCCGATCAGTTAGTCATCGTAGTGCAGTGGTAGAAATTACCATTAAAGACTCCAGCCCAGTTCAATTATATAATATTTTACTAGTGGATAACTTTAAACAAAAATAATAATTCAAATACTGTGGTATTTCATTTACCACATTATGGTGAACTTATGTGAAGTTCATTTGACAAATTAAAGTAGTGGTCCAGATAGTGATTTTAGTGTTCATAAAATAATTAATAACTTTCATTGTTCTCAGGACTCGGATGAAGAGGTAATGCGCTGGGTTGTTTGCCTTATATATGTATAAGTTATGTACCCGCATTTATTTGTAACATTTTGCCTCACTGTTGTACTCCTTAGTTAAAATAATCACACATGACATAAATATGAAGTACTTGGTAGATCTAGTTTCATCACCTACCGCATGTACTGAAATATGTTTCCTAAACTATTACATGAATGCAATTTCGATGTGAAATTTGATGCACAAATATCATTTATATTATTGTGCTGTGTATTTTAAAATGTAAGATTCACAACGGTATGCTTCTCTAGTCAAACAAAACCGAGATCTCCTCCACTTTTTGTGTTATATTCCTTTGGTCACGATTTCAAAACAGCATCTCTGGAAACTGGTAGGATGAACAATCAAGCACAATCAACTTAATTTTAATCTTTAACTTATCACCGTTCAGAGAAACGATAATCGATAGGACAATACTTTTCTATAAAACTCTCCTCTGATATTTTCACATGAAAGTTTTGCATATGGTTATTTATAAAAGTTGAGTGCTTCAGCCGCGGGATAGCCTATAACTGATAATCTTTTTCAAAAACAACATTTACACAAGACCAATTCACTACCAGGATTTCTTACAGGATTAAAGATAGGAGTTCATTCAAGACTTTCATTCACAATTTAATTCCTCCAAAAGGACATTTTTGGCTACAAGTACGGCTGTAATTGTTACACCAACGTTCATAATGAAACTCCGAATTACATTCATTCGATAACAAGACGACTTGTATGAGATTATAACCTGATGTGCTATTACCAGGTCAACAGTCCGTTTCGCCAGCTGAACGGCGGTGTGCCGGGCACCAAAACACCCAATAAACATGCTGCACACAACAACAACAACAACAATAACACCAACATTAAAAACAACAACAACATCAATGACAACAACGACACACCTTCGCAGTCATACCTGGCGCGTCAACAGTTGCAACAGCAACAACAACAGTTTCAACAACGCCTACAACAACACAAACAACAACACCAGCAACATATGCAATTGCAACAACAACAACAACAACACTTTGACTTGATCGATGATGAACATCAGCTATTGGAGTCAACACTGACCACAACTTCGAACACACAACCGAATGGTCAGATTGTATTCCTTGAGGACCTGCCGTCCACCAAGCTCGATCTTGACTCAATCACCGGTCGGGTCATTTCCGGAGAGCAGTCTTTTGTTAACGAACTCAATTCGATCAAATGCACCCGATTACTACTGGAGATTGATGGCAATCTTCAAACTGTTAAGGAGATGCTTGAAAGGGCTGATGGAAAGGAGACTGTTAGTGCCGGGAGTGAGTGAGTGAGTGAGTGAGTGAGTGAGTGAGTGAGTGAGTGAGTAAGTGAGTGAGTGAGTGAGTGAGTGAGTGAGTGAGTGAGTGAGTGAGTGAGTGAGTGCGCGACGAGTGAGTGAGTGAGAGTGAGTGACTCTCTCATGATTGTGGCATGCAGGTTGCTCGTCTATGGCGTCAAATCGCCCGCATTCTTGAACGTGTCTTCATGATCGTGTTAGTTATTCATTGACAGAATTTCAGTTTAAATAATTCTGCAAATAACCAGTTTTTATGGTAATCCGTTGTCTGCAATTTGTTGCACAGTATATGCATTTGGAAAATGTACAATTTAAAAGAATTACTTTGTGTTTTGTTCAAATCGAGACACAAATAATAGAAGAATGGTCGTTGAGAATGTCTTGAGGTATGTACCATCAGTTGAGCAACAGAATGAATGACGAAAAGGAATAACTAAGTTGGTTGCAGGTTCGTTGTGTTGATCGGTCTATTCGCGTACTACATCCTGACTCAGCAGGCACCGGCACTTGTCATGAACGAAACACTCATGGACGAACTCAGTCGGGTCTGACACATACTTTTGGCAATTATAGAAATTAAAATTACACACAATTTTGGTCATAAAAAATTCCGTATAAGGAATTTTATTGATATGTTTTAACCTTTTTCAAAAGTTATAGAAGAAATGCATTACATCGTTATAGCCGTACTATAAGTAGTGTGGACCGAATGTTGCTCAAGTCCTGTAAATACTGAGTCCTGTTGTATTAGCTAACAAAACAATTGTGTTGTTTATCCACCGTTGCACTACAATCTTTTAGTTTTCCTTCAGTCTGAACGGTTTTTCGGACGTTTCGGTATCTCCAACTTGAGTTCGTTTCAGCTTGGTTTCATGGAAAGTATCACTACTATGCCTCTTCGACTTGATAACCTTTTCATTCTTCGTTTGGTTAACTGCAATAAGTTTGCACTTTAACAGTTATACAGCTCCTGTCGAAACATCATTTATAAATACAAAACTTATTTTTTTATTAGACCTACATAGTATTATCACAACAGTAATAATTTTTATTGAATTAGTTTCAGCTTGTTCTTTACGTTTCTCTCTCACAGACCTCACTCAGTAATTGTTAAGAACTCCATGAAAACTTTAGTTAGACTGTCCATTTTCCGAAGGTTCAATAAGCCAAGTGCAACAATAACACAACAGTTAATAATGTCTAATAATGTGTGATTATGTGACTGCAGTTTACCCTATTGGTTATAGTCAAAGGTTATCAGAAGGCTCCAGAATTGTTCTTTAGGTTAGAAATTAGAAAGTATACCGAAATGTGAATGCGTCAAATGTTGAAACGTTAAGCAGAGCCCAATTGTACTGAATTCTGTTCAGCTACCGTGATGGATCGAAGCGAGTGGACCACCAGAACCCAACATAACAAACATCGTCACTCCACAGTTCACATTCTAGTCACAACAAAACTCTTACACTTGAGCAAGTTATATGTGCCTCACTAAACGACATAACGCCATCGATACGGTATACGTGTATACTGTTCGTATTTCATTATGCAATACGTTGTAACACTTTCGATCATTGTTGAAGGAGAAAAATCTTACTGGGAAAATTGGCTTCACTCACCTCTTCGAGGTAAAAGGCCTGTAATTAATTCAAAAACATGCATAAAAATGTAAGAATTACGTGTTAGTACACTGAAGATGAAAGCACTTCAGAATTAAATTATTTCCTTTAATTTGAGTAATTTTCAGAATTTGAAATTCTCGTATGCAACTGACACTGAAGGAAAAATCTTACGCATAAGTTTTCTTTGCTTGTAAACCAAATTCGAATTTTTTTGCATAATCAATCATGAGCAGTATACGTGTTGCACTCAGCCATGTTTACGTGAGTGTAAAAGTGATCGTGTATACGCGGGATCATGTGAGTGCAACTTATAGGGTGTTTCTAGAGTCCAACGGAAAATAAAACAGAAAGAAAAAGACTTTAGAGATTTTCCTTCTCTCTTCACTCTTCATTGGACTCTGAAAGCCCCCTTATACTTGAGTGTAATGGTAAATCATGCGAGTGTAACACGTATGTTTCGTATCGATGCGATGCAAGTCGTGTAAAGTTAAAACTTGAAACTGTGAAACAATTTGTATTTTAACGGTATCTGTTGAGAATTGTTTCATAGTTTCGGTTTGACGTTTGACAGTGATCGGCACTGCTAACTGACTCGTTGATCGACTAACCAATACCCTTTGTGAACGATATGTCGTGCTTCTAGGAATCAGCGTGATCCGTCCGTGATTAACCCGATTGTAAGTTTGCAGATATAAACACGTAGAGCTTGCTTTTATTTCAAATATCATCTCGAAATACATGTATACCCGCATCTTAACCGGGTTTGGTCTTGGTCAAGACTGTGCTATGCTTTTTTATTTACGTAGATACGTATAATCGCTTGCAACAGGTTAGCTCAATATTTTGATTTTGAGGTTAATGGAAATTTTGAGTTAGTCTTTGTTTTTAAATAGGACGAATTGGAATTCAAATATATTATGAAGTTTGAACAAAGCTTGGCTGGATGACCAAACCCGATGATATCTGTTTGTTATTTACTGGACCTGCATTATATGGTGGTATAGTATAAATTCATGTCAATCAGTTAACTGGAAAGGCAGAATACATTTACAATTTCATTTAAGTTATCATTTTTATATAGTTAATAAAGAAAGAAGTTGTAAAATGAAATGATATTCAAAGCTTGTTAACTAATTGATGCAGTATGTAATGATGATGAGATGTTTGCCTGTCGCCCCCTCTATCAGCTTTGTATTGTTGTTGGTGAACTTAAGCCGTTTTTTTCGGGGGGAAGGGGATAATCACAAAGTTAAACCCTAATCACAAACCTATAACTTTTATCCCTATATAAAAGTCTAAAAGTCAAAAAGTCAAAAAGTAGGAAAACCCAAAATAACAGCTTAGAATAAAACTCGGTTAGAAGACTTTGACTGTTTTTTTTTCAATTCCATTTGTAAGTTCCGATGTTGGTCAACGGCGTTTTTTTCAATTCATGTTCACCCCAGCGACCTATGTATGTATGTGTTCTGTACTTCTCTATCGCTTTGTATTCACAACCTTTCCTTTCTTTTTTATGTTCTGTATTTCCACAAAACTATCTGTGGTTCTGGTTGCACTTCACTCTCAATACATACGCGCAGTAAAAAGTGGACGTCTCCCGTGAAACATTACTCCCATGGATAGATGATTACTCTGCAGCCATCATTCGATATAATGTTTCAGAAGCGACGGGATACAGATAGTATTTTTGTGTTTGTCATAATAACGTTTTGAAGTGCAAAAAAATGCGTAAAATTTCTGTAATAAAATACTTGTTTTGTTGCTTTTTTCTTTTGAAACAGATTAATTTCAGTGCTTATTCTTATGTTGAGATTACATAAGTTGAAAGAAGCTTAGATAATAAGAAAAATTTACACGGTATAAAACAAAGTAACAAAACAGGAATTGTTTGATTGTTTGTGTTGCACTATCAACGGGCTAATACTACTTTGTTTCCCATATATGTACAGTATGTACTTGGGCATAGACTTACTACCTTCCTGATACTACGGCTCTCATTGGCTTGGGTTCTGTACATTGTTTTGCGTATCAACCATTATCTAGCCGGACTTAAAAATGAAAGAATATTAATATAACAATATAAACGTATAAATTTTTTATATAACGTTCAAACAAAGATTCATTTAACCATTTTTATTCCAAGAGCAGTAGACAATGGTTGAAAAATGTAATATTTTATATGTATGTAATTGTGGTGGTTTTTTTAGTTACTGAAAGGCGTGTAATTCAACGTTTCAGCTGTCAGAATCCGAGGCAATTTTTTTACAAAAAATCACACTTGTGGACACGTTTCAAAAAAAAATATTCCTGGTGAATCAAAGGTTTGTGCTGTAGGTTGAGCCATTCCATTGAATTTAACGTTTTAGAGAATTGATCTCTATATGCGTAAATGAAGGATTTTTTGTTTTAATTTTTCTTCGGTTCTGAGTGCATCATTTTGATTTCAAGGGTTGTATGTGATGATAAAGGGCTTCCTGAGATTCTAGCCAATCGTTTTCACGTAAATTTTTCCAACCCGAGTAACATCAACTGAACATGATGATTTAATGTTCTAGCTGTTTGGATGAGTTCGGCCGTCTGTTTTCATGTATAAAGATACAGCTGATGTTCAAAAATTGGAGTATTTAGTATAACAAATTTTACCTAAGTGCCAGAAAGTCCTTTAGCATGTATTTGATCATATTTCGAAACAGCAGCGGTACGCCCGTCCTGACTCGACCTGGGCTCACGAGCCTGACCAATCAACGATTTTACATGATTTACATTGTTGATTAAGATTTTACATGATTGACTCTGGTATTCTCGTCGACAACGTGGGTCATTGTACCTATGTTCTATATGTTCTTTACATACTGTACATGATTATTTAATTTTCTATATCATACGAACTTTATGTTTTTTCATTACGGAAAATGTTATTTCATTGAATTGCATATTTCTCATTGCTTGATAATAAACATTTATATTTCGGCGGACAGTGTACATGTGTAGAAGATGTACTCGTGTGTACAACTAAACATAAAAGAAACTTCGCTATAAATGTATGTACATTGAGAGTTGAGACAAAGCATTTAAAATGGCTCATATCAGTTGGCTGCCAATGTTTATTTATAATAAAGAGTAGCCGCCACTTCCCATCGTGGCCCATTTCACTTACACTGGAATCATTATAATAAAATTATTATTCTTACACGTGTGAAAATGTTCATTACTCATTTACTTTTATCAAAGACAACTGGTTTTTAGTGTCAAATATTTGTGGTTTTCAACGGGCTGTCAGACGCAAGTTTCTCCGTGATAAGATTACAGAACTTCCATTCTACAACCATCACAATATAATTTGATAAGAAAGGTGTCCGGATGGGATACAAGATTGTTTAGACTTCAAAACTGGAAAAGTAATCTATGAAACTTTCGTATATCAGACTATAACTCGATTCAAAAGTTCACTCTCCCGTTTAACTGTTCTTTTGAAGTGCGAAATGTCTAATGCTGAAAACCAGTAACTTTCTAATGCAATAATACATATCATACTTTTTTAGTCAGTTAGTCAGTGTGTAGGTAGCTGTTGATAAAGTTCACGGTTTTCACTCTCAAAACAATATGATAAAGTTCGTTAAATGGTTTATGAATAAATACAGATACATTAGTTTCACATAACAAAAAACTACGGCCAGTAATACTGAAATGCCCAAATCCGTAGTTGGTTGGTCGTTCTTTTTCTCTACCCGATTCGTGCTGTGCATGATTGGGTTCCTTGGGTTCATCACCGAATATGCCATGAGGATAAACTTATCGAGTGCACTGGTTTGCATGGTCAACCATACCGCTGAGGGTTTTTGCATTTCACTCACTCACTCACTCACTCACTCACTCACTCACTCACTCACTCACTCACTCACTCACTCACTCACTCACTCACTCACTCACTCACTCACTCACTCACTCACTCACTCACTCACACACTCACTCAGTTATTCAGTCAGTCAGTCAGTCAGTCAGTCAGTCAGTCAGTCAATCAGTCAGTCAGTCACTCAGTCAGTCAGTCAGTCAGTCAGTCACTAACCTGACTACAGAAGCCGAC
>OZ038446.1:11836723-11891723 GCA_964036265.1 Daptonema setosum
GAAATGCCGCTTTCAATAAACCTAATGATTCTCGTAATGCACATGGGTGCATGTTCATTTCATGTCTGTTTTTTGAATAGAATACTTTGACTGTTTATTTTGTCTTTTTTAATATGAGACTTCAATTTTAAGTTGTTTTTTTTCGGGGCGTTAACGGACCATCAATAACACGTTATTATATGACGCCGATGATCGCAAAATGCGAAAACAAGGGGGTTCGGGGTTTTTGACCTAAAAACTGCTATGACTCAGCTTTTTCAAAAATTTAAGCGTCAAATAAAATTGCCGAAAATTTTCTACAAATCAGCGCAATTTTTTTTTAAATCGGTCTATTTTATAAAAAATTAGAGCAAATTCTCATTGAAACTTTTAAGTGGGACACCCTGTACATCAGTTTGTTTTCCATCGTTTAGTCTTGTATTTGTATGCACATTGGCATAAAACATTGCTTCAACGTACATATGTACATCCTCACATAAACATCAAGTTTTTATTACGCACATACAATTTAATGGTTATTGAAAAGAGATCGGCATACAAAACAATCAGTAATTTACAATTATACAAGTAACCAGATCAGCTGAACAATCAAGTAATCAAATTTTTCAACCGCTAGGGATTTGGATAACAAAAGATTGAAACCAATAGTAACCAAAAAGTACACGTTAAAGAGAAACCAGCCACTTTGGATAAATAAAAACGACAAAATAACAAACAAATGGAATTGGCGAGTTTGGAACACGAAGAAAAATCGATAAGAACATGCACATGAAATTATAAGGGTGATACAATGAACTAAAGAAGAAAAGTAATTATCAATTCAATTCAAACGATTCACGACAGAAATTCACTAAAAACGACATTACTCGTAAACAGAAAAAAATAATTGCCTGTTGAAATTGAATAAGAAAATTGACAAAAAGGTCAACAATTTAACATTTTTAAATTAAACGTGTTGACCAAGTGTACGCTGGATACAAAACACAATCAGAAGATCAGCACTGAAAAATATTTATTTCAATGCACTACCGTAATACACTGTATAAACGGTTGCATGTTCTCACGTAATGTTAAATAATGTTTTGGTGCTCAAATGTATCCATGTAATTGACATGACCAATAAAGCGATGATGATGCTGACAAACGAGGGTTTTTCATTGTTATTTTAGTAAATGGGTGCGGTCTGCGCGAGTCGACGCATCCGACGAGTGTTACGGTCCTGGTCACGAATCTTCTTCTCCATTTCAGCATCAGTCAACGTCTCGAGGAACGGCCCCCAGTTCTCCGCCTCGGACGGCGTGCGGAACGGACAGTCGACCGTGGGCAGGGGTGATTCACTGAAACATTATCATTCGTATTATCACTCACTCATGTATTTTGTTATTTGTTATTATAACACTCAACAAATGGTCTATCTTTAATTGACTATTGTTCTGGGAAACAAGATACCCGAATCAATACAGATGACGCTAGTGGAGGTTATATTAGGTAGAAATATATCATTCTTGTCACATCTGCGCACTGACAAGCCACGTTAACCTTTCAAAATGATATGATATCAGATTTCAATCTCCGTCAAGTAGATGCTAGTTCGAAATGAGACCACAAACAACAATGACCTGAATGCATAAGTGCGTTGATTCCACTGCAGTTGTCCACGCAACGAGTACGCGATCGTGGGCACAAACTCGCCACCCAATCCGAGTTCGGTGCACACCTTCTGCGAGAACTGCTCGGGCGAGTTTTCAGGCTCGCACATGTCCCATTCCATCTGGTCCACCAACGACTGGTTGCCCACGTGGATGTTCAACTGAAAATAGCATTATAATTGTTTATTTGTTTCATCAAACAAATGTTTTATCACGATGAGGGAACAGAAGGAAATCCAGCTTTGTTATAAAATTTGCCGGTATTATGTGGTGGTGGTGTACTTATTTCCGAAAACTTTCTCTGCGTTGGTGTTTTTGCGTTTTGCATTTGTGAACTTGAAATTTGAAAGAGCAAAATGCTTTTCTAATCTGCCCTCCCCATGGTACACCACTGTATGTAACATATAATACGGTTAAATATACTTATACGCTTTGCCTTGCCATTCCCCCAAATAATTACGCTCCCCAGACGTTTTCCCACACTCGAATCATATGCTTCACCATTTCGCGCTAAAGCGAACGCAACAAAAACAAGCTAATGTTTCGGCGGGCAACATCTGAGCGCCAAACGCAAACAGAGGCAAACAAGTACTGAGTAGCGTAAGCGATCTTCAATAAAGCGGGTGAAGAGATAAAAAATATATTCCCGAATCTTCAGTTGATTAAAAGTCAGATAAGATAAATTAGATAATGAATAAAAAAAATGCAATTCAAATAAAGAATGGTTTAATTAATGTACAGTCCAACCGCCACCAACTTTGAGCTGAGCGCGTTGATCTTGTTGTTCGGTCAACAGCAGTGCCGCTGAGGCAGAGTCGTTGTGCGCGTCCAGTTGCTGTCTGCAACACATATGGTACACATATGTTATACATATGATCGCATTTATTATTATGATACACAACGTATTACTGTTACACGTCCACCTGTTCCGGCGAGATGTTATTTCCTTTCGTAAAACGAAAGTTGCCTTAGGTTAGTTTTTTTAAAGTGCAACACATCCCAAACCACTACTTTCTGTGAAGCGAATAACGCTCGGAAATTTGATATTTGAAAACCATTGTAAAACTTTCATTACAACGTTCATTCGATTTCAGTCAAACAAAAAAAGTGTTTTTACAATAAATCGAGCAAACAAAAGTTTCAACTCTCCTAGATGGAATAACTTCTGAACCATGATTCAAAATGGATTTGATCGAATAAAATTTCAACAAGCCCTACCTGATACTTGTAACAATGTGAGACACAAATGTGGTGGCCGGTAGGTCCAGGTCATCGCACAGCAGTTCCGCAAAGATTTCCGGTGTGATCAGTGATTCTGCAAATATAATACATTTTCAGGTTATTTCAATAACGGATAGGTTTTTGAATTTCCAAAAAATATGTTCAACCATAATGAGTTTTACTTTGATAGTAAGAAAACAATATTGCAGATAATAGCAACCGTTTTTATTCCAGCAGAAGCAGTCCCTAAGCTTGTATCCATCAATCTCCATGTCCAATCGGATGGCCACCAGCTGTTCAGCCTGATTGGCGTTGTCGTGGATCGACACCGGATCCGTGTCATCGAAACTAAATAATGACAATCCATTACAATGAGATGAGAGCAAAGAACATACTAAGAACCCGAACAGTTTTATGATGTTTTGTTTAGAACGAGTTCGTATCATTATCAACGCTTAATTGGTCAAATACTAGACTGGTTACATGTGAGAGCACAAAATTAACTGCATACAATCGAGTCTTGCAGAAAATCAGTGTAGCATAAACGTTTTAACTTTCATGAGTAACTGTTTGTGATCGGTGTAACCAGAGTAACCGGTGTCATATCACACCTTACATTCTTATGCTATCTTACTTTGATGGTTTCAGTAATAAAGAAGTGTCAGAAGACAAATGAAAAAAGCACCAACCACAGCGGGAATGTGCGCATCTTCTTCTGTCCGAGTCGAGTATGTGCAACGAGGGTACTGCAGGGCACAGCATCCAGATGATGTGATCCCGACGACAATTGTCCCATCCAGGCCGCATTCGCCGGCGTGCCACCCGCCGCTGCTCGTTTACTGCCCGATGGGGTCATCGACAACTTCGGGTCCAGTCTGCAATTGGACAAAACTCGACATTCCAGTTGGACCCAACATGTGAAGTCAAACATTTTCCATAAAAATTTGTGCCAGGCCATACAGTTTGAACCCAATGTTCGCTATATTTATCACGTCAGGTTTAGTAATAAATGGCAAAATTTGTTACACGCGTATTATTATTAAACCTGACGAATTGACGGCAAAGAATGTTAGAAAGAAAATCGACTCGACTCGATTATAAGCTGATTACGATCACTGACCGTGAGTCACCATGCGATCCGCCAGCCAGACTGACCGCCTTGTACTTCTCGTCGGCCCCGCTCAGAATGTCTTCTACTTCATCGGCTTTGACGAACATGATGTTCGTGTTCAGGTACGAGTTGGCCACGTCAAAAAGAAATTGAGCCAATGTTAGAACACACAATGCAAAATATTTTCGTTAAATTCAACAGTGGAAAAAGGTTTTTCACTGCACATTGTCCGTGATTAGACAAAAATGGAACGCTGGTTACGGTTACCTATTAAGTGCCATCGTAAATATATTAAAAAAAATAATACCAACTCATATCGGCCAGTCGTCGCTTCTCATCACCCGAAGCCAGGCGTTTCCATAGTTGAGGGTATTTCTTGTAGAGCGTGCCACGGAACAATTTCAGATACGCACCGACCTAAAACGATGTATTAACATAGGTTTTGTAACATTAGCTGAGTGGTACTACTTTTATCCAGTGAAAAAACTCTTTAAAATGGTAATAATTCATAAAGATGGACTTCTACATTAAACTCGTTTATCAAGTACGTAGACTAAACAATGAGTTATTATCTAATGCAAATAGACCACCAACCTCGGATCCAATATAGTAGAAGTCGCCACCTTCTTCCAGCTGGAACTTGCGCGGCCGCTCGCCGTACGTTTTGGTGGCCAACGACATGGCGATACACCCGATCTTAAAATATCAAATCAAAAAGTTATTCACGCATTCAAAAAGCCATCTAACTCAAGTAGAATCAAGAATCACGGCCCAGAATCAAGTAGATAAGTATCCGAAACTACGGATTACTGGGTTTGCCATACGCTAACCCAATAGGTAACAACACATAGAAAGGCAAAACCAACACTCGGAGGGAAATGGTTTTATTCGAATGTGCATGATTGACAGACAAGTACAAAATTATTGAACGTGATATTGGTATTATTTGATAAAAAGTACAATTCGTGCGAAAAAATGGGATTTATCTTGACCAGTAACACAATGAATTGGCCCAAATGAGGTGGGAGAAAACGGTGAAAACGACGAAGAAGCAATCTAAATAAATAATACGAATTTTCACCATCATCAGTCCACTGCAAAATACCACACTTCGATCTCGATGTCATGATGTAAAGAAAGTTATATCGACTATTTGTTGACTACAATGACGGTTTAACAAAAAACCGAACTGCACTAAAATACTGAGCAACTGACTGAATCAATGAGAAGATTAATGAGTTGATGTGTAGAGGAATCTCTGATAGTTGATCTGGCTTAGAACGTATATGATATAAATTATTCTTGTAATATTAAAACCCATTACGGCATGACACATTCGTGGATTTCCCACCAAACTCCATTTAGTAATAATAGTATATTTTTGAATACTTTTGAGGGAAGCCGCAATACCAAACAAGCGTTCAGGGAAGTCAATCGACCGAACGAAAAACGGATAATTAAATATTAGTACGATATATGAAAAAAACTAATTTGAAATCGTGAAACCACAACTGTACATCAAATAACTCAATACTACAAAAACAAATAGTCAAATTAATAAATATCTGCGAGAAAAAATCAACGCGATGAGGCACCAACAGTCTGATGAAAGTTAATGTAATGCGAAACGTGAAGAATGATTCCTGAACAAGTTCAAAATTTTCGCACAAAATTAACTTTCGCAAGCATAACAGGAAACCAATCACATACAATCACTATATACTACAATTGTAGTCAACTCTGATACTCTACCATTGCATAAACACACTAAACTATAAGAAAAGTACGCATCAACCCACTGGGACTTTCAAGGGGAAACAAACGTTTCTCATCGCGCCAAAAAACCTAAGCTATAGTTACAACGATGACTCATTGATTGATGCGTGCTTTTTAAAATATCATCATGAAATGAAACATCTACTTGTTGGCTTGAGCTTGTTTCATTCGGTTGAGTGCCGATCCGGCCTTGAACCACTCGATCTGCTGTTCGTTGAATGTGTGGTTGAGGGCGAACTCGTCTTTGGTGCCGTCCTTGTGGGTGAGCACGCACTTCAGGGGCTGAAATACCACACATAAACAATCTGGCATGGGTTAGATAAAATAATAAAGTCAGTTAAACTGAAACGTAAACGTGGAGATTTAAACAATCAAATCGTTAAGGCCAGCTTAATTTCAAGACGACTGTCGCTAAAAATTAATAAAAAATAAATTTAAATAAATCAGGTTACAAATAGGATGAATTTAAAGATGAGTTGAAATGATCAACCTTTCCGGGAGCAAACGATTTGAGTCCCTTGATGGCGACCCTGTCTGATGGCTGCACTTTGTCGTAGTCGGCCGGGTTGGCAAAAGTCAGCGCCAGCATACCCTGTTTCTTCAAGTTCGTCTCTGTAAACAATCCATGAGTGAAACATTACCTCTGTAAAATGTATCAAAGGTCAAACTGAAGTTCACTCATGACTCCACCACATAACTATATACAACCTAACTCAGTAATGCATATGCATCAACAACAACAACAACATCATCATCAACAAAAACTGACCATGAATACGAGCAAAGCTCTTGACGATGATGGCACGACCACCCAAATGACGTGGCTCCAAAGCAGCATGTTCGCGAGATGATCCCTCGCCGTAGTTCTCGTCACCGAACGCAACCCAGTTTTGTTTCGCCGCCTTAAAAGAAATAATATACAACATTTGTAAGATATAAAGCATTTTTATATCGAGTCGATTCGAAACCATCTTATTACATTATTAATGTATACAAACATTGCCTTTTGTGGGCTTCCTATGCCTTAGTGTTATATAAATCACAATGGATTACTGTTCCCACGAAAATTTTTCGTTTGTGGCAATTTTTTTGTGGATGCAATAATCGTTTCTCATTTTATTCAAGGTATACATACGTAATCAAATCAGATAATTTTGGTGTCACGTGAAAAAGTGAACACTTCTCTTGAATTTGCTGTTAACTTTTTTTTAATTCGTTCAGTTTAACTCCAAAAAATTGAAGAAGAAAAAAAACTAATATTGCATCAACAAAAAATCCCCAAATGAAACATCATTTGAGGAACAGTAATTCACTTTGGAATATCCTGTCTATGCCTTTATTATAACTTACACCTCAGTTTAAAAACGAATTAGTTATGCGATAATATGTGATCTACTCGATTAGCGAGTCGGTGAATCAGTGAGTTAGATGAGTTGAAGAAGTCAGCCAAGTAAATAAAACAACAATAAACCTTATAAGCGCGAGCCACTTTGGCAACCGGGCCGAATTTGCCGGTCAGCTGGTCACGCAGGTTATTCATCTCACCGTTTTCAGCGTTGGTCGCGCTGAAATAAAAATGTTTACATAAAATACACTGAAATATTGTTATCATTTCGTTTAAAACTATTTTTCCATGATACAGGCTGTATCATACAGCTAACTACAGCAATGTTTCTATTACTTATACTTGGAAACAAAGACAACCGTTGTTTACAAATAATTACTGACGTTCTAAATAGACTACTAAAAGAGGTGCCGTACGTAAGCAAAAGATTATTGGAGATGTTGTCCAGATGACCACGGAACTTCAGCCAGGGTCCAGCCGCCGAGATGTGGTCGGTGGTGCACTTTCCTTTAACCTGAAAAACATTTGTATGAATGAATATAAAAGCAAACTTTTTAGCAACTTCATAACTCATAAGCAGTCGAGGTCAACAATAATAAACGGAAGTAATACCTTGATGAGAATGACCATGTCCTCCAGGTCCTTGCCCTCCCACTTGGCAAACGGTTCGAGCAGCTGGAGGCGGTCGCTCTTCGGATCAACGATAACCTGCAAATCACCGTGATTCAAACTTAGGTCTTTCGAACTATGAAATACATAATTAGTTGAACAACCTAAACAATATTCAGTCCCAACCAAAACGAACCTGAAGTGCACTGCTATCCTTGGGTGGGTGCTGGTACGTGTCCTCTCCGGGGTCAAA
Source organism: Daptonema setosum (assembly GCA_964036265.1). Taxonomy (NCBI): domain Eukaryota; kingdom Metazoa; phylum Nematoda; class Chromadorea; order Monhysterida; family Xyalidae; genus Daptonema; species Daptonema setosum. The sequence goes on from OZ038446.1 coordinate 11,844,688, forward strand.
GCCACGGGGCGGCAGCTCATCACCGGACGGGGCCTTCAACTTGAACTTCTTACCTGAAAAGTTAATTTAAGAATTATTAAGATCATTATAATCAACTTTTGATCTGTGAAACAATTCTGCCCACCTTTGTGCACATCTCCCGTCCATTTTGCGAAATAGGATAGATTATAGAAATCTCATGACTTCTAGTACAAATCCAGTTAAGCTATCTAAGAAAAAACTTCTCCACCACCGCCAGAATATTCCCAGAAAGGAATTAATTAAATCAGAAGAAAAAAACGTATAACAACAATGCCAACCATCAGCACCAGTGAGCTCATCTTTCAACGGGTTGAAGTCGAGTGTGCCGGCCAGCGACAGAGCCGTGACGATCTCGGGTGAGGCCACGAATCCGTGGGTGGCCGGGTTGGCGTCATTGCGACCCGTGAAATTACGATTGTATGACGTGACGATCGTGTTCTTCTCGCCCTTCTTCACGTCCTCACGCGCCCACTGACCGATGCACGGACCACACGCGTTGGCCAGAACCTTACGATAAATCACAATTCATTATCACCGTATTATTATAGCGGACAAGGAAAGGAAAATGTGGAATCCCCCTCTCTTTGGTGGTTTCAAAAAGTTTAGTTTGCTCTTTAAGGTTTAAGGTGTATAAAAATGATCTAATTTCTGCCCTCATGTTCATGTCACGTGAAAAGTTTTTCTTTGAAAAAAAAGTTAAACGCGCGCCAATTACTTTCGATAAGTAACATAAACCCTTGAATATGAATGCTATAGATGACACCAACCAGACCGCCGGCCTGAGTCAGCAAATCGCTCTGTCCATCACGTTCGATGGTGGCTCGGATCTGCTCGCTGCCGGGTGTGATCGTGAACTGGGATTTGAACTTGATGCCGTGATCTAATGCCTGCTTGGCAACGGATGTGGCACGTGACATGTCCTCGTACGACGAGTTGGTGCACGAACCGATCAGACCTAAAAACAATGACCACATTTTTTTCTTTTAGTCACTCTCAATTTCGACCGAAAAAAAAACATTTTTTTCCGTGAAATTTTCGCACCTGGCGCGCGCAATAAGTATGCTAATCCAAATCCAATTTTTTTTTGTTTTGTAACTTTTATCAAAAAAATCGGGCTTCCTCCCGACCCGAAACCTGGGGTCAGAGCCGGAATTATCGCCTGACCCTTCATGACAGATAAAAAAGATTACGCAATATATGAGTTTGATTAGATACAAAAACTCTGTAGTTCCAATTAACCGCATCGATCAGCATGTCATCAGCACTTTGAAAACGAAATAGTGCACCAACCGACTTTGACCTCAAGCGGCCAGCCGTTCTTCTTGGCGTTCTCACCAAGCTTGCTGATGGGACTGGCCAAATCAGGCGTGAATGGACCGTTGACATGTGGCTCGAGCGTGCTCAGATCAATTTCGATTACCTGTGAACACATAATCATGTGGACACCAGTAAAAATTACTTATCCATAAAAAGACTTTGTTAATCCAAGTCATACAAGAACACTGAAAACAGAATCACGACAAACTCCCACGCACAACATTCTTATCCCTAACATTCCACGGACGGATTATTGTCCGGGAACCGAAAACAACCATTTGAGATGGTAAAAAAATGCCCTAGACTCAATAATAGGAAAGTTGCATATTGTGTATACAGTGTGAAAATTCAAAAATCATGTCATTGTAATTGTAATACTGGCAACCAACATGATCGTACTCGGCGCCCTGATCACCTTTGAGGGTGTTGGCGTGTTTGGCGGCCAGCTGGGCAACGCCCTGACGACCGGTGGCCTTGAGGTACTGGGCCATCCGATCGTTGAACGGGAACACGGACGTCGTCGCACCGATCTCGGCACCCATGTTGCAGATCGTGGCCATGCCTGCAATCACCAATCAGTTGTTAGTTTTGTTAGTTTCAGTTCAACGAATCTAGCCTGCCTGAACTACCATATTGAACAGATGAAATAACCAGTGAAGAAACGAGGCAAATAACACATGATTTTTCTCAGGAATCGCACTATAAAAGTCCGATTTTCTGATAGCTCTCTGTTGATTTTCACTGAATATCGGTTACTACACTTACTGAAATTTGGTCACCGGATTACATACAGAATTTACCAAGCAATTAACATTTTACGAAATTTGTTTTATAGAATGGCGCTCTCACTATGTACAACTCAAGCCACCAAACACACATTTATGAATACCACTCGGATCGGAAGTTCAATTTAAACTTTTTTAAATAAACTGATCTACAACCAACCAGTACATGAAATGGAGTCGACACCCGGGCCAAAGTACTCAACGATGGCGCCAGTGCCACCCTTGACAGTCAGAATGTCTGCCACCTTCAGGATCACATCTGCAAACCAACTTTCGATTCAATATACTTAACTGTCGCATTTTCGGGTAAACAGAACCAAAAATCTACATTTTGCCATTGATTAAATTTGTAGAACTTTTTTTCACAAAAACACCTTCGTTTGTTTTCATTCCGTTTCATGAGACATTTTGTATCCAAAAAACATCAAATCCGAATTTTCTATATAACTACATACTCCATGAGCTGCCTACGGTACAAACCTTTCGGCGATGTCCAGTCCTTGAGTTTTCCCTTGAGATGGACACCGATGACCTTGGGGCACTTGAGTTCCCACGGAATATCGGCCATTACGTCCACTGCGTCGGCACCACCGACACCAATGCAGAGACCACCCAGACCACCTAAAGATCATCGATAATAAATGATAATAATAAAATGAATATTAATATTAAATTAAATGCAATACAATTCCTACGATTAGTATAATACCATTAATACATTGGAGGATTTTTTGGCGATCAATAGTAGAGCAGTCCTTCGAGTTAGGCGAAGAGAACGTGGATAAGAGAGCATGTTTTCCATTAAAAATGTTACGTGCTATACGGGGTATTAACAGCTGTGACTTGAAAATTTATGAGCTAACCTCCATTGGGCGTATGACTGTCGGTACCGATCAGCAGCAGACCCGGGAATGCGTAGTTCTCGAGGATGATCTGCAAATAAATAATCGACACTCAGCTTAGAACATTCAACCCATAAGTCACTTCAATTCGTTTGGTTTCATTATGATAAAATGATGCTTTTTCCTTCGGGTCTTGCTTCCATTTTACTTCAAACTCACTTCAATTTTTGTGCCTTAAAAACTGGTCAAATCACCACTCAAAACAACTTCTTTACTTTATTATAAATCTGTGCTCCTGCCCAATACAGCAACGAGATGTGTACTCGGTTTCGTGGCACCCGTGTCAGGAGTGTTCGATATAGCGATGATGACACACAACCGACATATAGCAAACAACATTCCCAGCAGCGTGAACTACAGGTTCAATATGTTTGAGTCGATGGGTCGCGCATGTCGCAAAAAAAGTGAATTGTTAATTGCATAATGTAATGACTATAAGGGCATTGGTATACCTTAATAACTATCGAAATATTTTAAATAGACGTTCCCAGCAGGATGACACCCCCTTATGACCTGGTCTGAGTGACTCGACCCGTCCCGTCCCGTCCGAAACTTGTTGATTTACCATGGCGCACTCTAAGTTTACATGTCCCTCAAGTCATGTGATTTTAATAAACAATGTACAAAAAACGAACTTTCAAACTCTAACAAAAATTGTTGTGATGAGAACAATTTACCATCATCCGCCATTTATTGCCCTACCAGTAGAAGAAAATACAAACGTTTTATTGCTTGTGGCCCCGACACTGATAACCAGTGAAAACCACACAGCACGATGCGTTCGTGTTTACAAATGTTTCCACGAAATAAATGAATAGCTGACAAAATATGTCACGTGTGCAGGTCACAAGGCTCTAGCATTCAGAGTTTGATATATATAAACATAAAAAATAAACAACTTGGTAAATAATACGGATAAGTAAATAAGCCTGTGTGTGAACTTGTACTTTGTACTTTTTACTTTGTAAGCGGACAAAATACAATTTCACATTGACTTTTACCTATGCCATCACAGTAAATAGATTATTCGAATAAAAATGATAACAAATGACCCGACCTGATGGATAATACCGCTGCCAGGCTTCCAGAAGCCGACGCCATATTTAGCGCCCGCACTCGCCAGAAAATCATAAACCTGAAAATAAAAACTACAATTAAACTACAACAATATTATTAGAAACAACAGTGAAAATGATCTTTTTATGAAACCCACCTCCTTGTTGACCTGCTTGGCCTTGTCCAGATCCTTGACGCTGCCCACCTTGGCCTCAATCAAGTGATCGCAGTGAATCGTTGACGGCACCGCCGTTTTCGGCAGACCAGACGAGATGAACTGCAGCATGGCCATCTGTAAGTAAGGAAGAAAAGTTAAAAAAATACCGGAGGAAATATAAATCCAAGTTTTCGTGTCACATATGACAATAGCCTGGAATGACAAGATACAGTATATTAAAACTACAGCATGCAAGTATTGCGATTTTGACAACGCCAGCTAACAGCTAACGCTAACAGAGGATTGAAGTCACAATTTATTTCATGGAATAAGTTTTTATTCCTCAATTTCACCATCATTTCAGACAACTGTAACCTGCGCAGTAGCATCCTGCATGGCCACACGATCGGGTCGCAGTCTCAAGTAACTAGTGCCTCGCTGAATTTCCTGTTCAGCCGGATTATCCAAATGACCATAGAGGATCTTCTCAGACAACGTAAGAGGACGACCAAGACTGAAATTAATTTATTTTACATTATTAAACAATCATACTAATCTAAACAACCCCCCTCCCACTTTTTGGACTGATGGGATTTTAAGATGAGATTTTTTTAACCCCCCCCCCTCCCCCCGAAACGCGAAAAACCCGGCCCACCCCTGCACATAATGATATTAACATATCGTAATGTGAAAATATAAAGTTTTCCCGTTCTATCTAAAAGCATATAAATATATAATATCGACTAGACGAAATATTCGAAACAAAAGCACGAACCGTGATTTGACAATCTCCAATCGTTGCTCCAGTTTGGTGTAATCAATGTACTGGTTTGGCTCGAACTTGCTCATCGGTACCTAAATATATATAAGCTGTATCATCATGAACACAACTTAGGGTCAAGTAAATCCGTGGAAGTTTGAATGGTGAGCAGTAGTGGAGAGGGCAGGAGCAGATTATGCTCCGTTTTCCAAATTAACAAGTGAACTGTACACAGAGTACGGTATCAATGAGATGTATACGGATACTATGACGATGGTATACTATTACATAATGTCATAATGAATCAGTATACCGAATAAGTAATAATTAATAAATGGTTGTACTTACTTTGGACGAGGCGGCCGCCGTAATGTGAAGACTCCTCACCTGGCGCTGAGCCAGCGCCACTGTGGTCGTGCGACTAAACATTTTGACGATTTATTCGCGGATCGTCTGAAAAATGTTACGTTCTATCAGGTACGGATTATCATTTGTCCTACACCCTACATTTTAACCATTTTGGAGCCTGACAATTCAGTCTGAATATAGATTTTGAAAAGCAATAAAGCCATGCAAGTTGGAAAACTAAGTGGCGTGTCGAAAAAAATGACACTCAGTTGAATTGAATTCTTCCTGCGGTAAAGTGAATCGCTTGGATGCTTGGACGCTTGGACGCTTGGATGTCGGATGGAAATTCAAAAATGTCGGTCTGCAAAAAAAAGTTTGTAAAACTTTTCTGAAAACGCAAAGTTTGTGTAAAATCATTCAATTCAATTCAATTGACATTTCAAATTTCAGTTCAGAAGAATATTCTTTAATCGGAAAAAAGTAGAAATTATAGTTGCGCCGATAATTCTGGTTTCTAGTCCGCATAAAACTCTCAGCGTTCAGGCGACTTTCACGTGTTCTGGACCATTTGCGAACATTAACAGATGAATTTGCAAAGCATGGATTATTCCACTTTGTACTCGGGATTCCAAAAGTGGAATTTGTTCGCTAAGGGTATAATTAAATAGCCTCCAAACTACAGATTACCCTCTTCGGAGCAATTCTGCTCCCTTTGAGAGAGAGTTAGCTCCGTCAGTGTGACCGCTGAACCATGCGTCCAAATTTATCATACTGAAATTGTTGCTTTCTCCGATTATGTCATGTCTTCTTTTGTACTGTGTCTTTTATCAACACTCGAGTCTGAATACTGCTTTGTTAGCAATACGGTACTGTTTATTGTCGGTATCATAATAATTGTGAGACATAAATTAGGTTTGGTATAATGATAACGAATGACTGAGTGATAACGAATGACTGAGAAGAAGAAGAAAGACATGAAGTGGAAATTAAAATGTATTACATCACCAAAACGTACATATATTCACAATAAGTAACACTTTAATGGTCAACCAGTGAGCATCACATTATTATGCGACAGAAATATCAAAATATGTTGAAACAGAGCACGAATCGCAATGTTTGGTATAATGATAACGAATGGCTAAGAAGAAGAAGAAGAAAGACACGAATGAAGTTGAAATTAAGATGTATTACATCACCAAAACGTACATGAATATATGTAATGGTCAACCAGTGAGCATGGCGTGATGCATTGAAACCCAGCACAGTATTATGTGACAGATATATCTAAATATGCTGAAACAGCATGAATCGCAATTTTTGGTACAATGATACCGAATGACTGAGAAGACGAAAAACAGTCATTCGTTATCACTCAGTCATTCGTTATCATTATACCAAACCTAATTTATGTCTCACAATTATTATGATACCGACAATAAACAGTACCGTATTGCTAACAAAGCAGTATTCAGACTCGAGTGTTGATAAAAGACACAGTACAAAAGAAGACATGACATAATCGGAGAAAGCAACAATTTCAGTATGATAAATTTGGACGCATGGTTCAGCGGTCACACTGACGGAGCTTACTCTCTCTCAAAGGGAGCAGAATTGCTCCGAAGAGGGTAATCTGTAGTTTGGAGGCTATTTAATTATACCCTTAGCGAACAAATTCCACTTTTGGAATCCCGAGTACAAAGTGGAATAATCCATGCTTTGCAAATTCATCTGTTAATGTTCGCAAATGGTCCAGAACACGTGAAAGTCGCCTGAACGCTGAGAATTTTATGCGGACTAGAAACCAGAATTATCGGCGCAACTATAATTTCTACTTTTTTCCGATTAAAGAATATTCTTCTGAACTGAAATTTGAAATGTCAATTGAATTGAATTGAATGATTTTACACAAACTTTGCGTTTTCAGAAAAGTTTTACAAACTTTTTTTTGCAGACCGACATTTTTGAATTTCCATCCGACATCCAAGCGTCCAAGCGTCCAAGCGTCCAAGCGATTCACTTTACCGTCTTCCTGCAAAAGACATCTGGCCCCCGCCTTATTAGACAGCTTTTCTCGCTATAACAATACTCGCAATAACGTTTCTCGCACATGGATCGCAAGCGACTTCAAACAGCGCCTAAAATAAAACTCAAGTGAAATATTAATCAACTATTAATTATTTATTAAAATAAAAATAAATTTGTTAGTGAGTTTTTTAGAAATGTTCGGCAAAAAAACGTTGGTAAGACTTTTCTGTCAAGAATGTGGAACATGTAAAAAAGTTTCTTTGGTGTTGCTGACACTTCTAAAGTTTGCCTCAAAAATAGGCTCCGGTTAAACTTTTTTTAATTTGAGCGTTTTATTCACTTTGCACTGTGCCTTTTCGTTTCGCGTGCATTCAAGTTTCGGCGCGCCTTCAAACTATGCGGAATTTTCTATCTGTTTCCAGTTTGTACTACACATGGAAATTATACAAACCACACAAATTTTTCAGTTTTGATTTATCTCGAGCAGCATCATTATTCCATGCAACGTTTTATTGTCTGCGAGTCCCGATAATCTATCATAAAATACAGCTTGGTCGGGATTTTTGTTACCCAAGTTTTTCATTTTGCCGGTCGGTTACGCACATATGCAAAGAACTAAATGCATATCTCGTATGTTGCTAAATTTTATGTGAAACACGCTTTATTTCAAGAATTTTTTAAGGCGCACCAAAAACTGTTCTGAATTTAAACTGCACGTCAAAAAGTGTCGGCCCCTTGCACGTCCAACTGCCGGCTCTCGAGGAGAGTGCCGAGGGCTAGTGTTAAGTATAGGCAGGGCCCTCCTCGAGAACCTTGTTTCGGGCTCTGCAGCTGAGACTATTCTCTCGAGGAGAGCCCTGCCTATAATAACACAGCAGCTGGGCTCTCGAGAAGAGAAACGAGGGCTTTTCTCGAGAGACCAGTCTCAGCTGTTGAGCCCAAGAAGTATCTCAAGGAGAGCCCTCGAGGCACAGCCCGACAGCCCACGAGGCTCTCTTCGAGAGCCCTGTTGTAATGATAAACTATGGACAGGGTTCTCCTCGACAGACTAGTCTTAGCTGCTGAGCCCGAGACAAGGCTCTCGATGAGATCCCTGCGTATAAAGACGCTTTCGAGATTCTAGTGAAATATCAAGTGCTATTTTCGCTCAGACAATGAAACATCAAACTCACTTTTGGTCCACACACTTGGCTAACGTGCGTGATGGTGATTGGGCCAGAACTCAACCGGCCAATCATCATCACCCAAGTTCAGCCAATCACGCGAAAGAACAGCAGAGTATTGAACTCGCTCGTGGCCCAACATCTGAGTTCGGTGTAAAAAGTGGTGTTTTATGGGCTATGATGTTTTTTATTAATCAGAATTTGTGTATTGTCCTTGTATGATTTTGCTTGCATAACTTTTTAATACAAAATTAGCTTTGATTTCACTCAACATTCTTTTCAACCTGATGTTTCATGGTCTGTCCAAAAATTGTTCTTCATATTTTACTAGTATCTCGAAAGCGTCTTTAATTAAAAAGCTGCCTTGAGCGAAGACAAATGTATAAGAATTTCGAAATTGGTTCCTAAACGTTTTGAACGAAAAAAATCATGAAGGAGTTTCTGATTACTGCTCAAGACTGAGAATCATCAGATAAGACACGAATCGTGCTTTTATCTTTTACCTCATGCGTTTCAAATAAGGCTATCACCTGACATGAAAAAAAATCATATGAGCGACGAGCGAGTGACAGTTATTTATAGGTAACTTTCTTCAACTTTATGTAGGGTGTCTATAAAGGACATCAGCGTGAATGATGATGACATGCATGGCAATCACCCTATATAGTAATAATAAATTTTCATACAAGGTGGAAACCACTCATGCGAGTTTCATTAACAATCATGAGGGGTGATTACCTCATTTTAAATCATCTCTAATGCAGGTGTTTCATAACGTAAGATAAACCCGTTCATGAAAAATATAATTCTTAGCCAGATAACAACAACAATAATCTAGCAAAATAAGAATAAATTATAATTTTACTCTTCTAAAGTGTTGTAATATGTTTATATGTTCATTTTATTAGCACATTATGTGGATTATTAACACCGGTCAATAATACATAGGGCAGAAACAACGATAGGTTTCTTTTTATTTTTCTCTCTCTAAGTTAGAAAGCTCTCTTTTTAATCTTTCTCCCTTTTAATCTCCTATGTTATTATCTTAGCTTTTCTAAATTATGTGGATTATTAACACCGGTTAAGTAGTGAGGTGCTTTTTATTACCCTAAATGATGTCATGTGAGGTTCTTCGTATAGCCTATCCAGGGTCTCTTTTTACCCAAAAACTTTTTGGCGCGCAGTAGGAACTCAAATCTGTTTTGAAACGAGAAATAAAATTTTCTCATATAATATTTTTACATCATATAAAAATTGCACCTTACGAAAATTGCAATTAACTCATTGCATACGATAAAGTTAAATTCTCAATAAGTTAAGTTTTCAGAACAAGAAAGCCTTACCCAGCTATGTATATGACGTGCTGACGATCCTACATGACAAAATTGATCTTCTTTCTCAGCTGGAACTTTCCGTTGTCCGAGTGTCATGTAAAATATTTTTTTATAAAAATGTTTTTCGCAAAAGTTCAACGCACTACAAAAAACGATTCGGAAAAAATTCTCATGCCAAGAGTATTCTGAGCCCTGGGTACGCTATGTAGTCTATATTTTGGTCAAGGTATCTTGTTAAAAACTATTTTTTCTCAAAACCTTTTTTCATGAGTTCGATACAATGAGATGGGCTTGTTTGTGAAAAAATAGTTTGTCGACACACAGCAGGAACGGAGCACAAATCATTGCACACGTTGTGAACGGTCTACCGAAATCAATGTCAGTAACAAATCAATTCCTGACAAGAAAACTCAGACCAGACTTACCGAGGATTCCTTTGTTATAGCTTGGTAAACTTCTTGTTATCATAATTTAATTTGCGGGTAGGTTTCGCAGGTGTGCAAAGAATTAAGCGAAATTCTGTATGTTGTCAAAATTTTATGAGAAAAGTGTGTATTTCTCAAAATTATGAGAGCGCGCACGCATTTTTGGCTATAAATAAACATTGGATTTGGATAGACTATATTTGATGTTAGCGGCTATACTTACGACGTTTTCGTGCGTGCAAATTTCAAATTCAATAATTGGACAAGATACGGAACTTTGCGTCAAATTCATCGAATATGTATTTAACCAGTCCGTTGAAATATTGAAAAAAAAATTGCGCGTTAAAAATCTTTTATTAATAGTGACAACCAACCCTGGATAGGCTTAGGCTATGTGCAAACGTATTTCACCTCAGTTTTCGGCTTAGTTGGGTAGTGTTAAAGTATTAGGCAATGCTCTCCTCGAGAGCCCTGTTTCGGGCTCAGCAGCTGAGACTAGTCTCTCGAGGAGAGCCCTGCCTATACTTTAACACTACAACAGGGCTCTCGAGGAGAGCCTCGAGGGCTCTCGAGCTGAGCCTCGAGGGTTCTCCTCGAGAGCCCTGTCTATTTATTTTGGGCTCAGCAGCTGAGACTGGTTTCTCGAGGAGAGCCCTCGGGGCTCAGCTCGAGAGCCCACTAAGCTCTCCTCGAGAGCCCTGTTGTAACGTTAAAGTATGGGCTGGGCTCTCCTCGAGAGACTAGTCTCAGCTTCTGAGCCCGAGACAGGGCTCTCGAGGAGAGCCCTGCCTATACTTTAACACTAGCCAACTGGGCTCTCGAGAAGAGACCCGAGGGCTCTCCTCGAGAGCCGGTCCTTGGACGTGCACGGAGCCTAAGCCTGGAACATATGGAGTGACTTAAAATCTGACTGAAACAACCCAACAAAAAAAACAAAAAAATACTTTAGAACTCAACAAAAAATAACAATTGAGCAAGTTTACACTGACCAAAAAAAAAAGAACCGTCTTAGCACAGTGCAGAGTTTTGTGTAAACCAGTACATTTGCATCTTGTTCCCACGGGTTGGTGTAAATCTCTAATGTGATAGTCTAAAAACGTCTTTGATTGGGTGAGTAAAAAAATAAATAAAAAGAAAGTAATAATGTTGAAGCAAGTCAGATGAGCTTGTTAGAACATAATAATGAGTTTTACCTCTCCCTGGGAGCCAATAAACCTACTGTATTCCAGCCAGTTCAAACGCGAAAAAATCTACAACAATTACACACCCCAGAATTGAACCAAAATTACGGTATGATCGCACTGGTTTACACATGATATTGCGCACTGTGCTAAGACGGGAAGGTTTACAAATTTTTTCAAATTTTCTTGACTTTTTTGAATGAGTTCAAGTTCAGCGGTCAGTTAAAAATGTAGTGGCGTGATTCCCAAAGATTCATTTTATAATTAAAAAATCTGACAAAATAAACGTTTTTCTGTTTTCTAGATGAACGGGTTGGGCTCGCCATCACGCAAGTCGTCCTCGGGTGCCGTGAACGTGCGCATCATTGAGCACGCCGATGTCACACTCAAATCAGATGGACGACTGGTTGGTGCTTGTATAGTTATTTGTGACAAGAAGAACTCAAGTTATTTTCTACCTAGTCTAGTGCTTGAGGTGGCAAACCTCGAAAAATCATGGTTCTATTTAGTAAGATACCTGGTTCGAGTAGACCCAGAACCTCGCGCGTTGCTCTGAGGTTTCTTTCTTTTCTCGTCAGTTTTTTCAACCTTACTGTCCTCTCTTTACCTTTCAACCTAATTTTATAGCTCTACGGAAACACCATTTTGACATAGTATTGGTGTTACTTATTAGTATCAATAATAAAGAAGTCCCAGTAAAATGTAGTTCAAAAAGTTTAATCTTATAATGATAGATTGCATTGCAGGTGTGTGCTCTGTGCCAGGTCGCATTTGACACGGAGAAACAATGGACTAAACATGCCCGCTCGAATCAGCATTTGGACGTATGGAAACCGTTGGATGTGGACATTCAACAACAGGTCGATTTGAGTTCTAACACTAGCAACATAGACAAAGATTTTTTATTGGGGTATAATTAATTGTATTCTTTACACATTAAATTTTGCAGGTATTCGACAAAATTCTCCTGTTTGCTCTGATTAAACGTCAGCTGTCGCTGCCGCGAGATTTTCCGCTTGATAAGTTTGTCAGCTTGTTGCCGCAAAAGGTTGGCATAAGATTTTTTTCGCCTATTCTTGTTGTTATAGTTTATCACCTAATGGTTGATAAACATAAATCCAAACACCACTACTACTTTACTTCTACTATGCACCAGATTATCATTATTCTATGATTTGATTTATCTTGATGATTTGTTGAATTGTTACAGAATCAAATGCGTTGCCTGACGTGCAAGCAGAGAATCCCATTCAACACGCGTCAGGACTGTGTCATGCACTACTTTGAAGGCGATACCATTAATAAGTTGGTATGACAGCGTGGTTTTGTTTCTGAAACTTTACGTCGTCATAGGCTTAAAATTCATTCGGTTGTAAGTTTTATTTAAAATCTGTTACTTGTAAATAGTTACTGTTTGAGAATTGCAAGAATCTGTTTTTATATTATACGCTTATTATTATGATACCTGGTGTATTCAGCTGCGGTCTGGTGTTGTCGCGCGTTTCCGTGTCCTCACGTCGAGACCATTCCTCGTGCACACCATCCCATTCGCACACACCACCGCCCATACTCACCCAAATCAACAACAACAGTCGACGTTCAACAACAACAACATCAGTTGATCAACTTGTACAAAAACGTCGGTCCAGCAAACGGCTATCGGACGTGAACGGTATGACCGATGTGGTGACGAACCACGTTGGCAATACCGCTAAACGGGCTCGATTCCAGCAGGTATGTAAAATTGTTATCGTGTATTCAAAACAGTGATTAAACTAATTTAAATTAATATTTGTGATTTTTTATAGAATGGCTCAGCATCGGCCCTGAACAGCGCGTGTACGTCAAGGGCCAACAGCGTGAGTTGTGGCGATGAGTCGGCGTCGGATTCGTACGATGCACCGCGTCATCCGGGGGCCGCCGTCACCACCTCCCATCCCAATAACATCCAACTCGCTTGTGACTCGGCCGAGGCCGGATTCATCATGGAGAAGTTCCAGCGTTGGTTTCGGCCGTGTATTTGTTTAAATTATATTACAAACAACCAGATTAAGTGGATTGATAACCAATATTGAGTTGAACTCGTCACCGAATGTATTAGTACCCCGGCCCGAAAAGTGGGGGTAAGGTAAAGAAAGATTGTCAGGTTATCAATCTACCGTAACCCACCGACCCCCATGCGGCTGACCCTTGCTTTAGAGGCGGTAACGTTAACATTTCTACCTGAATTGGGTAGGGTATCCTATACTTGCGAATTTCTCTGCACATTGTTTTTCATATACTCCCTTCTTCATATTCATACTTTCATATACAAAGGGTTTATTGCATCCCCACGATCTGTTAATTAATCAAAGTAATCAGTATGTATAGTCGCAGGTTAGATTAATCATGATTTTCAGGTGCATTTACTTCGTACACATTTTTGTCGCATTGCTGGAAGCGTGTGACGTCAGTGAGTCTGAGCACGCACTCGTCCCTGCGTCCGTTTCTCGAGCGCAATCTCGCCTACCGTAACGTGCTCAGACCGACTAAACGCACACCCAAACGGACCAGAAAAGCTGTTCGACTTCAGGTGCGGCATACTGAAACATTTTTTTTCGTTTTACGACAATTATTACTGTTTTGTTAGGGTGCTTTCAGAGTAAAAAGGAAAGTAAAACGGAAAGTAAAATCTGTAAACCTATTGACTGAAAACAAAATTGACTTCCCGGTCAATTGGTTTACAGATTTTACTTTCCGTTTTACTTTCCTTTGTACTTTCCTTTTTACTCTGAAAGCACCCTTATTGCATTTATGATCATTTTGAAGCTTGAAAAAGGTCGTTGTTGTTGTTGTTGTTGTTGTTGTTGAGGGTCGGTCGCACGGCTGAAAGTCGGCGGCCGTCGCGCAGCTCCATAATTGCAGGTGCTATTGACAAGATGGTCTTAACTTTTCATTTAGTGTTTAATGTTTTTTCAAATGTAATTTATTGCAGGGCTTAACGCAACCGTGCACACACATCGACCACAAGAAACATAATCGACTGTGCCTGCATTATCTTTTCCCTGCTCGGTTCGTGCCTTATTCTTTATTGTTTTTGTGGACTATAAAACAGCTTTTTTATCAATATATGCATACTTAGAAAAATGGTCATCCAATCCAATGTGCTATTCCATTTCAGTTCAAACGCAAATTCGTCTTCGTCTACACCCGTCGAAGGCAATGAACGTATTTCTAGCGACAGAGGCGAATCAAGCACAGGAATTTCGGATGATGGTTGGTATTCTGTGCATTTTTGCGCCTGTTTTAATAAAGCTTTTTGATCACAGTTCAGTCACCTTCGACTAATTGACCACACCTATCTGATATAGACAAGAATGGATGACCCATAAACACTACTCATTGGCAATTAGTTTAACTTGTGTGAAAAAAGCTGGAATAAGTTATACTAATTGTATCATACATACTACGCTACGGCTAAGTTGTTAGTCATAATCATTTTCGTTTAGTTAATGAAATAAAATTAGTACTTACTACTACTACTACATTCATCATATCTTATCAGACTAACACTGAAATTTGTTCGCAGATATCAAGACATTGCGATCAGCCGAGACGTCGCCGGAAGATGTCAAGGATGCGACATCTGCCGATTCGTGTCGTGTCGTACTGCGGTGTGTCAGGGATCCGTTGTCACGATGTCCAACACAGTCGGTCAAGATGCACGTCAGGGCTGTCGTGTTCACTGGTAGTAAACTGCTGAGAGAGGTCGGTATGAATGTTGAGAACATGTTGAGTAGTTTGGCAATGTGTAACAGAAAATTTTTCAATTGTTTTACTGAATGAAGTTATTCATTATGGTGGGACAATTATAAAGACATGAATAAAGCCGTTTTTACAGAATAATTCACTGTTGTATTTACTCGTGGTCGGACGGGTGGGTCAAAAGTTTTATCCTAATGGAAATTTAAGCTGATTTGGAGCGATAAATATTGGTGAAAAAGCAGGTGTTAGTCAGCCAGCTAATGTTTATAGGTCGATCTGGGCACGCACGACGTCGAAGTGAACAGCGAAAAGGCGATGGTCTACGTGCAGTTGGACGAAAACGTGTACGAGTACGTGGAACCAAAAAGTCGCAAAGGCGTCGATGCTACGTTTGTTTGACTTGTTATTGTGTTTGTGTAAACAAAAAATAATTTCAGTTTGGATTGACGTTTTCACAGCCATATGAAATGTAAAAAAAACGGATGAAAAGTGCGGCAAATAGGAAGCACATTTCAAATTTCCAAGCCACAATTCATTCACATGTGTGAACCATTGATGTTGTGAATCGAGGGTCTCACAAAAACATTTTGTAAAATCCTGACTATTGGGCTCTTCAGATTTATTTACTTTATTTAACAGGAGTGCCTACGTGATAATAGACACAACGTTGATGTTGCCGGCTGACGAGTATTCGCCGACCAAGGGATGCACCAGCAATGGCAGGTCGTTGAGACGAGTTCCCAACCGATTGTCCTTGGAATCGTCATCCTCTTCCAGAAAGGTTGTTGAAGCGAGTCTGCTAAAAAATAGAAAATTGGGAGATTTCATGTTTATAAAACCAAATTGGAAACGACACATTTCATCGAATCGAACGGACTGAACTTGTCCGATGCGAAAGAAACTATCGGAGATTTTCTACATTTGTGCAAATCAGGCGGGCGACCGTTATTCCACTATATTTGTGACTTGGCATTCAACTTTGTTATTGTGCCATAGAAACTGAATACGAATGATGAATTACGAATTATGAAATTTGAAATGATTTTCAGCCAGTTCGCGCGAGTCGCCATGGTGATGCTTCGTGCAGCCAGATTCCGCTGGTCAGTCATCGATTCGTTGGTGCTGGAGAGTTGTGGTCATCCAAGGCCGGCAACGAATTCGGTGCCGTCACATGCAGTCGCACCATAACGTTCATGTTGGTTGATGACAGCAACTAGCACCGGCGGACGAGACAAAACCTCTAATGGGAGAAGAATCTTTCAAAGAGGGGGAACGGCAGAAATTTTGATAATTTGATAACCCATAGAAACGAATTTTACTCTTTGAAACTGTCAAGCCAGGGAAATCCACTTTTTCCTCTCTGTCTCGTCTAATGCAGTGATAGCGCCATTTTGAATAGAAAAAAACGTGTGTGTAATCTTTTAGTCAGGGCATATTTTGGCGATCAACATTCATGTTTAATTTCATCTATATTTATGTCTGGTTTATATTTGCAGGCCCGAACGCGACATTCCGTCACGTACCAGCCTTGGGTCGGCCGATTTCGTGCAAAAGTATCTAGAGATCACCAAGGTTCGAGTCTTTTCTTGAAATTGATTTAATCCGTCTATTCGTTTGTTTTCGCATTTGACTACATGTTTGTGCGTGCATTTAGAAACCAATTTCTGTCTTTTCTCTGGTTTGGCGGTAACATTGTAGTATTTTCCGAAAAGACAACGTTGAATGTTTCTCATAAACAATGTTGAAAGTTTCAAAATGTAACAATGTTGAATGTTTCAAAATATATTAATGTTGAAGGTTTCAAAATGTAACTATGTTGAATGTTTCAAAATGTAACTATGTTGAATGTTTCAAAATGTTACTATGTTGAAGGTTTCAAAACGTAACAATGTTGAAGGTTTCAAAACGTAACAATGTTGAAGGTTTCAAAACGTAACAATGTTGAATGTTTCAAAATGTACCAATGTTGAATGTTCCAGTCGCGTGATCGTCACACGGATCAGGGTCTGTTCGTGTTCCTTAAGTACGACATCGAACGCACCATGGCTGACGAATCGGATGACGAACTGGAAGCCGAGGAACGTCCGGTCACCACGATTCGCAGTGTCAAAGTGCCGGCTGATGGTTCGTTGCTGCGTCTGATATACTTATATATTGAAAAAAGAGAAATTTAATTCATGGTATGGTGATCTAGATATGTTCAGCTGACATTGTGGCTTTAATTCATATTTCGTTTTGAATTCTCGAGCGGTGACTGTAATTCACTTGCATGTAAACCTGCCTGCTGACTGATCTGGCTGAGATTAAGTTACTGGATGTTGACAAAATAATCTAATCAAGGTTTTTAAGCATGTTAAGGCAAAATATTGTAGCCTGTCTAGTCTATTGTATAATTCTCTACCATCATGGTAATGTTTTCAGTAGTTCGTCGTCAGTCGTATAAGTCGATGTACGCCAAGATCTACAAGTCGTCACCTCCGATCGCCGTGCCACCGCAAGTCTTCTACTCGTTCGTCTGGTTCGACGCCGATTCGGCTGGCACTCAACCCACGGCCAAGTCGTTACTCGCCATGAAACGACTGAAGAACGGTGATTACGGTGGCAGTGGTGGTGCTGGATCGAAGCCAAAGCTTAAGTTTGTTGTTTTGGGAATCCGATGGAAAAAAAATTTTGACTTAAATTATTTTAATACGTCTTCAGCTTCAACTCATTTAAATTCAGTGCTAAATAACTAAATATTTGCTTATTGAGCTGAATGTCATGCAGTAGATGAAATTTTAGCGACAAAGACCCTGATAAAGACAAAGGTTTGAGCCCAGAAGAGTTCTTACAAAGACTCATGGCCTTGTTGGTTTACTGTATTTATTCTTTTTTTTGTACTTTGAATTTAAATTCAGTTTTTGTATTTCCACTAACGATCACACAATAGTAATCTTTTGAGTTTTATAATCAAATATGTGTCAGATATGTGACGGAACACCGGCCGGCCAACCAGTGTCCGCTGTGTATGCTCAAGTTCACTGATTTGTGGATGATGGTCAAACACCAGCGATATGAGCACCCCAGATTGGCATTCAAAGTACAGGTAAGAGCACTATTTCTTCAAGGTTTTGCCGAGCATTCTGTGAGTTTATTAAATCACGTTTTTGTCAGCCTGACGTTTCTTGCCATAAGAGACAATTGTATATGAGTTAGCACTGATAATTATTGTCAATTATTGCAACGTTTTTGTTTTTGTTCCTCACACCATACCATAAAAAACTTAGTATGAAAAAGCATTAAATAAGAACTAAAAGTGAACCCAAAATGCCAGTGAGGTAATTGTTGGTTAAACTGCAGAGCCTGACGGCCACCACGTGTGTCATCGAAATCCAGCTCAACAAGAACTCGGACGAACGCGATGAGGTGCATCCACATGCCCATCATCAGGGTGTTGACAGGTCGGTTTGCTGTCGTTTTGAAATGCTTCACTTCAGTATTCATGATTGATAGAGCTAGATTTTGCGTTAACGAATATTTACACTTGTTGAAATAGGGGTCTTAGTGCACTAGACTAAAGTGCACCTTATCCAGTGCACTAGACTGCATTTCATCGCGAATTTAACGCAAACTCAAGGAATTTAACGCTCAATAGTTTCAGTTTTTAATAACTGTTTTTGTTTTGATTATGGTGTTTTTAAGGGACACAAGTCGGACGTCTAAGATTCGGACGGGCCGATGGATGAACCGACGCTGCAAACTGCGACCAGAGAAGCGCAACAACTGGTCTCAGTTGATCATTGATGAGTTGGTATTTCCTTGTCTTTTAATGCAATTGCCCATACAATACTGTAGTTTTTTTCAATCTAAAAATCGTTCTTTTCTTTTAGTATTCCCGGCTTTTTACGTGAAATGTTTTGATGTTATTATAGAATAATTATTGTTAAATTAATGCAGTAAGTGGACGGCCAATCAGCTGCGTGTCAGAATGTGCCACCACGACGCCAGCGACCTGTTCAAGATGGAACCCACCCGTTTGTTTATATTGGTTTTATTACGTTTAGTAATTATCATATCAGGTTTTTCGTGGGGTTAACCCACGGAAGGAATCCTAGTTTTCCATTGCAGAATCAGTTTAATTTGTCTCATTTTTGTTAAGCTCACTCGCGTTCCAAGAAAAATACAAATGCCCAGAGGTGGGACGCTGGGGGGGGGGGGGGGGGTAGGGGGTTTACCTCCCACTTTCCGGGGCGGGGGGGGGGGGGGGGTAATCTGAGATTTCAAAATTCTACCCCCCCCCCCCCAAACCCCTGCAAAACCCAAAAAAACCGGCCCACCCCTGCAAATGCCAATATTTAAACTATCTTTTACTTGATAAAAAATTTGATTGAAATAACTGTTGTAGACGGTGCCTTCTACACGGCCGGCCACAGTCGCCAGTACTTCCACAGTCGGACACTGCAGCCGTGTCTGCTCGAGAAGTTTCAGTCGGGTGCCGACAGTGACTGTCTCTGGATGCGACAGGCCGCCACTTGTGTTAGTAGTTTTAGGCTCACAACAAAAATACTCACCAGATTTTCCCGAAGCTTAAATAGATTATAAACCTATAAACCGTGAACCTACAAAATTATATTTTTTACTGGATTGTTATGACCTCCGTAAGTTATAGCTGATTCGAGGTGATTATACGGGCGAGTTATTTCAAACCCATTAGATATAGTATATTCTTCTGAGCAGGCGTATTCCGTTCTCAATAGGAAAGTTGTGAGTAGCGAGCGACGCGTAGTAAAGTTCTAACTTTGTAAAAAAATCCACATTTTTACTCACGGAGCGCGGTAGTTGGGGCAGGACTGTTCCTTCAGTAGTAGAATGTTTCGGTATTCCGTTCTCAACGTAAAAGTTGTGATTAACAAGCGTAGTAAAAGTAGTTTCGTCCCTAAATCGCCTGGATTGGTGGGACTCATCAGTCGATGAACAATCAAAAAATAATAAATAGTGAGGAGAAGAGGTGAAGAATGAAATAAACTTAACCAATGTAGATCACGAGTGTGTAATACTCATTTACTCATTCACATGTCAGGTATCAGCAAAGTTTTAACTTTGTAAAAAATCCACATTTTTACTCACGGAGTGTGGTCGTTGGGGCGGAACCTATGACTGTTCCTTCCATAGCAGGTGTGCGGTATTCCGTTCTCAATGTGAAAGTTGTGAGTAACGAGCGTAGTAAAATTGTAACTTTGTGAAAAAATCCACATTTTTACTCACGGAGTGTGGTCGTTGGGGCGGGACCTATGACTGCTCCTTCCATAGCAGGTGTGCGGTATTCCGTTCTCAATGTGAAAGTTGTGAGTAACGAGCGTAATAAAATTTTAACTTTGTAAAGATGCCACATTTTTACTCACGGAGTGTGGTCGTTGGGGCGGGACCTATGACTGCTCCTTCCATAGCAGGTGTGCGGTATTCCGTTCTCAATGTGAAAGTTGTGAGTAACGAGCGTAGTAAAATTGTAACTTTGTAAAAAAATCCACATTTTTACTCACGGAGTGTGGTCGTTGGGGGCGGGACCTATGACTGCTCCTTCCATAGCAGGTGTGCGGTATTCCGTTCTCAATGTGAAAGTTGTGAGTAACGAGCGTAGTAAAATTGTAACTTTGTAAAAAAATCCACATTTTTACTCACGGAGTGTGGTCGTTGGGGGCGGGACCTATGACTGCTCTTTCCATAGCAGGTGTGCGGTATTCCGTTCTCAATGTGAAAGTTGTGAGTAACGAGCGTAGTAAAATTGTAACTTTGTAAAAAAATCCACATTTTTACTCACGGAGTGTGGTCGTTGGGGGCGGGACCTATGACTGCTCCTTCCATAGCAGGTGTGCGGTATTCCGTTCTCAATGTGAAAGTTGTGAGTAACGAGCGTAGTAAAATTGTAACTTTGTAAAAAAATCCACATTTTTACTCACGGAGTGTGGTCGTTGGGGCGGGACCTATGACTGCTCCTTCCATAGCAGGTGTGCGGTATTCCGTTCTCAATGTGAAAGTTGTGAGTAACGAGCGTAGTAAAATTGTAACTTTGTAAAAAAATCCACATTTTTACTCA
Organism: Daptonema setosum; assembly: GCA_964036265.1. Taxonomy (NCBI): domain Eukaryota; kingdom Metazoa; phylum Nematoda; class Chromadorea; order Monhysterida; family Xyalidae; genus Daptonema; species Daptonema setosum. The sequence continues at coordinate 11,865,982 of OZ038446.1, forward strand.
CGGAGTGTGGTCGTTGGGGGCGGGACCTATGACTGCTCCTTCCATAGCAGGTGTGCGGTATTCCGTTCTCAATGTGAAAGTTGTGAGTAACGAGCGTAGTAAAATTGTAACTTTGTAAAAAAATCCACATTTTTACTCACGGAGTGTGGTCGTTGGGGGCGGGACCTATGACTGCTCCTTCCATAGCAGGTGTGCGGTATTCCGTTCTCAATGTGAAAGTTGTAAGTAACGAGCGTAGTAAAATTGTAACTTTGTAAAAAAATCCGCATTTTTACTCACGGAGTGTGGTCGTTGGGGGCGGGACCTATGACTGCTCCTTCCATAGCAGGTGTGCGGTATTCCGTTCTCAATGTGAAAGTTGTGAGTAACGAGCGTAGTAAAATTGTAACTTTGTAAAAAAATCCACATTTTTACTCACGGAGTGTGGTCGTTGGGGCGGAACCTATGACTGCTCCTTCCATAGCAGGTGTGCGGTATTCCGTTCTCAATGTGAAAGTTGTGAGTAACGAGCGTAGTAAAATTGTAACTTTGTGAAAAAATCCACATTTTTACTCACGGAGTGTGGTCGTTGGGGCGGGACCTATGACTGCTCCTTCCATAGCAGGTGTGCGGTATTCCGTTCTCAATGTGAAAGTTGTGAGTAACGAGCGTAGTAAAATTGTAACTTTGTAAAAAAATCCACATTTTTACTCACTGAGTGTGGTCGTTGGGGCGGGACCTATGACTGCTCCTTCCATAGCAGGTGTGCGGTATTCCGTTCTCAATGTGAAAGTTGTGAGTAACGAGCGTAGTAAAATTGTAACTTTGTAAAAAAATCCACTATTTTACTCACGGAGTTGTTGTTGTTGTTGTTGAGGGTCGGTCGCTCGGCTAGTAGTCGGCGGCCGTCGCGCAGCTCCATAATTACTCACGGAGTGTGGTCGTTGGGGGCGGGACCTATGACTGCTTCTTCCATAGCAGGTGTGCGGTATTCCGTTCTCAATGTGAAAGTTGTGAGTAACGAGCGTAGTAAAATTGTAACTTTGTAAAAAAATCCACATTTTTACTCACGGAGTGTGGTCGTTGGGGGCGGGACCTATGACTGCTCCTTCCATAGCAGGTGTGCGGTATTCCGTTCTCAATGTGAAAGTTGTGAGTAACGAGCGTAATAAAAATTTTACTTTGTAAAAAAATCCACATTTTTACTCACGGAGTGTGGTTGTTGGGGGCGGGACCTATGACTGCTCCTTCCGTAGCAGGTGTGCGGTATTCCGTTCTCAATGTGAAAGTTGTGAGTAACGAGCGTAGTAAAATTGTAACTTTGTAAAAAAATCCACATTTTTACTCACGGAGTGTGGTCGTTGGGGGCGGGACCTATGACTGCTCCTTCCATAGCAGGTGTGCGGTATTCCGTTCTCAATGTGAAAGTTGTGAGTAACGAGCGTAATAAAATTTTAACTTTGTAAAGATGCCACATTTTTACTCACGGAGTGTGGTCGTTGGGGCGGGACCTATGACTGCTCCTTCCATAGCAGGTGTGCGGTATTCCGTTCTCAATGTGAAAGTTGTGAGTAACGAGCGTAGTAAAATTGTAACTTTGTAAAAAAATCCACATTTTTACTCACGGAGTGTGGTCGTTGGGGCGGGACCTATGACTGCTCCTTCCATAGCAGGTGTGCGGTATTCCGTTCTCAATGTGAAAGTTGTGAGTAACGAGCGTAGTAAAATTGTAACTTTGTAAAAAAATCCACATTTTTACTCACGGAGTGTGGTCGTTGGGGCGGGACCTATGACTGCTCCTTCCATAGCAGGTGTGCGGTATTCCGTTCTCAATGTGAAAGTTGTGAGTAACGAGCGTAGTAAAATTGTAACTTTGTAAAAAAATCCACATTTTTACTCACGGAGTGTGGTCGTTGGGGCGGGACCTATGACTGCTCCTTCCATAGCAGGTGTGCGGTATTCCGTTCTCAATGTGAAAGTTGTGAGTAACGAGCGTAGTTAAATTGTAACTTTGTAAAAAAATCCACATTTTTACTCACGGAGTGTGGTCGTTGGGGGCGGGACCTATGACTGCTCCTTCCATAGCAGGTGTGCGGTATTCCGTTCTCAATGTGAAAGTTGTGAGTAACGAGCGTAGTAAAATTGTAACTTTGTAAAAAAATCCACATTTTTACTCACGGAGTGTGGTCGTTGGGGGCGGGACCTATGACTGCTCTTTCCATAGCAGGTGTGCGGTATCCCGTTCTCAATGTGAAAGTTGTGAGTAACGAGCGTAGTAAAATTTTGACTTTGTAAAAAATCCACATTTTTACTCACGGAGTGTGGTCGTTGGGGGCGGGACCTATGACTGCTTCTTCCATAGCAGGTGTGCGGTATTCCGTTCTCAATGTGAAAGTTGTGAGTAACGAGCGTAGTAAAATTGTAACTTTGTAAAAAAATCCACATTTTTACTCACGGAGTGTGGTCGTTGGGGGCGGGACCTATGACTGCTCCTTCCATAGCAGGTGTGCGGTATTCCGTTCTCAATGTGAAAGTTGTGAGTAACGAGCGTAATAAAATTTTAACTTTGTAAAGATGCCACATTTTTACTCACGGAGTGTGGTCGTTGGGGCGGGACCTATGACTGCTCCTTCCATAGCAGGTCTGCGGTATTCCGTTCTCAATGTGAAAGTTGTGAGTAACGAGCGTAGTAAAATTGTAACTTTGTAAAAAAATCCACATTTTTACTCACGGAGTGTGGTCGTTGGGGCGGGACCTATGACTGCTCCTTCCATAGCAGGTGTGCGGTATTCCGTTCTCAATGTGAAAGTTGTGAGTAACGAGCGTAGTAAAATTGTAACTTTGTAAAAAAATCCACATTTTTACTCACGGAGTGTGGTCGTTGGGGCGGGACCTATGACTGCTCCTTCCATAGCAGGTGTGCGGTATTCCGTTCTCAATGTGAAAGTTGTGAGTAACGAGCGTAGTAAAATTGTAACTTTGTAAAAAAATCCACATTTTTACTCACGGAGTGTGGTCGTTGGGGCGGGACCTATGACTGCTCCTTCCATAGCAGGTGTGCGGTATTCCGTTCTCAATGTGAAAGTTGTGAGTAACGAGCGTAGTAAAATTGTAACTTTGTAAAAAAATCCACATTTTTACTCACGGAGTGTGGTCGTTGGGGGCGGGACCTATGACTGCTCTTTCCATAGCAGGTGTGCGGTATCCCGTTCTCAATGTGAAAGTTGTGAGTAACGAGCGTAGTAAAATTTTGACTTTGTAAAAAATCCACATTTTTACTCACGGAGTGTGGTCGTTGGGGGCGGGACCTATGACTGCTTCTTCCATAGCAGGTGTGCGGTATTCCGTTCTCAATGTGAAAGTTGTGAGTAACGAGCGTAGTAAAATTGTAACTTTGTAAAAAAATCCACATTTTTACTCACGGAGTGTGGTCGTTGGGGGCGGGACCTATGACTGCTCCTTCCATAGCAGGTGTGCGGTATTCCGTTCTCAATGTGAAAGTTGTGAGTAACGAGCGTAGTAAAATTGTAACTTTGTAAAAAAATCCACATTTTTACTCACGGAGTGTGGTCGTTGGGGGCTGGACCTATGACTGCTCCTTCCATAGCAGGTGTGCGGTATTCCGTTCTCAATGTGAAAGTTGTGAGTAACGAGCGTAATAAAATTTTAACTTTGTAAAGATGCCACATTTTTACTCACGGAGTGTGGTCGTTGGGGCGGGACCTATGACTGCTCCTTCCATAGCAGGTGTGCGGTATTCCGTTCTCAATGTGAAAGTTGTGAGTAACGAGCGTAGTAAAATTGTAACTTTGTAAAAAAATCCACATTTTTACTCACGGAGTGTGGTCGTTGGGGCGGGACCTATGACTGCTCCTTCCATAGCAGGTGTGCGGTATTCCGTTCTCAATGTGAAAGTTGTGAGTAACGAGCGTAGTAAAATTGTAACTTTGTAAAAAAATCCACATTTTTACTCACGGAGTGTGGTTGTTGGGGGCGGGACCTATGACTGCTCCTTCCATAGCAGGTGTGCGGTATTCCGTTCTCAATGTGAAAGTTGTGAGTAACGAGCGTAGTAAAATTGTAACTTTGTAAAAAAATCCACATTTTTACTCACGGAGTGTGGTCGTTGGGGGCGGGACCTATGACTGCTCCTTCCATAGCAGGTGTGCGGTATTCCGTTCTCAATGTGAAAGTTGTGAGTAACGAGCGTAGTAAAATTGTAACTTTGTAAAGATGCCACATTTTTACTCACGGAGTGTGGTTGTTGGGGGCGGGACCTATGACTGCTCCTTCCATAGCAGGTGTGCGGTATTCCGTTCTCAATGTGAAAGTTGTGAGTAACGAGCGTAGTAAAATTGTAACTTTGTAAAAAAATCCACATTTTTACTCACGGAGTGTGGTCGTTGGGGGCTGGACCTATGACTGCTCCTTCCATAGCAGGTGTGCGGTATTCCGTTCTCAATGTGAAAGTTGTGAGTAACGAGCGTAATAAAATTTTAACTTTGTAAAGATGCCACATTTTTACTCACGGAGTGTGGTCGTTGGGGCGGGACCTATGACTGCTCCTTCCATAGCAGGTGTGCGGCATTCCGTTCTCAATGTGAAAGTTGTGAGTAACGAGCGTAGTAAAATTGTAACTTTGTAAAAAAATCCACATTTTTACTCACGGAGTGTGGTCGTTGGGGCGGGACCTATGACTGCTCCTTCCATAGCAGGTGTGCGGTATTCCGTTCTCAATGTGAAAGTTGTGAGTAACGAGCGTAGTAAAATTGTAACTTTGTAAAAAAATCCACATTTTTACTCACGGAGTGTGGTCGTTGGGGGCGGGACCTATGACTGCTCCTTCCATAGCAGGTGTGCGGTATTCCGTTCTCAATGTGAAAGTTGTGAGTAACGAGCGTAATAAAATTTTAACTTTGTAAAGATGCCACATTTTTACTCACGGAGTGTGGTCGTTGGGGCGGGACCTATGACTGCTCCTTCCATAGCAGGTGTGCGGTATTCCGTTCTCAATGTGAAAGTTGTGAGTAACGAGCGTAGTAAAATTGTAACTTTGTAAAAAAATCCACATTTTTACTCACGGAGTGTGGTCGTTGGGGCGGGACCTATGACTGCTCCTTCCATAGCAGGTGTGCGGTATTCCGTTCTCAATGTGAAAGTTGTGAGTAACGAGCGTAGTAAAATTGTAACTTTGTAAAGATGCCACATTTTTACTCACGGAGTGTGGTTGTTGGGGGCGGGACCTATGACTGCTCCTTCCATAGCAGGTGTGCGGTATTCCGTTCTCAATGTGAAAGTTGTGAGTAACGAGCGTAGTAAAATTGTAACTTTGTAAAGATGCCACATTTTTACTCACGGAGTGTGGTCGTTGGGGCGGGACCTATGACTGCTCCTTCCATAGCAGGTGTGCGGTATTCCGTTCTCAATGTGAAAGTTGTGAGTAACGAGCGTAGTAAAATTGTAACTTTGTAAAAAAATCCACATTTTTACTCACGGAGTGTGGTCGTTGGGGCGGGACCTATGACTGCTCCTTCCATAGCAGGTGTGCGGTATTCCGTTCTCAATGTGAAAGTTGTGAGTAACGAGCGTAGTAAAATTGTAACTTTGTAAAAAAATCCACACTTTTACTCACGGAGTGTGGTCGTTGGGGGCGGGACCTATGACTGCTCCTTCCATAGCAGGTGTGCGGTATTCCGTTCTCAATGTGAAAGTTGTGAGTAACGAGCGTAGTAAAATTGTAACTTTGTAAAAAAATCCACATTTTTACTCACGGAGTGTGGTCGTTGGGGGCGGGACCTATGACTGCTCCTTCCATAGCAGGTGTGCGGTATTCCGTTCTCAATGTGAAAGTTGTGAGTAACGAGCGTAGTAAAATTGTAACTTTGTAAAAAAATCCACATTTTTACTCACGGAGTGTGGTCGTTGGGGGCGGGACCTATGACTGCTCCTTCCATAGCAGGTGTGCGGTATTCCGTTCTCAATGTGAAAGTTGTGAGTAACGAGCGTAGTAAAATTGTAACTTTGTAAAAAAATCCACATTTTTACTCACGGAGTGTGGTCGTTGGGGGCGGGACCTATGACTGCTCCTTCCATAGCAGGTGTGCGGTATTCCGTTCTCAATGTGAAAGTTGTGAGTAACGAGCGTAGTAAAATTGTAACTTTGTAAAAAAATCCACATTTTTACTCACGGAGTGTGGTCGTTGGGGGCGGGACCTATGACTGCTCCTTCCATAGCAGGTGTGCGGTATTCCGTTCTCAATGTGAAAGTTGTGAGTAACGAGCGTAGTAAAATTGTAACTTTGTAAAAAAATCCACATTTTTACTCACGGAGTGTGGTCGTTGGGGGCTGGACCTATGACTGCTCCTTCCATAGCAGGTGTGCGGTATTCCGTTCTCAATGTGAAAGTTGTGAGTAACGAGCGTAATAAAATTTTAACTTTGTAAAGATGCCACATTTTTACTCACGGAGTGTGGTCGTTGGGGCGGGACCTATGACTGCTCCTTCCATAGCAGGTGTGCGGTATTCCGTTCTCAATGTGAAAGTTGTGAGTAACGAGCGTAGTAAAATTGTAACTTTGTAAAAAAATCCACATTTTTACTCACGGAGTGTGGTCGTTGGGGCGGGACCTATGACTGCTCCTTCCATAGCAGGTGTGCGGTATTCCGTTCTCAATGTGAAAGTTGTGAGTAACGAGCGTAGTAAAATTGTAACTTTGTAAAAAAATCCACATTTTTACTCACGGAGTGTGGTTGTTGGGGGCGGGACCTATGACTGCTCCTTCCATAGCAGGTGTGCGGTATTCCGTTCTCAATGTGAAAGTTGTGAGTAACGAGCGTAGTAAAATTGTAACTTTGTAAAAAAATCCACATTTTTACTCACGGAGTGTGGTCGTTGGGGGCGGGACCTATGACTGCTCCTTCCATAGCAGGTGTGCGGTATTCCGTTCTCAATGTGAAAGTTGTGAGTAACGAGCGTAGTAAAATTGTAACTTTGTAAAAAAATCCACATTTTTACTCACGGAGTGTGGTCGTTGGGGGCGGGACCTATGACTGCTCCTTCCATAGCAGGTGTGCGGTATTCCGTTCTCAATGTGAAAGTTGTAAGTAACGAGCGTAGTAAAATTGTAACTTTGTAAAAAAATCCACATTTTTACTCACGGAGTGTGGTCGTTGGGGGCGGGACCTATGACTGCTCCTTCCATAGCAGGTGTGCGGTATTCCGTTCTCAATGTGAAAGTTGTGAGTAACGAGCGTAGTAAAATTGTAACTTTGTAAAAAAATCCACATTTTTACTCACGGAGTGTGGTCGTTGGGGCGGGACCTATGACTGCTCCTTCCATAGCAGGTGTGCGGTATTCCGTTCTCAATGTGAAAGTTGTGAGTAGCGAGCGTAGTAAAATTGTAACTTTGTAAAAAAATCCACATTTTTACTCACGGAGTGTGGTCGTTGGGGGCGGGACCTATGACTGTTCCTTCCATAGCAGGTGTGGGGTATTCCGTTCTCAATGTGAAAGTTGTGAGTAACGAGCGTAATAAAATTTTAACTTTGTAAAGATGCCACATTTTTATTCACGGAGTGTGGTCGTTGGGGCGGGACCTATGACTGCTCCTTCCATAGCAGGTGTGCGGTATTCCGTTCTCAATGTGAAAGTTGTGAGTAACGAGCGTAGTAAAATTGTAACTTTGTAAAAAAATCCACATTTTTACTCACGGAGTGTGGTCGTTGGGGCGGGACCTATGACTGCTCCTTCCATAGCAGGTGTGCGGTATTCCGTTCTCAATGTGAAAGTTGTGAGTAACGAGCGTAGTAAAATTGTAACTTTGTAAAGATGCCACATTTTTACTCACGGAGTGTGGTTGTTGGGGGCGGGACCTATGACTGCTCCTTCCATAGCAGGTGTGCGGTATTCCGTTCTCAATGTGAAAGTTGTGAGTAACGAGCGTAGTAAAATTGTAACTTTGTAAAAAAATCCACATTTTTACTCACGGAGTGTGGTCGTTGGGGGCTGGACCTATGACTGCTCCTTCCATAGCAGGTGTGCGGTATTCCGTTCTCAATGTGAAAGTTGTGAGTAACGAGCGTAATAAAATTTTAACTTTGTAAAGATGCCACATTTTTACTCACGGAGTGTGGTCGTTGGGGCGGGACCTATGACTGCTCCTTCCATAGCAGGTGTGCGGCATTCCGTTCTCAATGTGAAAGTTGTGAGTAACGAGCGTAGTAAAATTGTAACTTTGTAAAAAAATCCACATTTTTACTCACGGAGTGTGGTCGTTGGGGCGGGACCTATGACTGCTCCTTCCATAGCAGGTGTGCGGTATTCCGTTCTCAATGTGAAAGTTGTGAGTAACGAGCGTAGTAAAATTGTAACTTTGTAAAAAAATCCACATTTTTACTCACGGAGTGTGGTCGTTGGGGGCGGGACCTATGACTGCTCCTTCCATAGCAGGTGTGCGGTATTCCGTTCTCAATGTGAAAGTTGTGAGTAACGAGCGTAATAAAATTTTAACTTTGTAAAGATGCCACATTTTTACTCACGGAGTGTGGTCGTTGGGGCGGGACCTATGACTGCTCCTTCCATAGCAGGTGTGCGGTATTCCGTTCTCAATGTGAAAGTTGTGAGTAACGAGCGTAGTAAAATTGTAACTTTGTAAAAAAATCCACATTTTTACTCACGGAGTGTGGTCGTTGGGGCGGGACCTATGACTGCTCCTTCCATAGCAGGTGTGCGGTATTCCGTTCTCAATGTGAAAGTTGTGAGTAACGAGCGTAGTAAAATTGTAACTTTGTAAAGATGCCACATTTTTACTCACGGAGTGTGGTTGTTGGGGGCGGGACCTATGACTGCTCCTTCCATAGCAGGTGTGCGGTATTCCGTTCTCAATGTGAAAGTTGTGAGTAACGAGCGTAGTAAAATTGTAACTTTGTAAAGATGCCACATTTTTACTCACGGAGTGTGGTCGTTGGGGCGGGACCTATGACTGCTCCTTCCATAGCAGGTGTGCGGTATTCCGTTCTCAATGTGAAAGTTGTGAGTAACGAGCGTAGTAAAATTGTAACTTTGTAAAAAAATCCACATTTTTACTCACGGAGTGTGGTCGTTGGGGCGGGACCTATGACTGCTCCTTCCATAGCAGGTGTGCGGTATTCCGTTCTCAATGTGAAAGTTGTGAGTAACGAGCGTAGTAAAATTGTAACTTTGTAAAAAAATCCACACTTTTACTCACGGAGTGTGGTCGTTGGGGGCGGGACCTATGACTGCTCCTTCCATAGCAGGTGTGCGGTATTCCGTTCTCAATGTGAAAGTTGTGAGTAACGAGCGTAGTAAAATTGTAACTTTGTAAAAAAATCCACATTTTTACTCACGGAGTGTGGTCGTTGGGGGCGGGACCTATGACTGCTCCTTCCATAGCAGGTGTGCGGTATTCCGTTCTCAATGTGAAAGTTGTGAGTAACGAGCGTAGTAAAATTGTAACTTTGTAAAAAAATCCACATTTTTACTCACGGAGTGTGGTCGTTGGGGGCGGGACCTATGACTGCTCCTTCCATAGCAGGTGTGCGGTATTCCGTTCTCAATGTGAAAGTTGTGAGTAACGAGCGTAGTAAAATTGTAACTTTGTAAAAAAATCCACATTTTTACTCACGGAGTGTGGTCGTTGGGGGCGGGACCTATGACTGCTCCTTCCATAGCAGGTGTGCGGTATTCCGTTCTCAATGTGAAAGTTGTGAGTAACGAGCGTAGTAAAATTGTAACTTTGTAAAAAAATCCACATTTTTACTCACGGAGTGTGGTCGTTGGGGGCGGGACCTATGACTGCTCCTTCCATAGCAGGTGTGCGGTATTCCGTTCTCAATGTGAAAGTTGTGAGTAACGAGCGTAGTAAAATTGTAACTTTGTAAAAAAATCCACATTTTTACTCACGGAGTGTGGTCGTTGGGGCGGGACCTATGACTGCTCCTTCCATAGCAGGTGTGCGGTATTCCGTTCTCAATGTGAAAGTTGTGAGTAACGAGCGTAGTAAAATTGTAACTTTTTAAAAAAATCCACATTTTTACTCACGGAGTGTGGTCGTTGGGGGCGGGACCTATGACTGCTCCTTCCATAGCAGGTGTGCGGTATTCCGTTCTCAATGTGAAAGTTGTGAGTAACGAGCGTAGTAAAATTGTAACTTTGTAAAAAAATCCACATTTTTACTCACGGAGTGTGGTCGTTGGGGGCGGGACCTATGACTGCTCCTTCCATAGCAGGTGTGCGGTATTCCGTTCTCAATGTGGAAGTTGTGAGTAACGAGCGTAGTAAAATTGTAACTTTGTAAAAAAATCCACATTTTTACTCACGGAGTGTGGTCGTTGGGGCGGGACCTATGACTGCTCCTTCCATAGCAGGTGTGCGGTATTCCGTTCTCAATGTGAAAGTTGTGAGTAACGAGCGTAGTAAAATTGTAACTTTGTAAAAAAATCCACATTTTTACTCACGGAGTGTGGTCGTTGGGGGCGGGACCTATGACTGCTCTTTCCATAGCAGGTGTGCGGTATCCCGTTCTCAATGTGAAAGTTGTGAGAAACGAGCGTAGTAAAATTTTGACTTTGTAAAAAATCCACATTTTTACTCACGGAGTGTGGTCGTTGGGGGCGGGACCTATGACTGCTTCTTCCATAGCAGGTGTGCGGTATTCCGTTCTCAATGTGAAAGTTGTGAGTAACGAGCGTAGTAAAATTGTAACTTTGTAAAAAAATCCACATTTTTACTCACGGAGTGTGGTCGTTGGGGGCGGGACCTATGACTGCTCCTTCCATAGCAGGTGTGCGGTATTCCGTTCTCAATGTGGAAGTTGTGAGTAACGAGCGTAGTAAAATTGTAACTTTGTAAAAAAATCCACATTTTTACTCACGGAGTGTGGTCGTTGGGGCGGGACCGATGACTGCTCCTTCCATAGCAGGTGTGCGGTATTCCGTTCTCAATGTGAAAGTTGTGAGTAACGAGCGTAGTAAAATTGTAACTTTGTAAAAAAATCCACATTTTTACTCACGGAGTGTGGTCGTTGGGGCGGGACCTATGACTGCTCCTTCCATAGCAGGTGTGCGGTATTCCGTTCTCAATGTGAAAGTTGTGAGTAACGAGCGTAGTAAAATTGTAACTTTGTAAAAAAATCCACATTTTTACTCACGGAGTGTGGTCGTTGGGGCGGGACCTATGACTGCTCCTTCCATAGCAGGTGTGCGGTATTCCGTTCTCAATGTGAAAGTTGTGAGTAACGAGCGTAGTAAAATTGTAACTTTGTAAAAAAATCCACATTTTTACTCACGGAGTGTGGTCGTTGGGGCGGGACCTATGACTGCTCCTTCCATAGCAGGTGTGCGGTATTCCGTTCTCAATGTGAAAGTTGTGAGTAACGAGCGTAGTAAAATTGTAACTTTGTAAAAAAATCCACATTTTTACTCACGGAGTGTGGTCGTTGGGGGCGCGACCTATGACTGCTCTTTCCATAGCAGGTGTGCGGTATCCCGTTCTCAATGTGAAAGTTGTGAGTAACGAGCGTAGTAAAATTTTGACTTTGTAAAAAATCCACATTTTTACTCACGGAGTGTGGTCGTTGGGGGCGGGACCTATGACTGCTTCTTCCATAGCAGGTGTGCGGTATTCCGTTCTCAATGTGAAAGTTGTGAGTAACGAGCGTAGTAAAATTGTAACTTTGTAAAAAAATCCACATTTTTACTCACGGAGTGTGGTCGTTGGGGGCGGGACCTATGACTGCTCCTTCCATAGCAGGTGTGCGGTATTCCGTTCTCAATGTGAAAGTTGTGAGTAACGAGCGTAGTAAAATTGTAACTTTGTAAAAAAATCCACATTTTTACTCACGGAGTGTGGTCGTTGGGGCGGGACCTATGACTGCTCCTTCCATAGCAGGTGTGCGGTATTCCGTTCTCAATGTGAAAGTTGTGAGTAACGAGCGTAGTAAAATTGTAACTTTGTAAAAAAATCCACATTTTTACTCACAGAGTGTGGTCGTTGGGGCGGGACCTATGACTGCTCCTTCCATAGCAGGTGTGCGGTATTCCGTTCTCAATGTGAAAGTTGTGAGTAACGAGCGTAGTAAAATTGTAACTTTGTAAAAAAATTCACATTTTTACTCACGGAGTGTGGTCGTTGGGGGCGGGACCTATGACTGCTCTTTCCATAGCAGGTGTGCGGTATCCCGTTCTCAATGTGAAAGTTGTGAGTAACGAGCGTAGTAAAATTTTGACTTTGTAAAAAATCCACATTTTTACTCACGGAGTGTGGTCGTTGGGGGCGGGACCTATGACTGCTTCTTCCATAGCAGGTGTGCGGTATTCCGTTCTCAATGTGAAAGTTGTGAGTAACGAGCGTAGTAAAATTGTAACTTTGTAAAAAAATCCACATTTTTACTCACGGAGTGTGGTCGTTGGGGGCGGGACCTATGACTGCTCCTTCCATAGCAGGTGTGCGGTATTCCGTTCTCAATGTGGAAGTTGTGAGTAACGAGCGTAGTAAAATTGTAACTTTGTAAAAAAATCCACATTTTTACTCACGGAGTGTGGTCGTTGGGGCGGGACCTATGACTGCTCCTTCCATAGCAGGTGTGCGGTATTCCGTTCTCAATGTGAAAGTTGTGAGTAACGAGCGTAGTAAAATTGTAACTTTGTAAAAAAATCCACATTTTTACTCACGGAGTGTGGTCGTTGGGGCGGGACCTATGACTGCTCCTTCCATAGCAGGTGTGCGGTATTCCGTTCTCAATGTGAAAGTTGTGAGTAACGAGCGTAGTAAAATTGTAACTTTGTAAAAAAATCCACATTTTTACTCACGGAGTGTGGTCGTTGGGGCGGGACCTATGACTGCTCCTTCCATAGCAGGTGTGCGGTATTCCGTTCTCAATGTGAAAGTTGTGAGTAACGAGCGTAGTAAAATTGTAACTTTGTAAAAAAATCCACATTTTTACTCACGGAGTGTGGTCGTTGGGGCGGGACCTATGACTGCTCCTTCCATAGCAGGTGTGCGGTATTCCGTTCTCAATGTGAAAGTTGTGAGTAACGAGCGTAGTAAAATTGTAACTTTGTAAAAAAATCCACATTTTTACTCACGGAGTGTGGTCGTTGGGGGCGGGACCTATGACTGCTCTTTCCATAGCAGGTGTGCGGTATCCCGTTCTCAATGTGAAAGTTGTGAGTAACGAGCGTAGTAAAATTTTGACTTTGTAAAAAATCCACATTTTTACTCACGGAGTGTGGTCGTTGGGGGCGGGACCTATGACTGCTTCTTCCATAGCAGGTGTGCGGTATTCCGTTCTCAATGTGAAAGTTGTGAGTAACGAGCGTAGTAAAATTGTAACTTTGTAAAAAAATCCACATTTTTACTCACGGAGTGTGGTCGTTGGGGGCGGGACCTATGACTGCTCCTTCCATAGCAGGTGTGCGGTATTCCGTTCTCAATGTGGAAGTTGTGAGTAACGAGCGTAGTAAAATTGTAACTTTGTAAAAAAATCCACATTTTTACTCACGGAGTGTGGTCGTTGGGGCGGGACCTATGACTGCTCCTTCCATAGCAGGTGTGCGGTATTCCGTTCTCAATGTGAAAGTTGTGAGTAACGAGCGTAGTAAAATTGTAACTTTGTAAAAAAATCCACATTTTTACTCACGGAGTGTGGTCGTTGGGGGCGGAACCTATGACTGCTCCTTCCATAGCAGGTGTGCGGTATTCCGTTCTCAATGTGAAAGTTGTGAGTAACGAGCGTAGTAAAATTGTAACTTTGTAAAAAATCCACATTTTTACTCACGGAGTGTGGTCGTTGGGGCGGGACCTATGACTGCTCCTTCCATAGCAGGTGTGCGGTATTCCGTTCTCAATGTGAAAGTTGTGAGTAACGAGCGTAGTAAAATTGTAACTTTGTAAAAAAATCCACATTTTTACTCACGGAGTGTGGTCGTTGGGGGCGGGACCTATGACTGCTCTTTCCATAGCAGGTGTGCGGTATCCCGTTCTCAATGTGAAAGTTGTGAGTAACGAGCGTAGTAAAATTTTGACTTTGTAAAAAATCCACATTTTTACTCACGGAGTGTGGTCGTTGGGGGCGGGACCTATGACTGCTTCTTCCATAGCAGGTGTGCGGTATTCCGTTCTCAATGTGAAAGTTGTGAGTAACGAGCGTAGTAAAATTGTAACTTTGTAAAAAAATCCACATTTTTACTCACGGAGTGTGGTCGTTGGGGGCGGGACCTATGACTGCTCCTTCCATAGCAGGTGTGCGGTATTCCGTTCTCAATGTGGAAGTTGTGAGTAACGAGCGTAGTAAAATTGTAACTTTGTAAAAAAATCCACATTTTTACTCACGGAGTGTGGTCGTTGGGGCGGGACCTATGACTGCTCCTTCCATAGCAGGTGTGCGGTATTCCGTTCTCAATGTGAAAGTTGTGAGTAACGAGCGTAGTAAAATTGTAACTTTGTAAAAAAATCCACATTTTTACTCACGGAGTGTGGTCGTTGGGGGCGGGACCTATGACTGCTCCTTCCATAGCAGGTGTGCGGTATTCCGTTCTCAATGGGAAAGTTGTGAGTAACGAGCGTAGTAAAATTTTGACTTTGTAAAAAATCCACATTTTTACTCACGGAGTGTGGTCGTTGGGGGCGGGACCTATGACTGCTCTTTCCATAGCAGGTGTGCGGTATCCCGTTCTCAATGTGAAAGTTGTGAGTAACGAGCGTAGTAAAATTTTGACTTTGTAAAAAATCCACATTTTTACTCACGGAGTGTGGTCGTTGGGGGCGGGACCTATGACTGCTTCTTCCATAGCAGGTGTGCTGTATTCGGTTCTCAATGTGAAAGTTGTGAGTAACGAGCGTAGTAAACTTTTAACTTTGTAAAAAATTCAACTTTTTCACTCACGGAGTGTGGTCGTTGGGGCGGGACCTATGACTGCTCCTTCCATAGCAGGTGTGCGGTATTCCGTTCTCAATGTGAAAGTTGTGAGTAACGAGCGTAGTAAAATTGTAACTTTGTAAAAAAATCCACATTTTTACTCACGGAGTGTGGTCGTTGGGGGCGCGACCTATGACTGCTCCTTCCATAGCAGGTGTGCGGTATTCCGTTCTCAATGTGAAAGTTGTGTGAATAGTATCTATGATGTCAATGCATTGGTTCGTCCGGGTCTAGAATTTGTAAAAACTTTATTGGTCCATCTGTTGAGTATGTCTAACGTTAATTGAAATGTACCTTTCACTTTGAAAAGTACATTTCTAACAACATAAATGTCACTTTAAAAACTTAATTTTAAGCTGTTTTTGGTTTTATGAATAAGGTCTAAAAAACAAGGAAAAAACAATTAGCCTCATTATTTCATTTGACATACACTGTAGTTATGTGAAAACATTTGTTTGTATTTGCAGAACATACATGAGTTCACCGACCTCAACCTGGGTGAAGTGTCAATGATGGAGTTGTGGAACCAGTTCAGACGCACCAATCCGTTGGTGATTTCATGAATTCATTCTTTATTTTGGTCTTGTTGCATGGGAAATAAACGCACCAAATGTCTCGAAACTCATGTGTGTCACTGAAAGTAACCGTGTCTCTGTCCTTACAAAGCCGGTGGGTGGCTTGAAAACTGCGAAAAACCTGATTTTTTCATGAAGTGATCAAGCCTTTTGACGTTGTTTGTTATACACCACCCTATAAAAACGCTAATTAAAATTTTTTCTAATTGAGTAAAATTCAGATTGTGGAAAAAGGAAACTAAACCCTTAAATCTGTGAAATCATGCTGAGAAACTAAAGAGTTTGTGTGGATTGTTTGGAGCGTGTTGTGGAACTTACATTTGTGTGCGGTTTGTGGAATGAACTATAATTCAGCATCTGTAATTGTGGTTTGTAGCATCACACATGACGACGGCGTGTACGCGGTGGCACTTCGATTCGTGGCCGATCTGGGCGATGAGATACATAAACGACATCTGTACAACAACTGCGTGCTGCACTTTGCCAAACTGCGTGACCATCAGCTCATCAACTACAAACAGATGCATCAGGTTGGCAAACGGCAGCAACTTGAAACTATGCGCTGTTATTTTTTGTTATCTTGTATAGTTTTACATTAAAAGAAACTAAACTCCGTAAGAAATTAGTGTTTTTCTGATCAACATGTCTCTATTGCTGACACGTTGCCCTGGGTTTTCTGCCGTTGCCCGTCAGTTTTTCATTGTCTCCGGCCACTACAGAAACACCATTATGATATGGTATGGTATTAGTGTACACTGTTGGTTTCAGTGATGATTACGTCCCAATGAAAGAGAAGACAGAATCCGAATAAGTTTAAGTGATTATATTCGAGCAACATCAATGTTTTTTTCAGCTTCTGTCCCTACTAAAATGTGCCGGTCCTCGCCTGGATGCCCAACCTGATGAGGGTGCCACAAGTCCCACCGTTTCCGTGACCGGGCTTGACGAGGAACCATCAGCACCAGTGACGTCATCGGTGATCACAACGGAACCTGCCAAATCAGAAGTGTCACTACCCGCGCCAATCTGCTTGGATAACGTATCCACATCCACTGATGAAGAGCTCGAGTTGAAAATGATTGTGTAGTTTTTACTGATGTTGAAACAATTCTGATGATAGTTTTTGCTCGTAAATTCATGTTTTTTATGTGTAAATTTGGTTTATGATGGTAAGTTGAGTATTTTTGTATCAGTTCCAAGCTTGACAAAAGTTGAAGTGATTTTTGGAGACCCACAAGATTTTTTGGTTGTAAATGGAAGTATTTGGTGTATTTAGAATTGCATATTATCAATGCCCACCGGTGTGTTCGTATGATTGTGCACTTATTTTATTGTATCTGTATTAATAATAGGTACGCATTGTTTACGCGTGTTATTTGCGTTTTATTTCATTGAATATTGTGCTTATTTTGTTTTCGGATCAGTTCATTATCATTCCGTATTCTTGACTGCCCAACACAAGACACAACCTAACCAATATTCTGGTAATTGATGCTCATCGATTTTTCAATTTTTATGAGTGATTGCTCGGCTTATTAAGACTGATTCTTAATTTTTATCCCACTCAAACCGTGAAACTCATGCCCCTAAAACCGATTTATAAACAGTGAAGCTCATACGACCGATTGGCTTTTACTCAATTAGTGTATTGCAAACCCTAGGGTATGGACTTCTCTGGTTTTCGGGTCCGTATAAACTGATTGACGACACTGCCCAATTTTGAATCAATTTTCTTCACATCGTTTTGTGGATTTATCCAAATAATTCGTGTTTCCCATTTATTGTTGTATCACAGATTTTTTTCAATCCATTTAATGTGGATCGCCTATTTCACAATCTTGGGTGTTTTTGTATCCGCGGTCCTCGTACATCCATGTTCACTCACCGTCTGTGCATTTTGCTCATTTTTTTCAGTTTTTCCTATTCACGAGAAGCTTGTGATTTTATCTTCATTTATTTACTGGTCTGTTCATTTTGTCATGTTCTAGTTCTGCTTTTTCGGGTTTCTCTGAAAAAACATTTTTTTGGTAAAAATTCTCAATAATCCCTCAATTCATTAAAAAACACACTGTGCATTTTAATTTTACTTCGTAGTCCGTTTTTCCTCACAATCACCGCGTTTGAAATGTGACACCATCATTGGTTTTGTACTGAATTTTCGATATCTCATTTGGTGTGATATTAAACGTTATCACAGTCTGACTCAATGGCTTGATTAAACGGTTTACGTTTACTATGATATTGCAGTAAGTTGGTTGTCATTTTATGTGATATATGAATGATAAATGATGTCATTCAGTCAAAATTATGTGGTTGTGTTGTGTCAGACCGTGATGTATTGTTCTCAATATTTGGTATATGTGTATTAATTGCTAATCGAAATAAATTTTGATAGAAAAACTGATTGGATGTCTGAGTTTATCATTTTTGCTTATCACATGTAACTGGAATATGGTGACATGACAGTTCTCCGATGGAACAACCAATACTGACATCACAATTGCTGATTCAATTTGGGTTGTCCTTTATATAACAACTAAATTTAAATATTTTATAACATGCCTGAACTATATTACATAATTGAATGAACCGGTTACTAAGAAATAGATAAAAAGATCGTACTAAGATTACGGTAACCACGGAAGAAACCAAACTTCTTTCGGTCATCGTAAGTTTGCTGGACATTTAAAAACGCTTTTGATTTGGCCTAAACTTAATTAGTTTCTCATAACTGGTCCACTTCACATTGTTGTGAAGGTGATATCAAGTGGTAACGTATAAAAGTAAACTCATGAGGTTATTGTTATGTGTTGCTGTAAAAGTGATTCAGATGTACGTTCGACGGTTGTTATCTCGATGTGTTACCTGTCAGCGACATGTTCGTCCCAATAATGTGGTCATTGATCGGTGCATCCGACAACCGGTATTCAGTCACCATCAACGAAGACTCATCGCTACCACATCACTGTTATCAGGTTTGATAGAAGAAAACAACGTTGATACTCGTCTGCATTGGTGGACGAGTCAATCCTTGAAAGAGAGGGCAATCTTTCCAAAGAAAAGAAATAGTTCTATTGAAAGATGAAATTTTACTGAAGAAATCACCAGAGATGCGAATTCCAATGTTATCTCACACTATTACGTCTCAGCGACGTGATTTATAAGCCGTTTTACATTTTTTCCAAGGTAGTCAATTCACATTAGATATTTGAAATGACTATTTAGCTTAGGTATATTGGAATGTTGAATTCATTCAGTAGTTATGGTTTAGCCAACATTTTATGTTATAATGTTTCCGTTAAACAGGTGCCAAACTCGCCGAACCGCCCAGTCACATCCAAGTGCCCAAACCAGTCGAACTAACGATTCGTGGTCAGACGTACCCAACAGATGACTGGACCAACATCACACCAAAGATCATCGAAATCACCCAACGCGACCTTTTGTTCGAAAAGGGCAGTCCGTTGTCATTACTGCGACGTCGGATCGAAGACTACTTCTATAATAATTTCAAGAAGAAGCTCGGACAGGGTTCGCTTATTGTTGTTGTTAGCGTTGTTGTTGTTTTGTTGCTGGTTAATTTGTGGTTGTTAAAGTTGTTGCTGTTTTTCTGATATATTTCAACGTTTCAGGTTTATATTTTTAGTTTAATGATTACTTCTAATGCGTTAACTTATTGAACACAACTCTTATTACAGGGCGCAGTCCAGCGTTCAGCGTTCACACCGGCCTGTCACCCGTCGTCAATCTATGGGAAAACTTTGATTCGTTACTGACGCCTGCTGATCACGTGAGCCGGTCGGTGTTGTTGTTGTTGCGTTGTTATTTTTATGTATGTTTTGGTTGTTGTTGTGTTTTTCATAGATTTTTTTTCAAAACCCACAGTTTATAGATCCAAGCACGACAGTTACTATGTCAACTCTGGTCATTTATTACGAGCGCATACTTCAGCTCATCAGCATGCGTTGATTTCATCTGGTCAGTCAGGTTTCCCTCACTTCACTGACTCATTCACTGATTCATTTGTTTACCCATTCCCATACTGACTAACTCCACATTTTCATTCATTCACTCTGAACTCTCATCTCACTCACTCACACACTCGACGACTGATTCACTCACTCACTCCTTCACTCACTCACACATTCACTCACTCACTCACTCACTGACAGGTGTTGATCAGTTTCTACTCTTCGGCGACTGTTATCGTCGGGACACGATCGACTCCACCCACTTCCCTGTGTTCCACCAAGTGGAAGGCGTTCATCTGTTTTCAGCGGATGATGTGAGTGAATCGATAGCTGAGTGAGTAAGTGACTGAGTGAGTGAGTCAGTGAGTAAGTTAGTGAGTGAGTGAGTGAATCAATGCCTGAGTGAATCGGTGGATGAGAGAGTGAATCAATGGCTCAGTTGGTGAATGAGTGAAACAATGGCTTTGTGAGTCAGTGGTTGAGTGAGTGATTAAGCGACTGAGTGAGTGAATCAGTGGTTAGGGTCCGAGTGAATGAGTTAATCAATGGCTGAGCGAGTCTGACTATCATGGGCGAGTAACATAAACTCAAGTTGTTCCAGCTGTTCCCCAACGAAGAAGAACCGAAAATATTCTTAGACGTGAAAGACAGGCCTTCAGAACGTCCGACGGATTGTCAAGAATGTCACACATTCGACACAGCCATGGGTGTAGGGCTGCATCTTAGGAGCAGTCTGGAAGACCTGACCAGGGCGCTGTTTGGTGAAGGTTAGTGCTGTTGTTGTGGTTAGTGGTGATGTTGTTGTTGTTGTTAGTGGTGATGTTGTTGTTGTTAAGTGGTGATGTTGTTGTTGTTGTTAGTGGTGATAATGCTAGTGGTGTTGGTGGATTGTCGTTGGTGCATACAGCTCTTTTTTCTTTTATTGGAAAAAATTGTCTTAGAATCAGTCACACTTTTACTTTCACACAGAGGTGGGCCGCTGCCCCACTTTTCAGGGTCGGCGGGTAGCACCCCCCCCCCCCCTAGACAAAAATTTAGGTCGCCTACCCCCTCCCCCCTACTCGAAATTTTTGAAAAAATCGGCCTCAAAACCTCGATTTTGAGGCTCATTTTTCAAAAAATTTTGGCTGTGAGAATTTTTTTTCGAACAAACACGTTTTCTGGGTCAATTTTCTTGGTTAAAACCTGAAAAAACCGGTACATGTGATGTTTATACCTTATAATAGGAGATTTTTTTAGCAAAAACAAGCAAAAAACAAGTTTTTTTTGCGAAAATTTTTTTTTATACCCCCTTCCCCCTACCCGACTTTACCCCCCCCCCCACTTTCCGGGGCGGGGGGGGGGGGGGGGGTAAACTGAGATTTCAAAATTCTACCCCCACCCCCTGCAAAACGCCAAAAAACCCGGCCCACCCCTGCAGTTTCACAGATATCGAAATGCGTTGGGTGGAGTGTTACTTTCCGTTCACACATCCGTCCTGGGAGCTCGAAATCATGCACGAAGGCGAGTGGCTGGAGTGTCTAGGATGCGGCATTATTGAGCAAAAACTGCTCGATTCAGGTTCGTTGTTCAATACACTGGCAGACGAGCCACTTCTCCAAAGAGAAGGAAATTTCTCCAATGAGAAGGGAATCGGCAGCTTTATGCCGTTTTACTTCACCTTAAGGAACGAGGTCCACTTATTGAAATCGTCAGAGGTGGGGTGGGATTCAAGCTATCTCTCCCTTTCTCGTCCGCTAGTGGTTCAAGAAGTGCCAAATAAATTTCTTACCAGAAACGTATAAATTTCAGAAATTTATATTGGTAACAAGAAATATATTTATTCTATTATTAAACTTTTTCAGCCGGTGCTTCGCATAAAGTTGGCTGGGCCTTCGGCATCGGACTGGAGCGACTCGCAATGAAACTGTATAAGATACCCGACATTCGACTGTTCTGGAGTCGAGACTCCGGCTTCACCAAACAGTTTGACGTCGAGTACTTTCATCAGAATATCGAATATAAGGTGGGTTCAGGACACAAGTTAGAACTTGAGTTGGATAGGAGCTTCCATTTTACTACTCTTTACATCATAAAAATCCCTATTATGCCACAATATCATAAATATAGTGAAATAACGGTCACCCTACAAAACTTGTCACTTATCGTACGTGATAGGATATCGTCATCAGTTGAACCAGTTTTTCAACTATAAGTCAATTGTGGCAATTACATAAATATTTCGTTTCAGCCGATCAGTCGCTTTCCGCAGTGCGTTAACAGCATTTCGTTCTGGCTGCCTGAAACGGGCGATTACAGCGAAAATGACTTTTATGATTTGGTCAGGTTGGATTAGCCGCATTCTTCCAGGTCATTCATCCTCGGTATTCATCTCATGCCGCAACAGCAAACTTATTAAATGCCAAATCACAAATATATAAAACGGTTGTAATCACGTAACGTATAATTATAACGTAACCAATTTTTAGCCACTGACACAATAGCTCACCCTCGTTTTCAAAACCTGATCCGCGGTGGGAAGTTTATATTACATATTAATTTTGTCTGACTGATTCACTTTCATCTCAGATCTGTGGGCGGTGATCAAGTGGAACAAGTGAAGCTGAAAGATGATTTCACGCACCCGAAAACCAAACGGCGCAGTCAGTGCTTCGAGTTGGTTGCAGTTTTCAAAATGTCATTTAATTCGTTGCATAGTGCACTACTGTAACTATTAGCTGTTTTACAATTACATCACTACTCAAACTTTACCGCCTTTGATAACTTAAGAAATTATATGCTAAGATACAAAATTTATAGCATCGTGTATCGCCACATGGAAAAGGTGCTCACTCAAAAAGATGCCAACGAGATCCATCATAACATCGAAAAAGCCGTTGCCGAGCAGCTGGGTGGTCAAGTAAGGTGATCTTGGAAATATGGGATTTAGATCAAGCTAACTTTTTTATCTCTTGAGTTTCCCTAAACGTAAATGTGAATTCCCCAACCACACGATTGCTCATTAGCTAAAATTTATATATCAGTTACGATATTGAATAAATTGAAATCAATAGACGGTTGAATAAATTGTGATCAATGGGCAGGGTTACGGTATTTGCATACATCAGTACCTTGGAAATATTCTAACATAATAAGTGACACGAAACCACATAAATCAAATATGAGACCACAAATTGAATGAAAAGCAAAACAAAGTGATTTTATCACGATACAAGGTACATCCAATGAAATATAATACACCATACCAGTAGGCAGTAAATGTTATACAAGCTTTCAGATACAAACAAATATCGCAAAATACTGTAATACAATGCATGATACAATATTATATAGATCTTTTGTTGATTTACGTTAAATTTCTATTTCTCATCATAATAGTTCATCAACATTAAGTATGATTTAGCGAGTCACCCATTCTAATTATGATACAAAAATCCACTCAATTAAATTCTCCTCTGCGTTGCTGCAACAGCTTCTCTGTATATAACTGGATATTGCAAATACCGTTACACAAAGTTTTTAAGTCGTCATAAAAAAGAGGCGCGAATATGACAAAAGTTTTTAGTTCACATTAATTAAGTGACTATCTGAAAATATACGTAAATACCGTAACCGGATTCGCAATAGAGGAGGAATTCTAATTTCGAAACTGTTGAACTAAAAGCGTGTCAATAATTAGTAAGAGGGGTATGTACTGCAAGTATCTATCGAATGGCCCTGGATAACAAGGCGCTGCCACCACCCCTGGCCTGCATGCCAGCCGACTTGTGTTCTTTCCTGACGGCACCCTTCTTCTTGGTACTCGCATCCACGGCAAAGCAGTGCCACAGACGCAACGATTCATCGGCCGACGCTGACATGACGTACTCGCCACAGGGGGACATGGCCATCGAAATGATGCGTGAATCGTGACCTGCAGTTGTCGAGTGGTTGGTTGGTGGGTTGTACTGGGCAGCAGGAGGTTATCCAATAAAAATCGTTCTCGAAAACAGCTCTAGATTTATGTGATCTTGAGTTCAACTCAACAAAATCATAACTGTATAAATATAATCGCTAGCACCGTTAAATCGATATTCTAGTAACTACGGCTGCTAACTGTTCGCTCAGGACAAAACGCGCCCATTTAAATATGACCAAAACAATAACTTAGTGTACGACATAACAAACGACCTGAACATTTTTCAGAACAACAGTAACTTTTTCACTCTTTTATAGCAGTTTTACAAATATAAAAGAAAGAAATCCACCTTTAAGTTCGGTGATCTTACTCATTTGCGGGTACTTCCAGATGACCAGACTGCAGCACGGGTAGCCGTGAGCCGAGATCAGCTCCTTGTACTGCGCCGACCACATCAGACTCACTACCTGCAATCAATCAGACATCCAAACTTTATGAAAAGATATACCTTAATCAAAAATATCGGGCATACAAATCTGAAACCACGAGCATAGCACGATATGGATTATTCAGTCCACCGAGACCGACAAACAAACAAATGATGAAAACAAGCCACCATTGATGACAAAATAGATTTTTTCTGGGTAGCCGGATGAGTTAAATCAAAGTAATCGTAACAAGTAATTTTGCATTATATTGTCATACTACAAACGCACCTGTGATTCCGTGTCCACCTGTGTGATACAGGCACCCGTGTTACAGTTCCAAAAGCGAATGGTTCGGTCGGCGGTACCACCACCGGATGCAAGTATGGATGGTTGCCACGGACACCAAGCGATTGCCTGCAATACAACAGGTTATGGTTTATATTCGGATAATATTAACAGAAATGAATACTTAGTTACAACACTAGAATGTGAAAACTTCAGCATAACGCCTTCATTCCATTGTGATTGACCAAGCGGTTAATTTTTGTAATTTTCAGTGTCTTTGGCGGGAATTTAAAAATGGTTATTCCTATTTAAAAGTATCCAAAAGGAGGGAAAGGTCTGCTTTAAATACCGAAAATCAAATTTCAATAATTTCGGCAATCTAAGCACAGTAACCGTGAATAATGTTACTCACTAGATTCTCAAAATGTTATTCCTAATCAATGGTACGAA
Source organism: Daptonema setosum (assembly GCA_964036265.1). Lineage (NCBI taxonomy): Eukaryota > Metazoa > Nematoda > Chromadorea > Monhysterida > Xyalidae > Daptonema > Daptonema setosum. The sequence goes on from OZ038446.1 coordinate 11,890,505, forward strand.
AGCGTCATAAATCGCTGTACTTTGGTCATCGATTCAAAGGATTCAATTGCATTGCAACATATAAAAAGTTACAAGGTGGAAAGAAATAACGAGTTATTCTTGAGAGTTTAGACAACCTTAATAGCGCTCTGATGATCAGTGAACACGTGAACGGGCTGTGACTCGGTGTACTTCTGGTCGGCCGCCGACTGCCAGATACACAGACGATTGTCGTTAGCACCCGACGCCAGGAAGCGACCGTCCGGAGAAAATGCCAAACCGCACACTTCCTATGAAAGTAATGAGTCGTTATGAGATTGCAGTTGTAAAAATTTATTTACAAAATCGCAGATGTAGCCCAAATCAAAGAGATTGGGACGACTGAACTGAAACATTTAATCCAAAGATACTGTTTTTAGATACCACTGAATCCTCCCTCGTATATGGGTTCTTTCCTCGAATGAAGCCGTGATGAAATTGAATATTTGAGCCAGTTTTACCCAATTTCTCCAACCTGTGTATGCGAACTGAGGGTCTGAACCAACGACTCGCGAGTTCTGACGTCATTCTGGCAGATCTGACCGTCGCGACTGCCTGACACGAGCACGTAGTCATTCCATGCCAGACTGGCCACACGTTGTGTATGGTTGCGGAAGGTGCGCAGACGCTGCTCACGGGCCACGTCCCACAGCTCAAATACAGTACAGTCAGTTAGGTAGCCAGTAAGTAATCAGAAGTTGCAGATACATGTACCAGTACCATGTTCCATACCTATTACTCAACGGCTGTAATAATTACCCCAATTCGTTGAAATCAGATAATCGCTCTTATTTTGAAGCAATTGATTACAAAACTATTACCATAACCAAAAGTGAACCTTGCTCACACAGTCACACACGATTGTTCTAGTCCATTTATTTCAGGTGCAGGTGAATTTTTCATGAATCAATATAATTGATTTAATGAACTAACAAAAAGATATGAAACCAACCTGTACTTCACCGGTGCTCACAGCCACAGCAAGATGGGCACCCGACTGGCTGAACTTGACCGCCGAGATGTAGTCAGTTTGGGATTCAAGCTCCAACAGCTGCTTGATGTTACCATCACCGGCGTTCCATAGGAACACCTAAAAAGACAAATAAGGAGTGAAAATATATTGCAGATGTAGACAATTAATAAAAACCAAAAAATAATCAACTCGAGTGAAAAATACTGGCTTACATCGACATACCTGAGT
>OZ038446.1:11896723-11909223 GCA_964036265.1 Daptonema setosum
GTTATCGGCCGTTAAAATTACCTGTGAACAGAATGATAAAATACAAAAACGTTTGTTTCAGTTAAAGTTTAGTTTGTCCAGTCTTTACCTCTTCGTCATGAATAACGCCTCTGTTATCGTACGTAGTAGCCTTCTCTCGGTCGTCGAGTTCAGCCGGTTTGTTTGACTGCAATCAAGCATCGTTACGCAAACAGCGTCAACAACAACAACAACAACAACAACAACAACAACAACAACAACAACAACAACAACAACAACAACAACAACAACAACAACAACAACAACAACAACAACAACAACAACAACAACAACAACAACAACAACAACAACAACAACAACAACAATAACAACAAAAACACGATGAATTAAAACACGGACCTCTTTCTGTTGTTTCAGTCGCTCGATATCGTTCTCAGTGAAATTCATTCTGCAGGTAAATAAAGAAGTATATCATAAAAATCACTGTTCATGAAGTTATTGAATATCTATATCACTTCCGACATTATCAGTTATGTTGGCGAACAATATCTGCAAGTGAATTCTTTACATTATTAAATCATTATATATAATTTCATGTAAACTATCGTCAATGCAAAGCCAGTTGTTGTCAGTACATACTGCTAGCTTGATTTTGAACAACATATCATACGGAGTTCATTTCAACTTATTTCACAGACCATCAACAACAATCAGGCTTGGCTTATTTGAACTAAAAGATTAAAAGCTTGGGATAACCCATCAGAATGAAATAAAATAATGAATAAACTCGGGTGATATGTAACTGCCTGAGATAGTGATAAATACATAGAAGGGTTTATCAGTTAGTAAGAATGTACTATCATTTTTTATTTGTGACTAGAAAGTTGTCAGTGACAATGATCCGCTTGATAATATTGGGACACGCGTGTCACTGACAAAATATAAACGTTCTTCGAGGGTGCACGTTAGTCGCCAGCTGTTTATATTAACTTTAAAAAAGAACTCCTTGAAATTTGAAACAGCTCGTTTTTTGCCGGATTGCTGGACAGAATGCTATTAATTTGTATCAAACGAGTATATCAGAAAGTGGATACAACTAATGTCTCTGGTATTTCATACAATGTTTATTTTCCGTCAAACAAAGTGTGAATTTGATTTATCGCGAAGCGATTATGGACACAAGTTCATAAATAAGATGGTTTTCTTATCCGGGGTTGGCTCTTACATGAATCGGAGCAGTGTCAATAACGATAACAGTGGAAAGTCATCGATGGTGTTTCATTGACACTGTTTCTATTAACAGTTCGTTGACGGAGGAAAATTTTTTCAAAGTCTGGAGAATTCGGTCAAAGGGAGGTTTGACAGATTTCAAGTCCAATTTAGTTACCAATAAGCAAAATCCTACATTAAAACTCCAATTGAGTGTAACTTTACAGTTCTCTTTCCTTCTCGTTCGCTAATAGACCAGTTTATTTGTTACTGATAACCCGATACTACACAACCAGGTATTGTTTTTAAGCGGCCTATGTGAATATAAACACGTAACGATGTTGACGAAATCAGAATAAAAACCTTTCCAACATTTAACACTTTCCGGGTAACTGTTATTTGACTTTTATTATTAATACTAATACGTCAAATTTCCGTATTTAATACTAAACCGAAGATACAGAGCATCCAATTCAAAAAGTACCATTTTATTGTTAACACCAGTCAAAAATCAAGAAATTGGTAGTTAAAGAATATAACGAAAGAACGTAATAAACCCGCGTCAGTCGAACAAACAAACTAAAATAACCGACAGTGGTGAAAGTTAATGACAAAACAAGTGAAAAATAAAAGACAATTACAGACAAATAAAGAACACAAAACTAATGAGCGAAGACGAAATGAGAACTAATTTACTAAAACATGAGATTAACTAGATATTAACATTATTATTAAACTACATAACCATGAGAAAACCGCAATTAGTATTTTATACCATCTGCATGGAATAATTATGTCAAAACATCTGCGCATAATACACAGGGAGATGAAAAAAAGTTAAATCACCAGATAATAAAGGTATAAATGAGAAAACACCAACAAAAGTAAATAAATACAGAATAATACGTCAAAACGGAGGAAAATAAAATAAAATAGAATCCTCAAAATCAGTATCACTTGAACAATGACAGTGGAATTGCATAATCACATTTATAATGTAGTGGGGTGATGTTGCTAATATGGAGGGCATGTGAAAAGTGAATTTATAATTCTATTCATCATAAAAAATCTGGAATCGACTGATTGAAATCGTATAGAACCATATAGAATACAACGTTAAGTTGAGAGTCGGCAGATCATCAACCGACTATAAGGTGTGCAAGTGCGACAATAAAATCAGTTTAACTGATATGATATGGAAAAGCCACAAAATGTTTGAATTTGATAGTTTAGTTTTCCCTGGAATGGAGAACATGTGACTGGTTGGTCGGCATAAGGCCAATCTGAAAGTACACAAGAAAGGGTTTACACGATTTTCGGGAAAACTATAAACGTACATCTCTAAAAGAATAATGTTCACGTTGAATATTCACATAAAAAGGAACATTCACAAATGTTATATAGAAGCCCACAAAAATATGTTATATAGAAGACAAAAAATAGAACAAAAGGCAAAGTCAAAAATAGAACAAAAGTCAGTCTAAGCAGATTGTGAATATCGCGGCTGTAGGCCACAAGCATAAAACTCAACAATACAGTCAGTTAACTTTTTATTCCTGTACTTAGTTTTACGAGGACGAAGTAAACAAGACGAATGCAATGAAACACCCGGTATTTCAAATTGGACAATAGAAAACGACTGAGACCGTCAACCATTACCGAAGAATTTAACACAACATTTCTATACACTCAAAATAGATCTCGGATAAACATGGAAGTGTACAGTTGAAAAAAATATGAGGCTCATTCTTTTCTATCCAATCAAAATTCAACATTGATAACGTAAAAATGGCATAGAAAGTACAGAAAAACACGAGCTAATTAAAATCACGATATTTTTCATTGCAAACAGATGGATTCGATTACGGAAAATACCAGCTAAACCATTGTCTAATAGTCCATAATGGATTCATTCAGATGTGTATCTTGAGTTTTCGTAGTATCATCTCGGGCAGTGGCTGTTCCACCGGTCGGTTGATCGGCAGCGGCGGCGGAGGTCGGGTCATCTGATTCACAGTCGGTGGCACGGCGCCGGTCAGCTTGGCCATGATGTTGTTGTTGTTGTTGAGGTTGTTGTTGTTGTTGTTGTTGTTGTTGTTGAGGTTACTGTTGTTGTTGCTCACGGGCTGCAGCACATCGAACACGTGTTGCTGGTTGGCCTGCGCCCGATGCTGTTGCTGTGACGCCGTCTCGAACAGAGTGAGCAGGTTCGCTGAAACCAGATTGACCGTTTGTTTCTGAGATCCTCGATTCACGACATCGGTGAACATGCACTTTTGCTGCCGATCGCTAATAGGAATTATGCCAGGAAAATGTCTTGTCAAAATGATCCACTACAGAAGTAACGTAGCAGACACTGTCGGACGACTAAGAGAGTATCATAAAAGAACAGATAATATACTTTTACTCTGAGGATTTTGGGTCATAAAGATACAACAATGGAGTTTAGAAGCAATAAACTGTTAGAAAAACTGAAGATAAATCGCATTTCAGAAATTGAAAAGACATTCTGTTAGACGAATACTTCTAAAAAACTGAAATTTTTCCAACCATTCAAATGACGCCATTTCTCCTCCGGTTGGGACGGATTGGATTTGGTCGTCGTCATCGGTGTGTCCTTCACTTCGGCCCGTTTCTGGTCGACGACTCCGGGTTTGGTCTTGAGTGACCCGGCTCTAGTCAGGCTCGTGATATCAAAGCCCTTGTATGCGCACGCGTTGTCACCACCTGCAAACTACCAAAAGCTTGTCCTCACAGTAAATGGAGTGAGGATAAAATATGTAGGTTCGTTATAAAGTAGTGCCTAAGGATCGTATGTAACAGTTAAGCATCAACTTTAGTTTAGGACACTAGTTCGCATGTGAAAGGACCACAATAAATTGCTTAATCGGCATTCATAACTTTACATGTGGTTACTGGATCCTGAACTTAACCAAAATACATACTATTAACCATTTCATAAGTGGAACAATACTGACCTGCATGGCCGGCGGGTTCGGCAACGACTGACGGTGTGGAACCGGGTTTGAGTGGTTTTACAACGGACGAGGATACCGAGGTATCAGCACCAGCAGCACCATCGTGGCTCTGAGCGACGACAGCCACGTCTGTCTGGACCTCGGGAGCAGTCTTGGCTCGATCTGACCGTTTCGGCTGACCTGTGATCACCGTCGGCGGTAAGTGATCGCGACGATTAGACACATCGGGTGTACCCTGCATTAAAGTTATCATTATTGTTAAGACAAGTTATTCAATACAGTTTCGTTTCTATATTGCTTTGATATATTGCTTTGATTTAAGTATGTAAAAAGTTTCGACTGTTGTTTTCGAATCCAAGATTATTTTTCAACACCATTTCACATTACGCGTAAGTTGTTAGTAGTTTAGTATGCCTATATATTGAGTCTAATTTGATAAAAATGCTAGTCCTAATTATTGTAATATGGTACCAGACCTGTTGCAGTTGGTTAGTGGCCGTCGACTCTCTGCCACGACCGCGGGCTGGTCCACCGCCCGGAAAGAGAATTCCGTTGAGAGTGGACTCGATGGCTCGTTTGTCAGGGGTGCCTGCATGTTAGGGGAATAGAATCAATAGATAAATAGAATAAATGAGAGATAGTTGAAAACGTATGTGGATGAGTGAACGAATACATAATTGATGTCATCTAAAAAGCCAGTGAACGACATCCAACCTCCGCCATCTCCTTGGTTCTTCATCCAAGCCTCCGACGGCTTCCACACACAACGGAACGTACTACAAATAAAAAAACATTTGTACGATAGTATGTGTTGTAAACCGACCGGTTCTTTGCAACATAAGTCAAAACCTCTAACCACTGAGACGTGACATACTTGATACTTCATAGTTGAGTTGACGGCAGAATCCGATTTTCAAAACAAAATACGAAGACTTCACGAAATCAAGAAATATCATTTTCGTGGAAACATGACATATAATCCTACTTATGCAATTGCAGATTTCTTATTCAATACGCAGTAAACGAACTTGATATCGAACGCGCTGAAATGTCGATTGAGCAGCTGCGGCCACTCGTGACAGACCGACTTGGTGTCATTGATGAGCAGCATCTTGTCCTGAATAATTACTTGTTTTAAAATCGTTTCCGGAAAATGACTAGTATTTAAAGAAATCTTTCCCTGAAAATTATTAGTAGAAAATCTTTTCCTAAAAATTACTAGCCTTTTAAGAAACATTGTCCTGATTCTGAAAAATTACTACGTATTTATGAAACATGTTAAAATTATATTATGAGACAAACCCTGGAGTAGTGCTTGATGTCGCATTTGATGGGTATTTTGCAGTCGACCGACTCCTTGGCTCGGCACATCAACACGGCCTTGTGGCGCGACTTCTCTTGCTTGCGCTGGTCAACCTGACAAACAGAATCGTCATGATTTGACGTAAAAAGCTTTTCTAAACCAGTAAAGAGCTTTTCTAAAAAAATGATTCTAACTTAAATTAGTGATCACATATAATTTTACTATGATCCACCGGTATAGAACATAGGGGTTGTAAAAATGACTATGCAAAATGAGGAGATGACTTGCCATTGAGAATAAGACAATTTGTTCGTGGCCATTATTGAAGATAGAAAACACTTACCGTAATACCATGCGACTTTTTGAACCAAAATTGTCGAAGTGTGGCACAGAGCACACAACGATTCCATTGTCTTTTATTTTTTTCGTTTCAATGTTCAAAATTATATGATCGAGACGGACGGGACAAATAAATAATAAACAAACCTGTATTTCGTATGGAATGCCCCACATGTTGACGACGGTAAACCAGCGCGGACACTGCCAGCTGTGTTGCATCTGGTAATACAAAATAAATCCATTGGTTAAATAATATATATAAATCCAACTTTTGTTGTAATAACATACGAAACGAGCAAATAAATACACTTCAATGTTTTAACTGAACGGGAACAGTTGCTGATGCAATGAATAGAACTGGTTAATTATGGGTTTGTGAAACAGAAATCATGATCATGAAAACATCAAGTACGCGGTAAAAAGCATTTCCGCTCGCCAGTTGAATAATCATGTTTTTATGCTCACCTGCTTCAAACGTAACCCACCGAAATGCAAGTATATGTGATGTAAATTTTTAAACTAAATGCATCTAAAATTTTGCTATACTATATTTTTTAGTAACAAGCCAGATTTACAAATCGTGTCTACCTGTATTTCAAATAAATTATTTATTTTCGGTAATATTAAAAAAATTTCGTAAAAATTTCGTTGTTCAACCTTGGAGTAGCACTTAATGAACAGATTGTTGGCGTCCTGTTCGTCCACAAAGAAGATGAAAGCGAACGCCTGTGACGGATCAGACCGATTGAAATGCAGCATCACCTGTTGCACTTTCGAACCGAGTGCTGCAATCTGATGATTTTTTTTCTTCCGCGAAAGGCATGATCCGTGATTGGTAGTTAATAAATAAGCTTTTAGTTCGTTCATTTCAATCCAAAATGAACGGATGTGCTCACTTAAGCCAAATAATATAGGTCGTGGCCCGAAGGGAATCATACGTCTTATTTGCCATTCCATTCCATCACAAGGTTAGGCACGCTGGTTTGATATGAAGTCTGCGGAACTGGCAGTTTCAACTTTGAAAGCGTGAATTGTGTGTGGTTTATAAATCAAGTCAATAAGTGAAAATTATTTAAAAAAAACAGTAGATTTTTTTATAACGTACCTTCCAACGCGAATATGAACTCGCGTTCGACGAGCTCGAATCGTTGATTGGCGGTGGGTATGGCCTTGGCGAACGCCGATGTCATGCCGCAGTTGACGAACGGACAGTGATCCTTAATATCATAGAGCTTTGAAAATTTTAAAAATAGAAGTTAAAAAATTTTATTGCTCAACTAAGGATAGGAAGACTTGCTGAATAAATGAAGATAAGCAAAATAACAACATATACATAAAACAATTGGTTGTCGTTCAAAAACGTGTGGTTAGTTACAAATGGTTTCTCCCGAGTCCCGACTAACTGTTAGGCTCAACTTTGACAAATCCGGAGCATGGGGTGAGCGTATTGACCGACCTGCAAGCAAAACTAACATGAGCAACAAGCGAACTGAAATACATTTATATAGGCAGCCGAACGACAACCAACCAGACACGAGTCCAGCCTGCATGAGCTCCACATCCACAAGCTCCTGCAGTTCCTGTTGTTTGCTGACCAGCTCTACATAATACATAACGTACGCCTCACGACATTTCATCTGAAGATGAACTTCTATACGGTTTCATGTTACAGAAAGAATTATTGTGACAATTGACTAGGGAATCGGCAAAGCAGATTCAGAAGTTTCGACGGACGTGGACAAAATTTGGTGAATTTTTTTGAATGAATGCAGTCGCCCACTTTAATTACATTTTAATGACCATTTAAATTAGCTGATTGAGCAATCGAACCTCCAACGGCTGTGCGAGAATGTTGCGCACCTCAACGATTCTCTCCTCGACGGCACTCAACTCCTCCTCCGCCCGCAAACAAACGCTCGTTTTAGGTTCCATTTCTTCTGCTTGATTCTTCTTATTTCGCTTTTTAGTCAGGGTTTCGTGGTAGCTGGGGTGTTCCAATGGCCGCACTCAATCTGACAGAAACACAAAAGAAGGATAAAAACAGGAAACGTTAAATCAATTCGAAATTACAAAGGATCAGTGCGTTGAACGAAGCTAATTCAGTCTTGGACTAACTTTCCGCTTTACCAATGACGACGATGGCCAAGTCCAATCGAAAGCGCATAAAATAGGTGCCAATTTTGTGTTGTCCAATGTTGGGAGGTGGGTTTCTGGAACAGGAACAGGGTGGACGAAATGGTTGGACAAAAATAAGGAACTCTAAACCACGATATTTTTACTGAAATAAAGTTGTAATTTTGTCCAGGTTTTTAGCCAATCAACAAGGATATTATATGGAGTGAGGTTCTTGAAGCCGATAAAACAGAATGAAGTGTGATTGAAAGTCGGCCACTCCAAAAACACTACAACAGACTATCACTTTTTTTCTATCTGAATTACACTTTACTAAATTATAAAAAAAAAAATATCCGTCTTAGCACAGTGCGCAATATCATGTGTAAAACAGTGCGATCATACCGTAATTTTGGTTCAATTCTGGGGTGTGTAATTGTTGTAGATTTTTTCGCGTTTGAACTGGCTGGAATACAGTAGGTTTATTGGCTCCCAGGAAGAGGTAAAACTCATTAATATGTTCTAACAAGCTCATCTGACTTGCTTCAACATTATTACTCTCTTTTTATTTATTTTTTCACTCACCCAATCAAAGACGTTTTTAGACTATCACCATTAGAGATTTACACCAACCCGTGGGAACAAGATGCAAATGTACTGGTTTACACAAAACTCTGCACTGTGCTAAGACGGTATGTCTATCACAATAATCGGCGTGTGTAAATTTGTGCCTTTTCTCAATTGATATAAAAAATACTGTAGTTTTCTAAATATAGAGTTATCTGTCTGTCTGTCTGACCGATAGACAGAAAAACAGACGGACAACCAAACAGACAGACAGACAGACAGACAGACAGAGAGACAGACAGACAGACAGACAGACAGACAGACAGACAGACAGACAGACAGACAGACAGACAGACAGACAGACAGACAGACAGACAGACAGACAGACAACCGGACAGACAGACATACCACTACAGACATACAGACAGACAGACAGACAGACAGACAGACAGACAGACAGACATACGGTTCAAAATATAACTGAAGAATAAACGAACTGCTGAATCAAAACTTTCTGTCTAGGCAATACCATGAAAACGATTGATCAAGAGTCAGAAAACATAAATGTACTTAACCCAGTGCTGGCCACCGTAATCAATAAAGTATTTAGGTGCATGCTCTTTTATTGATGTTTTTTTTATTTCCTTTCGTATGTTTCTTTCCTTATACAGGGTGGCTGTAAAGTAACGACGCGTTTTCCGGCCGCCCATTTCTCAAAAAAATTATGGCCCTGTGCACGTATAAGCTTTGGGCTTATAATTATAAGCCTAGGGCTTATAATTATAAGCCCAAAGCTTATACGTGCACAGGGCCTATATCGTGTGATCAGTGTTTTTAAAATCAAACTAGCGTAAAAACACCTGAAAAATCGAATTATGTGGTCAGATTTGACGTATTATAATGTATTTGTAGGCCTTTTGTGGAATTTCTGTCAAAAAGCAATATTTTTTTACTTCTTGGGTCCTAGACTGAATTTTTTTCCAAAAAAAGCGTTACAGGATTCTAAAAGTTTACACACTTTTTCAATAAAGATTTAAAAAAAATCTCATTGCCAAATAACATAATTGGTATTATCTAATGGTGAAAATTAAGCCAGCTTTCACATGTCACTTTTTACATAAGAATCTTATTTCTGCATTTTCACCAATTATTATGCATTTATGACCCTTAATGGTGTCTTATGACACCAGATTTGTGTTAAAAGAGTTATGGAAGTATGATAATCCTGCAGAGGACCTAATTCTTTGGTTTTCGAAATTTTGGAGTTTTTCGAATTTTGAATTTTTTCTTCATTTATAGAGACTTTTTGGTAGTGAAGTACTATGAATTCTATTTTTTTTCATAAATTCTTGAACACAAAACTCAATTTACCATTTGTTTATATCATTATGAATCCTGGTTGAAACCAATTGATACTTCATTCGTAATACTATGGTCAGTTTTCATGGAATTTCGGTCAGTTTAGTAAAAAAAACAACGAAATTTCCAATAATTTTCAGAAAAAAATTATTTTGACCAGTCTTACACTAAAATGAACCTCATAATCTGAAATTTCAGGTATAAATACATATAACTGGCATGTAAACGTTATTCATGCAACATATTAATTTTGAGAAATGGGCGGCCGGAAAACGCGTCGTTACTTTACAGCCACCCTGTATATAGCACCATGAAGATTGATTGACCAAAAGTTGCACATCGCATGCTTCTCACCACTAGCGGACGAGAAGGGGTGGGAAAAGTGGAATTCCCCCCTCTTTGGCCTTTTCAAAAAGTTGAGTTTGTTCCCTAAGGTGTAGGTGAAATGGCTTCAAAACTGCAAATTCCCCCCTCTTTGACGAAATTCCCCTCCCTTTGGGAAATTAACTCGTCCGCCAGTGCTTCTCACTTGTAGAATATTATAAACTACAATGTCATTCGATGACGGCTGATAAACGCAGCCACAAAAATTTCCATAACAAATGGACTGATAATAAAACATCCTAAAAACAATAGTTTTCAGTCGTTCTTATTTGAATGACTGAGAATTTGATAATTTCCAGGATCTGGAATGGCATTTTTAGCTTCAATACATGTCGACTGCAATGACTGAATGACAACATGTCTAACGTGATAGAACAACAGCTGTTCATCGAAAAAAGTATTAGGACAAGGAACGTCAAATTTATGAGCGACATTACAATGTTTCTACATGAATCGTGTTTATTGGTATGGATCTTTTTCAGTTTTAGGACACAAAAATCACAGAGAGCAGAACTGTGAAAGGGCAAAATATAATGGTACGATAGGACTGCTAGAATATTTCAATGAACATAGAAAACAGTTTAACTAAATTTACCGGTTGTTTTTTATTGTCGTCAATGACTCACAATAATGCATTCATTCTACGATAATTCGTTAAAAGATATTTGAAGACATAAAAACTGTGATTAGTTAATTATGTAGTTGAATACAGGTTTGGAGATGACTGATTGATCAGATAACAGCTGATACTGAAGTGAAGACATATAACTGGTTTACAAGTTTGTGATCTCGCCATCGAGGTAACGGGCTAACTTACGTAGAATACATGAACGTATTGCAATCGTGTAAACAAAAACAATGCGTTACATGGAAGAAGTGCAGTGAGAATCACTGGCGGACGAGCCAATCATCCAAAGGAAGGGGAATTTTGTCAAAGAGGGGGAACTAACAGTTGAGAGGCAAGTTTTTTATTTGGTAAGGAACAAATTCTACTTCTTCGAACTGCCGAAGAGGAAGGAATTCCAGTTTTTCATTCTTCTTTCGTCCGCTAGTGGTGTGAATTATCGCGAACAGGCGAATCAATCGCTTATCGCCGTTCGCTGATACGAAACAAACGCAGAATCGCAATCATTCATAAATACATATATGACTAGAGAAAAATAAAACTATTGCAATGATTGCGGTTTTTATAATTGGTTTCAGAATAATGAAGTTTCTTATAATATGTCCAGTTAATTGGACCTTTTCCATAGTGAGCTTGTTGTTTTAGTCTTTTATTTTTTTGCTTCACTGTACAGACATTCGTAAAGTTGTCGAACCCAGCTTGGATTTAGTCATGATTTTTCATTGATGTACCTGACACAAGGGGTAGGTATACAAAAAATGTAGGATACAAGCAATCAATGAATAAATACAATATAAATTTTTGAGGTTTCAGTTGAGCTTTTGAGTTCAATAAACATAAATATTTTTCAGTCTGTACACAGAAGACTAGATTGCCGCAATAATATGTATAAATGAATATGTTTATGTAATATTAAATGCAATAAATATTCTGTTATTCAGTTATATAAATAGATATCAGAGTTAAAAGATGATATGCGCAAGCAGAAACATACACCCATCAGAACCTAAACATTATATGCAAGCTCATTGTAGGCTGGTTTCTATGTAATGCAATCTGGCAGTAATGTTTCATGGTCGATGGGTATATTTGTGCTAGGGCATTACCTTACTATAAGTTAATAAAGTATAAGTTAACTTGGATATACTAAAATAAACTTGTTATTTAAGCCTTTGTGGTTCGTTTAACCAGCAGGTACACGCTAACAGCAATCGTAATCACAATCAAGATCAGGCCGATAGTGGTCAGGATGGAGATGTGACCAACTGACAAACACACACCATCAGTGCTCGAAGTGCTCTGTAATTACTAACTCATTGATTAACTCTCTCATATAGTTACTCACTCACTCACGCACTCACTCACTCACTCACTCACTCACTCATTCACTCACCTCACGCAAAACGGTGTGCGACAGGGCGAGGCCACGGAGGGCAGCGGGTACATCTGACTCATCGAAGTCGATGTCGGCAACAAAGATGGGTTTTTGCACAGAGACATCCGTCACCAGGTTGGATTCAGGTGCCTTGACAGCTGAACGCTTGCCACGAGGCTCGGCACCGCAGGTTGGCACCTGTGAATGAGTGAGCAAGTGAGTGAGTGAGTGAGTGAGTCAGTGAGTGAGTGAGTGAGTGAGTGAGTGAGT
>OZ038446.1:11911723-11922667 GCA_964036265.1 Daptonema setosum
TAGGTTTCTCTCAAGTTTCGAACTTAGGACAGCCGGTGTTCGAGTCGAGGCTGGGGCCCTACGCACTAGATTAGACTGGTTTGTACTTCGATAAAACCATGAATAGAAATATTTGCAATCCACCTATACGGAACACGAAACATGATTATTAAGAAATGCTTTTATGATGGTTTCTTTTAGAAAAAAATGTATAAACAGGAAACTTCATATTTTAACTTTAAGACTAACTAACTGACTGTCTTATTAACTGACTGATTGACAACTGATTGATTGCCTTATAATAATAAAGATACAGCTTGAACTGCGTAAAAAATCGTGTCATGTTTGCAGCATCATGTTTAGATGTTGTTAATGTAGTTAACTGTTTAGATGTTGTTAACTCGGCATCTGTATTTGTTCTGGTTAAAACCACTTACTCTTTCACTCACGCACTCACTCAGGTGTCAACTACATACAGTATATGATTTCCAAGTTAGTTCACAAATAATTTAAAAATGCGGCCTAGAGAATCTCCCACATCCCAGTCGCCAATGCCATAAATAAGTATTTTACAGATGGTATGGACAAATCCAGAATTTCTTTCTTCACCGCACGGGGAATCTAGCTTCATCAAAGAGGGGGGATTGGGAGTTTTCAGGCCACTTCATCTGCACCTTAGGGACTAAATTTTACTTCTTGAGAACACCAAAGAAAAGGGAACTCCACTTTTCCAAGCCTTCGCGTCCGCTAATGGTTCCACTGTAAAGAAACCTGCGCTCAGTGATCATCTAATTTTATTATCGGATGGTCCCTAATGGGCATTTTATCTCCGACCCCATAACCTAACCACAATCCTTCCCCCACCAGCACCGCCATCATTACCCCCTACTTCATGTGGTGCGTGCTCACGTCGGCACGTCGGTCACGTGATGTGCGCGCCCACGACTGCCCAACCATTCACCACTCTCAATCGGACACAATTCGTGTGACCCCGTGGTTTGAAAGCAGGTGGTTGGCGCCTGGGCTTGCCTGCCAACACCCCCTCCTTGTCTAACAGCCCCCCCCACATCATCTGGGGAACTGAGGGGTCATGTTCAAACAAGGAAACATTGGAGAAAAAATATCTGCAACTATTGGTGATTAGTGACGATACGTTACAATACAATCACACACTCGCGTTTACGGTTTCCCAAAACGAGCGGCCAAAATTTTTTAAGAGGGGTTGTAGTAAGGGTTTTTATGGTGACCGACCTTGCTGTTGTTATCTTAGTGGATGAATCAGGCATTATTAAATAAATACCATAATATTGTTATATAAATACGCTACGTTACGAAAGACATTTCTTTTCGAGAAACTTTTCGTTGTACTCATAACGCTTTTGTGTTGCTTTGGCGCACTACCGGACGAGGGAAGAACAAAAAGATGAATTCTCCCTTCTTTTGCAGTTCCCAAAAGGAGAACACGTTCTTATAAGTAGGAGTTGGTAAAATGGCCACAAAACTGCTAATTACCCCTCTCTTTGACAAAACTCTTCTCCCTCAGGTGGATAGACTCGTCCGCCAGTGCTTTGGGGGTGCGGTGATGGTGTGGGTGGCTGAGTTGAAAAACCGAAAAATGTGACAGTAAATAAATACTGGTCAGTTTGAATCGAATAAGGTGTCTGTCGGCACGACGTTTATGACTTTTCTCCACATACAAAAGGTAAGGTTAAATAAATTAGGTGACCTTGAGCATTCCATTCATCACCACTCTAGATCATGTAAGACATTAGAAAGGATTGGAAACGATGGAAAAGCTTTCTCTTGTGTCGGTCACTAAAAGATAGTTTTGTCTCAATTAATTGTCATCCGATCATGCTAGATGTCTGAGATACGGAGATCAGTATCACATAAAGCTCAGTAACATTGAGATCTGCATCTGAGAAAGTGATATCTTAAAAGAGTGATCATCGCACCTGCCTCTGTTAACTGTGAAACTAAATAGACCACTAAGTGGCGGAGGTTATACATATGCCTTCAACGATGCCGTGTTGCCGCCTTTCCCATTGCCAATGCCATCAACGACAGTTTGACAACTTTATTGTCCCGCTTTCAATCAGCGGATGATTAATATAAGTTGTCACCCACCCAACATAACCGATGATTTAGCCGCCTACCAACCACATCACCCCGCACATAGCCTAACCCATCTAATCTGTCCTACAAACAATACTCACCCTATCTGACCTCAACCCGTGTCCATAAAGGTACGGCATCTCTTCAAGGGTCACCCCATTTGACCCAACTCGACTGGTTACCCCAATCACCCTTTATGACATAACAACTGCTTCAACAGATGTAACACTACGGCTGCAGGCTATTTTCATTGTTACAGCATTGACCTATTGTATCCTCCAACTCCAAGACAATGAAATCACGACACCATCAAATTCTTCAAACACTTTAGTTATGTAATGTCTAGCCGCCGGCAATGTTAAAGGTCGTGAAGTCGTTATAGTCTGTCTCTGTCACAAGAGATAGCGTACAGATAGCAGAAGTTACAGCATGCTTCGAATAAAGCATATGATATTGGTTATTCTGTATTTTTCAACATAAAATCAAACAATCCCAAGAGTTTCACTTTAATAAGTTTATTGTAGAGTACGTTTACATAACATGGTAACGAATAGGTAAATACACATTTAATTACACAAGAGTGAATTTGGTGTAGGCAGTGGGTAGGAAGCTTGGATGTATTGATAACCCTTTGAAATGATTTGTTGAACAGAATTAAATGTTGAAACGTCAACTTACTGACAGAAAAAAATCAATACGAAAATTATAAACCGACACTCCACAGAAAGCCGTGTGAAAAAATCACCAACCTGAATAAGAATGTACAGAAAATGATGATTATCAGTATCAAATTGAGTCAAACTAATTGAAATAAAATAAATATTACCTTTTGCTCATTTGTTACTGATAATGTTAATTTGAAAATATTGACAGCAGAGTGAATCGAATATAATCGACCGATGAGAATAAGGTTACAAGTGAAATGAAATCGCACAATAAATCATAATCATATCATAAACAATATTCTTCAACGACTCGACTTGGTATTTCGTACAACCGGGCACGTACTATTCGCCATTTGCTTCCAATACTTTATTAAATATTTAATTAATACATAATTACATTTGGAAGGAAGTAGCAATTGAATCAATACTATCGCACACTCTCGATGAGTTGAATGACGATAACTTTTAAGAGTTAGTTAATAATAGTAGTATTTTGAAATTGTACAGCTACGGCATCGCGTATTCAGCAGCACGACGGGGGTAATCACAACGGCACAACAGTTAAAACGATAAAGTCATTGAAAACTACAGATAATCATGCAAAATTGCTGAACTCACATTATGATAGCTTTCAACAACTTTCATGATTGAAACTTGAAAGCAACTAGCAAGCATTGAGACCGAATGTAAAACATAATGAAAACCACATAAATCTAAATAAAATTTCGGAAAAATTAACCAAACGCCCAACGATAACTCTCTCATCATAAATATAAGCATGCGGATGCATGTATTAGCGGAAAACATGACAAATGATTGAAGGAACACAGTGACCAAGATGTAAAAGAGAAACTTTGAATGGATAAATTTTGATAAACCGAAGAATCGAACAGTAGGCAGAACATTAAAATAGTTAAAACTACCCATTTTGGCACTGCCCTCAAATTACTATCCAAGTTCAACGTGAGGTTGTGTCATTTCGGAAAGATAACAACAGTGAACCATCGACTATCCTTTTTCATTTTCTATCCGAATTCCGAAACGACACGTATGACTTGAAAATAATATACAATATCAACCAAGAAATCAAACAACAGACATGCTGCGTTTAGCGGGCGATCGGGTGCCCTTGAGCAGGGAGAAGTCGGTGGGCACACCCGGACCGACCGACGATTCTTTGGCTGCAAATAACTTATGATTAGACTTCGAAGGAATTAGCATTTTATCAGAAGAGACATTTTTCTATACATGACATACTCTCTCATGCTCATCAACTCATCATTCTATAAACCGATTCTCGTGGCTTCAAATCGATCTTGAGACTCAGACTTCACTTCAAGTGTCACTAGTTGGACACCAAACAACTCACAAGTAAGTCGATTAGTTAAATGAGACACCACGGCTAAACAATGTTGACCAAATTTTTTTTCGGTATGGACCAAACTCAATGAAACTCAAACAATACTTGATTCGGACCCACCTTTCAACGTGGATTCACCCTCACCCTTCATCGTGTTTTCGTCCATGCCGAATGCCTTGCGACTGTCTAGATCGTAGTGGCCGAGCAGTGATGCCAGATCGTTCGGGTCCTGCAGTGGCACGGGTGCCAGATTCTCCGTGCTGCCCTTGTCGGAGCCGGATGCCTCGGACACAAATGACGTGTTCAGCGATGACATGTTACTGAAATAATTTTACCATTACAACCTATTTTAGTCACGAATAACTGAAAAACAACAGTCATGCAAATAACTTACTTCATCAGGTAAGAGGTTAACGGAAAAGTAAACATAAAACCTTTCTAGTTTGGAACCGGCGGCAAACAACACTATAATGATACATCATACAATAAATGAGACAAAATTTCACTCATAATACTGTGCTTCGAGACAACGATATGGAGAAAAATGTCGACAGATTGCTAATAGTTTTGAATCTAACCTGGTGGAGTCACCGGCCCAGATATGAATCTCCTTGCGCCACTGCCTGACCTGGGTGTCCCAGGAACGACGCGGGAAGTTGACCCACTTGTTGGGCGTCTTCGGGTGAACACCTTTGAGGCGACTTTCTCTGTAAATTCATTGAATTACTTAAATAAAATGGGAAGAAAAGCTAGAACAGATTGAAATAACGTAAAAAAACAAAACCTCAATTCAAAATTATAACCAACAGGCAACATCTAAGCCCAAAATATTCAGTATTGAAAGATATAATGTGCAATTCAGTCGATGTAATTATTTAGGGTGGTTGCTTAAATGCTTAGTAATTGATTTCTCAAATAGATGTAAAATCAGAACTAACTTGGGCACTTCAGCAATATACCGCTGGTAGGACGACGACTCGTATCCCTTCTTCAGCTCCTTGCTGCGTCGTGCAATCACAACCTGGTCCAGAACCCAACCAAGTTTAGGCTCGGCCACCCAACCCTCGGGTGTCGGCTGGTGCACCGGCGGGTTCGCTTTGCTGAAATTGCATGTTTTATCTTTCAAAAATACCTTTGTATGACTAGCTTGTGAAAGATACGCAAGAAATTTTTTAATCCCAGTTCATCAGTTTCATCCTATACGTTTATTACACAGATTATAAGATTGATTACTACAACAGCTCATAGAACAGAAGAGTGATCCGCTGACAAAATATACAGTATAAATAAAAATAACCGACCGATGCGGTCCGGTACGTTTCTTCTGGCTGTTTGGTGTGTTCATACGACTGTTGTTGCTCATGGACGAGTTGGTGCGCACACGTTTGGAGGGTGAACCGCTGAGCGATGGTGACTAGAATGAATTTTGTATTTGGCTAAACAATCAACATTTTTGATCGAACAAGTTGGATTAGCACGTGGTAAAAAATACCGAAAAAGTCAAATGAAAGTCACACAGAAGTATACCACGAAAGTTCGCTGCATATTAAAAGTTTCCACCATTCATTTATTAAGGTTAATGAAGTAACAGTCCACTGAAACGAGCACAAAATAGTTTATATAGAACCTCGACAGGGTTGGGGTTCATTCGCTTACGCGGTGATCGACGCAGATTCGATTTGCTGTAGGGTGGAGTGGATTCGGCGTGATCGGTGGAGCGGGCGATGGGCGACGCTTGCGGTGTCGTGTCCAGGTGCGCTAAAAAACATAGAGATTTCGTCTAATTGCAGTACAACTTAGTCCAGTGTGATTCTGCATCATCGAACTCAGAACTGAACATCAATAAGCTAGAACTTGGTTCCCAAAAGTGAATACAAAAGACAGGTGTAAAAACATCGCATCAATATCGTTCGGAACTGAGTTAGGACGTGCAATGTGTAATCGCAAAAACTTTAAACTTACATTCATTTTTGGCACCAATATCGACGGACAGTTGATCTTTGCGATTCACTGAAGCTGGAGAGTTCTCAACCTGTAAAAGAATTTGTATATTAACCTATCATTATAGAATAAAACTATTAGGATAACTTTATGAGTCACATTTGATACTCGTTCGATGGATTACTCAGACTAATGAAACGTTGAATAACCAGATCAGCCCAGCTCATATCACCACCGCTGCTGGCATCTGACGAACCGAAGATGTCGTCCAGTTGTCTCTGCACGGTAGCGAGCTGGCGGGGTTTAGCCGGGGCGCTACATTGGAAATTTTGATTTGGTTAAAGTGCAGACTTAAATCCGCTGTCTTTGGCAACACATGCTCAGTTATACCTAGCGTACTCATGTTAAGCCACAAATGTTGCAGGATGAAAACCATATGAAGTTTATTAGTAAATTCATGTAATTTAATGTCAATCAGTTTACGTATACCTCACGATTTACAAGAGAACCCTAATCAGGTCGATGGAAGCACTGAATTCAATTGATGATTAATGTTTATGTGAATGCGACAGAGTATTCAAAAAAAATATTCGTTTGAAATGAACCGCAGGAGAGCAGGACTATAATAAAACGCACGTTTCCGATGTGGAATCAGTGGTTTCAGACTTGACGTCATGTCTCCTGGTCTTTCGTGACACGACAGCGGGACTCTTTTCGCCAACGGTCGATGTACCAGCGGGTTCGCCTGATGTGCCTGCGGTTGCTGTGTCCGTGTGCTGAAACTGAGTAAATTGCATTCAGTGTTCTACTTGTATGATTGAAAGTTGATTAGTGATTACAAAAGTAAGTAGTCACTTTTGCATTTAAGGTAATAAAGAGTGTGAATCGACATCGACTGAATTAGGTGGTTGAATGTAGAGATTGACAAACTGTTTGATTTACCGGCTGACTGAACAACTGGTTCAATGATTGACCGACATAGTTTAGTGAACGTGAATGACTTGACTTTACCTGACGAGTCAACAAAGACTGAATTAGTTCAGGGCTTCAGCGACCGATTATTGGGTTAATATACATATTGTATACGATACACAACAGCAGCAATACAACACGAGAAATGTTGATCATATTCTATGATAAACGTGTGCTTGTTTCTGTCACAGTTCCGATCAACGGGAACACCCGAGCTATTTCATCTACTTTTGTGGACAAAACTTCTTTTCGCGCTTGTTGTTTCTGCCAGAGGTGGGCCGCAGGGGGGGGGGGGGGGGTAGGGGGTTACCCCCCCCCACTTTTCAGGGTCGGCGGGTAGCCTACCCCTCCCCCCTAGACAAAAATTTAGATCGCCTACCCCCTCCCCCCCTACTCGAAATTTTTGAGAAAATCGGCCTCAAAACCTCGATTTTGAGGCTCTTTTTTCAAAAATTTCTGGCTGTGAGAATTTTTTTCGAAAAAACACGTTTTCTGGGTCAATTTTCTTGGTTAAAACCTGAAAAAACCGGTATATGTGATGTTCATACCTTATAATAGAAATTTTTTTTAGCAAAAACAAGCGTTTTATGCGAAAAAAAATTATTCTACCCCTCCCTACCCGACCTTACCCCCCCCCCACTTTTCGGACAGGTCGGGTAAAACGGGATTTTCGGTCGGCTACCCCCCCCCCCTGCAAAACATTGCCTAACAGTCTGATAATGAAACATCACTAGCCTCAACTCAACTCGGTAGACACCATAGTTTAACATAGTGTAAAATGGGGTGATGATGATTGATGTGCGTGTTAACTCTGATGAGTGTCTGATGTTTCAATATCAGACGTTTGAAAACATTCTTGTTTGCATAACACTTAATTCTATTAAAGCTTCTCACTCTCACTACGACAATCATAACCAAGAACCTCATCATCAACTGGCTCCGGTTTGGGCAACGACTTCTTGGTCTGCGAATGCGACCTCTTCGACGGCTTTCGTGGTGACATTTTGGATGAACAAAGTGAAGGATTCGTCGGAGAATATGTTGATAAAGTTGGTGGTGGTAAACTCCTACAGGTTTTAATCCAGATGTTTCGATATGTGCGAATGTAGAGACCAGAAGAAGCGACGACAACCGAACCAACGTAAACGAACGGGACGGCTGAACACCAACGACACAATAGTCTGTAACAAGGAGAGACATGATGCCGGAAATTAACATTGACATAGTTATGAATTTGTGGTAATGAATCCCAAGTACATCATTATTAAAGCTCTTGCTAAGAATCTCATGGCTCACATGGCCTATATATTAATAGTTATACATGCACCTCGAGTTAGTTAGATTGCTGTGCTGCTAATTTTATTTCCTTATTACATTCGAATACAAACAACAACTTTAACATATGAAAGTGTTCAATAAGCAGTCGCTGATTAATCGCGTATTTTCTCACCGTATTTTTTGTTGAAGGTCGAAAACGGTAATAACATGTAACCTAACCCTACTGATTTGACCTTTCGTCACCTACCTAATAGCCGACGCAACCTACTCTCTCTCCTAATCCCATTAAACGCACGCAACGTTAAGGCAACGCACGCAAAATGCGCGCAGCGCGCATGCACTCAAAATTTGAATTACGCGCGCATTTTGTGTCATAAGCAGCTCGGTCCCACCACGTAATTCAGTGCGTGTTTGATGTGATTTCTCACTCACTCAACCACTCAACCACTAACTCACTCACTCACTCACTTTGTTCACTCTTTCAGACAACTCACTCAGACAACTAACTCAACCAATCACTCACTCACTCACTCACTCACTCAAATATATTACAACTCACTCAACCCCTCACTCACTCACTCACTCACTCAACCACTCACTCACTCACTCACTCACTCACTCACTCACTCACTCACTCACTCACTCACTCACTCACTCACTCACTCACTCTCTCACTCACTCACTCACTCACTCACTCACTCACTCACTCACTCACTCACTCACTCACTCACTCACTCACTCACTCACTCACTCACTCACTCACTCACTCACTCACTCACTCACTCACTCAATGAGCCCCTCACTCATTAAATACCGAAATTGTATAGTAAAAAATTAACGATTACGGTAACAACAGTCGGTGGCGTTATCGTCTGAAACGCAGAAATGTCGCGGAATAAAGACTCGTTTTATCTCATTGGAGAACTCGTCTAACGAACCACCCATAAAAAAACAGGAACCCCATGTGAAAAAACAGTACCACAAGGTACAGTAATCAAACGAATCGCAATCAGCTGAACAGCTGCATTTCTTGCTAAAATACCCACATAAACAATTTTGAGATTTGTACGAATCGTCGATGTCCCCTACAAAAACGTTGATAATTGGTCCCCGTCAACATATTCATGTTCATTGCATCAAAACTTGATTACAGCCTAAGTTAATATTATGATATGAAAATAATCGGTCGAAATGGATGAAACTAACTTGTTTATCTGGACTCTGTAATCTTAGGATATTGTACATTGTTCCATAGTCATTACCCATTACAGGTGATCGTAATGAAACTCACCGTGGTCTATTCTGCCCACAGATTTTCAATGCGACCCACTTTTTTCTGTTCAACAATAAATAATTATTGGACAATCCGCAATCATCAGTAATTCAATCATCCCCCGTGCCAACAGCAGATGCTTTTTTCATCTAAAATATATAAAAGGCATTCCATTCATTACTCGTCAGTGAGAACAATATTCTTTCATAAACAGAGAAAATACATTGCGTTTTGCATTATAGCTTCTCGTTGAATGAATTGCATACATATTCTGGTTACTGTAATTTTAATTTTTACTGAGTACGCAATCAACAAGCATTCTAATTTGTTATATCCGTCTTCTTACTTTCAATTTACTGTAAAAACATCTAAAAAACAGTATGACTCATGAGTCATTTTCTCGTCGTCTTCAACAAGAAATCAAGGGTAGGCCGCTAGGCCTAAAACCTTTGTATCGATAGAATGTTTAGAAGGACTGAAGCTCTAATCAACACGAAAAAGATGGTTCGCTCAGCATTCTTTAAAAAAAATTATGGGCCGCCAAAAACGGTAAAAATTTAAGTTTACTCATTCACGCTGTTGCAGCAACATTGGAATCCAAATTATTTATTTATTCAGAGACAGGACAAACTTGATTTTGACAGAATGTTTAGAGGGACTAAACTGTGAATAAACTACGAGTTTCAAACTTAATCAGGACCTTTAAATAATATGTTATAATCTGTCAAAAACAGCAAAAATGAAGAACTGACCAAAAAAATTTCAGAGTAAATTTTTTTGTCATTTATAGACATAAACCAATATCATTAAAACACGTCAAAGCTGTATTTTAAGTAATCTTAACGTGAAGATATTTTTTCAAGAGTCACATGGTACATAACGTCAGCTGTTAAGTACAACTCGGCGCTAACCAAATGATAGTCAGATTTTGAAGTTACTTTCACACTAGACGTAATGATAAATTTATGATTGAAACTAGGTTTGCTGATGGGAACCAGTTTAAATAATATTTTTGGTTAAGCTAGTCTAGTGGATAGTGGTTTTGCATGTTAAACGGGTGGTTCTGGGTTCAATACCCCTAAAAATCAATAACCACGAAATTGTTAAATTGGTTCATTTTTTATATAATATACTTATCTAGAGCCTCAACGGTCTATTTTAGATAACGTAAAGCAGCTTTTAATATGTTGTATTACTAATTCAGGGACTTTTTTTACATCATTCTGTCAATAATATAATGACTTATTCTATAAGAAAAAATTGAAGGGGCCGCAAACGATTCCTGTTCTCACGATTTTTTCTGTATTTCAATATTTGAAAATCCATATTTCTTGAAAATTAGAGGCACAATTTACATGTGA
>OZ038446.1:11922867-11927867 GCA_964036265.1 Daptonema setosum
AAAATTCGTAATCATCAGTAATTCAATCATCCCCCGTGTTAACACACGAGTCATTTTCTCGTCGTCTTCAACAAGAAATTGTTCCATTGTGGTACTGCTTTCAAACAAGCAGAGATAAATCAAGAAGATCGTTATCTACTACCTATATTCTTGATTCTACAGATTATAAAATAGTACAGTTGAATCGATGGACGGTAATGGGTGTGTTTGAGTAGTTCAGTATTTCTTCCCCATTTTCTCTAATTTCAACCGATGATGGGCTCTCTCATCAGAATGGTGACCTATGGATGTACAGTATGTACTTATACCAACACTAGACTTGAGGAATCTTTATCAAAACAATCTTAGGTAATAAAGTCAAAAGTAAATTACAATAAAAAGTGCGTGAATTCTCGATAAACGTCTAATGGTTCTGCGGTTTCTTCGTCTATTAAAATGTAAACCCTTGACGACATTTTACATATTTTTGGTTTGTATGTGTTCCAAGATGATGCAGAATGAAATCGTAATCACACGAACTGTGTTTGTTCATTATCAGGGCAGTTAAAAAGCGAACGTCTACAAAAGCATGGTTGCAAATGAGGCCAGTCACGGACATGTGGCACATGGAAGTTATTGGCTTAATCAAGTGTTATTTTTTCAATGCGATAGTCAGTCAGTCAGTTCGTTAGTCAGTCAGTCAGTCAGTTAATCAGTAAGCCAGTCAGTCATTCAGTCAGTCAGTCAGTCAGTCAGTCAGTCAGTCAGTCAGTCAGTCAGTCAGTCAGTCAGTCAGTCAGTCAGTCAGTCAGTCAGTCAGTAAGTCAGTCAGTCAGTCAGTCAGTCAGTCAGTCAGTAAGTCAGTCAGTCAGTCAGTCCGTCAGTCAGTCCGTCAATCAATCAGTGACCCAGTGAGTCTGTCTGACAGTGAGTCATTTAACAAAGTTTATCTGTCAATGAGAAAAACACTCGTTATTTCCGGTCCATTATACAACGATTTACAATAGATTTGTATCCGGGGTGTGTGAATAAAGTAGTTGACGTACATACTTGCTTATGCACATGTGCTAACTATTTTATAAGAAAATTACGGTATTCAATTCGAACCAATTCCATTTAGTGGGTACAGTGACGATTTGAAGCCAAGAAAATACTTTTGCCCACCTGAGTTCTGCAAAACACCCATTGTGCAGAGTTTGAGCTTTGAGTTGAGATAGAAAATACAGGAGCAAGCCATTTCAGTTTAGCCTGTAACCGTGCAAGATGTTTCATTAATGAAAAGTTTGTTTTTTTGTCAAACACTAAACATTGGGAAAAACATAATCTTGGTCTAGTTAAAAAATACCCTAATCTAGGTTAAAACCTAGATCTAATCTACTTAGGTTAACAGAGTGTTACGGCAATAGGGCCATGATTTCCGTGAATGCCAGTTCCTTAAAAGGTGACGTCAGTCCACTGGCGGACGAGCCAAACTTCAAAAAGGAGAGGAATCTTTCCAAAGAGACTGAAGTGGCAGAAATTAGGCCATTTTACCTAGGCCTTGAGAAACAAACTGAACTTTTTGAAACCGCCAAAGAGGGGCGATTTTCACTTTCCCTTCCTTTCTCGTCCGTAAGTGCGTCGGTCGACACGAAGTATGTATGTACGTTATTCATGTCTTTTTGTGCCACTCAGTACACTGCTGTGGCCAGTGCTGCATCCATCCATCATTCGAATTCCAATTACAACCGCGTCAATCTTCATATTTCCTTATAAAGCTCACAATAATAGGGAGCATGAATAAACTGAATATTGTTATTGGGTATGTACATACATATATATATGTATGTACTGTACTGTAAGTAGTTGATGCCCGAAGTACATACATCAAGTCAAACAGGATAATCTCATATTATCCCAAACCTACATACATATGCATGTATGTATATCAAGCCAGTCAATCAACAAATCGGAAATGGTAACTGGGAAAATGCCCAATCGGAATTTCCTCCGTTTTGTAGACGGTTACAGTAACGGGTATTCCGTTGGCATAGGATATTTTGTTATTCTTCTTATAAGAACGTAATTAGTTTTAATGACCCTTTGTAAACGGAAGTAAAAAGACGAGTCGGTGAGTTGTCGGAGCGTTCAATGGAGTTATCAATCTCGCAGATAAAAACTCACTGAATCCGCAATGAACTTGTGAGTCGACTTCTAGGAGTTCTGTCTGACAAGCCTGTCACTTGTTCAATCGTTTGTCATACAATTGTCTGGAGGTCAGTCAGTCAGTCATTCCAATGCCTACATGATGCACTGAACCGTAAGGGAATCACTTTCCAATTGGCTTCATCTTCTTTATTAAAACACGCGGATGTTTCCAAATTTCTGAGTAATGCATAGTAAACATGTTTCTAAGTAAACATGGCACTTTCACCACAAATTATTTCCTTATAGCAGTTTACTATATTATGTGCAAAATATCAACTTACAACGGTCAAAATGTACGATGTAGGATAAATATGCACAGAGATGACTGAACAAGGATAATTTTCAACTGCTCATATCACATACAATACAATGATTTGCCAACAAACTGTCCATTATGAATTCATGGAATACTTACGGTAACTTTTACTTATGTTATACTTTAGGGCATACTTAATTTTGCATAATTACAATTTGAGATACGAATAATATCGTTTCATCATACAAGGAAATTTGTAAGACTGATTATAAAAACTTTATCATGGCAAATTAAAAGAAAATTATATTAGGTAGACATTGACAGGTGCCTCTCAGGTCAAGAACAAGACGATTTTAATATGGTCCGTTGTTTGGTGACATTCTCCTACGAAGAGAATTATTTATAATTTGATATCATTGACGTTTGATGAGGAAAAAATTTATTTGTGGGTTTATTTACATCGGAACTGCGGTATATCATGCGGAACTTGCTATGGTAGTGCGTCTTGCTTCACTTTCATATGCACATACATTACTGTATCCAATTCTTTTCTTTTTTAAAGCCCGTATGTTGTTTCTCAAGCTAAAATGTTGATCAAAACTTCTGATAATGAAACATCAGACAATCAGTGTTAACCCGCACATCAATCATCATCACTCCATGCTACACTGTGTTAAACTATGGTGTCGACTGAGTTGAGTTGAGGCTAGTGATGTTTCATTATCAGATGTTTTTGACAATACTTGTGCTTGCCGAAACAACATACGGGCTTTAGGTTTTAATAATAATCCACGAGAATTTTTCGTTTTATAACCCTGTTTAGGTTACCTAATAACATCGCAGTTAAACAAGAATTCACAATCACAACCCGAAAATGCAAACCAAAGTGTTGGGTATAGTTTTGTTGACGATGCTGGTCAGTGCTGTGATTGCTGAAGAATCAGAGGTTGGATAAAAGTACTTGTTTAACACAATAGTGATTAAGTGAGTGACTGAGGGAATCACTCAGTTCGTCAGTCAGTCAATGGATCAGTCAGTCAGTCAGTCAATCAGTCAGTCAGTCAGTCAGTCAGTCAGTCAGTCAGTCAGTCAGTCAGTCAGTCAGTCAGTCAGTCAGTCAGTCAGTCAGTCAGTCAGTCAGTCAGTCAGTCAGTCAGTCAGTCAGTCAGTCAGTCAGTTAGTCAGTCATTCAGTCAGTCAGTTAGTCCGTCAGTCAGTCAGTCAGTCAGTCATTCGAATTTATTTCAGAAATCCGCAGCCGAAAAACAGAAGCTCAAGCATTCACTGCGTGATCTGCTGCGACGAAAGCAAAAGGTTTAAACTCAGTGCCCTTGTTTTTACGGATAAAAGTCTAATATGTTATCCAATAGGCAACGGAGTAGATTTCAGGTTGTAAAAGTGTTGCTCGCATACTGTCTGATGCACAACCTACCCAGTGAATGCAAAAGCTTGGAACGACCCAATACTGAGCAGCCCAACAGGTGAGTGAGTGAGTGAGTGAGTGAGTGAGTGAGTGAGTGAGTGAGTGAGTGAGTGAGTGAGTGAGTGAGTGAGTGAGTGAGTGAGTGAGTGAGTGAGTGAGTGGTGAGTGAGTGAGTGAGGGAGTGAGTGAGTGAGGGAGTGAGTGAGTGAGTGAGTGAGTGAGTCAGTGAGTGAGTGAGTGAGTGAGTGAGTGAGTGGTGAGTGAGTGAGTGAGTGAGTGAGTGAGTGAGTGAGTGAGTGAGTGAGTGAGTGAGTGAGTGAGTGAGTGAGTGAGTGAGTGAGTGAGTGAGTGACTGAGTGAGTGAGTGAGTGAGTGAGTGAGTGAGTGAGTGAGTGAGTGAGTGAGTGAGTGAGTGAGTGAGTGAATCAGTGAGTGAGTGAGTGATTGAGTGATTGAGTGATTGAGTCAGTGAGTGGTGTCAGCGACGAATCGTTTTACAGGTACCTTTTCGGTCAGGACCCGCATCAGGGTATGTTCCAAGGTGAAGGTTTCATGGGCTTGAATAACCCGTATTGAATTGGTTCCATCAATCCATACCGTGATATAAAACGTTCCTGGTGATTAGCTTCAGCGTGGCCATCTCTTGAGTCAAGTGTATTTTAGGATGTGAAAATAACCTCTCTCTCTTACTCCTCAATATTGCAATAAATTTCGACACACACAATAAATTTAGTGTAAATATAAAATTGCGAGTTATAGGCATTTATTCAATTTATAAAAATTGCGCCTATACTTCCACAATACATAACTAATCACAGACGGGACGGTTATGAAAATATCGATAACAGAATAGAAAAAATATAGATTCTTAGGAAATTGGTAAAAACAGGACTAATATCAACCGGACTCACATATTACATGGATACAAAACCCAAACGCAACCCTGAGTTCAACAAAGTAATCCTAAAAACAAAAATGGTGCAATAATACCACAGAAGATAGGTTCTAATCTCAGTGATATTGTTGGGTTCTCCTGTCAAAGTTATGTAAATGACAAATGGTTGATTATTTTATTCTCGACTTGTTTTACAGTGTGTGAGGTCAGACAAGTTGCACCCAATGTTTCGATCTACATATATTCGTCCGGTTTAGTAA
>OZ038446.1:11932867-11955366 GCA_964036265.1 Daptonema setosum
ATGTCATGCTCTATTAGTGAACGAATTCTAGTCCTACCAAGAAACTGAAAATTTTTCAAGTACCCTGGTAGGATTCGAACCCACGACCTCTATGTTTCCTCGTCTGTCTGTCTGTCTGTCTGTCTGTCTGTCTGTCTGTCTGTCTGTCTGTCTGTCTGTCCAACCGTGTCTGTCATGTTCGGCTACCGTCCACCAGTGGGCTGACAAAAACCCGAGCAGTATGCTGAGCAGAAGTACACCTACGAAAATGTGCAGACCCCAAGCGGTCTTTTTCTTCGATTCGGTCTGAAGTCAATGGTTCATTATCTTTTCGATAATTCCGAATTGAGAATATTAGAACTTCTTCTAGTATAGAGCTTATTGAGT
Organism: Daptonema setosum; assembly: GCA_964036265.1. Classification (NCBI taxonomy): domain Eukaryota; kingdom Metazoa; phylum Nematoda; class Chromadorea; order Monhysterida; family Xyalidae; genus Daptonema; species Daptonema setosum. Next base: position 11,933,234 of record OZ038446.1, read on the forward strand.
AAACAACTATCACGTTAACTGTTCCAACACGTGAAACACCATCTTAACATGATGACTGCATCTAACAGAAAAGAACTCTTTGGTTGAGTTGAGTCAAACAGCCGGCTTTTTATAATGTATTTTATGCAGCTGATGTTCCAAAGTCGGAATATTTAGCATGCCAACGTTTTACTTGAATCTCCGGCAGGGATGCTTATATTAAAGCCCTCCATGTAAGCGCACAAACCAATGGCCGAAAAATTTCCGTAAAAAAATAAACTTGAAATTAACTATAAAGACCGGCTTAGAGAAAGTTCACGGAGTTTCTGGAGATAAACAGTTTTTTGTAATGTTCCATAATTCCGCGAACTTTCTGGTCTGGACAACATGAGGACACGAACCAATGGACGGGATCCGATGACGGCGAAGATGCCAACGACGACGATGGCAGCGCCAATGCCCAGTGGAATCGCGATCCATACGACGGACTTGGCAATGTGACTGAGTATGCCACATACCATAACCAACAGACCGAGCACTGATTCCGATACGCCCACAAACAACAGTGTTTTCGCACCACATGACCCCGGACAGCACGGCATCGCCAAATCGTTATTGGTTCTGGAAACTTTGAATGAGATTGATTGACAATAAGGATGTGTTTGGATGGAATTTTTTTGAAATGCTTTATAAAATTATTTATGGCGTACGACTGGGTACCTGGTAACATTGAGAAGATCATTCGTAGCTCAGCTAGAATATAAGTGATAAACACAAACTTAGAGCTGCCCTACAGTAAGACATAATCACTGACATGACTTACATGCACTGCCCAAAATATTAAACTGAACCCAATAAACAAATCAGGTTTATTTGATACTATGACTTTGTATCTGATTACATACAACGAGTCTTGTCAAAAAATTTAAAACACCAGAAGTTTTAGCTCAGGGATTTTCATGACATGTGCGAGATTAACAGCTAGTTTCTTACAGCACCGTGTTTCATATTGTTCAATACTCAGCAACCAGAAATAAAATGGTGAATGACAGAAAATAACGGACTTTTAGTTAATTTAATTTTAATAAAACTTAATTAAAATTAGAGTCAATCATTTATGAACTTTTCTGATGTAAATTTAGGTTATTACTGTTCAGGAATGATCTCGAATACCAGCCTGTACTTCTGCCTAAAAGTTATGTTTGTTTCTATTGTTTAGAAAAGTTAACAACATTTTCGTGCTTCCAAATTTAGTGTCGTAATTAATTAAGAATGTCATACCAACATGTCGTAAAAAGAAAAGAAAACACATTGCGATGGTTCAGTGAGTCTCGTTCGGGTAACTCTAAAAGCCCCGGGCCCGGGCCCGGGAATTCAGTTCTAAAAGCCCGGATTTCCCAAATGAAAAGTTCTAAAAGACCCGGCTTTCTCAAAAAATGTCCGGGCTTTTCGACTCCGCCCACAAATCTCCGGGCTTTTTCCGGGCTTTGTTCTAAAAGCCCCGGGGCCCGGGCCCGGAGATTAAGAAAAGTTGGAAACTTTATTTTTATTTCGTCCGGGCCTCAGAAAAGCCCGGGTAAAAAAGTTCTAAAAGCCCCAGCCGGGCCCGGACCTGGGTGTTTTCACCGAAGTTATCGCCCGGGCCCGGGCTTTGTTCTAAAAGCCCCGGGAAACAAAGGAATAAAAAAAAATCCGATTTAACCGGAATGGTTGCGGTCGTGGGTCCACACTTTTAAGAACTGTCTAGTATATACCATTCCATGCATTGAAATTTACCTGATGTTTCACGTCAAATTGGGTTCTTCTCAAATGTAATGAAATTCGCTAGCTACCTAATGTTTCATTATTTCAGTATACCCCTTACGTCATGCGTGCTGTTCTGTGCTTGTAATGTTTCAATTGTTTAGCCAAATCCGATGCGTCGTTTAACATGTTAACATGCGTCGTTTAACATAAACATAATGTTTCGCTCATTCAGCCTTGTCTCGTTGCGTTGTTTGTCATGTTACGTAATTAAACGTATTATGTCGAAGCAGTTTACTATGGCGCGCATTCAAATTGTGTTTAATAATGAGGTCGGAATTTTGGGAAATATGCATGTAATTGGTCTGTTAAGAAAATCTCATGATTTTTTGCACACGTTTATAATGTCATATGCAGTTGGTATCATTGTAGTAAATTTCAACTCGTTTGAATGATTTGAATTAGGTTCAGTTTTTCACAGTTCGGATTAAAAAATGATGATAAACCAGAAACCTATACTCAGTCATGCAAATTCACTGATATACCATTGCAAAAACTTCCTTTATTTCTATTTCTGTTGTTCTGTACACCGCGTTTTGGACCCGCCTTCCCGTTGGCGCGGTGTGTGAGTACGAGGGGTTGTCCAGACTTTTTTATTTCATTAGAGTTTTCATTGCTAGACAGCCAATCGGAAACCAAGAGGTCCTCATTACTTTTTATGCGTATACTCCTGTAAAAACTCATCTACTAACCCAATCCTCACTCACTCACTTACTCACACACTCACTCACTCGCTAACTCAATCACTCAAGCACTTACTCACAATGTACATATAAAATGAATAACCATAATAAATCACAAATTTTACTTACTTTTAATAGAAAAACAGCATAAAAACAAGATGAGTAAACCTGCGAAAGACAGCACAGCATAGTGAAAGGTAAAATGAAAACACAGCATGTATTGTAAATCTACATTGAAAGCACGTAATATACATGAAATTCATTGGAATAATGTGAAGCTTATACATGTGTTGTAAGCCAATTCATTTTGAACCACAACCTATATAAAGACAATAATGGTGAATACAGTTTGATTGGAGGACTTTATTGAAAGAAGAGATACAAATTTGTTTTATGACTCTTTTTGCATACACCTCAAGAAGAAAACTTCTTGCTACTGCACTGAACAACTTAATTTGTCATGACTAATCAAGGCTGAAGTTAGGGGCAATTAAAAAAATAGCCGAGATATTATTAAAATCAAAATACAGATGTTATTTATTATGTGCCAGTGAATAGTTACAATATGCGCGCACGCAGGCATGCAGTGTATTTGGCACGTTTGCGGATGACAACAAAAAAGAGAAAAACAAAACATTTATCATTTGGACAGCTGAAGAATTAATGGTTATTTCCTAATATGTGTGTAATCTAATTATGAGTATTTTCAATTCGTTTTCTAAATAGAAGATTTCCCACAATTAAGATATTTATTCACCCGCCACTGCATGTAACAGGGGTGTTAACAAGGGGTGCAGCAAGTGGCAAATTGCGTTTTTAATGTCATTTGATGTAATATCGAGTGTTTTTTGGTTTATCCTACTTAATTCATATCATCTTTCGGCGAATTTTTACTAGTTTTATTCCAAAACTTTTGAACTAAAAAGGAGATAAAAGTTGGTCATGGGCCATGGGAGAAATTTATTATCCCTAAATGTTGCACATTTTGACTCCTATTGTTGTTTTCTTGTCAAAGTACATATTGTTTGAAAGTTTAACCGGCTTAGGCTAATTTAATTTTTTTATTGTTTATGAACATAAAAACTTAACAACCACTTATGGTTTAATTACTTTATTGGTCTGCACTGCACATAAAAAGGACGGAAATAGTTTCGGGCTAAACATGTTATGATATGTCATATTCTCGTTCAGTTGTTATGTAATTTTGTTTAATTTTCATTCTAAAACCACCTTTGTTTTTACATTTAGTTGTTTTGGGTACATAAACCTGCAAGCATGCTGTCCAATTCGGCTCTTAAGTTGTATTCAATCGTTTTTGTCTTCTAACAACAACCTCATATTCCATCGACATCGTCATCAGCCAATCCAACTGAAGATTGTCTCGTCTTCGCTGTCGACAGCCTCTGAAATCAGGTTTAGTTTTATTAATTCAGGTCTAAGCGCTGAAAACTACTGTTAAACCACGTAAATTTGTTTAAGTTACGCATGGCATGTTTTTACAGAAACAGCATTCGAACTAATTATTTCAACCAATTTTTTAAATCATGTTTCACGCGCCATTTATCTTTACAGTATTCATTACAGTAACTTATCAATTATGGTGAATGATTTCTTTTACTAAATATAGAGATGTATATAAAAATGTAGAAATGACACTCTATTTGACAATCTATTTCACGCGCAGAAAAGTCTTAATTACATGTAGTCGCGTATCCAAATCTGCGGTCTATCTTAAAGAATTTTAGTTTGATTAGGAGACTACATTTGAAATCTCTCCTAAATGGGTACTGAATCATCAATGATGATTCTCTGATCGATAATTTTACTGTATTGTACATACTCAAAAATCAGTCTTCGTCAGTCTATAGCAAGGAAACCGACTTTTGTGTTAACTGTAAACTTCAATAACTTGAACTTTCTTACAGTATGGCTCGTCCGGCGGCCACCGTTGCTTTATACAAGCAGGATTTCACGTATAAGGACGCTCTGCCTCTGCTCAACCGACCTCCGGTCGATGTCGTGAATCGGGTACATGTGCCACCGTATAAGCCATCAGGAGGAGCTGTGTACATCTACGCTCTGAACAACATGGATGCCAAGGACGTTGCAAGTTGGCTAAATTTGTCACATTATTGATCGAATATCTTCTTTGATAAATTTCTTGGAATGTACATCATCTTCTACTAATTCACTAATTTTTATCCACATATTCAATATATAAATAAGGTTTACAAATATTTTATTGCAGAACTGGTGCGAACGGATGGTTATCGGTTTCAAGTGAAATCGCACGACAACCTGAAAACAGGTGTAACAGTAACATCATTGAATTATATTGGACAAGGTCGTGTGCACCTAAAAGGATTCAACAAATACGAATACAGGATGACCGTTAATCCACAATATCTCGTCGTGCATTATAAAGGTTGATTATTAAATACTCAATGTATAGTTTGATTTCCCCTTTTCTAAAATGTATTTTTAAAACAATTTAACGAAAATTAATGTCTGTGAAGCCCACAGATTTATTTGTTTTTAAATTAAAACCCCTGAACTGACTGATAAAGTTTACACATCAGTATACTCCACAGTTGTACAGAAGTTTTTATGAAAATTAAGATTGCGGCAGCCAAACATGCAATTCATAAGATGTTCGCAATCACAAAACCTTACGTCAACCCACTTTCAGGCAATCACGAGGTTTACCAAAAGCAGCCTCATGGCAATGCGGCGCCAGGAAACCGGCGTGAGTTCTTCCAAACGAACCCGAAAGTGGTGACGGAAATCACCGAACAGCTGAACCATCAGGAAAGAGATCCCCGTCCCACGCAGATCTACACGAAGTTGACGCAGGCACATGCTCAAGACGGCGAGCCAACCCTTGTCAACACACCGCGCAACGTTCATCAGGTCCACAACATCCAACAAAAGGTTGTTGTTGTTGTTGTTGTTGTTGTTGTTGTTGTTGTTGTTGTTGTTGTTGTTGTTGTTGTTGTTGTTGTTGTTGTTGTTGTTGCTGTTGCTGTTGTAGGTGTTGTTGTTGTTGTTGTTGTTGTTGTTTTTGTTGTTGTTGATTTTGTTGTTGTTGTTGTTGTTGTTGTTGTTGTTGTTGTTGTTGTTGTTGTTGTTGTTGTTGTTGTTGTTGTTGTTGTTGTTGTTGTTGTTGTTGTTGTTGTTGTTGTTGTTGTTGTTGTTGTTGTTGTTGTTGTTGTTGTTGTTGTTGTTGTTGTTGTTAATGTTGTTGTTGTTGATGTTGTAGATGTTGTTGTTGTTGTTGTTGTTGTCGTTGTTGTTGTTGATGTTGTAGATGTTGTTGTTGTTGTTGTTGTTGTCGTTGTTGTTGTTGTTGTTGTTGTTGTTGTTGTTGTTGTTGTTGTTGTTGTTGTTGTTGCTGTTGCTGTTGTAGATGTCGTTGTTGTTGTTGTTGTTGTTGTTGTTGTTGTTGTTGTTGTTGTTGTTGTTGCTGTTGCTGTTGTAGATGTTGTTGTTGTTGTTGTTGTTTTTGTTGTTGTTGCTGTTGTTGTTGTTGTTGTTGTTGTTGTTTCGTTTTTTTTGTTGTTTTTGTTGTTGTTGTTGTTGTTGTTGTTGTTGTTGTTGTTGTTGTTGTTGTTGTAGTTACATAATGTTTCAGATGTCGGCAGGCAGGAAGATCTCTACAAACAGCGTGGCCAGTCTTTTGCTCCTTGATCAGAAGTTGACTGATGGATACATCCTCAGCATGGATCTCAAACCCCAGGCAGCTATTTGTTGTCTGTACAGAGAGTTTCGTACTCAAATCAAAATCATCAAAGCTTTGGATCTGCCGTTGATCATGAACTATGATACCACCTTTCAAGTTTGCCCGGAGTACTATGTATCCCAGTTGACGTTCCAGCACCCACTCCTTGACGGCAATCCATTGATTCTGGCCGGTTACCTGCTGCACTCAAGGTTTTTAATAGGGCTAACATGAGTGTATCAAACTTATAAACTTGATTGGTCAGCGTAAAAATTTGGCCGCTTAAAGCCTATCCAGTGTTCATTGTCACTCGAAAAAGTTTTGGCGCGCAGCTTGAATTCAAATCTGCTTTTAGCGCGCGTTTTAAATTTTCAGAGATTAATTATTTTTTCATATGACGTTTGTACAATACACGAAAGTTGCGCTTAGTTCATTGAAGAAGAGGTTACGGGTTCCATCAAGATAGTTTTAGACAACAAGATACTTTGAACAAGCTATATCCTTTATGTAGAACTGTAAAGGCTGTCCAATTGATTGCAACTTGTTTTAGAAACACTTTTTCAAGCGTGTAATGTTGTAACACGTTTTAAAACTGTGAATGATGTTTTAGCAAGGCTGCGATGTACCACCAACGTTTCATGTCTTTGGTCAAAGACGCCTGGCCTGAGCTATGTACTATGAAAGGTGCAATCGTCTGTGACAGGGAGTTTGACTTTACGGGACTGTTTCCCAACATTCAGCAAGTGTACTGCTGGAACCATTTGGTTAGGAAAACATGAGAGTGCTATAAATTTTGAATATTTGACGAAAATCTGTATTTTCTTATCTAAATAATATTTTTATCTGATCCTCAGCAGAGTTTTTTTATGATGTACACGTTTAACAACTGCAGCGCCAGAACGTCATCACTCAAATGAGTCAAACTACAAAATCGCCCAGTGGTGACCTGCTGAAAGTCCCGAAACAAAGGCATCAGTTCTACGAATCGTATATCAGGGTTGGTATCTGACTATCAGCCATTGTATATCAAGCATCATTTTACAGTAGCAAAGCAAAAATATTCAAATGTACATGTGTGCAGAAAAATGTTACAAATACTGTTGATAGACCATATATGCTGTACAGTCGGTGCAGCGGGTTATGTCTTGTAAAACTGCTGCCATTGACATCCTAAAGTTGCGTTTTTCTCTTATTATAACGGCAATATATGATGATAAAAATTGGTACGGCTATGGAATAGGGTCTGGCGCACCTTTTCAGTTTGCAAGAATATAAAAAAGTAGTTCATACTCATGAAACATCACGTTTACTACAAGTTTATGGTCCGTGTACGTTCTCGTCATTATTTCTGCCTGTATATAATTTACATAACGTTTTAACAGTAAATGGCTAAATCATTTTTAGCTGGTGATGGAGCAAAGCACTCCTGAGGAGTTCAACGTTGTTTGGGGTGAAATCGAAGACGCTTTGAAAATGGATCGTTGTAATGACTTTCTCGAGTATCTGCGCATCAGATTTCGACCCGCCTTCGTGAAGTACAGTGCCAAGTGGGTTCTACGTAAAGCTCAGGTAAACGTGTGTTCACTGAAGATATGTTCATTGTTTTTGTTGTTGTTGTTGTTGTTGTTGTTGTTGTTGTTGTTGTTGTTGTTGTTGTTGTTGTTGTTGTTGTTGTTGTTGTTGTTGTTGTTGTTGTTGTTGTTGTTGTTGTTGTTGTTGTTGTTGTTGTTGTTGTTGTTGTTGTTGTTGTTGTTGTTGTTGTTGTTGTTGTTGTTGTTGTCGTATACATTTCATTGAGTCACATATCATTTGTTATCAGAGTACTTATCACGTTTTCCACTTAAGGTTCCAAACCATGACACCGGTATCACGAACAACCCAGCGGAGAGCATGAACCATGTTCTACAGGGATTGAAGAAATGGAAAAAAGCTCCAGACCATATCTTCATTCTTGCTCTTCATGAATATCAACAAGGACGTCATCTAGAATTGCAGAGAGCCACGTATGGTCAAGGCACCTACCAAGTCAAGGCGCGGTATGCGGACAGACACGTGTTAGAATCATTTCTTGCAATCAGTAAAAACGTAGGTTTTACGGTGAAACATTGGGGAGTGAGTGAGTGAGTGAGTGAGTGAGTGAGTGAGTGAGTGAGTGAGTGAGTGAGTGAGTGAGTGAGTGAGTGAGTGAGTGAGTGAGTGAGTGAGTGAGTGAGTGAGTGAGTGAGTGAGTGAGTGAGTGAGTGAGTGAGTGAGTGAGTGAGTGAGTGAGTGAGTGAGTGAGTGAGTGAGTGAGTGAGTGAGTGAGTGAGTGAGTGAGTGAGTGAGTGAAAGAGTGAGTGAGTGAGTGAGTAAGTAAGTCAGTCAGTCATGACATGATTATCCATTGTATGCAGGAACTCAACAGGCGAATTCTATTCGCACATCCAGGTTCGAGATGCGAACACAATTGTCACAGAACTGCGTAAAATTCATGAACAAGGGCTGGCTGAAGAGGAGGTTGAGGACACTGGTGAAGTCCCAATCCACCGTGTTGGTGATGTGTTCGTGGCACAGAAAATTGTAAGTTCGGGCAACATCCAAATTACGGGCGGCAAAACACCTGCTTTCATCGTGACTGATCCCGCAGCTGGAGTGGTTAGAATTTTTTTGTTTTTATCAGTTTTGGTTTCCATTTAGGATTTTTTATACTCACAGGAAGTTTCACATCACATTAAGTTCTCCAGTTATCACACACATGGTAAAAAAAATATTTTAATCTTGCAGCCCTATATGGTAACCAAACCCTGTGGTACTACCAAATGCACCTGCGACAGCAACTCATTGTCAAGGCGTATGTGTCACCACATCGTCGCCGTTCGTAGATTCCTTGGCGCCAAGTGTGTACCACCTCGGAACGATCGTATGCCCAACATCCATGCACTTCGCCGAAAACAAACAGGATTTGGAAAAGCACCTGCTGGAAGGAAGCAGCCGAGAAAACGGGACTATAAACACCCAATCGCGGTTCGATTTTTTTATATATGGTATGAAACACTTACTCATAATTGTTATGTAGAGTTGCAAACATAGTATTGGAAAAAAAATTCAGCCCACATCCAAAACACCGGTCAAGCGAAAGCAGGTGGGTGACCCGGAGAGTGACGATGACGATGACTCGTCCAGTAGCAGTGACAATCAGAGCCCACCACCGGCACAAGGAAACAGTGAAAGTGATTCTCAAGTTAGTTACCGTATGTTTAAAAAAAAATTATGTATAAAACCATGCACATATGCAAGATGAACATGAATGAAAGATATTTCAGGCTCCTGGTCGAAGCAAACCAAAGCGTTCTCGCGTTGATGAGAACACCAACACGAGTCCAGTCTCCAATCAGGGTTACTCACTCACTCACTCACTCACTCACTCACTCACTCACTCACTCACTCACTCACTCACTCACTCACTCACTCACTCACTCACTCACTCACTCACTCACTCACTCACTCACTCACTCACTCACTCACTCACTCACTCACTCACTCACTCACTCACTCACTCACTCACTCACTCACTCACTCACTCACTCACTCACTCACTCACTCACTCACTCACTCACTCACTCACTCACTCACTCACTCACTCACTCACTCACTCACTCACTCACTCACTCACTCACTCACTCACTCACTCACTCACTCACTCACTCACTCACTCACTCACTCACTCACTCACTCACTCACTCACTCAATCACTCACTCACTTCATAGCATACACAAATCTAAAAAGCAAAAAACCTCTTCATGGAGCACTTTATTTAGGCGACTTGCGGACCACTTACATCGGCGTGTCAGAGCCTACGACACCGACAACCACAGGAACAACAGTACCACTACCAACACCAACTGACGATGAAACATCAATGCAAGATGTGATTTCAGGTTTTGTGTTTTGTGTCTCATGGTATTTTTCAAAAGCACATCACTGATAGTACAACAACAGCTGAACGAAAAATAACCAAAATAGTCAGATAATGAGTCAAAAACAATTTGATATCAGGTATCGTGAGTGAAATGGTTATCGCCGTATCAGTGTATGACCACGTTGCTCCGTCGCAACCAAGGAGATCAGCCACGGTCGTTGAAACGCAAGCTCCCGTTCAAACAGTTCACGAGCCTGTTTTGCAGCCAGATTGTTCAAAAACGCCACGTGAACAGCCAACTGTCGAGTTAGGTATGTACATATATGAATTTACATGTTTACAGAATAAAACTGAAGAATTTCATTGAATAATTATAGTGATAAATAGTTTATTTACTAGTAAAGTATTGGGGTACACAGGAAACACATTCAATATTTGTGTGACAACTTGGAACAGTTATTTAGTGAAAACGTACATCAACCTATAACAGTTTCAATCCAAAGTGATTTAAGCCATTTTAGAACAGCGGATGGGCGATGTGAACCAAATCATCAAAATGCTCCACGAACGCTCACCACGCAAAGTGCCGTACATCGAACTCAAAAACATCTACCGGCTGGATAAGCCACCCAAACTGCTGAACGTTAGCTCACTATCATACATGGTAGCCCAAAAATAAACAGTCAAGTAATGTACATACAGTAACTGGCGGACGACCCGGTCCTCCAAAGGGTGGGGAATTTCGTCAAAGAGGGTGAATTCGGTCGTTTTTAAGCCAACTTACCTACACCTCAGTGAGCAAATTCAACTTTTTGAAAACACCAAAGAGGGGGGAATTCCACTGTTCTCACCCTTCTCGTCCGCTAGTGAATACAGTATGTACACGAAACTTCCGTTGTTGCAGAACGAGGTTTTGGCGGTCATCGATAACACGGGATGTATCTCGATTGTTTGGAAACGATCGGAGGATGAGCTGATCGTGTACGATCCCATGCGTATTGGTAAACCTCGATACCAGCCATCGGATGATCTGATATATTTGTTAGTTATTTTATGTACACGGGCTATGTTCTTCAAACCTGTTCGACACACTGTAGATATTTAAATATGGTTTTGCCACTAGATAAAAAGTTGAATATTTTAATGTTGTTTAGCATTGCCCTGCAAAGTCGGACTCTGCTCTCTGTGGACACGAATCGACGGTACGTGCACATCACCATCCATCGTCCAAAGGCTAATCCGTCGGTCAACAATCCTCATTTGGCATTGGCTTACATGACGCACGTTGTCATCCGTAGTTATGAAGTCAATGATACCAAATTCAGGGTCGAAGACTTACAGAGACACACCAACGAATGTATCTTAGCAGGTTAAAAACAACAAACAACATACTTTTATACGCACATATGCATATTATTGTATACAAAGTATATGTAGGGTACGTATGTAGCTTATAGAAATTACAACTGATTAGAAATGATGACGTTCTATGATGGTATGCAGGTGTAACTGGATAATTATAGGTGGCGTAACTCCGTACCCATCAAAGAAGAGTCGAGCGGTGGACCGCCTCTACGAGCAGGATATTCCACTTTGGTGTGTTTGTGCCATCCCAGAAGTGAATGCCTACAACCGAGAGTTCATCAAGTTGGTATTTGTAGTAAAAAATAATACAGTATGTACTGTATGCACTTACAGTATGTACAGTATGCACTTACGGTATGTACAGTATGCACTTACAGTATGTACAGTATGCACTTACGGTATGTACAGTATCACTTACAGTATGTCGCTGTATACTCAATATTTAGAACATTACTCAAACACCCTCTGTGTATTTGATTACGAAGATACCTGTTCAGATGCTCTGTGAGCCGTCACTACTCCTGCCGCGAGTTCTACTGCATTCAGTGCGTGCACCCGACTGAGCAGCAGATCCACGATGAGCACGCTGAGTACGTGTGTCCGTTTTGTATGGACCTGAACCTGATTCCATGGGGTGTTCAGTCATTGGTTCGTTGCAAGTATAACCTAACTGTTCTATAATGGTGGCCAACGCTTATTTTTTTTACCACACAGCTTCTTTTAGGCTATACAGTAGGTCGGCAATACATATATGTAACAAACGGAATAGTCGTACACGTATCAGAAAGAAGTAGTCAATTATCATATATCATTTATTCTTAAAATGTTAATCGGTTGCAGACGAACACGTGCTCGTTCGACAACTGCTTAATGGCTGTGCTAATTCAATGTCAGTTGGTGCCAGGATTCTTTGAAACATTTGACGAAGCTACAACACCATCGGAAAGGTTTGTTTTGCAGTATTGCCAGCGTTGCCAACTGTAGTAAAAACTTGCATAATAATTGTGTTTCCACTTTTTTGGTAGCAAATAAGAAACAGATTAACAATAACCCGAGCGTGCGTTTATTCATTTTTAAGTCATAAAATGAATAAACTGGCATGTGTGATTTCAGAGTCTTGAAAGCGGTCTTGGCGTTGCTGAGAAAGAAACAATACAATGGTTGGCATATTAACAAAAATTTGATTAACGTTATTGATTAACAGTAGAAGAAGAAGAGGATCCAGTGTATGAGTCAGTGAGTGAGTGAGCGAGTAAGTGAGTGGGCTTTTGAGTGGGCAAACGCGTCAGAGTAAATACAATTATGTACATACGTGGTGAGTGAGCTAATAATGGAGTAAGTTACTGTTAACAAGTGACTGAGTGAATGAGTGAGTGAGTGAGTGAGGGAGTGAGTGAGTGAGTGAGTGAGTGAGTGAGTGAGTGACTGAGTGAGTGAATGAGTGAGTGAGTGAGTGAGTGAGTGAGTGAGTGAGTGAGTGAGTGAGTGAGTGAGTGAGTGAGTGAGTGAGTGAGTGAGTGAGTGAGTGACTGAGTGAGTGAATGAGTGAGTGAGTGAGTGAGTGAGTGAGTGAGTGAGTGAGTGAGTGAGTGAGTGAGTGAGTGAGTGAGTGAGTGAGTGAGTGAGTGAGTGAGTGAGTGAGTGAGTGAGTGAATGAGTGAGTGAGTGAGTGAGTGACTTAACGTAACTTACCTGTAGCCGCCAAACTAATGTGGGCACAACACGCCAACGAGATTGAAGCGCAGAGCGTCAACCCCGATCCAGGTTTAATGAATGCCGCCAACCAACTAGACATGTACGGCGACGAAAACGATCGCTTCTTCAACGCACTAACTGAAGTGTACGGAACTAACAGGAATGCTAAATGCACCGATTCTAACTGCAACTTGGCTCAATTCGTGGACGCTGGTGATCATCATGTTTTCCTTCTTGAAACACCATTCCGTTACATATTGGTTTTATTTTTTCGTTGGCATCAACTTATCGTTAATATATAATTTATTAAGTTAGTTTTTTTCTGATTCATAACGTTCATACATTAAAAGATTGGTGGTCATGAAACTTGAGTATGTGGCTTTCATTCCGTTTGGTGAAATCTATACAGTTTAACATAGTGAACCATGGAGTGATGATGATTGATGCATGCCTTAATTACTGTTTAATGAGAATCAGTCTTTATTATTGGTTGTGGCTGTTATATGACACACATGGAATGTGAAACAACATTCCTTCTTGTTTATATAGTTTGTAGCAATGTTTCAAATAAAATATACTTAATTATTGCATACTTGTAGACCGAACACGGGCGATAATAAAGTGATTGACCTGATCCCCGCCATCGAAGGTGATCCACCGTTCAACTTCTGTGTGTGTGGAAGTCCGGTTACTTTCGGGTCGTTCACCTTTCGACGACGACAGCCTTGGGTAATTCCCCTCAACCTGTTCCGAGTGAATCTTCGTGACATCGAGACCATTCCAACGGTTGTCACGCTTGGTGGTCTACGGTAAGAATCATTTTAAAGTTGAACCAACATACATCTACTCACTCATTCAGCGACAGAATGATGGCACTATGAGTGACTGAGTAACCAAGAGTGATGTGACAACTGATTGAAAGTGAATGGCCAATTGACTTTTCCGTACGAAAAAAACCGTTCTATTCATAAGTTTGCTGCTTTACCATTTTAGATTCCGTCTGCGAACATTGACGTTCCACAATAGTGGTCACTTCACGTCGATGATTCAGTTTGGTGAGCAGTGGTTCTACTACGATGGTATGCACACCGATCGGGAACTGATGTGGGAGAACAGCCGACGGGTCCTTATGGAACGTATCGTCGAGTTAGAGGAACCCGGTGTACTGCGATTCAATAGAGGAATCTACATGCTAGACTGGACACCATAGTACTTTCTGTTTATAGTCGATAATTAGTTTATGCTGAGTGACTTAAAACATAAGTACGTAATATTTTGCTCATGGCCTAATTTGCTTTCCACAAACTTCAGTTCAAACTCATTGTCGACTACCTTGTTGTATTATTTTGTTCATGGTTGTATCAGATGGACAGAAACAGAGAGATGTCTGCTCAAAAACGAATTGAATGATTGTCTTTGGTGAACAATTGTGGGTGGCCAAACGAATTGAATGATTGTATTTGATGAACAATTGTGGATTGCAAAATGAAATGAATGATTGTATTTGATGAACAATTGTGGATTGCAAAATGAAATGATTGATTGTATTTGATGAACAAATGTGGGTTGCCAAACAAATTGAATGATTGTATTTGATGTAGAACTGTGGATTGCAAATCGGTGGTGCTTTACAGATAAAATTATTAAATTTACAAATTTATCGCAATAATGTTGTGTGTTGTATAAGTATTATATGTTATAGTGCATGGCAGAAAACTTGGGACCACACGACGAATGCTATTGGTTGTCGTTAGGAGATACAAAACATTTATTTCGATGCATTTGTCGCGTGTTTCAAAGACTTACTGTAAATCATGTTGGATATGATTGTCGTTGATCACCTCTTGTATACATATGAACCTTATCATGAAATTTTCCCCCATTTTATGAAATCAGTATTTTCTCCCATTTTTTCGTGTACATTCATGATACTGCTGAAATTTATGTCGGTTGCGCATTTTAGCTTGGTCCAGGTATCTTGTTATGTAACCCATTACGTATGTACATAAGCAAGGTTTGCACGCTGTCCAAATTCCATGTAAAAACGTTTTTTTTGTCACAAAATTTGAATGAGCGCCAAAAGAAGATTCTAATAAACAAAATGCGTGCAAAAATATTGTGACTTATGAGAAACCCTATGTGATGTACAATCTTACTATAATAATGCAATTTTTTTGAATTGATTCATTTAATGCAACCATACGTAATTTCATTCTAGATAAACCTATATGCATCGTTTTCTTTGTTTTCCTTCATTTTACTGCTTTACTTGATGCGGGTGAACTGTGTAATATAGACTGGTCAAGGTATCTTGTTATCAAACCCATTAACCATCGAATGCCTGTTCTCAACGTATGCTGTCCAAATTCCATGTTAAAAATATATTTCTCGCAAATAAGCATATTTAAAAAAATGTGCGCCAAACAAATATAAAAAATATACTTTCGTAATGCAGCGTTTCTGATAATTGATTCATTTAATGCTTTCAATGTAGATTTACAATACATGTTCCCTACCCTGCTGTGTTTTCATTTTTTCTTTCACTATGCTGTCTTTCGCAGATTTACTTATCTTGTTTTTATGCTGTTTTCTATTAAAAGTAAGTAAAATTTGATTTATTATGGTTATTCAATTTATACATTGTGAGTAAGTGCTTGAGTGATTGAGTTAGTGCGTGAGTGAGTGAGTGTGTGAGTAAGTGAGTAAATGAGTGAGTGAGGATTGGGTTAGTAGTTTTTTACAGGATTATACGCATAAACAATAATGAGGACCTCTTGGTTTCCGATTGGCTGTCTAGCAATGAAAATTCTAATGAAATAAAAATGTCTGAACAACCCCTCGTACTCACACACCGCGCCAACGGGAAGGCGGGTCCAAAACGCGGTGTACAGAACAACAGAAATAGAAATAAAGGAAGTTTTTGCAATGGTATATCAGTGAATTTGCATGACTGAGTATAGGTTTCTGGTTTATCATTATTTTTTAATCCGAACTGTGAAAAACTGAACCTAATTCAAATCATTCAAACGAGTTGAAATTTACTACAATGATACCAACTGCATATGACATTATAAACGTGTGCAAAAAATCATGAGATTTTCTTAACAGACCAATTACATGCATATTTCCCAAAATTCCGACCTCATTATTAAACACAATTTGAATGCGCGCCATAGTAAACTGCTTCGACATAATACGTTTAATTACGTAACATGACAAACAACGCAACGAGACAAGGCTGAATGAGCGAAACATTATGTTTATGTTAAACGACGCATGTTAACATGTTAAACGACGCATCGGATTTGGCTAAACAATTGAAACATTACAAGCACAGAACAGCACGCATGACGTAAGGGGTATACTGAAATAATGAAACATTAGGTAGCTAGCGAATTTCATTACATTTGAGAAGAACCCAATTTGACGTGAAACATCAGGTAAATTTCAATGCATGGAATGGTATATACTAGACAGTTCTTAAAAGTGTGGACCCACGACCGCAACCATTCCGGTTAAATCGGATTTTTTTTATTCCTTTGTTTCCCGGGGCTTTTAGAACAAAGCCCGGGCCCGGGCGATAACTTCGGTGAAAACACCCAGGTCCGGGCCCGGCTGGGGCTTTTAGAACTTTTTTACCCGGGCTTTTCTGAGGCCCGGACGAAATAAAAATAAAGTTTCCAACTTTTCTTAATCTCCGGGCCCGGGCCCCGGGGCTTTTAGAACAAAGCCCGGAAAAAGCCCGGAGATTTGTGGGCGGAGTCGAAAAGCCCGGACATTTTTTGAGAAAGCCGGGTCTTTTAGAACTTTTCATTTGGGAAATCCGGGCTTTTAGAACTGAATTCCCGGGCCCGGGCCCGGGGCTTTTAGAGTTACCCGTCTCGTTCGTCTTACGGGCAAATGAGAATCGATCGATTTTCATGCTGTCATGACAATGGCTTATATCCTGGCAACTTACGTATTACCAGGATGCATCACTGAACATTCTGGGTCAGAATTTCAAGCCATATTTTGTATTGGTTAACTTAGACCAGCCCAGTGATTGCTTCTTGGATTATTGTCAATCAAATAATGATATCTCATTTTCATTTTGTGATTAAGCATTATGAGAAAGAAGTTTGAATATCATCTATTCACTCTCAAACTGCTTTTCAACTTTTACTTATTTCGTACTTTTTTCAACCAAACTACACACTAAATATAGATTTCATAAGCCAGTATAATCACAAAATCGAATAAAACCCTGCCACAAGATCAAAATCAACATATAAACTTTATTTCACAAGAAATATGACGAATGACAAGATATAGTTATGGTACCCCACCCAGTTAAGGTAGTATGTACAGCAATTGTTATCGAAGTAAGCGGGACATTTTCTGGCAAATTCCAGATCTAGATAAACTTCCTATTTTAATTAAAGTACATAAGCAAATCATGTGACCAACAATAAAAAAGAAATTTCAATTCTAATAACAACCAACATAGCCGAAACTAATGAGCGATAGCCGATAGCATTTGTTGAGTCCAATTCAGCCCTTTTAACTAAAGCGAATAGACATTCTATGTTTTTGTGTTAAAAGAGAACGATAACTCATCTCTTTGAAAATTACTTGTGAACCAGTTAACCAATACGAACCGAGTGGTATCAATATGACACGTTTATAATAGGTGTTCTGTTTCTGTAACTTCAATACGATTTAATTATTTTATTACACATGAAAATTCCCGCTACACGAAACCTGAAGCATTTGTTTGTACATGCACGGCTAAAACTAATATATGATTAAATAAAATAAAACCTGAATAAAAATGATACGCGTTATCAATGTGATATCTATTTCTTTCAATCACTAAATCACCGCCTGTTCGAAAGATTACTGCCAGTGCCCGACATTTTCTGAAACAGTTGAAAGCCATCAACCAATGCCCGTTTGTGAACCTATCCCTTACTGAATCACTCACTCATTTATTCACTCACTCACTCATTTACTCACTCATTCACTCACTCACTCACTCACTCACTCACTCACTCACTCACTCACTCACTCACTCACTCACTCACTCACTCACTCACCATAATCTTAACACCAGAAATAGTGCCCATATTAACGAGTTGATCCACATCAATCACATTCGATTTGGTGCCGGTGGTGGGACCAGGATTTAGTCGTTTTCTTGGAGACCTTTGTTGTTGTTGTTGTTGTGGCTGAGACTGCTCCAGCTCCTGTTGTTGTGGTTGCTGATGTTGCTGTGATCGTTGTTGTTGTTGCCTTTTAACCGCGGACTTGACAAGAATGAGGGGTCCGGATGACGTAATAGTCGGTTTTGTGATCTCACGAGGCTTATTCTGTTGTTGTTTTTGCGGTGATGTTGCAGATGATCGTGTTGATGAGAATTGTTGTTGTTGTTGCTCGGAACTGGACGACGACGACGGTACTTCATCCGATTCATATATTCGAATCAAACTCTGCTCATCCATACGAGCTCGCAACGCCTCGTTCTCTTCTCGCAGTCGAGCGCACTCACTCCTGAAAATCAAGCAATATGACCAGCTTAACTATCGTGTCTATTCAACTGAGTCATTCACTCCCAGGTATGTTGAAATTCAATCGGTCATGAAAATGATTGAAATATGATCAGCTGATTAACCTATCTAACCAACCGAGTCACTCACTTGATATATTGACTTACCAACTATATATACAGGGTGGTCCAAAAGTTTATGTACCTTTTTCGGCCATCTTTTTCGCGTGTGTAAAATCATAATATTACAACGGGACAATAATGGTCGGACTGGAAATTACCTGAAATTTCCAAAAATGCCCTTCGTTTTGTTCTCAGACGAGTATTTCACGAGTTATACACACGAACGTACAAAAACACGTTTTTTAGTTTTTACGCTTACTTCCCTCTTACTTACGATTAAAACCATGCGTTATTCATATTGACTGTGAGTATTTCAGCGTAATTACTGCAAATAAAGTAGAAAAAATGCTAACTAGTATATCACGCTGCTTCAGATTACCCAGATCAGGCAAAACCATCAAAACATGAAACATTAGCGTTATGCGATACCAGCCCTGTTCAAGTGCACGTGCATTGATTGCATATAATTTCTACCATCCTCCTCAATTGTCTACTCACTTTCAAAGAACACTTTAAAAACTATTGTAGAACTATTGAAAAACGTAATAATAATAAAATGTACATATCAGTAGACTCAAGCTACCAGGTTGTAAATTTTCTCGATACTTACAATGTTAAACCTGAAAGCGGTGCAAGCTTTGACTTCTCAACTTTATATGAGCTCCAGTCAGTAAGAATCGACAAGTCCAGGAAGAAAATCATTTTTCGTGAAACCACCTCCGATGCCAGTAAAAATGAGTTTCTATAGTAAATCGATATCACTGATCACGATTCACATGGTCCCATGCTTCAAAACTCACTCAAAATAAAGATTATTGCGAATCAATAGCCTAGAGCGCACTCAATTTTTTTCCAAACGCATGCATTCGCTACAAAGGCTTGTGACAAGAAATTCCTCCGAGCTCGGTACTCCATATTTCATACAGCTAATTGTTAGAGTCTTACGATACTCGTATGAAATTTTCAAGAAAAATGAACAGACCAAATTTTTTATTTACAGGTTCGACCGTTGCCGATTGAGCACTTTTTTCGCCTCTTCTTCGCGTTTTCCACACAGATTTTGTAGAAAAACATTTCGGTTCAGGTTTGAACAAAAATTCAGCGTGAGTTTTATCCGCAACGTTCGTATGAACAAGTCTATAACAGAACTCGGAGCCCAAACTCTGTTAGAAATATTTTTGAGATCGGTTTCAAACGCGCGCCTGTGCAAATTAACCTGTACATGGCAAGTTGAAGAGGCGGGCCAGTGGCGGGCGAGAAAATCGTAGGGAATTTTGACGAAAACATGAAATAACGGTAGAAGATCATTCAATTTTGCCCTAGATAATAATTTCGATTCTTGAATACACTAAAAGTTCGAGATATTCAGTCATTCACACTTCTTCCCTTCCGCTAATTCGATTATACGCCAGACCAAATGTTTCAATTTCTGAGCCGTCAACCAATCCTACCAGAGCGACTGAAAAGGAATAAAATAGCGGAACGCCTCCTTTTTCTGAGTTAAAACAACCAAACGGTTCTTCATTTCATACTTATTCATTTATTTTATACTTGTTTTCACTATAAAGTTTTATGTTTTTGTCAAAATTCTCTATGTTTGAGTCATTTTCTCGCCCGCCACTCGCCCGCCACTAACCCTCCTCTTCAACTTGCCATGTACAGGTTAATTTGCACAGGCGCGCGTTTGAAACCGATCTAAAAAATATTTCTAACAGAGTTTGGGCTCCGAGTTCTGTTATAGACTTGTTCATACGAACGTTGCGGATAAAACTCACGCTGAATTTTCGTTCAAACCTGAACCGAAATGTTTTTCTACAAAATCTGTGTGGAAAACGCAAAGAAGAGGCGAAAAAAGTGCTCAATCGGCAACGGTCAAACCTGTAAATAAAAAATTTGGTCCGTTCATTTTCCTTGAAAATTTCATACGAGTATCGTAAGACTCTAGCAATTAGCTGTATGAAATATGGAGTACCGAGCTCTGAGGAATTTCTTGTCACAAGCCTTTTGAATGATTTTCTTCCTGGACTTGTCGATTCTTACTGACTGGAGCTCATATACAGAGTTGGATCTCAATGTCGTTGAACGCAACTTATTCACGCTTGTTGACATCTGTTTTGCAAATTCCGGTAAAATATATATATCAGCCAACAAATCAAAGTTCGGAAGCCATGGATTCTACACAAATAACCATGATGCTAATAGCACTCGATGTCAATTGAATTCGTCAGATGTCAAATCACTCATTCAAATAATTTTAAATAACTCATATGTTACTTTTGCCAACAAAATTTATAAGCAAATTCGCGGGATTCCGATGGGTGGCAACGCAAGTCCTCTGATCGCCGACCTGACACTTTCTATTATGGAATACCATTACTTTAAAACTTACTCACTTCCAAAAAATATACCATTATTCAGATATATAGACGATATATTAGCAGTCAATCTGGACCTTGATAATCACACTGCTGCTATTTATGATTCGTCATTAAAGCTTAACAAAGAAACACTAATCAACAATGGTATCAATTATTTAGATCTCACTATAAAAACTGGTTCTAATAATGTTCATATATACGACAAAACCAATGTTTTTCCATTTCATGTTAAAAAGTTGTATCACTCTTCAAGTTGTGTTCATAGTAAAATGATTAAAGGTCTGGTTATCGGTCAATTTCTCAGATTCACTAGACTCACACCTAAACTTCACTTTTGGATTGAAGCCGTGGTTAAGCTGTATCATGCAATGTCAGATAATAAGTTTGATCAACCTACTTTTGCGTCATACGCATGCTGCTTTTATGCTAGATATCATACGAAATTGTGGAAATACAAAATTTACAGCAAGAAACAGTTTTGTAAAGTCATTCAAAAAGTTTTTGAATAAATATCTGTTTTATTCAAAATTCTTTGTTGCAACGTTATATGCGCAATAATAACAATCAATACACCGAACACAGATAATCCGACCTGTGCTCGATGCACCAGACACGCGCTGAAAACAAATACTGCTCATTTTGTACATATTTGTTGTTATTTGGGTATGTTATACATGGATTGTAAGGAAATTGTATAAACAATTTTATTTATCATGATTTTTTATGGTTCTTTTTTAAATCAAGTATAAATTTAACAAATGAGCGCTGTTATCTCCCTGAGGAGGCCCAAACAGCTTTTATTAGGAACGTTGTCGGAGGCAGGGCCGAAACAACGTTTAGATTTTAATTTTCTCTTTTATAAGTTAGCAAACATAATTTTACAGAAAACATAATAGATTTTTATTTTTACAAATAAAAACAAATTTACTTAATAGTAGTTTTTGTTTTTTTTTAAACTTACTTAAG
>OZ038446.1:11955566-11974052 GCA_964036265.1 Daptonema setosum
TGACCTTTTTTCTCGCGTTTTCCATCAGCAGATGTAGTGGGTGTTTCATGTACCTTCTCGAAGGGAACTTCACCTGGCAGTGCTTCCTCATCTACGGGAGCTGCTTTGGCTGGTTCAGGTGCCTGATAGTGAGTGAGTGGATGAGTGAGTGAGTGAGTGAGTGAGTGAGTGAGTGAGTGAGTGAGTGAGAGAGTGAGTGAGTGAGTTAGTGAGTGAGTGAAGTGAGTGAGTGAGTGAGTGAGTGAGTGAGTGAGTGAGTGAGCGAGTGAGTGAGTGAGTGAGTGAGTGAGTGAGTGAGAGAGTGAGTGAGTGAGTGAGTGAGTGAGTGAGTGAGTTAGTGAGTGAGTGAGTGAGTGAGTGAGTGAGTGAGTGAGTGAGTGAGTGAGTGAGTGAGTGAGTGAGTGAGTGAGTGAGTGAGTGAGTGAGTGAGTGAGTGAGTGAGTGAGTGAGTGTGTGAGTGAGTGAGTGAGTGAGTGAGTGAGTGAGTGAGTGAGTGAGTGAGCGAGTGAGTGAGTGAATGAGTGAATGAGTGAGTGAGTGAGTGAGTGAGTGAGTGAGTGAGTGAGTGAGTGAGTGAGTGAGTGAGTGAGTGAGTGAGTGAGAGTGAGTGAGTGAGTGAGTGAGTGCGAGTGAGTGAGTGAGTGAATGAATGAGTGAGTGAGTGAGTGAGTGAGTGAGTGAGTGAGTGAGTGAGTGAGTGAGTGAGTGAGTGAGTGAGTGAATGAGTGAGTGAGTGAGTGAGTGAGTGAGTAAGTGAGTGAGTGAGTGAATGATGAGTGAGTGAGTGAGTGAGTGAGTGAGTGAGTGAGTGAGTGCGAGTGAGTGAGTGAGTGAATGAATGAGTGAGTGAGTGAGTGAGTGAGTGAGTGAGTGAGTGAGTGAGTGAGTGAGTGAGTGAGTGAGTGAGTGAGTGAGTGAGTGAGTGAGTGAGTGAGTGAGTGAGTGAGTGAGTGAGTGAGTGAGTGAGTGAGTGAGTGAGTGAGTCATTTAAATGAATGAATAGGAGAAACACTCACGGATCGTCGGAATGGCAGCATCCACAGCACAGACCACAGCTGGTGATCGATGTGATGATAACGGCCAGGTAGATGACAGAGATTAGGAACTGAAACCTGGTTAGAAGTAATGGCTGACTGAACAAACAACAGTAAATTTAACTAATCCATGCGACTCGGCCTTTATTTCAAAACATAGCTGCTCAGATCTTTCAGTGGTAAATAAAATTAACAAAAATATATTGCAACATTTAGAAAATCAATATTCTTGAAGACAAAATATTTGAAATTTCCTGAAGGAATAAAGATAATTCTATGGTTTGGCTCATGTTTCGGCTAAAATAACTCATAATATAAGAGACAATCTAAAAAACATAACCATAACTGAGTAACCAACCTCAGCCACAAACACCACGATCATCGAGAACTTGTTCTCTTTGCAGTTGTTGGTCCCAAAGTGGTGAGTCACAGGACAGACGCTTCGACGAGCCACCCCAGTCCGACCAAGCTGAGTGAGTGAGTGAGTGAGGGAGTGAGTGAGTGAGTGAGTGAGTTCGTGAGTTCATGAGTGAGTGAGTGGGACAATCATCGTTCAACCAACAATTCCATCCTTGCCAAAACGGATCCTCCGGGTTTTCATCCAGATTATTCTGATTTCCGTCATATTGATAGTTGTTGGTAGATTCCTTCTTATAGCACGCATCACAACACCCTTCGTAACACCAATCCGGACTCTCGTCTCGTGTACCTGCCAATCAGCCTAGTTTTAATATTTTGCTTCCTTTAGTCTTACATATGTATTATAGTATATGGGTTGTTTGCGGACTGGACAAAGACTGATGACGCACCAGTTGTTTTGAAGGCTTTAGACATAAGCGTTTCTGACTTTTATCCCTAATGTCATGCTCTATTAGTGAACGAATTCTAGTCCTACCAAGAAACTGTAAATTTTTCAAGTATCCTGGTAGGATTCAAACCCACGACCTCTATGTTTCCTCGTCTGTCTGTCTGTCTGTCTGTCTGTCTGTATGTCTGTCTGTTTGTCTGTCTGTCTGTCTGTCCAACCGTGTCTGTCATGTTCGGCTACCGTCCACCAGTGGGCTGACAAAAACCCGAGCAGTATGCTGAGCAGAAGTACACCTACGAAAATGTGCAGACCCCAAGCGGTCTTTTTCTTCGATTCGGTCTGAAGTCAATGGTTCATTATCTTTTCGATAATTCCGAATTGAGAATATTAGAACTTATTATAGTAAAGAGCTTATTTAGTAAACAACTATCACGTTAACTGTTCCAACAGGTGAAACACCATCTTAACATGATGACTGCATCTTACAGAAAAGAACTCTTTGGTTGAGTTGAGTCAAACAGCCGGCTTTTTATAATGTATTTTATGCAGCTGATGTTCCAAAGTCGGAATATTTAGCATGCCAACGTTTTACTTGAATCTCCGGCAGGGATGCTTATATTAAAGCCCTCCATGTAAGCGCACAAACCAATGGCCGAAAAATTTCCGTAAAAAATAAACTTGAAATTAACTATAGTGACCAGTTTAGAGAAAGTTCACGGAGTTTCTGGAGATCAACAGTTTTTTGTAATGTTCCATAATTCCGCGAACTTTCTGGTCTGGACAACATGAGGACACGAACCAATGGACGGGATCCGATGACGGCAAAGATTCCAACGACGACGATGGCAGCGCCAATGCCCAGGGGAATCGCTATCCATACGACGGACTTGGCAATGTGACTGAGTATGCCACATACCATTACCATAATACCGAGCACTGATTCCGATACGCCCACAAACAACAGTGTTTTCGCACCACATGACCCCGGACAGCACGGCATCGCCAAATCGTTATTGGTTCTGGAAATTTTGGATGAGATTGATTGACCATAAGGAGGTGTTCTAATTTAATTTTTATTTTGTCGAAATGCTTTATGAAATTATTTATGGTGTACGACTGGGTACCTGGTAACATTGAGAAGATCATTCGTAGCTCAGCTAGAATATAAGTGATAAACACAAACTTAGAGCTGCCCTACAGTAAGACATAATCACTGACATGACTTACATGCACTGCCCAAAATATTAAACTGAACCCAATAAACAAATCAGGTTTATTTGATACTATAACTGACTTCAGTTTATATTGCGAATACCGTAACCCGCAGTT
Organism: Daptonema setosum; assembly: GCA_964036265.1. Taxonomy (NCBI): domain Eukaryota; kingdom Metazoa; phylum Nematoda; class Chromadorea; order Monhysterida; family Xyalidae; genus Daptonema; species Daptonema setosum. Next base: position 11,958,738 of record OZ038446.1, read on the forward strand.
TTACTCAACTGTAGAATTTTTCCAAATCAAAAAGGCGCGCAATTTGAATTCTGAGAAAAGTTTTCGGTTCAATGACCTTGGTTTTCATGATTTTAGGGACTTTTTTGAAATTTTTATTTCAGATTCGGGTTCTCCATCAAATTTGGAGCCTGCATGAGTTTTTTCAGCTTCGTACTTCAAGTTTTCAATGGTTTTCGTTTTCTTCTTCCCGTTTCTTGAAGAAATTCAAAGTTTGTCAATTCGGTTGATTTAAACGCTCGAAAAATTCATGTAGGCCCCGCCCCAAATGTGATGGAAAACTCGAATCTGAAATAAAATTTCCGAAAAAGTCTCTAAAATAATGTGAACCGAAGTCGCCGACATGAAAACTTTTTGACAGCTTGCAAAATTCAAATTGCGCGCCTTTTTGATTAGGAAAATTTTTACTGTATAGCTTGGTCAGGGTATCTTGTTACTAATTATTTTCCTGAAAACCTTATACTGAACGATTAATAAGTTGGGCATGTTTAATAATATGTTATACGAATGTAATGTGAACAGCTAAAAATTTTTAATAAATTTGAACGCGCGCCAAAATTTGAATGCGCGCCAAAAGGATTACGGTAAAAATTTCGGAGAAACTCTGACCAGACTTTAAAGCAAAACTGCGGGTTACGGTATTCGCAGTATAAACTGAAGTTTTTATTTTTATATCATGACATTGTTTCTCATTACATACAACGAGTCTTGTCAAAAAATAAAAAAAAACTGAAACTTTAGCTCAGGGAGTTTCATGACATGTGCGAGATTAACAGCTATAGTTTTCTTACAGCACCGTGTTTCATATTGTTCAATACTCAGCAACCAGAAATAAAATGGTGAATGACAGAAAATAACGGACTTTTAGTTAGAAAACATGATTAAAACTCAGAGTCAATCATTTATGAACTTTTCTGATGTAAATTTAGGTAATTACTTTTCAGGAATGATCTCGAATACCAGCCTGTACTTCTGCCTAAAAGTTATGTTTGTTTCTAATGCACAGAAAAGTTAACAACATTTTCGTGCTTCCAAATTTAGTCTCGTAATTAATAGAGAATGTCATACCAACATGTCGTAAAAAGAAAAAAAAACACATTGCGATGGTTCAACGAGTCTGTATCGTCTTACGGGCTGATGAGAATCGATCGATTTTCATGCTGTCATGACAATGGCTTATGACAACGACAACTTACGTATTACCAGGATGCATCACTGAACATTCTGAGTCAGAATTTCTGGCCATATTTTGTATTGGTTAACTTAGACCAGCCCAGTGATTGCTTCTTGGATTATTGTTAATCAAATAATGATATCTCATTTTCATTTTGTGATTAAGCATTATGAGAAAGAAGTTTGAATATCATCTGTTCACTCTCAAACTGCTTTTCAACTTTTACTTATTTCATACTTTTTTCAACCAAACTACACACTAAATATAGATTTCATAAGCCAGCATAATCACAAAATCGAATAAACCCTGCCACAAGATCAAAATCAACATATAAACTTTATTTCACAAGAAATATGACGAATGACAAGATATAGTTATGGTACCCCATCCAGTTAAGGTAGTATGTACAGCAATTGTTATCGAAGTAAGCAACAATAAAAAATAAATTTCAATTCTAATAACAACCAACATAGCCGAAACTAATGGGCGATAGCATTTGTTGAGTCCAATTCAGCCTTTTTAACTAAAGCGAATAGACATTCTATGTTTTTGTGTTAAAAGAGAACGATAACTCATCTCTTTGAAAATTACTTGTGAACCAGTTAACCAATACGAACCGAGTGGTATCAATATGACACGTTTATAATAGGTGTTCGGTTTCTGTAACTTCAATACGATTTTATTACACATGAAAATTCCCGCTACACGAAACCTGAAGCATTTGTTTGTACATGCACGGCTAAAACTAATATATGATTAAATAAAATAAAACCTGAATAAAAATGATACGCGTTATCAATGTGATATCTATTTCTTTCAATCACTAAATCACCGCCTGTTCGAAAGATTACTGCCAGTGCCCGACATTTTCTGAAACAGTTGAAAGCCATCAACCAATGCCCGTTTGTGAACCAATCCCTTACTGAATCACTCACTCATTTATTCACTCACTCACTCATTTACTCACTCATTCACCCACTCACTCACTCACTCACTCACTCACTCACTCACTCACTCACTCACTCACCATAATCTTAACACCAGAAATAGTGCCCATATTAACGAGTTGATCCACATCAATCACATTCGATTTGGTGCCGGTGGTGGGACCAGGATTTAGTCGTTTTCTTGGAGACCTTTGTTGTTGTTGTTGTTGTGGCTGAGACTGCTCCAGCTCCTGTTGTTGTGGTTGCTGATGTTGCTGTGATCGTTGTTGTTGTTGCCTTTTAACCGCGGACTTGACAAGAATGAGGGGTCCGGATGACGTAATAGTCGGTTTTGTGATCTCACGAGGCTTATTCTGTTGTTGTTTTTGCGGTGATGTTGCAGATGATCGTGTTGATGAGAATTGTTGTTGTTGTTGTTGTTGTTGCTCGGAACTGGACGACGACGACGGTACTTCATCCGATTCATATATTCGAATCAAACTCTGCTCATCCATACGAGCTCGCAACGCCTCGTTCTCTTCTCGCAGTCGAGCGCACTCACTCCTGAAAATCAAGCAATATGACCAGCTTAACTATCGTGTCTATTCAACTGAGTCATTCACTCCCAGGTATGTTGAAATTCAATCGGTCATGAAAATGATTGAAATATGATCATCTGATTAACCTATCTAACCAACCGAGTCACTCACTTGATATATTGACTTACCAACTATATATATGTACATGATATATTGACTTACCAACTATGCATTGCTCACCCACTATCTCACCAGTTAATCGAGCTAACTGCTCATTAATTGGATCAAACAGACACAATCTTTCACTCGTTACTCAATGCCTGAGAATGAGATAGTCGGCTGGCTTACTGGCTTGCTTGCTAGCTGACTTGTTGACTGACTTAAGGTACGTTCATAGTCATCGCGGGAAAGTAGATGATTTACTATTATACACGCTCTGCTTATATTATAACCAACATTACGCATGGAACACCACAAACAAACCCTTACTGACTCACTATCTAGCTGAGTGAATCACTCAAAAACATACCTCAACTGTTCATCTTGGTCCGCATCCTGTCCACCTCTCAACATGTTCGTCAATGTCACGTTGGTCGTCATCAAATCGTGCACGAAAACGACGGCCCGTTCTAGAATCACCGATTTGTTGTTCTGCAATTATGTTCAAAATAATAACTTCCCGTAATTATATGACAAATTTGAGAAAATTGCAAAAAGGTGAACTTGTTTTGAACATTTTAACGTTATTATTTGTTTATTAACCGCATGTGCTGCAGCTCCACCGGGTAACAGTTCAGCCAGCGTATATATAAGATTGCTGATCTTGTCGCGTCGACGTTTCTCCACTGAAATCGACGGAATTGAATTAGTCATAGAAAAAAGCTACTTTCATTAATCCACTAAGAATAAAATCGCGTGACCAAATTTATCGTTGTTACAAAAAACAGTATAAAATCAAGAAAGATGAGGAACAATAATAACTATTTATAAAACTCACAATAATAGAAAAAACCACCATCACATATTCACATCAGCAACTACAAGAACACAACATCAACAACAATGCGATAACAACAACAATGACTAAAAAAGCCACAATAAACAAAACAAACAAATGAAACAACAACAACAACCACAACAACAACAACAACAACAACAATCACATTAACCACAAAAACAACAACAACAACAAGAACAACAACAACACCAACCAGCACTATGTGATCGTTTCTTCCACGCCCCGTACTCACTGGCACTAACAAACTGACTGCGTATCTGCCGTATCTCCTCGTCTTCGTCACCCACCTCGCACCAATCGTCCCTGAATATAACAAATATTATTAAATAGACCTCAAATTTGTCGGAATTACTACCTTCGTTTTATGCGGTACTAAAGTATGTTATTTAAATGGTTTCCCTGTTTCAACTTTTCAGTGCAACTTTATCCGTGTGTTTTTTCAGGTTTTACATGCTTCTCACACTCAGATTTGCACTCATGTTTATGATTCGTTTGAGCTTATTAGGCCCCATTCAACAATTTTATTATCCCACTTTTAAAACTTGATTGAATGAAATAAAGACAAACTCTTCAAATATCTGGCCAGTCGATAAACGAATGAGCCAATATTCGAACTCGAACCTGATAACGGATGGTTCGTCCTCGATGGCCACCGGCTGATGCAGATTTCGACTGCGTGGCTGATTCGTTGATATACACGAACTGACGTTCGATACATTGGCCTGCATCGTTGGATACGGTAGAATCGGTTGTTGTTGTGTCGACGTGCTGATGCTGAATTACAGATAATTTTATGGGACTTCTTCATTACTGAAAGAATCAAGACACAATAATTTTACAATATCAGAATAGTGTTTATGTAGTGGGGCTATAGAGGTTCAACAAACTGACAGACAATAACGGAAACCCCAGAGCCACTCGTTTTTAGGCTGGCGCCGGAGTCAAGTAGGTTATAACCTTAATTGCATGGTTCATTTTCACAGCCTTGCTCTGATGAGTTGATTGATGAGGGAATTGTTTCTTGAACTAGCCTGGTGTCCTAATCATCACATTTATAAATGACCAACGGTGTCGTTGGGGTGTTGACTCCAATGTTGGTATTAATAAGCCCGGCTGATGGTGTCATTGAGGTACTGGTCACGGTTGTGGATGGTGACACGGCGCCGGCACACTGATCTTGCAGTACAGTCAGTATCTCCGAGTTTATTACCAGGAAGCACTGACCTAAAATAAATAAAATTGAATATTGAACGTGAATGAAATAAAACTAGAATAATAATTGCATGTCAACAGAACGGGTTATAAATATCACCGGATCAAAAACGTTAATTCCAACAAGAATGTGATATAGTGAACAGGAACAGTATCGAAACTCATGACATTCAATATCTCGAACTTAATTTCGTAAAAAAAACAGGCGACTGAAAAAATGATAAACCACCAAATTCAAAAAGTGTTATATCAAAATAAAGTTCAATAAAAACCAATCCCAACCACTCGGTGTTTGTACCGGATGTAAACGGATTTCACGCGGAACGCCATCCTGAAAAAATTGCCTGTTCTGTCAGTTCGTTGAGCTTGAAAAAAAAACAATCAAGAAACAACATGTTTCATAAAAAAATTCTGCAGTCTGTATATCACTTCATAATCATGTAGTAATGTTGCGTATGTTAGTCTATGTCTACTCACTGGCGGACGAGCCAATCCTCAAAAGGAAAAAAAATTCAAAGAGGGAGATGAGACGTTTTTCGTCAATACCACCTACATTTTCAAGAACATATTATTTCCTTCGAACCACCCAAGAGGGGGAATCAAACTTTTCCGTTGCTCCCTCGTCGGCTAGTGGATCAACTGACTAACCAACAATTATAAATACACCAACCTGTGTACTCTGAGTGGCCAGGGTCAACACCTCCGGCTGATCGGCACTGCGCCACAGCTTACCGTGTGTCGATGTTACCGTGCTCGTTCGGGCACCTGGCATAACTTTATTCACCTGATTATTCAAAATAATAAAAATATATGAACTTTTTTGTTAATTTCTGTCACGGTATTATTGTACAATATAGACCCCGTACATGAAATCCCTAAGGTTCCATAAGAGCCAAGGCCAAAATATGCGGCTCAAAAGTGGCAATCAGTCTTAATATTGAATTTCAATATACCTGTACTATCAAACTTCTTGGCCGTTTTGTAGATTACATCTTTCATGGACGTAAAATGAAATATACAAAACCACGTGCCATGTGATTATAATACCGTGAATTCATTTATTAATTAACTTCAACGCATAGACAACATCCCGAGTCGAGCAAAATTACAGTTTGACGATTGTAATAAGAAACTCAATTTAATACCTACAAAACCTTCCGTTAATAATTACCTGCTGAATGCGATACACCGATTGCGGTCGTTGGACGCTGCATGTTCAAGATACGCACCTAAATAAATCACATTTCCTGAATTTCTTACCAAACTCGAATTTTCGTCATGGAAATTGATTCCAAATACGTAAACATTTTGTGTGTTTACTGGTCATGCAAGAAACCAGTTGACTTCACATTAAAACCACCAATTGTGATTTAATTATCAATTCATCATACATTAATTTTTATTATTCTTTTTCACGTTTAACCGAGTACATATCGCACGAACACCAACAATAATAATAATAACATTGTAAAACAGACTTTGTACAGAGATTTGGAGTGTGTGTGTGTAAAAGGACAGTAATTGAAACAAAAACAATTAGAATACGCACCGTGAGTGTCTTTGGATAAAATTGTAATGATGTGACCGAATAACTCGATCCAAATCCACCCAATCACGCCAATATAAAAACAGAAAAAATCACAAAACACCAGTCAAATATCAATTTGATCAATCTTCGAGATCTTTGGGTATCCAGAATGCCATCTGTGTATCAGCGGAGGCCAACATGACGAATTTGGGGTTCATCTGTACGTTGGATACGGGCCCGGTGTGGTGCTCCGAGTGCCACGATGTGATGTGGCTGCCCGTCTCACCAGACCACACGTGAATCGAACCATCCGTTGAACCTACAATGGTGTGCCATTATGTTATGATCAACGTGTTTTAGCGATCACTTGCAACGTTTGTTTTACTGAACTTCGAAACTCTGCTAGGTCATACAGCTTACGGTTGTAGTCTGTTACAAAACCTCCGTCCATCTGTTATCTATCGTACTAATACTCAAAGAGTTACTGAAATCCACTAACCACTGAACACGTAATTGGAGTCGGGGCTGAACGAGGCTTCCAGTGGAATGTTGGACGAGTTTTGGTGACCCTGCGTTACGTATCAATCATAACTGTTTAATTGTCATAACATCACTAGCATTTCGTTAGAAAACAACAAAAAACGATTAGCACACGCATAGCAGCCCCTGGCCTGAAACTCGCATTAACAAGTTTACTCTTAATACGGAAGCTTACAGTTTAGAAAGTTGATGCACGAGTTGTTGTTTGGTAATAAAAAAACCAAACTCATAAAAATATTTCCTTCAAGCCGTTGAACATTTAACCAACCAACCATGAAAGTATATTTGAGTTCCCCGCGGAACGAGTCAATCAGATGCAGCACCTGACCGTTGGTCGATATCAGCACTGATTTACCATCGGGTGAGAACTTGAGACCCGTCCAATCACAGGCCTTTTCTTGCGGCAGTTTGAACGTGTTGAACGGACCCTGCAAAAAAAGAAACACGTGAACGTTTTTAGTAGTAGAACTAGTATATATTATAGTCTCAAGCCCACCTATTCAATGACAAAAAACCAAATTTTTCAATTCAACTCTTCTTTTAACTAATGGTAAGAAACACTAAGCTTTTTAGAACACATTTACATAGCAAAAACTATACTGTCCCATCAGCCTGAATAATTTTACATCTCAAAAAGCAAAAAAACGAAAAGCATTTTTTATTGATAAGTCAACCAAACCAACCTTATCGAAATATCTGAGATCGTACAGTTTGATCGACTCCGAGTTGATGCCAGCCGCAAATATCAGACCTTCGGGGTCGAATGCGGCCACTGGCCGTCCGGGTACGTGCATCAGACCCTAAAATACGAAAATATTTTTCCTTCCCATAATTCTTATTATAACAAAAAACCTCAACTTTCAGTTTCGAAAATATACCGCGAGATTGAATTCCGAAATACCATTGACGCAATATTTACACATGGAAGGTTCCTGCGCACATACGGTACGATTCGATATATAAGAAATAAAACACATTTACAATGCTGACTTCTTTTTTAACTGGATTTCGAATAGCAACCACACACTCAGCCGAGCGAAAATAACCTGGCAGTTTTGTGATCGCAAATCCCAAAGGCGAATGTTTTTATCGAGCGAACCAGACAGGAAGGTATCGTTGAGCGGAGACATGCACAGGGTGACAACTCTGAAAGTTGCTATGATAATAATCGGATTTCTGCCTACTACGCTAGGCTGAGTTGTTAATCACCTGTTGTTGTGCCGTATTCTTTTCGTGTAATATACGAAAAAAAATTACGTGACTTGACTTGACATTTAGGTTTATAAGTAAGCATACACCGTACGTGGTAGATCTAGATACATTTGTATGAAGTACCCAGAGAAGGAAATGAAAAAATTCGAACCAACTTTTTCGTATGACCGGGAAAGTAGCGAATGTACTTGTTGTCGTGCAGCGAAAGATATCGAATTGTATCTGAATTATGTAAAAAAATATATCAAACTAGTATGTCAATAGTCAAACGAGTATAATCTGTATCTGAATAAAGTTCTGTTGCAATGCAATGCTATGGCAGGTAACGAACCGTCAACTTTGGTGGAGCAGTGAATGGCCGTGTTGGGGGCGTGTGTGAACCTGATCAGATCCACTCCATACTTCTTACTGTTGACCTGAAAATGAACACGATAAAAAATGGACTATAGTAGATTTTTGAGTTTCTGTAGACCAAAATATTCTCTTGAAAGTTATCTGCGCACCGATTCCTTTAGACCTTACATTTAAGAAATAAAATGACAAACTTTATTATGTAGTCCTTATTAAGAATGTTCTATATACACGTCATCTTAACCGTCAATTCAATTATAAGCACTAGCGTGATTTTATCACACAAAAATTAGGATAGACCAAAAAGTATTCCATAGTTGCATTTCTAATATCAACCCAACGAACCTGACGTTTCTTGGTGCCACTCTGGCAGTCGTATATAATGATCGAGTCATCATCACAGCTCGATACCATCAACTGACCGTCGGGCGTGAAGTCGATGGCATTGATCTGCAAAATTAAATCGATGACATTAACTGAATAACAATTTTATTTTCCGGCTTTGACATTGACATTGACGATTCCTCTACTTTCTCATTGCGTAGTCGTGATGTATAGTAGATGACATAGGTAAACATTGCATGTTGGTATACAAACAACTCTAACTCTTGGTAACTAAGTCGGTGCTAGGAACTAAGCCGCGGCCTCACAAACAAAAATAAGATTTTCCGGCTGGATTGCACTTTTGGGATCCGAACCCCTATTTGACCAGACCCCTATTTGACCAGACCCCTATTTGACCAGTCAAATAGGGGTCCGGACCCTTATTTGACCATGGTCAAATAGGGGTCTATTGTCCTCTTGGACCCTTATTTGACTAGTCAAATAGGGGTCTGGTCAAATAGGGGTCGGTCAAATAGGGGTCGGTCGAATAGGGGTTCGGATCCCAAAAGTGCAATCCAGCCGATTTTCCTTCACTTCAACTGTTCGCTATAAACGGGAAGATCGAGAAAGTCTACAGTCAGTTGTCATTTTGAAATCCCAAAATCTCTTCATCCCGGAATCGGGACACGGCACAACGCGCAGGTTACTTTTATTCTAACAAGGAAAAAGTGGGGATCACAAACTTTATCAGACGTGTCGGATGGGTAACATTTAGCCACAGCGAAATTCCTGACCACCGTGTCATCAAGCTTCATTGTTGGAACTCGGCGGCTGCAATACAGAGAAATACAATGAATCGCTATAACAACTAATACAATTTACTATTTTGACTAGAAACATAATAAACAAAAAAATTTGGAATTTACGAATTAAATTGGTGGAGTAACGAAACGTAATTAATTTTTATGAGAATTAACTACGGTATGTAGGTTACGGTAGTTTACGGTAAAATTACGGTAACATAAATTTTTTGTATGTAAAAAAACAGATTACAGTGAAATGAATTTAAATAATTTTCTGGTTGAAAAGGGATTGGTTGAAATGAACAAAGCTGGATAATCTGATAAATCGTCGATTTTCTGAGAGGGTATGGGGTTGGGGTAAGTAAATGTGAGTCTTACGAATAGAGCAGGTTCTGCTACATTTGATTATGCCGTGTATCACACCATATTTCTTCTCACCCGCAACTAATCACTCATGGTAGTGTAATATCTCCAGATTAAAAAAATTAACGTTTACCTAAACATTGCTGCTTAGCAACTACACAGTCGCGCATAAGCTGCCTAGCTAGCATTACAATTTTAACAGGTGGCCAATCAGAACAGAGAAAGCTCTTCGCTTTTCTCTATCCTGGTTGGCCGGCTGTATATTTTATTGCCAGCTGCCAGGTGCATGGTTTTAAGCTTCTTTATACTTAGTCACAAGATGTTCCATTGCCACCATGCATCATAACACTTACCCGTGCTACTTCACCAACCGCGTCCATACCCGCGTCCGACCACACTATTAATCACAAAAACTCAGGTTTCACTAATGACACTAGTGACTTAACCACAGCTGTTTCAAGGGTCCCACCCTCAACCCAATCTTACTGTCAGGCAAGCGCATACACCCGCTACAGCGGCTCCGCAAAATCTGTCCTCAAAATCGTGCAGAAAGCTTTTCACTGGAGAAACATCCGAGGAACATCTTGTAAAGCATGTATGTTAGAAAAGCTAAGAAAATAACGCAAGAGTATAAAGGGACGAGCTTTCTAACTTAGAGACAGAAAAAGAAAAAAATATCGTTGTTTCCGCGCTATCGTGGAACAACTAAAAAAACTAGTGACACAGGCGTCTTCAGTCACCGTCATATTATTTCTGCAAACAAAAATATTTCCCAAAACGTCTAATGATGAACATCAGAAAATCTGTGTTAACACGCTCATCAATCAGCATCACCCCGTGTTATACTCAGTTAAACTATTGTGTCAACCGAGGTGAGTTAAAACTAGTGGTGTTTCATTATCAGACCTTTGGGCAACATTTTTGCGTGCTGAAATAACAGACAGGGTTTAGCACAAACATAGAATGCTTGCTATGAAAAGTTCCGCAAACCGCATTCCGTGAATCTATTACCACATCCATATCCAAATCATTGATAACCCAACACTGAACCCACTGTCGCCGGTAACCATATACACACAGCCATAAGACAAACTACATACGCGTATATGACTCCGCATTCACACCGATAATCGATAAACAAAGCCAGTATTTTGTTATTATTCGCAAAACACAATAAAATAGAAAAAAAACAAAATTTTAAATTAAATTGAAATACCGTAATATATTTTACAATTTCATTCTGAAATTAATTTGTTACCCATACACCGTTTGTTTTAGAATTAGTTCTCATTGGGTTACGGTAAGTTATGAGAATTTTCCTATATAAATTCTCATAAAAATTAATTAACCTTCTAAGAACCAAATTGGTTCGTTGTTATAAGAGTCGTTGCCACTAAAAAGCACCCCAGCGAGCCCGATTTCCGATAATTTCCAAAATCACGGATTTGGCTGAAAACAACTCCATATGTGCTAAAATTTACGCTGATTTCAAATATCTTTTCAGATTTTGCTTGGGTGCTCCGTATAACTTGAAAACAGAACTTTTATGACAGCAAGTCAAAATTATTTTGAGAAAATGCTTGATTTTACAAAATTACGAAATGTGAGAGGTGGGAAGGACCTACAGCGATGAAATTTTTTCCTGTAAAACCTGAGATGGTAACCCTAATGGCGTGCATTTTGCAGCTTACAGAACGACGTTTTCGGCAGTTAATTATTCCACGAAATTAGGTCGTTAGCTGAAATTTTTCTATAAAGTTTTACATTTCCAGACTTTTTAAAAGAAAATTAACATTATATACGCTGGCTTAACTAAAATTAGATGCAGTTTTTCACGGTGAATCAGGCTTAGTAAAAGATCCTGCAAGGTAATGGCTGTAATTTATGGAATTAAACCGCAAAAACTAGGTTTTCACGTTGATAATTCAATGGAAAATCAGTTCGTTCACAAACAGCCCGACAAAATTTTATAAAACGCTAGTTATTTAGTATTTTGAAATGGTTTATAGAAAGAAACACGAGCAAGAGGAACTGGCTTGTCGTTCTGAGCAAAAACAATAAAATTCCGCTTCAAAATAACAAAAAACAACGTCATTATCCGACCTCCTTCACCTCGATGAGAATTGAACCTAGGACTGATGGTTTATAAGTCTGACGCTTTAACCACTGGGCTACGCAGGCGACGAAGCGCGGTTTTAAAAAACTGACTATATACGCGAGGACTGAGTACTAGCGTCAGTTTGGCGTTCCAACGTGTGATCCAGCCAATGCACCGGACTCGATGTTTTCGGTGATTTTCAGTTTTCGGCGGTTAATTCTGAGAGATAGAGGAATTACCTTGCAAGGTCTTCAATATTTCCTGATTCACCGTGAAAAACTGCATCTGATTTTAGTTAAGCGAGCGTATATAATGTGAATTTTCTTTGAAAAAATCTGGAAACGTAAATCTTTATGGGAGATTTTAGCTAACGACCTATGTTTCGCGGAGTTAGTAACTGCCGAAGACTTCGTTTTTCAAGCTGCAAATTTAATGACATCTGTGTTATCATCTCAGGTCTTACAGGAAAACATTTCATCGCTGTAGGTCATTCCCACCTCTCACAATTCGTATTTTTGAAAAATCAAGCATTTTCTCAAAATTATTTTGACTTGCTGTCATAAAAGTTTTGTTTTCAAGTTATACGGAGCACCTAAGCAAAATCTAAAAAGATATTTGAAATCAGCGTAAAATTTGGCACATATAGGGTGGTTTTCAGTGAAATCCGTGATTTTGGGAAATTTCGGAAATCGGGCTCGCTGGGGTGCTTTTTAGTGGCAACGACTCATAAGGATATTGAAAATATGCATGTAAAGAGTTTTAACTAAAGAGGACAAATTGAAACGTTAGTAAATTTTTTAATATAATTATTTTAGTCGGTTAAACATTACTCGATTACTCAGTCACTCACTAAATCACTCCCTTACCCACTATTCATTCCCGCACTCAGTCACTTACTCAATCACTCACTCAATCACTCATTAAGTCAGTCCCTCACAAACTCACTCACTCACTCCATCAATCTCTATTCATTCAGTCATTCAGTCAATCACTTACTCATTCACTCCTTAACCCCACTATTCATTCCCTCATTCAGTCAGTCACTAAATCACTCACTTACTCACTCACTCACTCACTCATTCATTCACTCACTCACTCACTCACTCACTCACTAACTCACTCAATCAATCCCTCATTCAGTCACTCACTCACTCAATTGCTCACTTACTCACTTACTCATTATCTCACTCACTTACTCTATCTCACTCACTCACTAGGAAGCAGAAAGGAGCATGAGATTTCACTTGCATAATAAGACTTTTCTCAGTTCTTGATGGATTTTGTATGGCACCCTATCACAATACGTGGTTTCTACGTCAAAAATATGCGAAATTGAAGAATTTTAGATGTATATATTACTATATGTTTCTTCTTGTCTATTTATATCCTTAGTTCAGTTGTGCCGTTGTATTTATTTCCATTCAAAATTTCCTTTTTGGCACCCTATGACATCTAATGGCACCCTAAGACAATTGCATTTTTGTACGTTAACATACACTGAATTGAAAGATATTATGATTTTACTATACATTTTGACATTATACATCTATATCCCGAGGTTATTTGAATGCAGTTCAGTTTTTTTGCCTTTGAAATACACCTTTTTGACTTTTTGTATGGCACCCTAAAACAGGTCATTTTTGTATGGCACCCTAAGACAATTGAACTTTTTTGTACGATAACATACACTAAATTGCAAGATATTATGATTTTTCTATACATTTTGACATTATACTTCTATATCCCGAGGTTATTTGAATGCAGTATAGTTTTTTTCCTTTGAAATTTACATTTTTGATTTTTTGTATGGCACCCTAAGACAGGTCTTTTTGTATGGCACCCTAAGACAATTGAACTTTTTTGTACGATAACATACACTAAATTGCAAGATATTATGATTTTACTATACATTTTGACATTATACTTCTATATCCCGAGGTTATTTGAATGCAGTATAGTATTTTTCCTTTGAAATTTACATTTTTGATTTTTTGTATGGCACCCTAAGACAGGTCTTTTTTTGTATGGCACCCTAAGACAATTGAACTTTTTTGTATGATAACATACACTAAATTGCAAGATATTATGATTTTACTATACATTTTGACATTATACTTCTACATCCCGAGGTTATTTGAATGCAGTATAGTTTTTTTCCTTTGAAATTTACATTTTTGATTTTTTGTATGGCACCCTAAGACAGGTCTTTTTTGTATGGCACCCTAAGACAACATCCTTTTCACTCAACACCATTAAATTGGTACAATTGCACCACCTAATGTTTCAGGGTAGCACCCGATGTTTCATAATTGACAAAATGTTTCAAAACAAAAATGTTGCCCGGAAAAAACTTTACTCACTCACTCACTCACTCACTCACTCACTCACTCACTCACTCACTCACACACTCACTCACTCACTCACTCACTCACTCACTCACTCACTCACTCACTCACTCACTCACTCACTCACTCACTCACTCACTCACTCACTCACTCACTCACTCACTCACTCACTCACTCACTCACTCACTCACTCACTCACTCACTCACTCACTCACTCACTCACTCACGCCCTCTCTCACTCACCCACTCACTCACTCACTCTTGGAATGGCCAGGAATATCCGCTTGTCTGTTTGTCTGATTGACTCATTGTTTGTTTGACGTGTATCTGAGTGTCTGATTAATGATTTTCCGAGTTTAACCAATAAGAAAAACCGGTTAAACAACATTTGAAAGAATATATTGAACACGTGAATGTACTTCGTCGTTAAAATATTTATTTCAACCGAAAAGTTCGTCGCCATTTGCCGAAAAGCTGGAAAATCTGAAGCTGGCGGGAAACAAAATCTATTTTTACATAGTCATAACGGTCTTGAACGCGGAAACTCCGTAAAGTTGTAAAGTTGAAAGCGGAAAGTTCCGGTGGATGGCCGAAAGTTTGGCTGAATAATTTTATCAGTGTTAGATGCAGTCGTGTTGCACGTTACATACTCCTGCCGTAACAAGTTCAGCGCCCGGGGTCACTATAACGCTTACAGGAAACCGTAAAATTTTCATGAATGACTTTCGCGAAATTAGGGAGGGGTGCAGCACGGCAGAATTTATCGTAAATTTGTGCGAAAACTTTCGTCGGGAATGTCCGCGCGTAAAATTTTACAGGTCTAACAGTCTCAGGTAGGTATAATCACAATGCTCTCGACTATTT
>OZ038446.1:11974252-12001786 GCA_964036265.1 Daptonema setosum
ATACGCCTCTCCTTTGTGATGGCTGACGGACCGGACTATCACAAATGAATCCGTTGTCACTTTGTGATAAACCTCCCATTTGTGATCGCTGACGGACCGGACTATCACAAATGAGTTCGTTGACCCTTTGTGATACGCCTCTCCTTTGTGATGGCTGACGGACCGGACTATCACAAATGAATACGTTGTCACTTTGTGATAAGCCTCCCATTTGTGATCGCTGTACCTGTCGTCGTTGTTGTCCACCTTCGGGGTTGCGCCCCCTCATCAACGCCGTACTCCTTTGTGATGGCTGTCCAAAGGGTTCATCCCAAATGAACTCGTCGTCACTTTGTGATAGGCGACCCTTTTGTGCTGGCTGTTTGACAAGTTTATCACAAATGGCTACAATGTCACTGTGGCTCTCACCCTGATCCATAATGGAATGGCGGCCCATAGAAGCTTGTTGTTGTTGTTGGCTCACACCCTGATCCATAATGGAATGGCGGCCCATAATAGCTTTTTGTTGTTGTTGGCTCACGCCCTGATCCATAATGGAATGGCGGCCCATAGTAGCTACTTGTTGTTGTTGGCTCACACCCTGATCCATAATGGAATGGCGGCCCATAGTAGCTTCTTGTTGTTGTTGGCTCACGCCCTGATCCATAATGGAATGGCGGCCCATAGTAGCTACTTGTTGTTGTTGGCTCACGCCCTGATCCATAATGGAATGGCGGCCCATAGTAGCTACTTGTTGTTGTTGGCTCACACCCTGATCCATAATGGAATGGCGGCCCATAGTAGCTTCTTGTTGTTGTTGGCTCACGCCCTGATCCATAATGGAATGGCGGCCCATAGTAGCTACTTGTTGTTGTTGGCTCACGCCCTGATCCATAATGGAATGGCGGCCCATAGTAGCTTCTTGTTGTTGTTGGCTCACGCCCTGATCCATAATGGAATGGCGGCCCATAGTAGCTACTTGTTGTTGTTGGCTCACGCCCTGATCCATAATGGAATGGCGGCCCATAGTAGCTACTTGTTGTTGTTGGCTCACACCCTGATCCATAATGGAATGGCGGCCCATAGTAGCTTCTTGTTGTTGTTGGCTCACGCCCTGATCCATAATGGAATGGCGGCCCATAGTAGCTACTTGTTGTTGTTGGCTCACGCCCTGATCCATAATGGAATGGCGGCCCATAGTAGCTTCTTGTTGTTGTTGGCTCACGCCCTGATCCATAATGGAATGGCGGCCCATAGTAGCTACTTGTTGTTGTTGGCTCACGCCCTGATCCATAATGGAATGGCGGCCCATAGTAGCTTCTGGACGATAAACCTGTCAATCAGCGATCACAAATGAGTGTAGTATCGAAGTATGATGGGAGTACTCAATGGGAACAACATCAACAGCGTCATGTGAGTGGGGAGAAGAGTCAACGAAGCATGCAGCAAACGTGGGTTGATCGCGAGGTGCCATCACAAATGGGTTGCCGATCACAAACCGACAACGTACGCATTTGTGATAGACCTGTCAGTCAGCCATCACAAATGAGTCGTGCGTCGATGTGGGAGCAACAGCAGCATCATGTTGAGGGTCATCAGAAGTATTATGTTCAGCGGGACGAGTGCGTTGAGCCTGAAATCAACAAAGTCAAGAGTAATCATGACGTACAGTGGGTTGATGCAGTTACGAAAAGTGGAGTACGTGATAGACATGAGGCTCATAGTGGAATGGCCGTGACTGAAGAGAAAGAGGGCTGGCAGGAAACTATGAATAAGATGATGATCATGATGCAGAAGTCCAACGAACAACAAGTGCTGGCAATGAAGAAGTACGATCAGTTTTCGGGAGAGGACAAAGCTGAGTTCAAATACTGGATTGAGGATCTGCGTGCGAGACTGGAGGACACGTATCTCAGTGATGAAGAAAAATTGAGACACCTGATGACATGTCTCAAGGGCAACGCGAAACGTCAGTTCAGGGAAGACAACGACAGGCCGACGTGGTTATCAGCACTGGAGTACTTGTCTGAGAAGTATGGTAGCCGTTACGGACGAGACAACAAAGTGGCCGATCGTTTTCATAGTCGAGTACAAAAGCCGGGTGAGTCGGTACGGGAGTTTGCGTTCGCTTTAAAACGTTTGTGTCCGATCGATGACTACAACCCGTATTTTGAACAGTACATGACAGGTCAATTGATTTCTGGATTACAGTCAGCTCGTGACCGAGAGAAAGCTACCTACGAGGCGGAAATTAAACGGACTCCGTTTGAGGCCATCGTTCGAGGCATCGAGGACTACGAGTACTGCCGGGAGAAAGTATCCAATGGAGGAAATCAGGCTGTAAAACGAACGAGTCAGCGGGGAGCTGGAACTGAGCAGTGGGAACGGGGTCGTGAGCAGACCAGTGGAGGAGCGGTCAAGTATGAGCACACACAACAGCAAAGTGCTAATCAACGGCAAACCTATCAGCTGCCTGCAAACAATAACATGAGACATGGGCAATATCAAGTGGATACCCAGCAGCCACCTCCAGGGCACAGTTGGAATCGACAGCAAAACAGTAACCAACAACAGCGGGTCAACCAGGTACAGTGGAGCGGCCTCCGTCAACCGGTCCAAGACTATCAACAGAAACAGCGCTTATCGGGTGGCCGAGAATGTTTCAAATGTGGTGAAGTGGGACACTTGCAAAGCAGTTGCAGTAACGAAGACCAAGGACAGATGGCTGGTGAGCGTCCACCGCAGTCGTTTGGGCATCAAACAGTCAGAGCAGTGAGTGTTGCAAAACCTGTTGAAGATGTGGAGACAGTGTCAGCTAAACTGCAAGCTCTGAAAGATGAGTTGGCACAACTAAAACACCGCGATGAGTTTAGATATGGTATGTTGAGTGCCAAGGTGCATAAGATGTTGATGAACGATGGCATTGAAAAGGAGAACGAGTCTGAAAAGAAAGAAGCAACGGTGAGAGCAGTGAGCGTTCCGATTCAATCATTCAACGCTGAAGCTCAACAAAAAGAGGATTACCCGATTGAAGTCAATGGTCAACCGGTTGGACTGAAACAGGTGTTGTTTGACACGGGTGCGCAGATGAACCTGATTTCACAGAACTTTGCGGCTCAGCTGGGAGTGAAGATACAGCCATGCAAGACACCGTTGGTTGCTGTCAACATGACTACAGTAGTATGCGCTGGTGTATGCACCGTTGAACTGAAAATAGATGAAAAAATGACAGTTATTGAATGTCATGTGGCGACAGAGTCCAATACACCGCTGTTGGTTGGCACTAAGGCAATGCAAGGACAAGGGATACAGCTGTTGTCTTGGACAGGCCGTAGTCTGATGGCATCAGTGATACCGGCTGAAAGTGATGTGCTAGAAGTGCGGGTACCATTGGTGGTTGCAGAGAAACCTGAAGATAAGAACGGTGTCATTTCGGTGAGCACAGAACATGATGAAGAAGTCAAGCCAGCAACCGAGAATGTGGTGGAGAGTTCTGAAACGAGTAATGGCGAATTGGAAACGGGTCAAGACATGAATAAATGGTTCTCGGTGCCAAGTGAACAATACAGCCAGTTGAAACTAATGTTGCCCGAATTACTACAGCAGCCAGCTGGTGAGCTCAGTCGTGTGACCGTCAGTGATCCGGTGATTAAGCTGGTGCAGAATCGGATGGAACATGGTCAGATGAAATTGAAGCCGGAGTTTCAACGTGATGTTAAAGGCATCATCGTCAAAACGGGTCACTGTTTGAGTCAGATGCACGGTAGAATGAAAGCGGCAGTATCCAAAGTGTTTGTTGTGTCGCGAAAAATGGTGCAGAAGCTGTTCTAGTGGTGGCATGCGGTAGCTTTTCTATATTTACTCACAATTTTATTAAAATATTCTCTACAGTTGGCTTTGGGATGAGATGCTTTATGCCTATCGGTTAATTGTGTGAGTTACGCTATATCGATACGACTATGTTGACCTTCAACCTGAGACGGAGGGCACTGGCAGTTGTTTTATGTATTTAATTTTAGTTTTGATGAAGTTTTAACTGTAGTTTTGTCGGTTGGAGCAGATCAGTATCGATTTTAGACTGAGTCTGATGTTTTGAACGATTCGGTGATCATTTTAGACTGAATCTGTGAATTTTCGGGCAGCTCAGTAAATGTTTTAGGCTGAATCTGTAAGTTTTTGTACAACCTCAGCAACGTTTTAGGTTGAGGACAGTTTTGCGTTATTTTTGTCGGTATCAATGGATTTTTGCGCTGAAATTGAACCGAAGAGGATTTTATCATGTTGTCGTCAATTTTTCATCGTGGAGTGAAGCGTCATCGTCGTTTTTGCGTTCGCGTATTCGTCATCGTCGTTTTTGCGTTAATGTTTTTGTGCCGTCGTTGAGGAGGGAGAGGAGTTGAATGCGATTCAACTGGCTGCCGCCGTTTCAAATCGATATGGTCTTCATTGGTCGTGCCGTCATGCGTTCGAATCGTGGTCGTTGGCATATGCGTTCTCGTATCATGGTCAGGCGTTGGCAGTAATTGGCGTCTTCATCACTGGCAGACTAGTTTATTATCCCAGATAGTGTATCGTAAATCTTAGATAGCTCACTCATAACTTGTTTAACTTTCTTTTGCAGCTTTCAGAGTGCTTTATGGATAAAAAACAGTGATTGTGATTTTACCTTATTATGATTTTAACCTATTCTGTGCATTGCTTGATTATTTGATCTTATCCTTAATAATTCGTATTTATCCTTATTAATTACTTATTGTCTTTCATCCATTTTGTTCGTTATCGTGTTTTCGGTCGGAGGGAGAAGACGACTATTGGTCTCCATACCATAGTCGGAGCTGTCTCATACTCGATTCGATGTTTCATTCTTATGTAACATTATGTTATTTCTATATTTATCTGCTCTACCGCTACTGCACGTGTGCTAAACATAGACATGTTGCATTGTAGTGAAGGTGCGTCATACGGCTAGTGCTGTGAACTAGCTGGTTGTCTGGAAAGTTGTCCACTTTGATCCGCACAAGTGACACACTTGTGTCATCTTGTGCACTTATATATCAACTTACATTTACATATTCATTCAGTCTTGCATTCTCTCGAGTTTTGGTGTGTTCAGTGTTTGGCCGTTGGCCGTTTGTGTTCAACGTTATCATATATCGGAAGTTATATTGTATGAAAGAACTTTATGACCGAAAGTGAGAGTTGGCTTGATTCGGTTATGTAATTGTAAAGTAATACAAGCAAGACTCGTTATCTAACACTGTTTATAGTAGTCACAAGACAAAGTAATAGCATTATATAATAGCTATGTTGCAGTAAACGTAAACCCAACTTTCGACTTTATGGTTAATCAATGATGGTATTCCTGCAACCTGAACATAAAAATTGGTTAGGGTTAGTGCGACCCAAGTGAGAAATTTTCAATACGTCGAGTGCGAGTCCAGCCAGGTTCACATTCCACAACGTCATCCACAGTTATTCTTTCATTGCGAGATTTAGATATAACTTGTTCTTAGTTAGACGCACGGTCGAAATATAATTCAAAGTCTTAGAAGATCGGTCAATAAAGAAAATGTAGACTTATGTTGGTAAAGCCCTCGGTTCACAACATGGGTGAACCACATTTGTGAAGCTGTTTAGTGTTTTTTATACGGTAGACTTATAGAAACGTGACTGCTTTTCAGCCACTTTCCACCAGTGTGGCAGCAGTTGGTATTGATCACGATTCTGTCGTACCATCGGCTGCATCGACTCACCGACGTTGACCACCTGAACGAAGAGGACGAATCGGCACAGCGAATAGCCAGTCAGCTGATCGGGGCACAGCTCAAGGCCGCCGTTCGCATGATCGCAAAAGAACGATCCACTAATATGGTTATTTGATTGAATTTGTTTACTAAATTTGTGTTCAGTCGTTTGTTAGTTTTTATTAAACAATTTCCGGTAATTGGAAAAAAATTGAGACAGATTTAGTTTCGATAATAGTTATTTTCAGTATTGCCTTCGAGTGGAGGCTACATATGTCATATATTTGATCCTATATTTCTGATCAATGTTGAATGATGCGAGCCATAATCATACATAATAAATAGTGAAAGGTGTTAATAATTCTCTGGTTATAGAAACATTTATTGTCTTTGCATCGTGCATGATATAAATCGCATTCTAGCTGGCCCGCTGGTTGGACAGTCTATACGTGGTATACTTGTGGATATCATGTGAGACACAGCACTCCGAGCTCACCACAGGCATGGAAGACTCGCTCATCGACATGCTCAAGCAGCTCACTGACTCGCCGGATGTGCAGGTTTGATGCTCAGGTGTTCCTATGTCGTTCGTGCTAACTACAGGGTGGTCCAAAAAAAATGACAACACTTTGAAGCTGAATAACTCTCGGCACAGAGATCAAATTTGATTGAAAATTTCAGGTATTATCATCAACATACCAACTTAAAAAAATATATAAAACCAAGTCGATCGGACAATTACAGCGGCCACCACGCATTAATGTTTGCAAAAATGCGCATGGGTCAAAAACCGCCTAATCTTGCATGCATATTCAAGGGATGATATGCACGTAATAAATGAAACATCAGATTTTTCTAGCCATTAATAAAAAACTCCACGTTTAATTAACTTTTATCGTCATTTTGTTCATCTGGTTAATATTTTTCGTTTTAAATTAGCTAACTAAGCTCTTTTCAATGTCAGAAGAAGATACACGCAGTTTTCACCTTTGAAACAAGATATTATTGAATGAAAAATAAAATCTGAAAATTTTAAACTAAAAGTGCTTCAGAATAAGTAAACAAGACTCTTGATTGATTACAGGCTAAAATAACTGAGTTTATTGTTTCACAAGTCACGGGTAAGCCATGTCCTAAATGCTCATGCTAAATGTATGAATCGCTCGGTTTTTGACCCACACCCATTTTTGTAAACATTAATGCGTGGTGGCTGCTGTGATTGTCCGATCCCCTTGATTTTATATATTTTTCTAAGTTAGTATGTTGATGATAATACCTGAAACTTTCAATCAAATCTGATTTCTGTGCCAAGAGTTATTCAGTTTCAAAGTGTTGTAATTTTTTTTGGACCACCCTGGAGCTGGCTGGAATTGGATGTTTATACTGTAGTCAATTGGCGAATTCTTTGTTGAAATTTTCGTACAACCAATCCCAGGTTTCTTTTTACTTGAAAAATTTTGGCGCTCACTTAGAATGTAAATTTGCTTGTTGCGTGCGCAAATTTTTTGTGTTTTTTTGTTCACATGACATTTGGACAGCATATTAACTTTGCGATAAGTGCTTTGCAGCAGTCTTGACCAAGCTGTGCGTGCTCATTTCAGCTGATAAAATCACCGACCACTCTGACGGGCTACGAACCATTCATCGACTGTCTCAGCCACGATCATCAGAAATGCATCTTCGGCGACATGACACCGCCTTCGTTGCCCGGTCGAATGATTCTCGTACTCAAATACTTGCAAACGAAGCCAAAGTCCGATATTAAGAGACCGAAAAGTTGGGGTTTTTTTTGGTTGAGATTTGGATTTTGATTCATAATTTCGTCGTCATCGTGTAGCGTATGCACTGTTGCTACTAAACGAATATCTGGAATTCTAAATGGAATGTATTTGAAATTTGTTCAATAAGTTGAAAGAAACGTCTAATTTTAAGTGATGTCTTTAGATGATCAGATTTTTGCTTTTAATTATTTAACTTACAGGTGCGACCAAACTATCGGGTCAGGCCTCTCCGGCTACCAGACGCACAAAGGTTAAATATTTACATTACTTGACTGATTGGTTAATAGATTCTCGAAGACGAAGATTAAGTGGGTAACTTACCCCTTATACATTAGTTTATGTGCCCCACCCCTACGTTACGTTTTGAGAAGGTTTGATTTCGTGTAATTAAGCTTTTCTCTGCTGGATTCAGGTGGTGGCACTGCGCAAGTTCTTGGAGCACAACGATCACAGTGACGATAGTGAGGAGGCGACGATCAAGCCCAGTCGGTCGTCGATCGGACCTGGTATGCCAACGTCATCGAACATGGTCGCATCCGTACCGATTTCTGAAAAAAATAGTTGGTTTCGAGAATTGGTTTTGTTGGGTTTTTTTGTTTATTGGATTATGTGTGCTGCGATACGCTTTTTCGTCGCTTTTTATTTTAGAAATATTTTCGATACAATACATGAGGTCAATACCCAATTCACACAGCTTTGTAGTAACTGAATGCGTTTTATCTCACCCTAGTGTAATACTTAAGGTTATTTATGCCTTGCCAACTTGATCAAAATCAACAAATTTTTTATTACCTTCACTCGTTTCAGCGCCACCTCACACCAACGTTGCATCCAAGGTCTCGCTATCACCCTCCGCGACGACGACTGCCCGATCGCCTCGATGTAGACCGTCATCAGTGCCGTTATCGGTGGTGCCCAAGACCTCGTCGAATCCGACCAGCCGATCCACGAATCAATCACCCTTGATGGCATCTACCGATGACAGTTCGAAGAATCACCCGATTTGTCCGCAGAAATTTGGCACAAAACAGCAGACCTCACCGCCGCTGCTGCCGAATCCGTTGTTTAAGGTGGTCTTTTATTTATTTTTTTATGATTGATTTACATGGGAAGAGGTTTTTATTGCTAAGATTTTTGTGTTCTCAGTCATTGCAGAAAGTTATAATTTCAGTAAAACCATGGGATTATTCCTTGCAGACGTCAACCACGAATCGCGCATTCAAACAGCAGCAAACGTCATCGTCCGCCGTCACGTCATCAACGACGGCTGCATCAACAGCTCAACAACAACCACCGCAACATCAACAACAACATCCACCACCACCGCCACAACAACAGTCTGCTATCCAACCACCTGCTAAACCAAAATCAGGAGCAGATGGACCGAAGTTGAACCGCTCCGGTGAGAGTCTGACGTTTGCGCCCAGTAACGCACTGCCGCCGCGCTTTCAAGCACAACGATTGCGCCAGGTTGGCATGCCGCCGTTTTTTGTTTTCATAATGATAATCATTGGTTAGTTATCAGAAATGTGAGCACAAAGTTAATTATTGGTCAAATGTCGGGTTGCGTATATGCAACAGAGTTTCCATAGAATTCATTACTTGTCATTGAAATGATGTTATAGTGCACCTTGTTTTTGGCTGATCGATTTCAGTGTACAATTTATCAAGTTAACATAACGAAGTATGTTGTTGCAGGCACTCGGTCATTTTGGGTCCAGTGAACCAACGGCATTAATGGTATCGCCTGATGATGGTTGGTCCCGTTTATTGAACATACTTACAATCATTGGAATAGTTACTTACTTTTAAATACTTTTGAAAATTCATAAATATGGTTTTACTGTAGTTAATCCATATTTTTCAATTAAAATCTTTTAGTAGAAGAAAGTATAGCTTTGTAAAATGTTGTGAAATAAATAGATTCCTGAGGTGGGATAAAAAATTTCAGCCGCCAAAACCGAGTCCGAAATGGCGCTCGAAGAGGAGGAAAATGAGGACTTTTTGCCGGATGGTATCCTGCCGCCACCACCGCCAAACACGTCGGGTCCGCCTCCGGGCTTTGAGAACCACGTGCCCTTACCGTATACTTCGTACCATCAGATGCCACAGCGAGTGCCCGGTGGCATTCGAGGCATTGGTTGGTATTGTTTTCGATTTTTGTGCTTTCTCATCAACATTTACACAGTGAATAAAATGTGGACATTGACATGAAACTTGATATCAGGCGTGAACTGATTTCGGGAATATTTTGATTCTGTATTTCGTTTTATTCCATGGTTCATTTGAGTGATCGATAATAATGTTCATGTTCATATTAATTCATTAATTTTAATTTTACAGCACCATCATTAATCGGCCAACAACAGCCTCCATTCGCTCAAATGCCAACGTATTCTGCACATCAACCCTTCTCTAGTCAAGGTATGGTTTACCTTCAGTGCCGAATACAATATTCATAACTATTAGCTATTATTTTTCTACTTAGATAGCCATAATAAACATTTCAGCACCACCTGGTCTGCCGCCAGTTCCGATCTCTAGCTACGGGCAAGCAATTGGTCAGTCTATGATGGCTCCCGCCTATACAGCTACACAATCCGTGTTTCCCGCTTGTTACCCGAGTTCTCAACAGGTTTCGAAGATTTCGCCATCTTATCAACATCATCTCATAATATTGGAGTAACTTTTGTTATAATCAAATAAACTGATAAAAAGTGGCATATCGAATGAGAAAATTTGCGAATGCTTTTCGATGCGGTATTTCGTAGTTAACTATTGTCATTTATTCGTATTACGTAGCAGAGTAATTTTTATAATACATAAGCCAGGCATACAAAATCTGGGATTCGCTTAACATAACTAATAAAACTGTATTATAGTTTTATAAATCAATATTTTATAATTGTTTAAGAATCATCCGATTGATTCATTTCAGCCATCGATCTCGTCCATGTCGTCTCAACAAGATTATGCCTCGTCGATGGCAACGGATGGTGTCAACCCGAACCGAGTATCACCGCCTTCGATACACGCGATCGGACGTGGTAAGGCACTGCTGAATCCACCCGTGTCAATCAGTCATCCAATCAATCACGTGGCACCTGCTGCTCATTTTGGCGCTCATCGACCATTTGAATTGGTTGGGTCTTGGGTGTAGTTAGTTAGTGTAGCACATTGTTGAGACGTTTTCTGTATTCTAAGTAGGTATGCTAGAATCAACCATGCTCGTTTTCGTTGAAAGTTGCGTTGTGAATTTTAACCAATACGTTCATGTGAAATAAAAATAAAACAAAATTGAACTTCCAGCCATCAAGTACGAGCTGCATCAACACGGCACTGTATGACTCGTCAGCCACAACCACGGCCGTGTTAT
The DNA here is from genome assembly GCA_964036265.1 of Daptonema setosum. Taxonomy (NCBI): domain Eukaryota; kingdom Metazoa; phylum Nematoda; class Chromadorea; order Monhysterida; family Xyalidae; genus Daptonema; species Daptonema setosum. The sequence goes on from OZ038446.1 coordinate 11,985,133, forward strand.
CACAACCCAACAATACATTCTTCGGTTCCAATCCACTGGCGTCCAGTGCCTTTGCCAGTGCTCTAGAACAGATGAGAAGTCCCACGTCAATTACCAGTGACGTGTTCCCGGGTGGCAATCTGGATGCTCAAATGGTGGGTGACATGAGTGAGTGAGTGAGTGAATCAGTGAATAGGGAGTGAATGAATGAGTGGGTATGTGTGAGTGAGACTGAATGAGTGGGCGAGTGCGTGACTAAATAAGTGACGGGGGGATGATTCGGCGAGTGCGTGGATAAAATGAGTGAGCAAGTTATCGGGTGAGTCAGTCGTTGTTGAATGCATGGAAAGTTGGTTCATTCATTGTATGACTTTAGGCGGTCTCGCTTAATCTCAACAACAACGGCACCTACAGTGCTGGTTTTCCTGTGTCAAATGCTGTGTGGTCGAACACCAACAACAACATGCCAGCCTCGTCTGGTTACAGTGCCTGGTCCAACCTGAACACTTCGTTCAATTATGAAACGCGATAATAATATAATATTGGAGTTTAATGGTAAATTTTGTTGCAAAGTTTTTTATTCGTTATGAAAAAAACTAGATTTTTCAGAGTTTTATCTGGATAAACGGGTTAATTTTTATCACTTGTATTGGAATAGTTCAAGATGTCTATCACAATTATTTGTTGTTTCACAGATGATGAGGAGAGGATGATGATCATTCTATCAGTAGCATCCACCGTGTCTTTACTTCAATTTGTGATCTGTTAACTGCCATCGTGTAAAATTTGCGTTACTTCCTGTTGCTATTCGTAGCATTCTTATTGCTTTGTTAAAAACTTAATTTCTTATTTTCTCTCCTTGATCGTTTTATGTTTTTTTTTGTTTGAACACTTGTTAGGATATCATTCACTTGCATACGTTTATTGTTGAATTTCAAGCCTGCGATTGTGTTGACATATTTGTCGTCGTTTATTGATGCCAGAATTACACACGAATACTTGCTCATTCATTGAATTAATAAAAAATCTATTTGATTGGACTTTTGGTATTTATTTCTTCAAATGCGTGGATTTCCTAAATGGGAATTTCAGAACTATGGTTCCTACCATTATAAAAAAATAAATTTTGCTTATAAACTTAGCTAGAGTAATTACAGTGATAACTTCAGAAAAAATGGCAGTTGACGCCGCTGACCTGGCTGATTGGTTTGCAGCGGAGAACGACAATCCAACAGTTAAAGAAGAAAACAAGAAGAATGAAGGTGCTTGATCGATATGTTGAGTTTTAACAGCTGTTCGCAGATCATTTTTGCCTGTTGCCAATCTTTTCTCGTTTCTTTCGCTCAGCAACTGTTTTGGTGGATACAATCATAGAAAACACAATGTCAAGTGTAGGTAGCCGAACGTAAAGTAGTCACAAAGGAGTGCAGCATTGATGGGGAAACATCTTATATTTTCAATGCTAAATAATGTTCGATATTTTAGTGTTCGGTTTTGGTGGACCTGCTCTGCAAAAGACGCCGATCAAATGGAGTGATTGTCGTGATTTGGTGCTGGTCCCTAAGGGTGACCACTACATGATTCGGTGTTGGTCCACTTCTAATTATCTTTAAATGTACTCTTGCTGGTTTTGGGTCGCTTTCCTTTACTCCCTTCATCTGAGTTCTGGCAAAATCATGCCATATCAGAGTAGTGTTATCGTAGTAGCCAGTGACTTGAATAAACTGACGGTAATAGCAGAAACCCCAGAGCAACGCGTCAGGTTTTGACATGGATTATCACCTTTTGTTTGTAGAACATGATAAGTTTCACACTCACTATTTATTGCGTCGATCGAAATCTGCTTTCCTAGACCTTGTGCACTTACTTCAGGTCTGCAAGAGTCGCACCCGGCCTACTGTTGGCAGTACACCACCAGTCGTCTCCTCATCGCCTACCATTTTGATTGCGCGCGCTTTTTCGAATTTGAACGAGCCAATCAGCGCGTAGTCGATGATCGACCGATTATTTATCAGTCAACATCTGTAGATGCCAGCGATGTGCCGCCGTTCTATGCCTATATCAATGACAAATACAGGTTGTTGTTGTTATATATAGTTGTGTGGATGCATAATGTTTTTTGTGGATATTGTTATTGAAGTTAATGTTGTGTAGATAATGTTTTTGTGTGGATAATGTTGTTGTGTGGATAATGTTGTTGTGTGGATAGTGTTGTTGTGAGGATAATGTTGTTGTGTGGATGATGAAACCTAAAATCATATCTGATGTTTTTTAGTTTCTGCTTTTCTAAGTGTTTTTTTGTTAAATCGCTAATGTTTGCAGTCCGGTAGAGTTCAGCGTGCAGCCGAAACCACTGGACGGCCATCGGGAACGTCTGGAACGACTGCTCAACGCCACACAACCACCGATCAACGATCACGATACTTCGGTTGAAACATCATGTGTTGATACACTTGGACTGAAAGTCGATCAGGTCAGTGATAGAACTGTTTTATGTATTTTTTATCAGAAATATTTTTCGATTAAACAGCTTTTGTGTATCTCCTCTCTATCATATATGTAGATATTTGATGATACGCTCCGTGAAATGACGATTGAAAAGCTGAAAAGCCAGTGTTACGTTGAGTATCTTTATATTACACGGACGTTTCATATGCGTCTGATGTTTTTATGATAAAACGTTTTTTAAGGTGTTTAACGGTGTTCCGTGTGCCGCTTGGGACCCGATGGCAGCCATCTGGCGACGTGCCAGGGTGCGAGATTTGCCTGATGACTGTTGTGTGTCACAGGTTGGTTTTTGTATCCAGATTTTGAACCAGGACCCACAGTTTTTTTAGGCTGGTGCCCTTAGTATTAGACTAGCCTGGCGGGCAGGTAGATTTAATTTATTGATGTTTTCTATATAAAAAGTGAAAGTTCGATCGCTTTGGCCTGTCATTCTATCGAATTCAGTGAGATATGACCTTTAGTTTTCAGCTGGAATGCATCCCGATCGAGTACGTTGACTGGGGTGGACGATCGTTTGCCAAATTGCACCATCTACGACCACTCAGCATGCGATTTGGACGTCTGCCACCGTTGTCAATTCGATGCAAGATGCACGGTTGCCGTTACTGAATGACTGACTGACTGACTGATGTCTGACTGACTGACTGACTTGATTGACTGACTGACAGACTGACTTGAGTGACTGACTGACAGACTGACTGATTGATTAACTGACTAGATGTCTGACTGACTGAGGTGATGTCTGACTCTGACTGACTGACTAATTGAATGAATGATACGCTGACATGATATCTGATTAAAAGATAAAATGTTCGAATCAATGCCTACAATAAAGATTGACTTACTAAAATATTGACTTTTGACATGTATGGCTAGTAAAATTTTTGACTGATTGAGAGATCGATTCTATCACTGGTTGACTAAATGAATGAACGAGGAACGATACTACTGATTTTGTGGCGGATTGATTGCCTGGATGACTTACTCGACTTAACCGAATGTTTGGTGGTTGACTAAAGATCAAGCTAATACTCGAGGTTGATTGACTCACTGCTTTACTTATGCTATTTTAACTATCTGCTGGTACATAATATCATCAAACTTTTTTATTTACAGGCGTTTCTATCAATGACTTGGAATTGGATCGGTGTGATCTGTTCGTTCAGATGCTGGATGACCTGGACAACACGGTGAGGGTGGAGCTGGTCGACTGCAGTGAGGAAGAACCGTTCAAAGGTTGTTGTTGTTTGTTTGTTTGTTTGTTTGTTTGTTTGTTTGTTTGTTTGTTTGTAGTTGTGTTGTTGTTGTTGTTGTTGTTGTTGTTGTTGTTGTTGTTGCTGTTGCTTCTTCTGTTGTTTCTGTTGATCAGAAAGACTTCATTAAAATGCATCATGATTCTTTTAGGTATAAAAGTAGGTGCATACCTAATACCTTATACAAACTTCAGTTCATCTGTGGCACCCTACCGTATCCGGTGTGAATTTGGGCACCAAGTTCTACCCGGATCCACGCACTCGTGGGGAACGCGTCAGACCCGAAAAACCGTACGAACCGGAGTTTGATGAGGTCAGTTTCTTGCGATTTCTTGCTTTTGTGCTATTTTGAAAACGCATTATTTTCCACACTGGTGTACGTGTACGGTTGAATTGATCTCAGATTCGAAAGTTTCATGAAGCAACTGTACCCAATGTATTCAAGTACGAGTTGTTGCAAGTAATTGGTTTCAAGGGCTTTATGTCACTAACGATTACTTTTTGATTTTGAAGACTGTAAGTCAAGTATGATGATCTTTATGGAGAAAATTTGGATTTTTTTTGTGAAAAGGAAATCCTCGTTGTTATTATGATGAAAAACTTGAATAAACCTGAAAACCCTGAACCTGGTAATGTAGGACGACCAATCAACATGTTCCTCGGACGACGATTCACGACCGCCCGAGCCAAAATATCTGAAGTCGTTCGACCGTCTACCGAAACCGCCAACTGGCAAACGTGCCATGTTGGATGTAACGATCGTTCATATCGAGAATGCTCGACTCGTGTACCTGAAAACACCCGACCAGCAACGATGTGAAGCCGCCATGCAGAAACGATTGAATGAACGGACCGATCAACTATTGACGTTCGTTGTTGTTCATCTTTTTTTGGTTGAAGTTGAAGTTAAGTGATAAGGATTCTGTTGTTTTTCGTCCGTTTCAACGTATAATTGTACAAAAAAAACATCAGGTGAGTGCAACAATCTATCAATGTTATAAGTAACAATTTCTTTCAGGCACCCTCTCAAAGCCAGCCACATTCAGCCCGAACTGGCGTGTCTGTATCGAACACCCGATGACACGTGGCAACGTGCCATGGTACTTGAATGTGATGCCTCCAATCAATGTTATACCCGTATACAACTGGTAGATGAGGGTCAGGTGGTGGGTACTTCAGTTAACAGACTCTACCGACTGCCCAGGGATTGCGATGTGGCACCGCTGGTTGGTGGGAAGTATAATCCTTAGATTCTGGTTATGTACGTTATATCTCTAATAAGTAATGTCTGGTTTAAATGACTGGAAAGATAGCGTATTGGCGGTGCATCATATCAATTGAATTCAGCTTTAGAATCCGACCTGCTGTTGACTAGTTTTACATCGTAAGTTCTACAAATTGATGTATCTTATAGTTGTGGTAAAAACAATTAAAAGTTAATTGGATGTGATCAACTGATCGCAGGTATTCGTCGGCCGACTTGCTGATTTCCACGACAGCCACCCTCACGTGGGCGTGACGAGGTTGATGAGAAAGTTGTGGATGCATCAACCCATCATGTTCCAGGTTGACTGATGAGAGTTCATAAACGATTTTCGTTCAAAAGTAGGACATAACTTTGTGTTATGTGATATGGTCTATTTGCGAAGCTGAATTAAATGTCCATTGAAAGCATTGGATTCAAATCACTGAACGGAGCGGGACCACATTTAACTTTTTTAGTCAGGAACGCTTTTAAGTGAAAAGTATCATCTATGTTCTTAAAATACGTTTGTTTGTTACGTTAATATCATTGAAAATTTAAAATAATAACTCGTTAAGAATTTACAAAAAATTGTAGTTAGTGACATTACAGCATGAAATTTTTCTAAAGAAGTGTAAAATAATTTTCGATTTAGGCGCTGTTCACCAAACGTCATCACGGCCCGCCGTTTCAGTTGGATCTGTTCAGATATCAGGAGAACATCAACAGTTGGGTGTCGTGCAACACTGAGCTGGACATGGAGATCAGACGACATCGCATTCTCGTCACAAAGGAGCTGGTGCCGTATGATCCAGTGGTTAGTAATGTTGATTGGCATGCGAGAGGATCCAAGTTCAACAAATAAGAACGGCGGTGGATTGATTGATTCTGTTATTATCAACCTGTTATTCTATTGAATTGAATCACGATCACCACATTGAATGCCCCGTTTAAATGGACTTGATTTGAACTGTTAAAATATAAGTGTGATTCTGAGCGGTTTAGCTTTTGGTTTTACAGTTTTGAGATTGAACTCAGAGCCTCCTGATTATAAGAGAGGTATTGTACCCACTCGATCACTCTGACAGTTACAGGTGAGTGCCCGCGCCCTACTCCCATTGGACACGCAGTTCGTTTACAGACTGCACGTGCACCAGGCCTTGCTCAAGGGCAGACCGCAGTACACCCATTTTGATGATGAGTAAATTTTATTGTGTTGTCAGTAAAAAAGCATTTTCTCGATTCTTCAGTTGTAATTTGAATATAATTTGAGCGCTTTTGGAGGCCACGATAACCAATGAATGTATAATCAAATACTTAACATTAACACGGGTTGTTCATCTGTATTTGCTACGTGTGTTAATAAAATGTTATTCTGTATGATATCATCGAACTTTTATGTCATTCCTTCTTGCCTTTGATTCCCAAGTCAGGTTGTTTAGTATAGTTATTATATTTCATTCAATAAAAGTAATTAAGCGCTCATCAGAGTGATCCTCTCGGTGGTCTCTTTTTCGCCAAAAAAGTGAAATTTCAGGTGCCTTGTCAATAAATTTTTATCTGTCCTGTTCGTTTAATGAATAGTTCTCTTATATTATTTTACGTGGTTGTTTTTGTGTTTCACTTTGTTCCGTATTAATCACGGTGTTTTCCACGTATAATACACAGTCGATATACTAGTCTGACTCGCATGATTGTTTGAATGAAATAAACATGAGAATCTACGTTGATTGTTGGTATATATTTATAACATTTTACAGTTACATGGTCAATGCAAAACCACCGTGCTTATCGCAGTACTTTGTCATCAAAATGATAGTTTGTTAACATGGTGAACAGGACCTCGTTATTAATGAATCACTTTCAGAAAAAAACTAAAATGCGTCTGGCTAAAATTTTCAAGAAGAATCGCAAGAAGATCAAGTCTTCGAAAGTTGATGGAGACTCATTCAAGATTGTCGTACCGGAAGGAGCCAATAAACCGCTAGTCTGACTTTTCGCATTTGCAATATCAGATATAGCATTTCATGTTGTTTTATATTGTAATATGTGTTTTGTATATCACAGTTGCCATTGAAATGTGTGTCGTACATCGCTGTTAGTTGTTGATGCATCATCACTTTTGGTTTTTCAGTCTGGACATGACTGACGATGTCGATGGTATGGATCAGAAGCAATCATTTCGAGAACGCCAGCTCGCCGAACTCATGAAGGTCAACAAAAGCAAAACATACCCAAACAAACACCAACAGCAGAAACTCAGCCAACTCGATGAGAAGTCCAACAATTTGGTGAAACGGAAGAAAAAGCCTGAATCTGGTTGGTGGGTTGATCTGACTGTTTTTTTTTAATTTTGGTTGTCATCCTGGTTATTTTTGTAATGTTTATAATTTGTCACTATTGTTGTATACTGTTTCAATAGTTATTAGTTTTGTGTTTTGGTATTCGAAAAAATAGTTACTTGTTTTGTTACTTATAAATCACGGGTATTTTTTACTCTTACTCTTGTTATAGTTTGGTTAAGAAGGTATCTCGTAATAAACCGATTCCCCGTATCACGTCAAGATCAGATTTTAATTCAAATTACGCGCCAAAAACTTTCTGAATAACAAGAAACTATGGATAGTTAATAATACCCTGTTAAAATTTGCAGGCCTTCACAAGGTCGGTTCATTCGAACGTCGAGAGTTTGAATCGGCCGCTCAGTTTCTGCGACGTGTCAACCGCGAGACGAAAACGGCCGTTGAAGAAGAACTCATACATGTTGGTGTTCTATGGATTTTCTTTCAAAATTTTATTTTTTGTTTGTAATAACTGACTTATACTATGACGGATACTATAAAATAGTTGCCATTCACTGATCTTATGACCCATGTCAACTGATAGAAAACTAACAGCTGCGGGGCGGGACGATTAATATTATTTCATTTACTACACACTATTCATTCACTCTTTTTATATTCATTCACTCGATCGAATTCACTCCGCACTATTCATTCACTCGATCGAATCCACTACGCACTATTCATTCACTCGATCGAATCCACTACGGACTATTCATTCACTCGATCGAATCCACTACGGACTATTTATTCACTCGATCGAATCCACTACGCACTATTCTTTCACTCGATCGAATCCACTACGGACTATTTATTCACTCGATCGAATTCACCACACACTATTCATTCACTCGATCGAATTCACCACACACTTTTCATTCACTCGATCGAACCCACTACGCACTATTCATTCACTCCATCGAACTCACTACGCACTATTCATTCACTCCATCGAACCCACTACGCACTATTCATTCACTCCATCGAACCCACTACGCACTATTCATTCACTCCATCGAACCCACTACGCACTATTCATTCACTCCATCGAACCCACTACGCACTATTCATTCACTCCATCGAACCCACTACGGACTATTTATTCACTCGATCGAATTCACCACACACTATTCATTCACTCGATCGAATTCACCACACACTTTTCATTCACTCGATCGAACCCACTACGCACTATTCATTCACTCCATCGAACCCACTACGCACTATTCATTCACTCCATCGAACCCACTACGCACTATTCATTCACTCGATCGAATTCACTACGCACTATTCATTCAGTCGATCGAATTCACTTCACTCGAACCCTCACATATCACCACTAATCATAACGCTGCACTTGCAGATTCGCCACGCCGAAGCCACGGATCGGCAGGCAGACGATGATGAGAAGCGAAAACGGCGGAAACTGGAACGAGAACGGAAAAAGGCGAAACGCGCCAAAAGATTAGCCGAAGAAGCAGACGCTGACACGTCATCGATTTCCGTCGAAACGACCAAGCCATCAGAAATCGGACATCGCGTGAAACAGCTGAAATCGCCAACTGTCGATTCTTCGATTGCTGATGAAGAAGATGACGAATCGGACTCGGAATCAGAAGCGCTGCCATCAGCTAAATTATCGAAAAAGAAAATGCATAAACCAGATGGAAAGAAAGATGGCAGTGATACGATGAATAAGAAGAAAAAGAAGATGAACAACGATGATGTGAAAGAGAAACCAGTGAGCAAAAAGGGTACGGTACCCGAGCATTTGTTGTATGCAAAAGGTGAGTTTGTGATTCTAGTTCATCAAGTTCATTTTATTATACACTTTTCATTTCTATTGAAAATTTTCTTTCACTATTTGTGAAATATAACGTTTTCATTTGTAAATACTACCTTAATATTGATGTTTTGCAGAAACCGTTGCTTTTGGTGACATTGCCCACGAACCACCGCGTTTTCTGACGGCACCAAATAAAAAAGCCAAATCAAAGGTAAGCAAGTCAGTCCATGTGGATTTTAGTTTTAGCCATTTTGTTGTGTTTACGGTAATTTCAGTTTAGCGACAGCCAGTGATCGTAAATCAAATAGATATTGGGCTTTCTTATTTTGTGTGTTGAACTTGTTTTCATTTATTGCAGAATTTCTGATTAGAACCAAAGATTACCAACTATGATTTCAGAAAGCCGGTGCCCGACAACTGCTGCTCAATTCCCAACTTCCCTCAGGATCACATGATGTTTCAAGTCAAGCGGATAAACGCACTAATTCGAAATCGAAGCAAAAAGCCAGTGATGAAGAACGTCAGAAAGCGATTGACCTCTACAGACAATTAAAAGCACAGAAACTAGCCAAAGTTGGCAAGAGCAGCGATTTGTTATTATGAGATGTGAAGTTGTCGTATTAAAAAATTGTATCTGACTCGCTTCGATCCCGACAAACTTTTTCAGTTTTCCATAGGGTAAAAATCCTGGAATCATAAAAGGTTTTATGCAATGCAAATTGGATTTTAATCTACTGATCACTGTTCGTTGGTGAATTTAGCGATTTAATTACCTATATATGCTCTATGTGTGTGTGTACTGTATGTGCTGTTCGATTTCATTGAGTACTCTGTTATACATACAGATACAACTGTTAACTTTTGTTATGTTACCTGTTCATGAAGTTGAATAAACTTTGTAATAACTCCTAAGAATTGCTGAATGATCTCAAAAAAGCTATCTAAAAAGTTAATATGAAAACATTCGAGCTCACTTCACTCACTCACCAACTCATGCACTCTCCCACTCACTCACTCACTATCTCCCTCATTCACTCACTCACTTTCGCACTCACTCACTATCTCACTCACCTGACTCAGTCACTCACTCACCTGACTCAGTCACTCACTCACACACTCAACCACCTCACTCACTCACTAACTCCATCATTCTCTCTCGTAAAATCATTCATGTACACATGACCAATGTTAGGCAGCGAAATCAACCTAGATCAAAGCATATTTATTATTGTCGAGGTCTGATTGGTTGACAGATGTGGAATGGTCGGATTAACTAAAATGTTATTATTATCGTGCCAGATGTGCTATTTAAAGCAATCCATTGTAAGTTCTGGTTCGTGATGACTCATTTCTCAAAAATTTCCCGTAAAAACTCACTTATCAGTTACAGTTTCTTGAATCACCACACCACCCTACCTACCATCAACAACAACGTTATGTTCATAGCTATTGCAACATAACCACACCACACTTAATAACTATTTTGAACACCCTGTAGTGTAAAACTGTCACAAGACGCAATGATAACAAACAAACAACAATGTTAACGTTGGCTATAAAAAAGTTGTGTAATTTGAAGTTTTTATTCATGTAAAAGTGACTGTTAGAACTTTTTTTAATTTTTCTCATTCCTCAATTAGACATAATATTTTTAACAAAAGCGACCACGCTACATACACCTTTGATTCAATCAAGAAATGAGTTGATGATGATGGAATTCAGGAATGAATAAATTTCAAGAAATGAATTCGTAATCAAAAACCAAAAACATGAGTCACTATTAAACCGATAGTATAGTGAAATCTTATATACTTATTGATCGACCACCCTGTAATGATTCAAAAGCATCATTTGGTTTCTGCCAGCGTCGTTGCAGTCAATATGCCATGATCACTGATAACAAGTGCCTGTGTCTTTAGAACAACTCACTTTTGTATATATTGTTTGTTATTCTTGAAAGTTTTGAATTTCTCAGTAACTTTTTTATGAATTTGTGAAATTGTGATGATTTGAAGATGATTTTGTGTAATTCAGAACTAAGTTAGTGAATGATTTATGTATAAATTTTGGTTTCGCTTTTACGCTTCGTTAATTGTCTCAATCTTTTTTGTTATTTCAGATATCATAAGTAATCTGCGATGATTACCCAAGGCCAGAACAACCAGAACATGATACAAAACGGTGGTCAGTACCGTAACGGACTGTCGCCAGTGGCCTACAACCACAACAATCAGATGGCACCGCCTCGGCCAGCTAATGGTCCTGTTATGATGGCTAACAACCCTAACAATCAACAGGTAATAAGTAGTTTATATATTTTATTCTTTTATTATTATTATTTTTATTATATGATATATTTTTATTATACTTTTAGTTTTAATTATATGTTTTATTTTTACTATATTAATTATTTTAGAATCACAGTCAGTTGTTTCTTCCAAGCAAAATCTTATATCCTGAACTGATTGTTGTCGTTACCAGCATAGTCTAGTAAAGGAGTTCCCGAAGCATAAACGTTTGGGATTGGGAGACAAAGAGTAGAAGCTATTACAGTATTTCTACATAGTCTCTATCGGTTTGTGCATGGATTGCAGAGTGTCGAGTATGCAATTGAGAAATAGCATGAGTGATATTTATTGAAAAATCGATTTCCTGTATTTGTAGATGATGAGAAATCAACCAATGGGCGGTGGCCAGATGGCTCCTTACGATGCGTATCCGGAGAAGCGACAGGTTGATTATAACCAATTATTATTATTTATTTTATTTAAATATGTTATTCAATAATTATTACTCGTTATCATACCGAATATTGTAAATCCTTATCGACTGAAACACTAGCTCACGGACTGATCCAATCCTTTACATACTGTTTATAAGTATGAACAATGTCAGAGTACGGTTTGCAGCCTTCCTACGCCCCGACGTCTGTTGATCAAGGCTACATGCGTCCCCAAACCGTGAAATACATGCCGGAGACTCGCATCGAGTGCAAACCACATTACTTGAAGTCATGGTGGTGCCTTTTGCGATGGGCCGAACTGGTATGTTGTTGTTGTTGTTGTTATTGTTGTTGTTGTTGTTGATGTTGTTGTTGTTGTTGTTAATGTTGTTGTTGTTGTTGTTGTTGTTGTTGTTGTTGTTGTTGTTGTTGTTGTTGTTGTTGTTGTTGTTGTTGTTGTTGTTGTTGTTGTTGTTGTTGTTGTTGTTGTTGTTGTTGTTGTTTTTGTTGTTGTGGTTGTCGTTGTTGTAGTTGCTGCTCTTGTTGTTGTTGTTGTTGTTGTTGAATGTTGCTGTATATTTTAGTGCATCGGTCTGGCAGTCATGTTCCTGATGACGATGACCTGTGGCCCGAACGCCTGTGTCGTCTACATGAGCGACTTTGGACGAGTGGCTGAAGGTTAGTCCGTCAGTCAATCAATCACTCAGTTAGTTAGTTAGTATGTCAGTCAATCGTTAAGTCAGTCAGTCAGGTCACTAACTCAACCCATTACCAATTCACTCCTTCATTTACTCCCTCACTAGATCACTGACATATATAATAAATAACCAACTTACTCAATAATTTATGTACCTTCATTAACTCAGGACTCGGCTACAACGCGTTCGCCGGATTCTTCTGTGCTCTGATGACTGTGATCACGATTATCGCCTACTCAGTGAATCTGCATCGTAACATGCCCGGTCTAGTGGCTGTTGTCGTTAGTCACCGACTCACTCACATTCACTCACTCACGCACTCACTCACCCATTCACTCACTCACTCACTCACTCACTCACTCACTCACTCACTCACTCACTCACTCACTCACTCACTCACTCACTCACTCACTCACTCACTTACTCACACACTCACTCACTCACTCACTCCCTCACTCAATCACTCACTCACTCACTCACTCACTCACTCACTCACTCACTCACTCACTCACTCACTCACTCACTCACTCATCCAGGAGCGCACCATGTACATCTTGGCCGTCATCCTTCTGTTCATCCTCGCCATCATCATGTCAATTTACGCCAGCAAGGCACATGAGCCCAAGTACTACGACATTGGCCGTAATAAGCACGGTGGAGTTAGAACCAACTGGATCTGTGCGTCGGTTAGTATCTCTGTCTGTCTGTCTGTCTGTCTGTCTGTCTGTCCGTCTGTCTGTCTGTCTGTCTGTCTGTCTGTCTGTCTGTCTGTCTGTCTGTCTGTATGTCTGTCTGTCTGTCTGCCTGTTTGTCTGTCTGTCTGTCTGTCTGTCTGACTGTCTATCTGTCTTTCTGTCTGTCTGTCTGTCTGTCTGTCTGTCCGTCTGTCTGTCTGTTTGTCTGTCTGTCTGTCTGTCTGTCTGTCTGTCTGTCTGTCTTTCTCTCTGTCGGGTCAGTATATTTGCTTACATGTCTGTATATATTTTCTGGTTTCATTTTAAATGTTGTTTTTATACATGCCTTTTTATTAAATGATTTTCCGTCCGTTTATGAACTGCAACTTTGTAGGTACTTTCGTGGATCAACTTTGTGTTGTACCTAATCGACATGCTCGTTCAGTGCTGCACCAACTATCCGTCTGCTCGATATGTCAACAGTTGAATTATTATCAGAATTGAACACTTGTTTTTCCTGATGCAATTAAAATTTAAACTTTGTATACACCCTTTCGTTTTGTAAACATTAAAATGTACTCATTACACATTCATACACTATATGTATACATTAGTGCATATACATACAGATAGTTTGACCAAGCTATACGCACATTTATGTATGTATACGCACTGAACACCACGAAAATTTAGTGGTGATTCAAAACTGAATGACTGTTCTTCACCTAATAAGGTAATACTCTTCCGCTTTGTACGCGTAAAATTTTTTTATGAGTCTTCGAATTGTGATTTTACAAAAAGTGATAAAATATAAAAGTGTGTTTTGTATTTGTTACGGAAAATCGTTTCCCTTATTTCCTATTATATACGAATATGTGAAACACTTTATTTCATTTTTGATCTGTACTTTATGTTGCTAAAAATGTTGTACAAAATGGTGTTTATACATGAAATGCACTTAAAAACAATCAAAATGTATGATGAAATTTGCATTTTCGAATTTTCTCCAAAATTCATCGTCTCATGAGGTTATAGTAAGTTAACCTTGATTCAACCAACGAATATTTACATCTGATCATACATAACGTAGTCATTATCGGCCACCCTGTATTGTGGCAGGGTGTACCAGTGAAGTTGACAAACTGATTTTGATGCACTGAAGCTGAATGAGTGGCACACTTCTGAGGCCATACATCTGAAGAGGAGCGAGTGGGTGAGTGAGTGAGTGAGTGAGTGCGTGAGTGAGTCAGTGGGGTTAGTGAGTAAATGAGTGAGTGAGTGAGTGAGTGAGTGAGTGAGTGAGTGAGTGAGTGAGTGAGTGAGTGAGTGAGTGAGTGAGTGAGTGAGTTAGTGAGTGAGTGAGTGAGTGAGTGAGTGAGTTAGTTAGTGAGCGAGTGAGTGAGTGAGTGAGTGAGTGAGTGAGTGAGTGAGTTAGTGAGCGAGTGAGTGAGTGAGTGAGTTTGTGAGTGAGTGAGTGAGTGAGTGAGTGATGGCATGGGGGTGGGGGTGAGTGAGTGGGTAGAAGAGAGATAGCTCTAACCGACGTGAGCAGTCCATTTTGTGTTTTACGAAGTACTCACGAGTCACGAATGACTCATTAGCCTTCACATTAGGTGTCATAATCCAGTTCGATTGATCTTGTTGTGCTGCATAGGACTATGCGACTCACTCACTCACTGACTCACTCACATTCATACACTCACTCACTCAATAACTCACTCACTCTTTATACCATACCACTTACCGTATTCACATAGGTAACAAAGATTATTAGCATTCGAGCCACTACCTAAACCGTTGTATCCCGGCTGCATATTTCCATTAACGGCACCCCATTCGACAAAAGCAGGTTTCCTAGAGTACTTCATTGATGGTGTGCCTCACTGATGGATTAACTGACTGCATGAAAACTGACTGACTGACGGACTGAGTGACTGACTGACTGACTGAGTGACTGACTGACTGACTGACTGACTGACTGACTGTTACTGACTGAATGACTGACTGACTGACTGACTGACCACGGAAAGGCATCGAACGGCAAAGTACTTGTGTTCGGATATATGACGTACAGCGGTCCACGCCACGACCATTCAACGCTGGGATCATCTTTTTTGCTGTGACCGGTCCAGATCGATGCAAAGTCGGTGAACTGTGAGTAAGTAAGTGAGTGTTTTGAGTGAGTATTGAATAAGTGAGTGATGAATGAGTGAGTCATGGTTGGTTTGTTCTTACTTCATGCAATTTGGCAACGAGTTGATCAATCAAACCCGTGGAGTAAACGTGCGCCAGTCTACCGTTTGGCTGGGCGTCACAATAATTACGGATGGCAAAGTCAGGTGGGCTGCGCTGCAATACTCACTCACTCACTCACTCACTCACTCACTCACTCACTCACTCACTCACTCACTCACTCACTCACTCACTCACTTGTTTACTGACTCTCTCATCCACTTACTCACTAAAAATTTACATTTATAAATTACATTCTCATATTTATTTATTTTTAAACTAAATTCTCCCTATGTATTATGCTTTTTCTCTTGTGGAATCTTTGTATTGTTTTCTTGTGATCCTGTTCTATAAAAAATGTTGTAATGTTGAACTTGTAATGTTGTAAATTTGTCTGTATCGAAACACGCGTATACATCTACATAAATGAATGTTTGACTTTCATTACGTTTCAATGTATTTATAGCTTGCAATACTTGATTTAACGTCAAGGGAAATAAAAAAATTGTTATTTTAACTACAAAAGCTGGTCGATCATACAAACTTTCATATCAAGAAAAGGTTAGTAACACTTTATTATTGTACGGAAAGAGAACAAAAATAACGTTTTGTTATTGGGCTTCTGAATCGTTATATTTATTTTACATTCAGAAAAATCAGATCCGCAAATACTAAGTGTATTACCATCCATATTTAGGCTGGTCACCCGAGATATCGGATCGTGTAGGGCACGGACAGTACTGAAATTAAATGTTCATTACTTAACTCGATCACTCACTCACTCACTCACTCACTCACTCACTCACTCACTCACTCACTCACTCACTCACTCACTCACTCACTCACTCACTCACTCACTCACTCACTCACTCACTCACTCACTCACTCACTCACTCACTCACTCACTCACTCACTCACTCATTCACTCACTCACTCACTCACTCACTCACTCACTCACTCACTCACTCACTCACTCACTCACTCACTCACTCACTCACTCACTCACTCACTCACCTGAGCGTCATTGCCGGGAGGTCCATCGGGTCCAGCCATACCCTTCTCTCCGGATACGCCTGCTGTACCGTAAAGACCTTCTGGGCCTTCTTTGCCTTCTTTGCCGACTTCACCGAGTTTGCCATCCAAACCGGACTCCCCGGCATCTCCAACCTCACCCTGGAACATTAGTATTATATACTGTATAAATAACACCCTAAGTG